>JARPMR010000027.1:3230000-4430000 GCA_029955525.1 Oeneis ivallda | reverse complement strand
GCAAAAATTACTGGACGGATTTGGCTGAAATTAGCAATGGAGATAGCTCATACCCAGGATAAACACATAGGCTACAATTTATCGCGGAAAAGTTAAGAGTTCCCGCGGGAATCAAAAAACCTTAATCCACGCGGACGAAGTCGCGGGCATCGTCTAGTTAGTTATAACGCACATATCTCCGAAAAGTCGGAGATGCATGCCTGGAATCAAATTCCGGACTCACACAGTTGACCGTTTAAAAAATTCAAAATTCAACGTTAATTAATACCAAATACAAAAGCTGAATTTGAAATTTACCTTAAATATATTTTATTTTGTTTGTCCTTCACACAATTAATAAATCACTTTATCATAATCAAATACCTACTTAGGTTGGGCCGTTACCCGTTTTTTGGGCTAGGTGTCTACGAAACGCTTGAAAAAATATTCACGTAACTTAAATAAGCAGGCAATAGGTAAAAAATAGGTACCTAGGATTATTTTTGCCGAAGGAAAATTTTATCTTCGTCGTAAGAAAAAAGTGGATGAAGACTTGACCAACTACTATTTAAAAAAACTTTTGCTTTTTAATTTTAAACGCTCCATCGCATTGCTGCGTCCGAAAATAAGTTATTTATTACATACAGATAATATATCGATAATCACGTTCGTCCAGAAATTATTCAAGTCTGTGCATAAAATATATGAACTGTCATTAGCTGCGTAAGCAGCTATCCCTTTCGCCCGCGATAATAATAAACAAAGACAAAATGCTTTTTGTAATCCTTTCTTAAACAGAAACCAATATAAAGTGAGCTGGGAAGGTGGTTTCGATTTCCTCTGGTTCATCGATTTTCCGGGGGCTCGCGGGGGTCGGAGGTCCTTTCTTGAGTGGTGTTGGTAGGTTGTCTCTTTCCCTCTTGGAACGTATGTGATAAAATGGTGAGGACGCCCTTTTTGCGCATAGTCTGCGCGGCTAGGCGGCATATTTCTGAAAAACAGGACGTGGTGTAGAGTCGCCTTATACAACTTTGTTTTATTTTTTATACTTTTTACCATCCACAAAACGTGGAATCCGTGGAATACGTTCAGAAGTATGACAAGAATCATCTTCAACAATGTTGTATGTTGTATTCTTCTAGTCACTTCTGAACTTAAGTAGTCTAATTCATATACTAGGTTTTAAAGCGTCTAAATTCCAGTCCGCTGGATTCAATTCACCTAGGCAGCGTTCAAAAAACACGTGCGTGTTGACATTGACAGTGTGAGTAAAATGGTCGCTAACTATAAGAAAGCTCACAGTATTACAGCGGGTATGTTGGATATGCATGTATGCGGGGATGTTCCTCTACATGATCGAAAAGAAGCATAGTACTAGTAACATAGAAATGAGGAAATCCGTAAAAGAATCAAGAGTTAACTTATTAATGGATCTTCCTGTCACATGTTATACTTGTCAGATAATAAAACTCCAATTCAGGATTAACACTTGAATTGAATAATTATATTGAATTGAAAAAATAAATAAATACTTGTCAGAAGAATAATAATTGATATTGTATAAAAAAATAGATTGTATGTAATATGTAATGAACTTTTTATACTTAAAAGACATTTAGGATTTACAAATATTGATTAGAAATTTTTGTACTCAACTACCTTTTTACTGACATTGTAAATTATTATTTCTTTTAACTTTTTCTTTAATTTAATAAAATAATAATTAATATTATATAAAGACATAGACTGTAATAAACTTTTTATGATTGTAATTAACATGACTTTTTGGGATTTATTAATATTTTAATTGAAATTTGAACTTAACTACTTTTAACTAGCTTTTAACTGACATTGTATTATTTTATTTTATTTCCTGTGTATGTATCTTTAAATGTAATATTTTTTGTTTGCCATACCCTCACAGGGTCTCATGTGTATATGTACCTACCTGTTACATGTGAAATGCAATAAAGAACTATGAACTATGATCTATGAACTATAAAATAGATCTACAAAATACAATGATAAACAATAAACAATAAAAAGTACAGGAATTTTAAGTGATCAAACGAACTTACCTGAAGTGAAGTTCGATCATTATTATATGAGTTGCTTCATCCGAAGATATAATTATTACAAAGGTAGTCACTCCAGTCGCCAGAGATAAGTCCGCGTATTTTACAGTTATACCCTATTTTAAAAATAAATCACCTTGGCAGCACCGTCTTAAGTTTGCTCATTATTTTTAGAGATGTATACGGTTCAAAACTTTTTTATTTGGGCAGTCAGGGAGGGTGGGTAATTATATCTTCGGATGAAGCAACTCATATAATAATGATCGAACTTCACTTCAGGTAAGTTCGTTTGATCACTTATTATATTTCTTTGCTTCATCCTTCAATATAATTATTACAAAGGTAGTTGTTTAGAGTAAAAAGTTTTGATAAACATGTACGCAATACAGATTTTGTAAATCGTGTGTTTTTAATCACTTTCTTACGGAAATACTAATTAATTTGCTTGCATACACTTTAACAATATTAAAATTTATTTATGATATTATTACTATAATATTATTTAATACTATAAATTAGAATATATTTATTTTTATGATTAGGTATAATTCATAAATTGATTCACTATTAGATGTGTTAACGCAATTATTATTAAGACCTGTCTTGGCAGGGTCTGGCATAATCTCCCTCATCCGCCATGGATCTAACATCTAAGCAGCGAAAGAATGAGTTCGATGTGTTAGTCCAGCCTGCCGTTTTTCTAATTTCCTCAACGCTCGCCTGAGCGTGAGGTGCTGTGCGCTTGTGTCAACGCTGCTCCCTGATAGCGTTTACTTGATCCACCTGCTGATCGATTGAGGTTCGGCCTTTTTGTAAGGCTTCTTGTAGGTAAATAGCAGGTTATTTGTCCCCTCAGATCTTATATTTTTAGTTCTGGAAATATAGTGTGTGGAGGGGTGTAGCAGGGCAGATGCTCAGATTTTCTTAAAAGTAAGGTAGGAAGAGAGAGAGAGAATAGGCTTGGTATCTGCCGCAGCGTGTTTTTTTTTTTTTTTAATTTACCGTTATTCTAATTTAAACCCCGATTTCGAAAGTAATATTGCTTTCCAATTTAATTGATGGAAGAGTTTGTAGTCTATGAGCAGTGCAAATTGCTAGTATACTGAAAAGTTTCTTAGTGGTTTTTTTTCTAAAGATGAGTGACTATAAGGGAACCAATTTTTAATATAGTTTAAAACAAGTTGAGGGACCCAAGTACGGGAGTGATAGGGGTTGGTTGATCTTAACTCATAGACACCTTTGAGGAGACGTTTTACGCTCGCTCCAGAAACAATTCTGTTTCTTAGCATAAATTATTTTGCAATTCGATAAGGGTTCAAACTCCGTAACAAACGCTGTAAGAGAAGATACCTAATGCTGGTCTTTGACGGTTTAAATACATTTTTATTATTTAATTTACACAACTGCCACCGAAACTTGAGTGTGGTATTATATTGTTTTAAAATACTGTCAGAGAATGATGTTAACATTAGTGACGCTGAGTCTGGGTCGGCGCCTTGTTTTAAGGGAGAGAGAGAGTCCGGAGAGTCTCGCGACACCCAGGGTAAGTTACTTGTGCAAGGAATGGTGAAATGAGATTGCAATAAGTATTAATGAGGATTAACATTAAGTTATATCCGAAACTACCAAGCTTTGTAGGAGAGAGTACCACGCTTGTGGTAACCAATTTGAAAAAACTAGGATTCCGTTTGCCTCGTTATCAATGATTTTCCTCAGACACTTTAAAATTAAAGAAAAAGGAGGAAACAAAAATCATAGAAAAATATAAAAGCCCCACATAGCGTAAATGCATCGACAGATAAAGCGTCCGGATCTTGTTGTCAAGGCACGGATTTTTTAAATTTAGTATTGTTATTCAGGCAAAAACGGACTTAAAGCCTAGGTATCTCAAATAGGTTATAACTTCTTTTATGACCTTGATTAAAACACCTGGATTCACTGATAAGACGAACAGCCTAACATTAGGTTTAGGCATCAAGAAAATAAAACTCGGAACTAATAGCTCCTATTTGTAATAAATTATTATTAATAACAACCTACATATTAAGTTGGTAAGCTGTTATCCTGCGCCGCAGTTATACGCCCCCCCCCCCCAGTTCATGACGAGTACCGACGAGGCGTTCGCCAGTTTTCCTGGTTGCGGGCTGGTCGAGTACCCGTATATAGTTAGGTAAGAACATAACGTATATTGTCTCGCATACAATAATTTGTAGCTAATGTACATATTTATTCACGATTACACATTTTCTACACAATTGTCATAAGGATATGGCTCATAACTAGCTCGCAGCTAGTAAGGTTATCACAATTACCAATTTCCTTTTGTGGAGTCACAGCTTTAGCAGCTTTAGGATATGGCTCATGAGTAGCTCGCAGCTAGTTATGTAATCGCAATCGACTCGCAGTCAATACCGATTTGTTTAAGGAATCACAGCTTTAGTATGTGATTTATGAATAGCTCGCAGCAAGTTATGTTATCGCAATCGATTCGCAGTTAATCCCTTTTTATTGTGGTGTTACAGCTTTAGAATTTGACTCATGAGTAGCTCGCAGCTAAGAAGTCACATCTTTAGGATATGAACCATAAGTAGCTCGCAGCTAGTTATGTTATCGCAATTGAATCGCAGTCAATCCCGATTTGTTTGAGGAGTCACAGCTGTAGGATTTGACTCATGAGTAGCTCGCAGCTAGGAAGTCACATCTTTAGGATATGAACCATAAGTAGCTCGCAGCTAGTTATGTTATCGCAATTGACTCGCAGTCAACCCCGATTTGTTTGTGGAGTCATAGCTGTAGGATTTGACTCATGAGTAGCTCGCAGTTAGGAAGTCACATCTTTAGGATATGAACCATAAGTAGCTCGCAGCTAGTTATGTTATCGCAATTGACTCGCAGTCAATCCCGATTTTTTTTTTGTGGAGTCACAGCTTTAGGATTTGACTCATGAGTAGCTCGCTCGCAGCTTGTTATGTTATCGTAATTGACTCGCAGTCAATCCTGATTTGTTTGTGGAGTCACAGCTTTAGAATATGACTCATGAGTGGCTCACAGCTAGTTATATTATCGCAATTGACTCGCAGCCAATTCCAATTTGTTTGTGGAGTCATGGCTTTAGTATATGACTGATGATTAGCTCGCAGTTAATCATGTTATTTCAATTGGTTCGCAGTCAATCCCTGTTTGTTGTTTTTTAGTTTCTCGGATAAAGCCAATCCAAATAAAGTTTTGTCTCCTTCCGAATCTTATAGCACTTCTTGTTGAGTTGAGGCATTAAGAGTTTAATGCTGCTTTGAGTGATTTCGAAGTTTGAATCACATAGGATCCTGCAGCCATCTTCTTGCTTAGGTGTTTCATGGCCTGCACCCTGTTTTCACTCTCTTTTAATAGTAGGCCCATTCCTTTACTAACGGCCGTGATACTCAGGACGAGTAGTCTTTGTCGCATCCCCTTTTTTAATATGAAGAGCCATATGGTTGGCATGAATATTTTCACCATACTTCGGGGAAACATGCGTCGATTTCCCAAGCGCCGAGTGTAATTTTGAGTAAATTTCGAGTTGACCTACCTTTTATGAAGTAACTTTGAACCCTTTGTCAAAATGACCATTCAGTATCTGGATTAACTGTACTAGACTCGGCGTCGGCTTGATTTTCTTCGGTGTTTACGTATGACGCAAAAAAGAAAAACAAAGCTTACATTGTTCACACCAATGCCAACTGGTTCTAGTTAACTTATTTAAGTGAGGGTATTGAATGCCTCTCTTTCAATTAATATAACTCATTACCGTCGTAGTGTCGACACGAACATTGCACAGTTGTTTAAGTTACGAGCAAGACTTTCAAACCGAGGAAAATGGCCATTATTTCTTCCAAATATTTAATATCTTCTATAATATCTAATAATATGCTACTTGCTCTGCTTGTTCATCTACTTGCTCTGCTTGTTCATATACCATTGCTTTTAATTTTACGTGTTTCATAACAATTAGTGTTTTCAGATAAATCGAAGAAAAGGTGGGTAGTTAGTTCCCTTACGCTTCGCTTGGCTCGTCTTGGCAGGGACACTACCGTCTCTCCAGATAAATAATATTATATTTTTGTTTACAAGTAGGTACTCGAATATAGTTAACGGCTGGGCAAGCTACTAAAGCCCCGTTGAGCGAATTTTACGAGCATAGTTGAGTGAATTCGTGAATTTTATTACATTTTTCGAATGTATAATATGATATGTAGAAATAATAATGATAAATTACCTAAATGAATCCGAGACACTTGGGGGGTAGGTACTAAGTTAATTCAATCGTGATTGATGACAAGTTGTAACAATAGTGTTACCATAATAATCGTTATAGTTTTGTGTTTTAATTTTTATTAATTTTCATAATAAAACACTTCCGCAAGTATTTGCAGAGTAGGTAACGTAATATTTAATTCAGAATATTTACGTTTTCTCTGATACCTCGTAATCGATGAAGACTCACAGTAAACCTCGATACGAAAAGTGTACCGTTTTTATGTTAATGCAAAAACAATAATATAGTAGGCTATGTGGCGGTACGTAAGCGCAAACAAGAGATCGTTTGAAAACAGAAAAGAGCTCGTACCCCTTTCCTTCGATGATGATGATGATGATGATTTCAGCCGATGAACAATACTGCAATCACACTATCCTACAATATCACTCGATCTTCTGCACTTCTGGTTAAATTATTAAGTGCGGCGCGCTGAGCGCGTGCGGTCCTTATCTCGCGCGAAAAAGTAATGAACAAACTTAAGACGGTGCTGCCAAGGTGATTTATTTTTAAAATAGGGTATAACTGTAAAATACGCGGACTTATCTCTGGCGACTGGAGTGACTACCTTTGTAATAATTATATTGAAGGATGAAGCAAAGAAATATAATAATAATCAGCCGGCCTAACTAATAGATGAAATAGGAATGCACTGCGCGTTCTTTCTGTGCAGCTATTTATTTATTCTTAAATTGGAATTCCTTTCGAATGTTCCAAAATCAAACAGTTCTCGCTGATAGCTGGCTAGTTCACAAACGTAGGTCATAAAAGAGATTGTAGGTATACGCTACAACCTCACATAGCTCATAATTTTTGCATGGGTATGGACTGTCATATCATGGATATCACTCTCACAGAGTGATATCACTCTCACACAGTCCTCAGCTGGAAAAACAGAGGGTTCCCGCGGGTTTATAAAAACCTAACTCCACGAGTACAAATTCACGGACAAAACCTAGTATTAATTTTATTATTATTACAATAGTTATTATTATTGAATACGCAATATACCTACTACTAAAGAATAAACAAAAGTATTCGAGTAAAAATAAATAAAGGTCTACTCTACGGACGCCTATGTCGGGCGCAGATGACGGCGGCATTGCGTGGTCAGTTTTTGCGCGTCATCCGAACTGGACGTTCCAAGTTCAAATTTGAAAATTGGAACTCGAAGCGTTCGATATTTGAAATTTCAAATTTAGCATAAAATTCCTGTCTTCAAGAATTTCGAGACGATTTGATTGTTTGTTAATTTAATTTGGTAAAAAAAGGTTATTCCCGACATTTTTACATTAGTTTACGATAATATAGCTCAGTCAAATTAGGTAGATATTGTTCTTTCGGTAAGTAGGTATAGGTAGGTACTTACCTCCTTATTGAAATAATGGTAGATTCACGTCTTGTAATATACCTATAAGTGCCAAAAGGGGTAAGTACTAGGTACATGAAATAAATGATTTAATATAAAAATACTTACCGATACTATTATTGGTGTAGGTACTAATATTATGACGCAGTTTAGTGCGGTGTTGTCTAGTTACCTAAATCTAAATATAGGTGACCGAAATCATTGCTAGATGGGTGACCAATTTTAGTACGAAGTTGCGCACATCATATACCTAGCAAGCAAACTATAGTTAGATTTTTGCCCAATGCGTTTTCAGTTTAATTTAATTGAAATTGAAATACTTAAATACGGTTGTGCATAAAAACAACAACAACAATTTTATCGATAAAAATGTACTTACAGAAGACTTCTCATACTTTTGAGAACAGTATATTTATGGAGAACTTTCTGGCTGGTATGCCAATTAATAATAATTGGCATACTAGCCAGAAAGTTCTCCAATCTTAATAATTGGCAATTATTAATAGACAATTCTTGAAACCGGTAGGTTTCAAGAATAAGTACCTAATAATAATTGTGGAAATATAGAAATATCTATTTGTTATGGCTGTAGTAAAATTATGTAAGTACGGCAAGTTAAATCTAAAGTTAAATGGGTTCCAAACGCGCCCTGGTCTGAGAAGATCTCACTACAAACTCACGAGGATGTTTCAATAGGTGAAAGCACTGAAGAACATACCTACAAACTTAAAAAACTTATAGCTTAGGCTGAGATCTATAGATGGCACTCTCACTCAGCTCAGACTCAAGACTGAGTAAAAACGAGACAGATTTATGTCAGGAGATACCTATTTGTGTGTCATTTTAACTTTATCTTGCTAATGTACCTAGCTATGTACCTAGCTAAGTATGTCACGCACTCTTAAACATTTCTGTGGTGGTGTCGTGTGATGCGGGTTGTTACGTTCCCTCAAATATGGTTGAGCGAAGCAATGGCTGGGTCATGCGTCATGCTCGTGAACGGGTGCTACCGGCGGGAATGGGGCTACTTTATGTCTGCCCATCTTAAGATAGAAGTTAGTCGGTATGCATTTTTGGAACTTCCCTCATTGTGGTAACACTGCATATATAGCATAGTATTTACTCTATTGTAAATTTATTTTGAAAAGAGCAACCGCCGAGTTTCTTGCTGGTTCTTCTCGGCAGGAAAGGCATTCCGAACCAGTGGTAAATTCATCGACTATTCAAAAGCACTTGTAAAAGTTTATTTGAATAAAAAATATTTCTATTCTATTCTATTCTATTCTATTCTATTCTATGAACTAAATTTAATTTTATTAATACTTACTTACTGGTAGGTATTTTTAACTCTACCTAACTTATTTAGGTAGGTATATAGTGGGTAGGTACACCTTTGAGCATTCCGGCTATTATAGTATTATATACAGATTAATTGTTAGTAATTCTCTCAAATTGGTATATTATTGTAATAAGTAGTTGATTCTCATTATTATCTTATCATTTAAGGTTATTTGTAATTTGTGTGTACTGATGGGGCTGATATATGGTCACCTATAAAAGCTCCATAAAAATAAGTAAGATTAAACTTTATCTTGAGTCTTGAGCAGAGCCAGAATACGATATATGTATAGATCTCACCCTTAGAGTAGAGTCTCTGTCTTAGCCTCTACTTTATTAATGTAGATATGTACCTAACATAGTTCATTCAAAATAATAAACTATAGGTATGTATATTTTTATAAAATGAAAAAAAAAGAAA
The DNA here is from genome assembly GCA_029955525.1 of Oeneis ivallda. Lineage (NCBI taxonomy): Eukaryota > Metazoa > Arthropoda > Insecta > Lepidoptera > Nymphalidae > Oeneis > Oeneis ivallda. Next base: position 4,420,527 of record JARPMR010000027.1, on the reverse strand, counting down.
CACAATCGCATACCTACTCTTTGCATCCCAACAAAAATCAACACTTAAACAAAACCTAATTCATCCACCGATCCATACGAACCCTTTAAAAAACGCAAAGACAATGCACTCCGACAAAAAACCGCATAAAATATCGCCTCACGTAGCGAATGAAGCCTTATACAAACTTAGGCCACTCCCCCTCAAGCACGCCCACGTGAAATCCCCCATCCCGTTCCCCCGCATGCATTTTCCTATTCACCTCTCGCACAGATGCATAACGCCTACACATTTTCAGGCAAGCGTTTTTAGTTATCGCAAAGACAGCGCGCGGGTCCGTCGTCTAGAAAACCGCCGGGGGCAAAAAATACCGCAAAAAGGGCAAAAAATACTGAAAAAAGTCCCCCCAATTTTTTACCCCGGTTTTTTCCCAACACTAATAGTGACGCGTGTGTGTCTAATGGTTTTTGACTGTGGCTTTGAGTGATGTGCGTGCTAGTGTTGTTTGTTTTTGTTTGTGAAGGTAATTATCGATTATCGATACGGTAATGAATTAGTGTAAGTGTGAAGGCATAGGTATCGATTGTAGTTTAGATAGTGTTTTCGATGCATTAATCTATCGTTTTACGATACGAATATTAAACTAGTAGTTTTGCACTCTACTTCGTCCGCGTGGAGTTAGATTTATAAAAATCCCTCGGGAACCCTTTATTTTTCAGGGATAAAAGGTAGCCTATGTCACTCTCGAAGACCTCAACTATATCCATGCAAAAAATCACGTTGATCCGTATAGCTCCATTGCTGCGTGCTTAAGTAGAATAGGACCTATACTTTTTAACTGACTTCCAAAAAGGAGGACGTTCTCTATTCGGTCGGTATCTTTTTTAACATAATATGACTCATCATCATCATCATCATCATGAGCAACCCATCAACGGCTCACTACTGAGTGCAGGTCTCCTCTCAGAAAAGGGTTATAGGCCATAAGTAGTCCACCATTCTGGCCCAATGCGAATTGGCAGACTTCACACACTTTCAAAAACATTATGCAAACTCTCAGGTGTGCAGTTTTCCCTGCGATGTTTTCCTTCACCGTTGAAGCAAGTGATATAATAAATAATTGCTGAAACGCACCTATTATCTAACTCTGAAAAGTCAGACGCTCGAACCTGCGACCTCCCGAATAGGAGACCACAGTCCTAACCACCATGGAGTTCCACATGCATGGTGGTTCCTTTTGCATGGTCGCGGTCTTGCGCCGTCTGAATCCAGCGGCTCCCTGCGACTCGTTTGATGTCGTCGGTCCACCTATTGGGAGTCTGCCAAGTGCCGAAACCGCGCTACTAGGTGCGGGGTCGCCACTCCAGCACTTTGGAACCCCAACGACCATCAGCTTTTCGAACTATGTGCCCCGCCCATTTCTACTTCAGTTTCGCGACTCGCTCGCATACATTTTCAGATATCTTAGTTCTTAGATAGTACTAAATTAGCATATTATGGGGACAGAATGCTCGTTTGTTTTGGTCACAATTTTGATGACCCCCCATTTCTTCATTTTTGAAGTTGAAGTTTTAAGTAAAAATACTAAAAACTATATTTGAACTCCAATTAATGAGCTCTAGAGTCTAGACAATGACACCCCACATGCCAGGGTAAAAAATTAAATTTTATTTCGATTCGTTTTTCATACATTAAAAAATAAAGGGTTCCCTTTATTTTTTAATTTAATTTTTATTATTTGTTGTTATAGCGGCAATAGAAATACACACTATGTGAAAATTTCAACTGTCTACGTATTAAGGTTTACTAGATACAGCCCGCTGACAGACGGACGGACGGACAGCGGAGGCTTAGTAATAGCACATGAGTAATATAGGGTCCCGATAGCACCCTTTGGGTACGTAACCCTAAAAAATGATTTTAATTTTTAATGTTTTATTAGAATAGTTTTATTTTTAACATAAGAAATAACAATTACAAACTTACCAACTTTCGAACATAACTTTGAAACGTTTTAAAAGGAGCTTAAAAATTATTAAATTCTGCTAATACTTACCAGGTAGAAAAATATTTTGCAACATTGTAACAACTAATCAGATTGGTATATCATGTTGGTAATAAACTCAAATATTTTTATAACTTAGTTTGAACGTGTTCGGAATTTTCTTCTACAAGAATCAGTGATATTACATGATTCTTAATTCGCTTAATTTTGTTAAACTCAGAAAATGTGATTTTATTCGTAAATAAGCATTTAAATGACGTAGGTGCCTACATCATAACCTAGGTACTTATGAGTCTTGTTTATGGGTAATACTCTTTCTGAAAATTATAATTACTTACAGTACCCGGCGATATACATATATTGCACATCGGCCTTTGGAATAAAACGCTATTCTATTCTATTCACAGTTCGACTGCATTTTTTTTTTGTATAGGTATGTTACGTGATGTGCTCGCCGATTGTGAAGAGATTTAAGTAATTACTACGTGAATTTCTGGCTAGCTTTCCTTGCAATACAATAGAATAGCGTTTTATTCCAAAGGCCGATGTGCAATATATATCGCCGGGTATATGACTTTATCATTATTCACTAAATTCATCTCTATTTTCAACTACCACCGGTCCACTACTCAGTAAAGGGTCTCTTCTCGAATAAGAATAGTTTAAAGGCATAGTCTAAGACACTTGGCTAGCTAAGCGCGGATTTAGAGACTTCACACACCTTTGAAAACATTATGAAGAACATCGTGAGGAAACCTGCATTTCTGAGAGTTCTCCAATTATAATGTGCTCAAAGGTGTGTGAAATCTGCCCATCCGCACTTGACTAGCGTGGTGGACTATGGCCTAAACCAGTGATATCCAAAGTGGTCCATATGCGAATGTAGCGGCAGGAAGCCCACCGAAACCAGTACAATTTTGAACAAGTCTGGGAACCTCTGGCCTAAACCTTCCTTGAGGAATGAGGAATCATTCAAGAGGAAACCTCTGTTCAGAAATGGGCCGCCGATTGGTTGAGAATGTTGAGATGGGAGCGTGGTGGTTCTGTTCTTCAAAAAGGGAGATAATACCTTGTAGAAGAATTATAGACCCATCTCGTTGATGAGTCATGTTTATAAGTTGTTCTCGAGAGTCATTACGAATCGTCTCGCTCGTAGGTTCGACGACTTCCAGCCTCCCGAACAAGCCGGATTCCGAAAAGGCTTTGGTACCATAGATCACATTCATACGCTGCGGCAGGTTATACAAAAGACGGAAGAGTATAACCGGCCACTTTGCTTAGCGTTTGTGGACTATGAGAAAGCCTTTGATTCGGTGGAAACTTGGGCTGTGTTGAGGTCGCTGCAGAGATGCCGAATTGACTACCGGTATATCCAAGTGTTGAAGTGCTTGTATGAAAACGCCACAATGTCAGTACGTATACAGGACCAGACTACGAGGCCAATCCACTTGCAGCGTGGAGTGCGACAGGGAGACGTTATCTCCCCGAAGCTCTTTACCGCTGCGTTGGAGGACGTCTTTAAGCTTCTGGATTGGAACGGGCTTGGCATCAACATAAACGGCGAGTACATCACTCACCTGCGATTTGCCGATGACATAGTAGTCATGGCAGAGACTCTGAGAGACCTCAATACAATGCTCAACGATCTCAGCAGGGTTTCTCAACAGGTGGGCCTGAAAATGAACATGAGCAAGACGAAAATCATGTCCAATGCTCATGCACCGCTCCACCCAGTAATTGTTGAGAACTCTGCACTCGAAATTGTCGACGAGTATATTTACCTGGGACACACAGTCCAGCTAGGTAGGTCCAATTTCGAGAAAGAGATCACCCGCCGAATCCAACTCGGCTGGGCAGCATTCGGGAAGCTCCGAGATGTCTTTTCGTCCAAAATTCCTCAGTGCCTGAAGTCTAAAGTCTTCGAACAGTGCGTGTTGCCAGTGATGACTTACGGATCCGAGACATGGTCGCTAACTAAGGGCCTCATAAGTAGGTTCAGGACCGCTCAGCGTGCGATGGAAAGAGCTATGCTCGGAGTATCCCTGCGGGATCGAATCAGAAATGAGGAGATCCGTAGGAGAACCAGAGTCACCGACATAGCTCAGCGAGTCGCGATACTGAAGTGGAAATGGGCGGGGCACATAGTTCGAAGAGCTGGTGGTCGTTGGGGTCCCAAGGTGCTGGAGTGGCGACCCCGCACCGGGAAGCGCAGTGTGGGCAGACCCCCCACCAGGTGGACCGACGACATCAAGCGAGTCGCAGGGAGCCGCTGGATTCAGGCGGCGCAAGACCGAGGCCTGTGGAATTCCATGCAAGAGACCTTTGTCCAGCAGTGGACGTCTATCGGTTGATAAAGAAGAAGAAGAAGTTGAGATGAATAAATTAAAGAATTTAATTATACTATCTTGTGGACAGCTGAAGTAAAACCTAATGCTTCCATTGTAACTATATTATTGTCATTAAGAACAAGTGTAAATTAAAAATTTTATTTTTAAATGCAAGCTTTTAGTAGCTACATCATTAGACTCTGGATATCATCTGGGATCAGAGAACTTGTTATGACGAATCAAATGAGTCGTTTTATTACAGAGTTCCGATAGCCATTTTCCGTCTCCCTCATCAGAACAGCTCCATGTCACAACAATATTGCATTGTCATCCGATTTACACATACATGCAAAATTTCAGCTCGATCAGAAACCGGGAAGTGGGTCTAATAATTCATCTTGCAAGATTTGACCCAAACAAACATTGCAATTATGAAATTGCATTTTGAAATTAATAATTACGCAGTCCCTCAAGGCACTGTTTTAGGGCCGCTACTTTTCTTATTCTATATTAATGATTTACCCGACATAACAAAATATAATATGACTCTTTTTGCTGATGACATTTCTATTCTGTTGACATGTAATAATAATGACATAAACAAATTCGAATCCGACATTAATAACACACTGATATCAATAATTGAATGGCTCGAGTTTAATAATCTATGCATTAACATCAATAAAACTAATTTTATTCAATTTAGACATTACAATAAAAGACATATAAATTTTAGTATTAACTATAAGGGAAATAAAATAAATGAAGTGACAGATTGTAAGTTTTTGGGAATACAAATTGATCAACATTGTTCATGGAAATGCCATATAAATTACGTATGTAATAAACTAAATAGATTTGTGTACGTGCTGCGTAGACTTGTAAAGACTACTGGTTTAAATACTGCTCTTACGGCATACCATGCGTACGTGTCTTCAGTGCTCCGTTATGGCCTTATAATTTGGGGAAACTCAACAGACCTCAACAAAGCATTCATAGTACAAAAAAAATGTCTAAGGGCTATTCTTGGAATGCCACCATATGAATCTTGTAAACCTGTTTTCCGAAAACTAAAAATATTGCCACTTCCTTGCATGTACATTTTGGAAATTGCTAAGTTCGTTAAAGAAAACCCCCATATATTTAAATTTAGCCATGATAATGTTGAAAAGAGAACTATGAGAAATCTGAATAAATTAATTTTTGACAGAATTTCAAAAACGGCACTGTGTCGGAAAAATTGTTACGTTATGTGCATAAAGATTTTTAATAAACTACCCGCAGAAATTAGGATGCTCCCACAGAAAAAATTTAATTATAAACTTAAGAAATGGTTGCAAGAAAAAAATTTTTATACTATAAACGATTTCTTGCAACCTTTTCAGTAGTTGAAATTAATAATAATATTACTTAGTTATAAGGACAACTATTAACTATGTAACTAATTACAAATTTGCATGCTACTCTGTGGCGGATTGAAGCGAATGTATTATAATGGTTAAGATCTTAAATGTACTCAATCTGGCAAATAAATAATTTGAATTTGAATTTGCAAGTTAAATAAAAGCTTGTAAAATCATTAAACTGTGTTATTATGTGACTTAATAAATGTGTTTCCATTTACATTTTCGTGTAATTTTAGATTTCCACTTTTTCTATGCTTGAACCTTCGACCTTCAAGATTTCAGTCTACTACTTGCCCGTTAAGCTTCGTCTTCTTTTTCAACCGATAGGCTGTCTACAGCTGTACAAAGTTCTCTAGCAAAAAATTCCACATGTCTCGTTGAGCTATTGTAAGCTATTGAGGCTCTTTTGCGTGCCACGTTTAAGTATAAGTAGGTACCTATTTAATTATTCTATTGGCACACTATTTGCCAAAAGTTACATTTCATGCTGAATTTCGTGTTAGTCGTTACAGAACATGCAAATAAGACAAGCCAATAAAATTCGTAAAGAAGTAACGCGAGCACGATATCACGAAGATCTATTTAGAGTTCCGCAACAAAATGGTTAAGAAAAGAACTTTCATGGAAATATGAAGATTTATTGTATTTCCTCGAATATGGGTACAAAAACTTATTCTACCATTTCGGCCTATCAAAATACCGTCTGTTTACAAAATATTCAAAACACAGAAACTTCATTTTAAGAATAATAACTTTACTTTGAATATATTTTATAGTAACAATAATAAATTAGAATAATGAAATTAATAATGAATTAACAATTAAAGGCCAATTACCGAATGTCACAGTGTATTATTTGAGTAGGTAATTAATTAGTAATGCTATCAACTTGAAAGTATTTGTAACTAAGTAGGTAATTGTTTTTTATTTTCCTACTATATTTTTTGTACAGATCTATGTTATAGATCTACTATATTATAGACTCTTAGTATCCTTTAAGTATAGTTAGCTCTAAAGGTTAAGAATTCCCGGGTTATAAGATTAAAATAGGTATGGTTCATCAAAAGAAAGGTCAACATTTCCACATTCTGAAGTAGGTTTTATATTTTTCTTTTGACCCACATTTTTTTGAGTAATCAGGAAAATATACCATTATCTACCGAACAATCCATTCAGAAATGGTAGTATAAACTTATGACAATTAAGTGGCATGGAAAATATGTTTTTTCTTTTGTTGCTCACAAGATAGTAATTATTTGATAAATTAAATTGCTATGCTACATATTGTAACTCTTTTATTTGAAACTGCTGAGTTTCTTGTCGGCACTTTTCAGCAGAATCTGCTTTCAGGCCGGGTGGTATAGTCACATAGAGTCTTTACTTGTCATAAGAGACCTTTTTACCTCCCTGTTGCAGCAGTGAGCGCTGTGGTCTTATAACAAGAAGGTCTCGGGTTCGATTCTCGGTGGGGGCAATTTGGGAATGCATTATTTCTGAATTGTCTTTGGTCTGGTCTGGTGGGAGGCTTTGACAATGACTAATTCCCACCGTACCGTCAAAGACGTGCCGCCAAGCGATATATCGTTCCGGCACAAAAGCGTGTAGAAACAGATTAGGGGTATCAACCTTTTCCAATTTAGCCAGCTACCATCTTAGACAGCATCGTCACTTACCATCAGGTGAAATTGCAGTCAAGGATTATCTTGTCATCGAATAAAAAAAGGATCACAAAGTCTACACGAAATGAATTTTACAATATACCTATAGGTACCTACTTATAAAGGTAGTTTCCTTATGACGCACGGAACCCATAGTGCGCGAAATTAATTCGCACTTGTTCGTTCATAATTTAACACATCTATTATTTACATTTTAATTGGTCTAGTCAATACTAATCTAAATATCTAATCTACTTAATGATAAGTTGTTAGAAAATTGAACACCCACTTAATTTCGCATAGAATTTTTAATTAAACGTGAAAGAATGATGTTATTAATGAAGGACATGTACTTACACTTTACTGTGTACTAAAAACTATCGGAGAAAAAAATTAACTTAAAAATAAAAAGTTACATATAAGTAGGAGGCTTAGAAGCAATCTCAGCCAATGAACCACGAGGATAAATGATGATTTGAGACTTAGAAGGGTGAGATCTATAGATGCCACTCGGCTCAGACTCAAGACTGATTTAAAACAAGACAGATTTATGTCAGGACATATTTGTGTCTCATATTAACTTTCTATAAGATCTATAGATCTCACTCAGCCTTAGACAAATAGAAGGATAGAGTAAAGTCACCCAAGGAGAGTCTGGGAGCTCGCTTCGCTCGTCAATGAAATAAATAAGTATAAGGCAGGTTCGTAGCATGTAAGTTATGCGTCGCTAAAGAGCTGTAACTAAACTATGAATGTCGCTAATTATAATTGACACTGTAATTGCGATTAACCGCCGATTAGTGCAAACGCTGCAAAAAAATTACATTGCAAAATACGAGGTGGCGAAATGTTAACGTATACGCTTTTTTCAGTGACTTTTTTATTTATTTTTATTCATGACTAGTTACTAAATAACCATGCAGTCTTAAAAACAAAATGTAGCAATATTAATAATAGGTATTACAATGTACCTATTAAGTTATACTGTCTTGTGGGCTGTATTGCCAAATTAAATCACATTGGCAACACGTCTATAACTTAATTATGTTAAGGAAGATTATACGGGTCTGCCCGCGAAATTCAAATTTAATTTGGGTTTTCGCAATTTGTAAACTAATACGACAATCTAGGCTAATGGCATTCTAATTGCGCCAGTAGAATTATCATATTCACAGGTTTACATAAAAATCTTTACTTGAAAGTGACCAGTTTAAGAAATTAATCAAAATACTGACTAATTTGTGAGTAACTCACGTCCAACTCGGTATTTTGAATAATTTCTTAAACTGCAAAAGGCATGGAGATAGCACGTATACGTAACCAGCTTCTGTCCGCAGCTTCGCTCATGTTAAGTTCAATTTTTCAAACCCCTATATTACCCTCTTAGGGGATTAATTTTCAAAAATCCCTTCTTAGTGGATGCCTACGTCATAAAAGCTTCTTATCTGTAAGTACCTATAACGTACGCCTTTCATCCCGATCCGTTCAGTGGTTTGAGCTCTGCGTTGATTGATCAGTCAATCAGTCACCTTTTCCTTTTATATACTTATATTAGGTAGGTAGAACGGTAGAAAAGTTACTTTTTATCCGGAATATCAAGGAGTTCCCGTGAGATTTTTAAAACTTACCTAAAGCTGGTTTAGGTATAAAGTATCGTTGAACAAACTCGTTATACCACCTATAGTATTCAGATGAAGTGCTTATGCCAAAATATGAATGGGCGGAGCGTGGAGTGGGCGGGGCGAGTGGGCGTGGTCGGACCGGTCATTGAACCCTAGAGGATGCGATAACATGCCTCTATATGGCATGGTTTAGTAACCATTTGCAATTCTATGACCGCTAAGTGTGGAAATTCCTGCTAAAGCTAATCGCACATCTATTGGTACCGTATGTAAGGGCGATGACAGACGTCGCCTTGCGGTGTCGCTGCGGCGTCCTACACGGGTATCAAGATCAACATAAAAATCCGTGGTATCTACGCCCGTAGATAGGCCCGTTGCGGCATCGCTGCGTTGCATTTGCGGCATCGTTGCGTTGTATGTGCGGTGTCACTGTCGTCTCCATGGAGACGATTTTTTGGAAACGTGGGTGCACCCGCCAACAGATTTCAAACGTATCTCGGTTAATCTTGGCAGCCTGATGATGTTTTACTATGACGACATCTGCCGTAGCATGGTTCGACTTGCATGAAAACTCATGCAAGTCGAATTTGAATTATTATTTACTAGCTGATGCCCGCGACTTCGTCCGCGTGGATTAAGTTTTTAAAATCCCGCGGAACTCTTTGATTTTCCGGCATGCCTATGTCACCCTCCAGGTTCTCAACTATAAATAGCCAGAAATCACGTCAATCTGTAGCTTTGTTGCAGCGTGATTGAGGGACAAACAAACAAACACACTTTCGCATTTATAATATGTATTAGGTATTAGGGGCACGTAGCACGTTCGTTCAAAGGCTAAGTTCACGCAGACGAAGTCGCGGGCATCAGCTAGTAATATTATAATATAAATAAATTATAAATTTATAATATTAAATAAAAATAATAAAAAAAAAAAAAAAAAAAAATAGGAAAATAGGATGATGCCCGCGACTTCCTCTTCGTCTTTAAAATGCCTCGGGAAGTCTTTGACTTTGCGGGTTAAAAAGTAGCCTGTCACTTTCCAGGTCCTCAACTATAGGTACCCCTGCAAACAATCACGTCGATCCGTAGCTCTGTTGGGGCGTGATTGAAGGACAAACGAACGCACTTTCGCAGTTATAATATTTCACCATATAAAGTGCAAGTGCATTTAGTCGAGGTGGTTTTCTACACAGGTAAAGTTGAGGACCTGGAAAATAACACAGGCTACTTTTTGTCCCTGGAGCATACATTTAAACGCCCGCGCCACTACAAAGTATTTAATTTATTGTAGATTTTTTTTAAAAACAGATCGGTTCAGGCGTCTTCGAGTAATCGGTGAACATGAATAGAAAAAGATTCCGTTGAATTGAGATCCTCCTCCTTTTTTGAAGTCGGTTAAAATAATAATAAAAATTAGTTTAAATGTAACGAAGATAAGGAGTAAAACAGTCAAAATAGTTCAACCCCTATCTCAGAGAACATACATCCATCCATCCGTATACTATATCTATACAAACATACATCCGTATACATCCATCCTCACAAACTTTCACATTAATAATATTATTGTATAATTAATCAATAATATTATTAGTTCACATTAATAATTAACATACATAAATACATGCATATGTACATACACACACACACATACATACATACATACATACATACATACATACATACATACATACATACATACATACATACATACATACATGTATGCATGCATATTGGCGCATAATTTAAGGATAAATATGTGAAAAGTAGCATACGATTATCCCGCGGGAACTGTTTGTTTTCCCGGAATAAAAGTAGCTGTTGTCACTTTTCAGGTCCTCAACTATGCCTATCAAAAAAAACCACGTCAATCTGTAGTGACTTCGCTGGCGCATAATTGAAGGATTAATATATGAAAAGTAGCATTACGAATATCCCGCGGGAATTGTTTGCTTTCCCAGGATAAAAAGTAGCCTTTGTCACTTTTCAAGTCATCAACTATGCCTATCCAAAAAACCACGTCAATCTGTAACTCCGTTGGCGCATAATTGAAAGATAAATGTGTGAAAAGTAGTATACTAATATCCTGCGGGAACCGTTTGTTTTCCCGGGATAAAAAGTAGCCTGTGTCATTTTTCAGGCCCTTAACTTTACCTGTCAATCTAAAACTCCATTGCGCGTATTTTGAATGACAAATGCGTAAAAAATAGCGATGCTATCCCGCAGGAACTGTTTGCTTTTCCGGAATAAAAATTAGCCTATGTGCTATTTCAGACTATAACCTATGTCTGTGCCAAATTTCAGCAAAATCGGTTCATTCGTTGTCGCGTTAAAGAGTAACAAACATCCATCCATCCATCCATCCAAACATCCATCCATCCATCCTCACAAACTTTCGCATTTATAATATTAATAGGATAATAGGAAATAGGATTATTTTTCAGTGAATTGTTTAGTTTATGGTGGATAGGTACTTAATCTATAATTCTATAGCAAGAGCAAAATTATTTGCAGTTTCATTTTAAAACCGCCCAAGGAATCTAGAATGACGACTTTTTCTCTTTTATCAAAGAGCAGGTGAAAGAAGCCGAACGTCACAAATAGTAAACAATAATAATAAATATTGAACTTAATTGTTATCCAGTATATTCCAGTCAATTAATTAGGATCGCACCTTAAAACGAGGAATATAGGTATTTAAATGACTAGTGAGTAGTGACTACTCGCACGTATGTTTTTAAAATGTATTTTGGAATACCTTAATGGAAAATTTTATGCCCATATCTCTTTGAGTATTAAGTTAGTACAATACACAAAACTATATCTTCATACGAGCCACTGCACAGCCGCGGCACGATAAATTGACGTTACGACTTCGAGCGCCATAATAACTAGTGGTTCGCCCCGAACTGAGACCTCGCGGTATCCCATAATTCCCATAAGGTAGTTTTAACTATATTATATTGTAATTAAAACGCGCCGAGTCTGATGACGTCAATCGTCATCTGCTTTCGTGGATGGGATGCGTATTTACAATATTAAAGACAGCGCCATCTATTAACAGTATAGTGAAGTTTTGTTAAAAACATTGATGCCCATTAAAACTTAAATAATTTCGTTTCTTTATAATATTTATCTAATCTTAGTATTTGTTGTTCAAGTACAGAATATAACTCAAATTATGTGTAAGTTTCAATTTTTAAAATAAAGTGGTTTTAGAGATCTAGCCTCGAATAAAATCTCCACTTTGAAAGCCCCCCATTTCGTCAATTTTAGGAAAAAAAAATAAAAAAAACTTTTGTACTCTGTTCCAAAATTATCTTTAAAATGAGGTACTGCAACCCTATGAAATGCAAAAAAAATTATTTTACTTCGCATTCGCTTCTGTGAGAGCCCCCCTGAAATAAAGATTTTTATAACTTTTTAAGCCATTTTCGGCTGGAGGCCATCGGTTTACATATTATCATATCTAAAATTGAAGTAATTACGTTCAGTAATTCAGAAGTTATAAGGCTCTGACAGACGGACGGACGGACAGACGAACGGACGGACAAGTGCAAATCGCTCTAGTAAACTCAGAGACCTTCGCTTCGCTCGGTCGATTATATTTCTATGGACCGTTTAGGGATAGGGAAAAGGCGTTCGATAAAAGTAGGGAAAGCAGTGCTTAAAAATCGCGGATGCTAAAAAATGCAACTCGATCGCTGCGACTGGTGTTTATGTGTTCACGTCAGCGTTCGGACGCATCGAGCTTCCGAACAGCGACTAAAAGCCATAAAAACGCCTATCGCTGCCGCTAAAACTAGCCAGTCTGTCCTCTCCCTTCCTCATTCAACGACATCGTACACGATATATATGGCACTCGGAATCGTCACCGCAATTTAGCGTGCCGTGTCGTGTCGTGCGGTGGCTCTTGGAAAAACGCCCTAGGAAAACCGATATAGTTGGTGGACCGGTGTGGTTGTGGTGATAACCTAGTGGTTGACTCCCACCTCCTCGGGGAGCCGGGGCTCACACATTTTAAGATTTTGTCTGTCTGTATGTCCGGAAGCACTGAACCGATATTGAAGAGACTTTTACAGATAGATAGAGGATTGATTTTATAGGAGTGAACTAAGCAAGTTTATCTATTCTATTATTGATTTGTGGGGTTAAAAATATGAAAAAAAGTTCATTTTAAATCATACTATCATACTTCATACTAATATTATAAATGCGAAAGTGTGTTTGTTTGATGGTTTGTTGGTTTGTTCTTCAATCACGCCACAATAGTCATGGATCGACGTAATTTTTGCATGGGTTGAGTTGAGGACCTGGAGAATGACATAGACTACATTTTATCCCGGAAAATCAGAGTTTCTGAGGGATTTTAAAAACCAAAACCACGCGAACGAAGTCGCGGGCATCAACCAGTCAGCTAATCATTAATAAATATTGTTTATGTTTTATTAGATTTTTTATATATTTTTTTATATTAAGGAATTATAGGATTCTTATGTAAAAAAAACTGTTGAATATTAACAATGTTCGTAATCGGACAGACCCTATCCTATAGGTTATTTCAATCGCTCAACTTGACGTAGACTACTTTTTATCCCACATTTTCACAGAATGTTTAATGAATTCATATCCACGCTGTCGAAGACATTAAAATTATGACTACCACGAATAAGAGATATTTATGAGTCACAGATCTGAATAAAAATTTTATGTTTTGCACTTTTCTAATAATTACTATCTATTAAATATAAAATTATTAATATTTTTTTTTGGTTTCAGATGCCGCCCATCGGACATTCGGACATAATAACGTATCGCGGTTTTACATTTAGAAATATAAATTATTTATATTTAAATGTACTTAGTGCAATAATAAAATCGTTTCTATAAATTATTGATTAAAAATCAAGCTATTTGTTAAACGGGTTCAGTGTAATAAATCACTTAGTGTTTAATAAAAATAATATTATCTAGACGCAAATTATATATATTTTTTTTAATTTATAATTTATCTAAATCATTTTGATCAATTATTAAAAATTCTACAAACTCAGAAAACAAGACTAGTTACATAACATTATAAATGAAAAGTGTAACATTATTGTAAAAGTGAAGTGACGAAGATGTCACGATGACTAAAAATTCAAACACAAGTTCTAACTTTAAAGACCTTAAAAGAATGTTGTACCCAAAATTAACGGTGAAGTGAAATGAATTAATGCGAAAGTGAAAGGTTTTTTAGCGAAGTGTTTCAAAGTGCCAGTGACGTCATGCGGTATTTATGAGCGACTGTTGCGAGCAGAGCTGCGGGATGTACACTACCTGGTACAGCCGCGGGGAGGGGGGGATGCACCATCACCAGATGGGGCAGCTGTACCACGGGCCCCCCATGATAAAGACTGAGGCCGGGGTCAATAGTGACTGCATGATGGCGGTGGACTACGCGCCGCCGATTAAGGTGAGAGAAATAAGAAAATACGGTTGGGCCGATTTAGCTGATTTTAGTTTTGAAATGTTTGTCGTAGTCCAGGGAAGGTTTAAACGGTGAGAAAATATGGAAAAATTGCGAGGAAGATAGTAAAAACAACAATTTCATTTTCGCATATAAAGTGTTCTACCTACTTTCCTGTCAAACTTTGACGTTCGTCTCTTAGCTTCGATACGGTAGACTTGGGTTATTTAAACTTTAATATTTTGATGGTTGTCATTGTTTGTTCGTTCAGAAATATATTATGTCATTTAATAAAATAAAATCAGTAATCATTATAAATGCGAAAGTGGTTTGTTGGTTTGTCCTTTAAAACAGATACGGATCGACTTGAATTTTTGCATGGGTATAGTTGAGGACCTAGAGGGTGACATAGGCTACTTTTTATCCCAGAAAACCAAAGAGTTCCCAAGGGAGTTCAAAAACTAAATCCACGTAATCTACATAATATTTATTTTATCATGTTTTTTGATATTAGTTATAATTAAGGAAAGCAGGGGGGGGGGGGATCGTAGACATAATATCATTCTGGGGACCAATTGTCTAAAAGTTATTCCATTGATCGTATTCGTATCCAATGATATTAGCGTAAAAGTAAAATAATCCTTGATTGTATTGATTTAAAGTCACAAATTCAGTACAACCGATTTTAATATGGAGCGATAAGAAGCGTATCGTACATACGTAAACGTTATACGTTGCACTCTTATGAGTGCATACACGAAATTGAGCTTTAATTCAATGCTGTTATGGTTTATTTTACTTTTACGCTAATGTCATCGAATACTAAGTAAGAGTATTGAAAAAAGAAAAACTAACCTTGAAGTGAAATTTAATGCAAAAGTGAAGTTTTTTGGCATTTCCAGCTGTATCTCTTGTATTGTCAGATATATTATTGCTTATTTTTTATGTTGATAATTTTAAAAAGCTTATTTTATTAAGTTTTTGATATTATGTAGACCTAAGTAGGTATTTGGAGAGTAGGTAGGAGAAAAAAAGATCATATTCGTAATCATATAATAATAATATAGTTAGTTATACTCGTATCAGAGTCACAAAATAGTTTAGAGAAAAGGCTTTTTTGGATTTCACCGTAGTGCGTACAAACACCAAAAAAAAAAATACAAACAAGAATTCAACAGGTATGAAGGATTACGCATAGGTTTTTTTGCTCGATACTTTTTCTCTCACAGACCAGAATTTTTATTCCGGGAAAAACTGGCAAAGCACACACACTGCAAAAAAGCATCGGAGTATTTAAATACGTTCACTGCATTGCTTTGTAAGGCATGGTTCACACTGGTGTAACGGTGCTTGTTGCTATCGTTGTCTTAGGCAAACTTTACACTTTAATAATAATAAGTACCTACCTTTATTTTCAAACATAAACATCAATACAATAATATTAATAAATGGTTAAATTAGGGTCTACAAGCTTTTGCCCGCGACGTCGTCCGCGTGGAGTTAAAAAAAATTTAAATCCTACCCTTTGGTTTTCCGGGATAAAAAGTAGCCATGTCCCCAACTATATCCATGCAAAAAATTACGTCGATCTGTTGCTCTACATTGTCGCGTGATTGAAGAACAAACCAACAAACAAACACACTTTCGAATTTATATTATTATATTTATATATTATTAGTGACGTTATCGTACTTGCTTGCACCAAGTACGTTTACGATACTACTTTTTAGGGTTCCGTACCCAAAGGGTACCAACGGGACCCTATTACTAAGCCTACGCTGTCCGTCCGTCCGTCCGTCTGTCAGCGGGCTGTATCTCGTAAACCGTAATAGATAGACAGATGAAATTTTCACATATTATGTATTTCTATTGCCGCTATAACAACAAATAATAAAAATTAAATTAAATTAAAAAAATTAAATTAAAGTCACTGACATTATTAACACTGGAGTGGCTGTCCCTATACAAATGAAAGCTCAAATCATGGATCAATTTGAAGCGCCACATTTGACATACGAGTGTCTCTGTAACTAATAATATATAGGGACGCAAGAAGTACCAAAAAGTATCAACAGCTGTCAGTTGTCAATTAGTGCCCTCACTTATTTTAGTTCCTAGGACACTCGTAACTGTTTACAGCGCCAAAATGGCGTCAATCAAGTAGGTCCAAAAAATATCAGCAACCTGTCCAGTGTTAATCATACCTAGATAATTTATAGAGGTCAGTGGATAGAGCAGTTTATTTTTTAAGCCCTACCTCTATCCTGTATTACTCTACGCCCGTCTTAACATGTGTTGAATTGTAGTACCTACGCATTTTTTGGAACTACTCCTCATTGTGGAAATATTCTATTCTATTCTAACACAGTTGCATGGGTTAAATCGGCTTGGCATCCAGCTGCCCACAAGATAGTATAAAAATCTTATTCCAATATAATAGGTACATACTAATATTGTAAAATTATTATTAGTTTGAAAAGAGCAACTGCTAAGTTTCTTGCTGGCTTCTTGGTTCTGCTTGGCTGCTGGTTCTTCTCAGCAGAATCCGCTTTCCGAACCGGTGGTAGAGTCATGACGTGTCATAGGAGCCACAAGTTGGCCTACGTGAAATAAATAATTTTGAATTTTTCTATTTTTGTCTTGTCATAGAATTAAAAACTCCAAGCAAAGCCGAGTGAACACAACTAGTAACAATGACACCTTATTTAGCAGCAAATAATGAATCGTCTAATTATACTTTGTAACATACAATCTGGGAATGTGCAAGCTTGAACATTTCTCATCCTAACCGAGCGGCCATGATGAACCCAGGTTATACTTTTTGCAGACCCTACGGGTCTTGCCCGTTAAGGGATCAAGGCATGTTAAATATCGACATGATAGCGACATAGAGCTTCGTAGTGATGTTCTACATTAACATTGCATCACTAGCAATCTCTCTGCATCACCATCCTCATTTCTGAGGGTCGCGATCTTTGACGTGATCCAACGCTAAGGGCTACGTCCTCTTGGCCTGTTTCCTTCCATCTTGCCAATAAACAGCAATTTTCCTAGGTTTCCAGGGCTTAAGCTAGCAGTAATCCTGCATTTTTTCCTGGTATAGATAACCAGGATTTTCAAAGTGGAATTATCGGACTTCACACACCTTTGAGAACATTATGGAGAATTCTCAGGTATACAGGTCTCCTCACGATGTTTTCCTTTACCGTTGAAGCATGTGATATTAATTAAAAATTAAAAGCACATAACTCTGAGAAATCTGAGGTGCGTGCACGGCGGGCTCGAACCTGCGACCTCCTGAGTCGCAGTCCAGTCCTAACCACTAGGCTATCACTGCTTTTTTTCATCATCATTAACCCATCCCAATCCTACTGTTGGAAACGGGTCCTGGATGAGAGTTCTCCATAATGCTCTCGAAGGTGCGCGAAGCATACCAATCCGCAGATGGTCAGCGTAGTGGACTATGGCCAAACCCTATACATTTTAAAAGAAGATCTGTGCCCATTAATGTGGATTATACCTACGAGCCTGCCCGTGAAATTCAAATTTAATTTGGTTTTTCGCAATTTGTAAATTAATACGACAAATTAGTGATTTAGTCTGAATATCTACTAATTTATAGCTCACGTCAAACTCGATACTCGGACTAATTTCTTAAACTGGACACTTTCAAGCAAAGATTTTTATATAAACCTGTGAAGATGATACTGCCATTGGCGCAATTAGAATGCCGTACGCCTACCTTGTCGTATTAGATTACAAATTGGGATGAACCTAATTAAATTTGAATTTCGCGGGCAGACCCGTATAATCCACCTTAATTAGCCGGCGATAGGTTGGAATGACGATAATAAATCAAGAAATACAGTTTATTGAATAAAAAAATTGTGAAGAGATAACCTCTTTCATCCCCCTTATTTTAGACAAGATAAACATGACCAAGTTTCCCCTTATCCCCACCATCTAAGAGTATGGCTTTTGCTATGAGTAGAATAGGCACGACAATATTGCAATTTGCAACGGTTGGGGTTTGAACCGTCGACATTTCGGACTTAATCTGCTCTTTTGATGTAATTTTTCTCTGATGTAATTTGAACCTAATGTCTTTTGCACAGGGCTAAAATTCGATCTACCGATCCAGAGAGGCCTTTTAATGATTATTGTAAAGATCAAGATGTATTTATAGTTGAAACATCGAAGACATACGTACAATTTATGTACTCTGGTACATATACCAGAGTACATAAATTTAATTTAAAGCAATACATCTTTGAAAGCATCCTTCAGTGCTGCAATCAGCATATTTGCACGGAGCGCAAACCGCTATGTGCGCGAGTAATTTAATTATACCGGTACCCCGTGAGTATACAAGCGAACAGAGGCAAAGCTTACAGTAGGTACCAGCTATAAGTGCCTATTTTGGTAGGGTTGTCACCGAAAGACATCATACACAACTACATTGTGCAGTAGCTAGCTTTTGCCTGCGAAGGGAAGGTGGTTTTCTCCACGTGGAGGTTGGGTAAAAATCCCGCAGATACCCTTTGTTTTTCCGGAATAAAAAGGATCCTATTATGGACTCATCAGGTCTTCAACTATAACCATCTAAAAAGTTATGTCAATCTCTTGCACTATTGCTGCGAATCTTACTTAATTTAAAATGATAGGGTAGAGTATTTAACTGATATGCCACTTGCCATTTTTCTTTTTTTTTAACTTAACTTATCTCGGAAATATAGAGCTATGAAATTTCCTTTTAGAATAATAATAGAGCGCTATTGGTGTGTCACGTCACAAGACAGCAGCTCCATACACTCTTGATGAGAAAATTTAGAAAGATACAGATATAGTCGCAGTAAAACAGCTTATGACTTATTTGTTTTTGACCGATTTATTTTCTGGATTTTTAAATGTTGTTCTTACATATTGCATAACATTTATAGAAACAACAAATAAATCGGTAGATCGGTAGATTTTATAAAAATGTCTAAAATTAAAATCGTGAAGCGGAAACAAACGTGCGTCGCACTTATCATAGCTTGTTCACTAGATGAGCCGCCCTAAACCTACTGCTTCTCGCAGCGTGAGATCTACAGATGATACTCTCACTCAGCACAGACTCAACTCAGTTAAAACGAGACAGATTTAAGTCAGGACATATTTTAAGCTATTGCATAGCTTTTATCGCGGGCTTTGAACTAGGACAAACAGTTTGAGCGCGGCGACCGAATCAAGAAATTCCGTAACGAAAAAAAACCTAACACCGTCGTTCAGTAAGAGTTCAACATTAGAGAGGTTCATATTCAGCTCTGTTTGGCGCAGTGGGCGAGCGGCCGCTTTCTTTAGATGTCGCAGGTTCGAATCTCACTCGCGAAGTAGTGACAGTGCGCTTTTCTTGTTTGTTTGTTTTTTAATTATTTTTTTGCATAATTTTTATTATGCAAAAAAAATATTGCATAAATATTATAATTGCATAAGTTGATAAAAAATGCTATGCAATAGCTTTACCGCGGCAGTCCCCGAGTGCCACTTAATTTTTCTCATTTTAACTCTATCTTGAGTCTTAAGCAGAGCCAGAGTACGATCTATAGATCTCAGCCGCAGGGCTTAATGACGAGCTGCGAACTGCTATCACAGATTTGCTTCTGTTCGTTTATTTACTCATGGGCAAAGTACCACGAAGCTTGTAAGAGAAGGGTAGGTACCTCAATATATTCTTAAATCACAGATACATTAAGTACTCCTGTTCATAGCCTTCGGATTATTGTTTTTATCTAAATAACTGGCGTTTGACCGCGACTTCTTCCGCTTGGAGTAGGGTTATATAAAAATCCCGCGGAATTCCTTTTGTTTTTCCGGAATAAAAAGTTAATTATATCACAAAGGCTCAATTATGGTTTGATCCAAGCAAAAAATATGTCGATACGTAATACCGCTGCAATGTGATAAAATTTATTCTTTATAGAATATAATAGAATAGAATATTTTTTTTTTCAAATAAACTTTTACTTTCAAATCGTCAAAGCAAAAAAAAATTGCATACATTAAAAAAGCATTTTTATTTTCAATTTTGTTGAAAAGTTATAAAAAGTGTTATTTCTTTCTCTGTAATTTATTAGAGTAAATAAAGATTCCATTACAATAGAAATTTAAAAGCATTTAAATAAAGTTCAGTTCAGTTTCAAGCCCGCTTCAACTTTTTCCACTAAACAAATTTTAATGACAACGATTTCTCCTAACCATTATTAAGACGGGTACCGTTAAACGGCAACAATTATTCTAATCTAAGTCAGATTTTAAGAAGAAAAATCATCTCGCCAAGTTATATGCATCGGTTGCTCACCCGTGCCTGGCCCGGCTTGGCGACAAAAAACCTAAACAACTTGTTCTATAACTTTAACGCACGACTGCGTACGATTCTCCACGGTTTGGCATCGGGCGATGTCGCGGCCGCTCTAGATCAGAACTTAGTAAGTCACTTTGTTTTTATTTCTATTTATTTATTTATTCTTATTCAATTTGGACGAACTGCTCGAAAAACAAACACAAATTAAATACCCTAGCTCATGAAATGAAACCTTTATTTAGTAATTAGACTATGTTTCATTGCAACTATAAGGCGCAAGCTACAGAGACTTAAGTTAACTTAGCTCAGCTTAGCTCCGCGTCTTTTCATACTTGGTTCGCATAGCTTCGTTTAGTAAGCAGTTAACAATAGGTGGTTGTAATCTAAATGCATAAAAGGAAAAGGTGACTGACTGACTGATTTATCAACGCACAGCTCAAACCACAGGAGGGATCGGGCTCAAAGATATACTGATAGTTATTATGACGTAGGCATTCGCTAAGATAGGATTTTTGAAAATTCAGCCCCCTAAGAGGGTAAAATAGGGGTTCGAAAAATCGAACTTTACGTGAGCGAAGCCGCGGGCAGAAGCTGGTATGAACTAAAGCTAAGCTAAGTTATAAAATATTAATAAGACAAAGGGCTTGTTTCACTATCGCGAAGTAAACATTATCCGACGAAATTTGATGTTTGGCATTGTTTTGGTGGATGAAATTGTAGATTGATATTTATTTTGAAAATTATTCAGCCATTATTCAAGGCGTTTTGACGCACGCCGTCGCAGTCTTGCGCTTGTATCCCACAATCATCAATTGGGTATTTGACTGATATTTTTTTTATTTATTAAAATAATGTTTTTAAATATTAAACTTACTTATCACAATGCTATAATTTCTTTTTTAAATATTTTAACTAGTCTCGGAAATATGGAGCTTTAATGTTTGCTTGTAGGCAGAGAGAGCGCTACTGTATTGTGATGTCACAAGAGAGTTGCTCCATGCAATCTTCGTTAAAAAATTTGTTTTAGAAAGAGACAGATACAGTTGCAGTAAAACAGCTTATAATTTTTGATTGTTTTTGAACGATTTATTTTCTGCTTTTACAAATGTACAATATCAACAGACTACAGTCAAATACCCAATTCATTGAATCCATTGTAACTTTAGTCAAGCAATTCGTTGAGTTAATTCTACGGATAGGTATCCTATTTATAATTTGTCACTTACCAATTCGTGACAGCCGACCCAGCCAAGGTAACCTAAGTTTATTTTTTTCGTTGCGCTTTATCTTTTTTCAATTGCTTCCTATTGGAGCCGTGCGCTGCGGTTTTAAGTCGAGACCAGAAAAACCGTCACGTCGCACCTACGTGGACAATCATCTGGTTATCTGTTGACTTAGCCGCTGGCGCGGTGAATGACCAGGCCCCATTCATGCCTGTTGAATGGGTGGCGCTCCGTCGACAAACCCAGCCTTGATGTCTGGACTACCGAGGCTGACGCATGGTTTCATGATAAATTAAAAATAATCTTTTTGGAACGTAAGTTCCTTATCGCGCGGTGCGGAAGGGGGCTAGACGGAAAAAATTAAGGAACCGACACTCGACACATTTTTGAAACCTACACTTTTTTGTTGAATGTGAATTTTGCATTGTATTCGGTATTTTCGCGGTACAATATTGAGTCTCCGTAGCCTAGTGGCTTCGGCAGTCGCTTAACAGTTACAAGTCGATGGTTCGAATCCCAGCTCGACAGACTGAATTTTCTATTTTCAATTTTATTTTAAATAATTTCTACATGTGGAATTTTTCCGTAATTTTTTATTGTATAAATTGGATAAAATGTTATTGTACTACTAACGCCATCTGTTAAAAAACCAGAGTAACTCTTTGGTTTTGTATCATTGCTGCAATAGAAATAAACTAAATATAATTCATCGTAGTTAATCAATTTAATACTAGATGACACCACTAGTTTATTACAATTCCTTCACTAATTAATTGAAAAGAACTTCGTTCCATCCGGGTGTCCCTTGACACCTCTCAAGTTTTTTTTTATCCTACTTCTTAGTATCCTACTTCCTACTAGTATTAATATAAATGCGAAAGTTTGTGAGGATGGATTTATGGATGGATGTGTGGATGTTTGTTTCTCTTTCACGCCCCAACGACTAAACCGTTTTGGCTGAAATTTGGAATAAAGAAAGCTCATACCGAGGACTAACACATATATTTTATCCCGGAAAATTAAGGAGTTCCCGCGGGAATTAAAAAACCTTAATCCAGGCGAAGTCACGGGCATCATATAGGCCCAGTTGCGTGAGGCGCCGTTATAATTACGTTATAGTTAAGTTGTTAAAGCTAAATGTGACAGCTAAACTAGCGGCACGCTATGATGGCTGGTTTGACGTTTGTCCGCTCATGAAGTTCCGTATTAATTGATAACGACTTTGAAGGAAATAATTGTATTACTTTATTGACGATAGTGATGTGCAGAGATTCATAAATTTTATCGAATGTAGTTTTAGGTTTAGGACTCAAAATTTATTTATTAAATTGATTTCTAAAATGTATACAAGTGTAGAAAAATCAGTTTGCACCATTTAAGGGGTGAATGTACTTGTGAATATGAACAATTTTCACTATGTGGACAAACCTCTGAAATCGCAAAAAAATATCAGCTGTTTCATACAAAAGGTAAAATTTTTATTTTTATATGATATATACCACAACTCGGCATTTGGTTTTCTAAATTGAAAATTTTTAAAAATGGAATGTAATACGATCGTCACATAGGATCGCTGGCTAGCACAACTACTACCTCCGGCAAACTCGCGTCAATGCTCAATGCAAAACAAAGCAGTTTCGAATTGACGTTGCTTCGAAAAGTATAAACTGTCAGTGCAATGCGATTGTGATATAGTTTTGACCTGGCTTTGGATTTCAAATATTGATACTGCATTACTGTTGACCCTTGCTCGTTAATTTGGACTCTGTTCAAGCCCTTTGTTGTGGATTTCGTCGATATGACCGAACGTACGCAGAGAACTGTAAACCTATTTAATCAGGTACAAAAACAAAACTTAATTGTTTTTTGTTCGAGAATAAATTGACATTCCACATCACTATTGTAATGTGTCAAACCGGCCATCATAGCGTGCCGCTAGTGTAAAACACACGTGTTTTTAAATATAATAGTGTATTTAAATATTTACTACGTGTATCTAGCGACCCGCTCCGGCTTCGAACGGGAATTACTAATGAAGAAATTGAGATTTTCATACAGAAAATACCTACTCAACTTTTCGGAATTTTTGATTTTTAGGGTTTCAGGGAAAACAGATTCATTTAAATCTACACTTAACCAGCGTGGTGGACGATGCCGGCGATGGATTGAGGTGGAGAGTATGTATAGTATGACCCAGAGGTCTCACTAGGTGGACAGATTTCAAGATGGTTGGACGATTAATTTACTGGATAGGGATTCCTAGAAAAAACACTATCAAACCAACAAACAAGTCATCACGAGGTTGAAAAATAACATTTTTCCATCATTTAATGTCGATTCGAATCGATTATTTTTTTGGCACTTTCAAACTAAAAAAAAACCGGCCAAGTGCGAGTCGGACTCGCGCACCGAGGGTTCCGTACTCCAAAAGTAAAAATAAAACGTTAATATTATATTAATTTGCTTATTTATCGTTAACTTTGTTTGTAGAGGTTTATTGTTAATTAAAAAAAAACTATGCTAGTTAAAGAGTTGGTTTTATTTTTCCTGTAAAATATACATAAACTTCTATTGACCATAATTATTTCAGATTTTTCGATTGGTAAACTTCGGAGATAAGGGGGGGGGAACGGTATTTTTTTCGACATTTTGGCCGATTACTCAAAAACTATTATATATAGAAATAAATAAAAAACTGTTTTAGAATGCACAAGTAAAGGCCTTTCATATGATACCCCACTTGGTATAATTATCTTACTTTGAAATTTCAAACCCTCGATTTTCCCCCTTTTTTAATCAAACTATAATAACTTTCGTGTTGCTTTTATTTTTCCTGTAAAATATACATAAACCTCTATTAACCATAATTATTTCAGATTTTTCGATTGGTAAACTTCGAAGATAAGGGGGGGGGGAACGGTATTTTTTTGACATATACAGAAATAAATAAAAAACTGTTTTATAATGCACAAGTAAAGGCCTTTCATATGATACCCCACTGGGTATAGTTATTTTACTTTGAAATTTCAAACCCCCGATTTTTCCCCCTTTTTTAAGAAAACTAAAAATAATTTACGATTTTTCTTTATTCCAATGATGTTGGGCCACTATTATACACAACTATGCCAAATTTCATGTCGATAGCTTTAATAGTTACTGAAATAATCGACTGTGACAGACGGACGGACGGACGGAGAAAGTCTCACCATAAGGGTTCCATTTTTACCATTTTGGTACGGAACCCTAAAAAAGGTAAAATTTATTCACGATTCTCTATTGATTATATTGGACAACGAATTTTGTGGTTTTGTGGAAACGAATTGCGCTCTTCATTTTTTTTCTATTTAGGTAGGTAAAACTCCAATTTTCTATTAATTCATGTTCCCAAAGCTATTTAATTTTTTGCCGGGCGATTTTTACAAATAGTGGCATAACAGCTAACTGTTAAAAACAAGAATAATGTCGCTAGTTTAGTGAATTTAACTCGTGACTCGACCAGTTCGAGTTGCTTCTTTTATTGAATGGAAAAATGACATTTCATGTAGATTTTTCATCTATTTTTTTGAGTCCGTATAGACTTTTATTTTTTATTCTAAATGAAACTTTATCCAGGTAGGTAAAGTGTTTTTAGTTATTTTAATTATGTTTACACCGAGAGCCTTTGCATACATCGACATTTATTGGTAGGTTAGGTTTAAAGACATTTATTCTCATAAAGACTACAGTCACTTACATGAGAACTTAATTTAAAGTGATGCATTTACAAGCTTCGCCATTAGGTACATTTACTTATAAATACTCATTCAATGCATTAGTTTTAATTCAAATTTATTTGTATTATTCATAATGTAAGCAGCTAATTCAGTCTTAAATGCATTGAATGAGTTTACATTTTTTATGTGTGCAGGTACTCTGTTATATAAGCTAGCTCCTTCATGGGTAAGGGTTTTTCTACCGTAGTTTGTTCTAATTTTAGGTAGGGCAAGGAAACTGGCTCGACGAGTTTTAGTTTTAATTTTTGTAAAAGTGATATTAGTGTGGATTGTTTTATTTATAGTTTTCCTGATAAAAATACATGTGCTGTATATATATAACTGTCGGACGTTCATAATTTTAGTATCAACTAGCTGATGCCCGCGACTTCGTCTGCGTGGATTTAGTTCATAACATCCCGCGGGAAATCTTTGTCACCCTCCAGGTTCTCAACTATACCTATCCAATAAATCACGTCAATCCGTAGCTTTGTAGCAGGAAACATTTGATCGTCTTGCTCGCGGCATTGTTAATGATGATTCAAAGAGAAAACATATTACTGATGATATTATCAATTACGTTTAGCTATCATTTTTATAATTGTCAAATTTTTTACCATACTTAACCAAAGACAAAATTACGTTTAGCTGTCATTTACGTTTTGTTATTCCACTGTCATTTGCGTTTTGTTATTCCATGTCAGATGCGTTTTTGTTATACCACGTTTTATAGTGACTTGACGGAAGCGCGGTCGAACGGGATAAAAAGTATCCTATGTCCGTCTCCTGGTTCTAAGCTACCTCTCCACCAATTTTCAGCCAAATCGGTTCATCCGTTCTTGAGTTATAAATAGTGTAACTAACACCACTTTCTTTTATATATATAGATATAAAGTTTTTCAGTAGATGTTCGTATGGGATATTGGAAAAGGATTTTTATTATTTTATTTTGAGCAGTTTGCAAATGAGCTAATCTTGTCTTGGTAGCACTTCCCCAGACTTCAATTAAATACATAAAGTGTGGTTTAATTAGGGCGTTATAGATAGTGTAACGAAGCTCACGTGGTATACATCTTGCTAGATTTCTGATGGAACCAGCCATTGCTACCAATTTGTTTCTGAGGTATTCAATTTGAGTACTCCAGTTTAAGCAATGGTCCAACCTTAACCCGAGGTATTTTTCTTCGCGTCTCTCCTGCAACGGAACACTGTCGATAGTAAGTGGTGGATATGATGGGATTAATTTATTTTTATCTTTAAAAATTATATAGGATGTTTTTGAAATATTTATTGTTAATAGATTATATTTAAACCATAAAGACAAAGTGTTTAAGTCTTCTTGAGCTTGACTAATAAGAGTTCCGATTGATGGCCCAAAATAGAACAAGCAGGTATCGTCTGCATAGAGAGTTAAGTGACCATGCAATCCTAATTCTTGGATGTTGTTAATATAGATCAGAAAAAGTAACGGGCCTAAAATAGAACCTTGTGGAACGCCACATGTTACTGCCAAAGCATTGCTTTGATGTTCACATAATTTGACAATTTGTGTTCTATTTGTTAGGTACGATTGAAACATTTTTAGGGCGGTGCCATTTATTCCAATTGTTTCAAGTTTTTTTAATAGCAATTGTGGGCTCACGGTATCGAAGGCTTTTTTTAAATCAATAAAGATGCCTAAAACTATATTTTTGCCATCAATACCGTGTTTGATTTTAGTAACAAGGTCAATCGTTGCAGTGAGAGTACTACTTTTCGGTCTAAAGCCATATTGTCGAGCAGAGATAAAATTTATTGTGTCAAGATACTGTTGCAGCCTATTGTTCAATATTCTTTCCAGAACTTTTGATAGTACTGGCAACACAGAAATAGGTCTGTAGTTTCCCGGATCCGATTTATGTCCTGATTTATAAATTGGCGTAACCTTTGCACGTTTTAATGTATCTGGAAAAATGCACGCAGGCAACTAGAATTACTAGCCACTTTCCATAAATTATGCTTTTCTTCATTTACCGAGTGATCTAACTTGGATCATTTGGAATTGGTCCGTTTGATATTAAGTTCTCAAAGGTGTCTGTGAAGTACAATACATGTCACTGGTATGAACTCTGCCAATTTGCATTGGGCCATCATGGTGGAATATGACACTTTGCTGAGAGGAGACCTGCGCTTAGTAGTGAGGCGTTGATGGATTGCTGATGATGATGACGAAGATTAAATAAACTTTGAATTTCTCAGCAGTACCTAACCTAGTGGGTAGGTATTTAGGTACTTTAAACGCTTGCTCTTGAAAACATCTCAGTGTGTAAAATTCCTTTATATTGAAGTGAAAATTTTATTGAAAACAATTTCATGAATAACCATTAAGTACGCCATAACTTTATGATAAGTGAGGAGGTATGGTAGCTAGGTACCTCCTTGTATCATTTTAAAACGAGTTATATTTTCTCATAATCGCCATTGTACTCGTTTGTATGGAATCCGTATAACGCTCATCGATATTGCAGACCATCCTTTTATGTCACAACTAGCTGATGCCCGCGACTTCGTCCGCATGGATTTAGTTTTTAAAAATCCCGCGGGAACTCTTTCATTATCCGAGATAAAAGTAGCTCTCCCGGTCTGAGGAACCACTACTACATCCATTACTATACCCATGCAAAAAATCGCATCAATCCGCTGTTCTGTTGCGACGTGATTGAAGGACAAACCAACAAACAAACACACTTTCGCAGTTATAATATCAGTAATGCTTTATTATAACACTTTTTATAATTGTCAAATTTTTTACCATACTTAACCAAAGACAAAATTACGTTTAGCTGTCATTTACGCTTTGTTATTCCACTGTCATTAGCGTTTTGTAATTCCATGTTCTGACATGCGTTCTGCGTTTTTGTTATACCACGTTTTATAGTGTCTTGACTGAAACGCGGTCGAACGGGATAAAAAGTATCCTATGTCCGTCTCCTGGTTCTAAGCTACCTCTCCACCAATTTTCAGCCAAATCGGTTCATCCGTTCTTGAGTTATAAATAGTGTAACTAACACCACTTTCTTCTATATATATAGATTACTTATTTTTAATTAAATGCATATAGCTCAGCGAGTCGCGAAGCTGAAGTGGAAATGGGCGGGGCACATAGTTCGAGGAGCTGATGTTTCGGAGTCCCAAGGTGCTGGAGTGACCCCGCACCGTGAAGAACCCCCAGGTTGACCGACAATATCAGACGAGTCGTATACAGCTTTCTCACGAAGCGATTTTTGTTGAATTTTACCATAGCCGTCTCTATCTCCTGTATTACAGGAAATAGAGACGGCAAATGTATAGCCATAGCCGTCTCTATCTCTTGTAATACTGACCGAGCGAAGCGAGGTCTCTGAGTTTACTAGAGCGATTTGCACTTGTCCGTCCGTCCGTCTGTCCGTCCGTCCGTCTGTCAGAGCCTTATAACTTTTGAATTACTGAACGTAATTACTTCAAATTTAGATATAACTAGCTGATGCCCGCGACTTCGTCTGCGTGGATTTAGTTCATAACATCCCGCGGGAAATCTTTGTCACCCTCCAGGTTCTCAACTATACCTATCCAATAAATCACGTCAATCCGTAGCTTTGTAGCAGGAAACATTTGATCGTATTGCTCGCGGCATTGTTAATGATGATTCAAAGAGAAAACATATTACTGATGATATTATCAATTACGTTAAACTATAATTTTTATAATTGTTTTTACCATAATTATCCAAATATACAAAATTACGTTTAGCTGTCATTTACGTTTTGTTCTTCCACTGTCATTTTCGTTTTTTTATTCCATGTCAGATGCATTTTTGTTATACCAGGTTTTATATTGACTTGACGGAAACGCGGTCGAACGGGATGAAAAGTATCCTATGTCCGTCTCCTGGTTCTAAGCTACCTCTCCACCAATTTTGAGCCAAATCGGTTCATCCGTTCTTGAGTTATAAATAGTGTAACTAACACCACTTTCTTTTATATATATAGATATGTAAACCGATGGCCTCCAGCCGAAAATGGCTGAAAAAGTTATAAAAACCTTTATTTCAGGGGGGCTCTCATAGAAGCGAATGCGAAGTAAAATTTTTTTTTGCGATTCATAGGGTTTCTGTGTATCATTTTAAAGACAATTTGGAACAGAGTACAAACGTATATTTTTTATTATTTTTTCCTAAAATTGACGAAATGGGGGGCTTTCTAAGTGGCGATTTATTACGCTCGCTTGAAGACGCTCTCTGGAAAATTGGCTATATATTTTCAAGCTGTACTTATTTTTTTACTTCACTTGTATCCTGTACTTGAACAACAAATACTAAACTTATATGAATACTAGCTGATGCCCGCGACTTCGTCCGCGTGCAAAAGTTTTAAAAGAATAGCTTTGTGTTAATCGCGACGTTTTTACAGTTGCACTACGCCACTACTTGGTACTACCTACTTAGTACCTACAATATCAATTCACAATCGAAATTTCGTAAAAACCCAAAATATAGGTGGGCAGTACCCAGCAGCATCAGGATTCAGGAGTTGGTAACTGGTCTTCAATGATGTAGTCCAGTGATATAGCGTGGGAGAGGGCGATTCTTAATACAAACAGAATGGTAGTTAAGTTAGTGGAATATATTTGTGTGTATCTATCTATAAGTAGTTCATACTTTGCACATACAATACCAATTCAAAACTGATATTTCCGCGAGCGTATCGACCGTGAACATTTTTTGATATCACTACGCCTCTGTGTAGTCCATGTACTAATGGGTATCTACAAAAGCAATTTACAATCGACACTATCGCGAGCGAAGCGAGCGCGAAAATTTTTTACGACAGCACTACGCCATATTACATACTTAGCACCTACAACGGCAATGCAACAATGACATTTACGCGAGCGAAGCGAGCGTGTTTTTTAACTATGTACTATAAACTTGGTTCTTATAATACCAATCAAGAAAAGACATATGTTCTCGAGCGAAGCGAGTGCGAAATTTTTTACGATTACATTTGCATCACATGTAGTCCATGCTCGGCAATCCAAAACGGACATTTTCACAACAATTTTTTAGTGCAGCACTACTTAACTGTGTAATTCATAGTTGGTTCCTGCAATACCAATTGCAGTGTGATATCACTATGCCTTTGTGTAGTCCATGTACTAATGGGTATCTACAAAAGCAATCTATAACCGACATTATCGCGAGCGAAGCGAGCGCGAAATTTTTTTACGATAGCACTACGCCACTATGTAGTCCATACTTGGCACCTACAACAGCAATTCAATAATGACATTTTTTCGAGCGAAGCGAGCGCGTTTTTTACCTATGTACTTTATACTTGGTTCTTATATTACCAATCAAGAAAAGATACATTTTCGCGAGCGAAGCAAGCGCGAAATTTTTACGATTACATTTGCATCACATGTAGTCCATGCTCGGCAATCCAAAACGGACATTTTCACAACAATTTTTTAGTGCAGCACTACTTAACTGTGTAATTCATAGTTGGTTCCTGCAATACCAATTAAGAAAAGACACATTTTCGTGAGCGAAGTGAGCGCGATTTTTACGACTGCTCTATTGTACTTTATACTTGGTTTTTATAATACCAATCAGGAAAAGACATTTTCGCGAGCGAAGCGAGCGCGAAAATTTTTGATTGCACTACGCCTCTGTGTGTAGTCCATGTACTAATGGGTATCTACAAAAGCAATCCACAAGTGACATTATCGCGAGCGAAGCGAGCGCGAAACTTTTTACGATAGCACTACGCCACTATGTTATCCATACTTAGCACCTACAACAGTAATGCAACAATGACATTTCCGCGAGCGAAATGAGCGTGTTTTTTAACTATGAACTTTATACTTGGTTGTTATAACACCAAGCAAGAAAAGATACATTTTCGCGAGCGAAGCGAGCGCGAATTTTTTTAAGATTACATTTGCATCTCATGTAGTCCATACTTGGCAATCCAAAACGGACATTTTGACAACAATTTTTTAGTGCGGCACTACTTGACTGTGTGATTCATAGTGGGTTCCTGAAATACCAATTAAAAAGCTACTGTGGGAAATTTTAGTAAACGGAAAACGGAAACGTGAAATTTTACGGCTGCATTATGCCACTACACTGCGTAGTTCATACTACATTGGTGAGCAGTACCCAGCAAGATCAGGATTGAGTCCTATTTTACGGCTACATACTTGGTACCTACCATTGTTTAGCAGTACCCAGCAGCATCAGGATTGAGTCCTCTTTTACGGCTCCACTACACCATTATATTTTAAATATTTGGCACCTACAATATCGATTCACAATCGACAGTTCGTAAATATCCATGATTTAGGTGGGCGTACCACAGCAGCATCAGAATTGAGGAGCTAGGGCCTGGAGTTCAATCCTACTATTCTACTTCCTACTTCCTACTTCCTACTATCCTACTTCCTACTTCCTACTAATATTATAAAGACGAAAGTTTGTGTGTGTGTGTATGTTTGTTCCTCTTTCACGCAAAAACTACTGGATGGATTTGGCTGAAATTTTGAATGGAGATAGATTATACCCTGTAATAACACATAGGCTACATATTATCTCGGAAAAATCAAAGGTTCCCGCGGGATTTTGAAAAACTTTACGCCATAACTAATGAACCAATTTGGCTGAAAAGATTGAAGTTAGATAATACTTTGGATTCATACATAGGCTACTTTTTATCCCGTAAAAATCCAAGGTTCCTGCGGGATTTTGAAAAACCGAAATTCACGTGTTAATTCTTCATGCCATAACTAATGGACCAATTTGGCTGAAATTTAGATTGAAGTTAGATTGTACTTTGTATTAATATATAGGCTACTTTTATCCCGTAAAAATTCAAGGTTTCCCCGGGATTGTGAAGAACCAAAATTCACGTGTTACTCCTTCAAGCCACAACTAATGAACCAATTTGGCTGAAAATAATGAATATATGAATATACGTCAGCGTTTGTTTCGGGTCAGACAGACAGACACACAAACTTTCGCCTTTATAATATTAGTAGGAACAGTTACAGTTACAGTTTTATTATAAGTATAGATAGATAGATAATAATTAAATTTTATGTAACAATGACAATTTTAGACGTTCGTAAGCGTGCAGTCGCTTGTGCTTGAAATTTCAAAAACTGATGCTTGCTATGGTTTTTTGAAACCGAAGCTTGCTTGCTTGTTTGCTTGCTTGATTTCTTGCATGCTTGGTCGCAGGATTTTAAAAAAAACCGAATCCCGATGAAAAAATCGATGCTGCGGATAATGTAAGCGTGATTTAAGTACAATCAGCGCCATCTATCAGTGGTTTTTTAAAATCCCGCGGGAACCTTGAATTTTTCCGGGATAATTTGTAGCCTATGTGTTATTCCAGGGTATAATCTATCTCCATTCCAAATTTCAGCCAAATCCATCCAGTAGTTTTTGCGTGAAAGAGGAACAAACATACACACAAACTTTCGCCTTTATAATATTAGTAGGATTATAAAGAAACGAGATTATTTAATTTTTAATGAGCATCAGTAAATTTCACATAGCTTCACAATAATGCTAATAGATGGCGCAGTCATTAACTATTCCATGGAACTAGGAGTCACGACTACGATCTATCCCAAAAACAGTTTTGCGTCGAGCATTATTATTTAGGTACATAATATAATAACATAATATTATTCAATTAAAATTATTCTTTAGTTACATATCAAACTTCAATAAACTATTAATTGCTGCATTTTGTATATTTTCTATTCGTGTCGATAGATGACGATTTGTACAGATGCCCCTAACCCGTTTTCACTCGTTAGTACCTACATATTAATTCAATGTTTTCACTGACGTTCCCTAACCTTTACGGGCTACCTATGATAAGTTAGGTGATGATTACTGTCAACTTCTTTATCACGATCCTGTACGGGACACCTAAAAGGACATTGGGACGGATGTTAGGACTTAGGATTGTGTTTTGGAGCTACCTACGTAAAGAGACTCCTACATAGGGGATGATTTAGGTATGTTTGGTGAAAACGGGCATAATAATAATGTCAGTTTTGGTCGTCATGTATCGATTGAATGAATAATCATGGGATACCGTTACCGCGAGCTGGTCTCAGTTCGGGGCGAACCACTAGTTATTATAAATGCGAAATACTAATATTATAAATGCGAAAATGTTGGTTTGTTCTTCAACTACGCCGCAACAGAGCTACGGATCGACGTGATTTTTTTGCATGAGTACTTATTGTTAGCTACCTATCCCGGAGAATCAAAGTTCCCGAATCCCGAAGGATATCAAAAACTAAATCCACGCGGACGAAGTCGCAGGCATCAGCTAGTTATGTATATTTAGTAAATTTATAAATGGGTATTGGACAACCCAATGCAGTTATAAATGGAGTAGCTTATGCCCGCGCCCTTGTCCACGTACGTTAATTTAGGGGTTTTTGAATTCACCTTAGGGATGAAATTTCGAAATATCTTATTTATTATACTCCATTCTCCATTTAGCTCTGTAAGAAAATTATATCGATGACTGCAATCTGTTGCTACATAATTTAATATAAAAAATTCTTTTTAAAAAACCGACTTTAAACTCCGCGCCACTATACAAAGTATTTAATTTACAGCTCGACCGATTCCTATAAAATTTATATGGGACTACCAAACAGAAAAAGAATTTTTCAAATCGGTTCAGGCGTCTTTGAGTAATCGGTGAACATACATAAAAAAAAGACTCCGACGAATTGATTACCTCCTCCTTTTTTGAAAGTCGGTTAAAAATGTCACTAATACATAGTTGCTTAAACTGATTGAAAGTAGACCTACATATAACTAATTTCGACGAAGTATCGCAGTTAGAGCGTGGCCATAGTATCCATGGGCATCAGAGAACGAATAGGTGTGCTACAGGACAGAAGTGCGATTGTGTAAGAATTGCCGATCAAATCGTCAAAGTTCGGCGTCAAAGTAAAATAAACCATAATAGCATGGAATTAGAGCTCAATTTCGTGTATCCATTCTCAACCGTTTAGGGTAACGTACATACCTAAACTTTGACGCTAACTTTGACGATTTGATCGGCTACTTTTAGACAATCGGGGGGCTGGTCATCAAATTCAAGGGGCGATTCCCAAAAGATGTGTGTTCGATTCACTGTTTAAAAATGTATGGATGTCTCACATGGTCTTCCACATGCTTAGGTCTTGTGCCGCCTGTATCCCGCCGCGCCGCTCCCACAGTTTTGTTAATAAGTGAAATGCATTCTTGTACAAATAGCTAAAGGTAGAGGGGGACAGTTTTGAAAAGGGACGGTTCGAGTTTTATTTTTTCCAACGCAATTTTCGGTTAGGTATCTAGACAACCGCAGTCTTCCTATCATCTGTCAATTCATTCATTCCTACCTACTATTCTCTATTCTATTTAGGGCAACTTCTTTCTATCTTTCTTCAGGCTGGGCTGGTTTCCACACGTAAACCGTGATGGTCTGTTGTTTGTGATGCACCACTCCTTCCGGTGTTGTCACTCTAGCCATCCCAGGTCACTCCAGAAGCCCAGGTTGCTAAGGATTTAGGATTTAGAAGTGAGGCTGGAGATCCCAAAAGATTCCTGCGTTGTTCTTCCACACCCGTGCATGACAAGAGCACGTGCGTAGGCGTTTCATCTGCCTCCATGCAGGCCCTGCACAGAGGACTGTCGGTGACACCTATAGTAAAAAGGTGTTGGTTTAATGGGCTGTGCTCAGTTATAATTCCCACCACCTTCCTGAGTTTACCTCTGTCGAGGCGGAGTAGTCTGTTTGTTAGTTATTTATCCAGATAAGGAAAGGCTTCCTTAGTCTGTTTGCAGTCTGTCGCATTCGACCAACTTTTTTTTTTATTTGATGACAAGGTAGTCCTTGACTGCGATCTCACCTGATATTAAGTGACGATGCAGTCTAAGATGGTAGCGGGCTAACATGGAAGGGGTATGGCGGTGAACATTCAACCCATACCCCTATGGTTTCTACACGCCATCGTGCCGGAACGTTAAATCTCTTGGCGGCACGTCTTTGACGGTAGGGTGGTAACTAGCCACGGCCAAAGCCTCCCACCAGACCAGACCAGACAATTCAGAAATTATAAATTCCCAAATTGACCCCTGAGGAGATTGACAGGAGGATACAGTTAGGTTGGGCAGCATTTGGGAAACTTCGTCGAGTCTTTTCGTCGCAAATACCACAATGCCTAAAGACAAAAGTCTTTAATCAGTGCGTCCTACCAGTGATGACTTACGGTGCTGAAACGTGGACACTGACAGTGAGGTTACTCCACAAACTTCAAGTTGCTCAGCGTGCTATGGAAAGAGCCTTGCTCGGAATTTCTTTGAGGGATAAAATCCGAAACGAAGTAATTCGCCAAAGAACTAAAGTGACCGACGTAGCTCTTAGGGCGAGCACGCTGAAGTGGCAGTGGGCTGGTCACATTTGTCAGAGGACCGATGGTCGCTGGGTCCTAAGGTCCTCGAGTGGAGACAACGTCTCGGCAAACGGAGTGTAGGGCGCCCCCCGGCTAGATGGAGCGATGACATCCGGAAAGTGGCCGGCATCCATTGGATGCGAAAGGCCGAGGATAGGCAACGTTGGCGCTACTTAAAAGAGGCCTATGTCCAACAGTGGATGCACTCTGGCTGATGATGATGATGATGATGAAATTGACCCCGCCGGGAATCGAACCCGGGACCTCCCAGTTATAAGACAATAGCGCTCAACACTGAGCCAGGGAGGTCGTCAAACTTGTCCCAAACGTTAAAAATATCCGGAAGTTAAACAAACGGGGATAGATTCGGCTCATCCTCCGGGACGCGGGCAATGATCGGGGCTAACGACATCTCGCCGCGCAGTCATTAATCAACTGCTCACGCGGGGGTAGCTACCCGCCAAGCGAGAACCTAGTATGTGACAGCGATCGCAAATATTGTGAGTGTCAAAACTTGTCGGATAGAAGCAGTCGTTACTTTGCGGAATTCCGTGATACTCAGAAACAGATTTTTAAGCTATTGCATAGCTTTTATCGCGGGCTTTGAACTAGGACAAACAGTTTGAGCGCGGCGACCGAATCAAGAAATTCCGTAACGAAAATAAACCTAACACCGTCGTTCAGTAAGCGTTCAACATTTTAGAGGTTGAGAACCTCTAAAATGCTAGCTAGTAGGTAGCTAGTAGCTCTATTTGGCGCAGTGGGCGAGCGACCGCATTCTTTGTATGATGTTGCAGGTTCGAATCTCACTCGCGAAGTAGTGACAGTTCGCTTTTCTTGTTTGTTTGATTTTTTTTTGCATAATTTTTATTATGCAAAAAAAAATATTGCATAAATATTATAAGTTGATAAAAAATGCTATGCAATAGCACCTGAGTGCCACTTAATTTTTTTAAATCATCATCATCATCAGCAACCCATCAACGTCTCACTACTGAGCATAGGTCTCCTCTCAGAGAAGGGTTATAGGTCATATTCCACCACGCCGGCCCAATGCGAATTGGCGGACTTCACACACCTTCAAAAACATTATGGAGAACTCTCAGGTGTGCAGCTTTCCTCACGATGTTTTCCTTCATCGTTGAAGCAAGTGATATTTAATTACTTAAACGCACATGACATGAAAAGTCAGAGGTGTGTACCCGTGATCGAATCTGCGACCCCCCGAATAGGAGACCACAGTCCTAACCACTACGCTATCACTGCTTATTTTTTTAAATATAAAACGGAAAATCAGAAAAATCTGTATGGACCATTGTGCCGCTCGTGCTGTACACTGCCGCTTTTCTAGTAGAAGACCAAGTAGAGGAACAACGCAACACCATACTTAAACCCTCTGAAATACATTAAATTAATCCTTACTCTGTGCTAATACACTCTACGTACGGTACGTTTCGTTTCGACACCGGAGCACCCTCAGGAGACGTTGACTTCACAATGCAAAATTCTTTATTTCAGAGGATAAGACGTAGAGTGAGTCCGTAGGAGAACCTAAGTCATCGACATAGCTCAGCGAGTCGCGAAACTGAAGTGGAAATGGGCGGGGTACATAGTTCGAAGAGCTGATGGTGTTTAGGGTCCCAAGGTAATGGGGTGGCGATCCTGCACCGGGTAGCGCAGTGTTGGTGGACCAACCACCTAGTGGGGGGTCTGCCAACACTGCGCTTAATATAAAACGAGTCGCAAGGAACCTCTGGATTCAGGCGGTGCAAGACCGAGCCCTGTGGAATTCCATGCAAGAGACACTTGTACAGCAGTGGATGTCTATCGGTTGACAAAGAAGAAGAAGAAGAAGTGGGAGAGTTATGTTTTAAAATTCCTGCGCTTTGTTTTTCCTGAATTAAAAGTATGTACCTACCTACCATCACTCTTTAGAGTGTCCACGTCAAAAATCAAGTCGATTCGTTGCCCCGTTGCTGCATTATTGAAAGACAAACCTACCAAAAATACATTTTAGCATCAAACCCAAGACCTCAAGATCTGCAGCCAAACACCTAACCACTAGACTTGTGAAATAGTTTTTCACGGATGTATTATATCAACACATTGGAATGCCACAAAAACATAATTCGACGAGTCATTCAACACACCTAAAAGCATTAAACAACAAAAAACTTAAACGAATAATGTAAATTAATAGCACAAAGTAGCACGTGGGTCTGTTACAGTGTTTTTCTTTTCTGCAGTAGTGTGAAGACATCAAGATAAACGTTCTATACTGCGATGATTCGCGGTTGGAGTTTTGAGGAAAACCGTTTTGCGGATTTGGGAGAAACTAATTGTCTTTGACAGATTATATCAGATGGAAAAATTGTGGTTATAATAGCATCCTACATCCTGTAGAATTATTCTATAAAATAAATAGAAGTAGATACAAATAACACCAGTGAAAAGAGCAACTGCTGAGTTTCTTGCCGGCTCTTCTCAGCAGATCCGCTTTCCGAACCGGTGGTAGAGTCATGAAGTGTCATTAAGAGCCACAGGTTGCCCTACGTGAAATAATATAATTTTGAATTGAATTATAATTCTAAAATGTTTGAGGCGCGGACTTCCCAAAAAGAAGTGCGAAGTTTTAACACTTACGTATTGTTTTTTATACAAAAAAAAAATTAAGTGGCACTCGGGGACTGCCGCGGTAAAGCTATTGCATAGCATTTTTTATCAACTTATGCAATTATAATATTCATGCAATATTGTTTTTGGATATAAAAATTATGCAAAAAAAAATTAAAAAACAAACAAACAAGAAAAGCGAACTGTCACTACTTCGCGAGTGAGATTCGAACCTGCGACTTCATACTCCATACGGTAAAGAAAGCGGCCGCTCGCCTACTGCGCCAAATAGAGCTACTTGAGAACCTCTAAAATGTTGAACGCTTACTGAACGACGGTATTAGGTTTTTTTTCGTTACGGAATTTCTTGATTCGGTCGCAGCGCTCAAACTGTTTGTCCTAGCCCGCGATAAAAGCTATGCAATAGCTTAAAAAAAACTAATATTCTCCTCTCCCCATCCAAATAAGTGGAAAACTGGTGTTAGGACAGAACAGCTGGGGTACAACAATAGTGTAAGGGGTGCGGAGCGAAGATCGACCTTTCAGTTTTCAATCCGCACCTTGAACGAACAAACCCCATACGTTATTTATACGTACCTATAGTTCTTAAGCTCCCTAGAAAAAATATTTTTTTTTTCGCAATATCAAAATCGGCTGCGTATTCACAGTCATCATCATCATCATCATCATCACCAACCCATCAACGGCTCCCTACTGAGTGCAGGTCTCCTCTCAGAGAAGGATTATAGGCTATATAGTCCACCACGCTGGCCCAATGCGAATTGGCGGACTTCACACACCTTCGAGAACATTATAGAGAACACTCAGGTTTACAACTTTTCTCACGACATTTTCCTTCACCGTTGAAGCATGTGATATTTAATTGCTTAAACACACATAACTCCGAAAAGTCAGAGGTGCCCGGGATCGAACCTGCGACTCCTCGAATAGCAGACCACAGCCCTAACCACTAGGCTATCACTGCTTTTTCAACCAATGATCATGAGTTTCTCGCTTGTCCGTAATAGGTAAGGTTGTAACTTAGCAATACCAAACCAAAGTTACTGAAAAAAGTTAAGTAAGTTTATTAGGAAACGCTCGTCTCACACAAAAGCGGCCATGTTTAATTTATCAAAGTTCCACGTGACACCCCCCTCTGCCCTCCCACCCCATAAGATCCACATATTAATGGAGACGCTGCGCTGGCGTGCGGCTGAAAGAACAGGGATTGTCTTTTAAATTAATTGTGCGGGATCTCTGGACGTGACGTCACAATCGCTTAGTTACAGATTACAGAGTTACTTGAACGAGTATATCTGGGACAGTGAAGGTAAACGCACACTTGTTAACCGCAGTGGGTAGGACTGCAGCACTTAAATTTCCACTAAAAAGCTTCCGTAAAATTCATGATTATTATATTTTAATTACTAGATTTTGCCCACGAC
Source organism: Oeneis ivallda (assembly GCA_029955525.1). Taxonomy (NCBI): domain Eukaryota; kingdom Metazoa; phylum Arthropoda; class Insecta; order Lepidoptera; family Nymphalidae; genus Oeneis; species Oeneis ivallda. The sequence goes on along the minus strand of JARPMR010000027.1, from coordinate 4,380,214 downwards.
TTCGTCCGTGTGGTGTTAAAAATCCTTCGGGGTCCCTCTGATTATCCGGGAGAAAATGTAAGCCTCTCCAAGTTTGTGAATTTGGTAAGCATTTTACGCTGCGACGCGCTGCCTGATATAATGTGCACCTAACTTTAATAGCTGTATTGTATAATTAAGACAATAATTGATAATGTTAGTAGGTAATATAATATCTGAAACGTATCTATGATGATCCCACGGCATTAGTACCTATCCCAAAAAAATACCTACCATTATATCGTAATTAATAGAAATGGGACTCAACCTTGAGGCTAATACAAAAAAAGAGAGCTAGAAATTCTGTAAAATAAGATTTGATTTCATGTCGGTCAACTTTAAAAAATGATTGGTACTTACTATAAATAAAAGATGCAAATTTTTATAATCTGTTGAAGTTGTAAGAACTAAATTGAAACGTTCAAATTAACCAAGTTAATTCTGGTTAATTCTGGATAATTCTACCATCACAAATGATTAAATAATGAAACAGGTTTTATTTTCAACGGTTGTTAAATTGTGCCTTGTTCTAATTTGAATAAAATTAAAGTTTTTTCTCGTAATTAGAATAACTATTTTAATACGTACAGATACCGATTTCGTACTTGGGCGACCGTTTATCCATACAAACGTATTCTTCTGTTTTCTTTATGGATATTAAAAGGTAGTGAAAATATTTCTGTACCATAAAATCCAATCTATCCGTGCAATGAAAAAATTAAATTATAACCTTTATTAATTATATAAAAGAAAATGTATATTATCATAAAAAATTAACTTTTTACATAGAGTGCGGCATGATTGAATGGTAAACCAACAAACATACTTTGAAATCAATATAACTACGCGAGGAACACATAAATATTGTATGTACTCTAATTTGCCATTTTATTAAGTATGATTTTATGAAAATTTTGTATTTTGATTTTTGATCCTGAAATAAATAAATATTAATAGAACATGTTATATTTTATACATTTATATATTATAACTTGCAATTCTAGTCTGTGATAATTTTTAGCTTAATTTGATTTATAATACTTATACAAATATTTAGCAATCCATTTCTTAACTAATCTCTGCTTTTAAGTATAAATATTTCATCACTAACATGATATGGAATTCCAAAAAATACATCATCATCATCATCATCATCATCATTATCAACCCATCATCGGCTCACTACTGTGCGAGGTCTCCTCTCAGAGAAGGGTTATAGGCCATAGTCCACCACGCTGGCCCGATACGAATTGGCGGACTTCACCTTCACACACCTTCGAAGTTCGAGAACATTATGGAGAACTATCAGGTGTGCAGGTTTCCTCACGATGTTTTCCTTCACCGTTAAAGCATGTGATATTTAATTTCCTAAACGCACTTAACTTCGAAAAGTCAGAGGTGCGTACCCGGGATCGAACCTGCGACCCCCCGAATAGGAGACCACAGTCGTAGCCACTAGGCTATCACCGCTTAAAAAAAATTAGATATAGATAAATAATTATTATTCATGTAGGAATGCTTGCACTGGGAAAGAGCTTGGTGTTATATTATGTGATACATAGTAATTATTTACTACATTCTTGGGAAATTATGTCAAATCATACGCATTAGGTAAATATAGGCAATAAAACATGGAAAAATATTAAAAGTTATTGCAAAATATTACTATAAACACCGGATTGTATAAGGAATGAGATTACATAGATGTGATTGGAATTAATTTTACGCTTTGGAATCCGTGGAAATGATATCAATTAGAATTATTATTAAGTACCATATTTATTGAGAGCTATTATTACAAATTAAATTTGGTTACACCAAAGATGGTAGAATCTTAGGTATAGTCATATATTATTTATTCTGTTATATATTTTTATAGGGTAACTTTATTCAGTCAGTCTGTATTCCTTAATACTATGAGTTATGTGCAATGTGCATTTATGCAATTAAAGTTCATATGCTTCATCGGTAAAGAAAAATATCGTGAGAAAACCTGCGACCTTCTTTATTTTTAGTTGAAAGACAACATAGTAAGTTTCATGTACTTTCATACAAACTTTCACCCCCTATCTGACCCTCTTGGCGTAGTCGTAATTCCTAGTTCCATGGTCGGTGCCTAAAGTAATAAAAAAGCCTACTGTAAAAAATTCAAGTTTCTACTCGTAACTACAGTGGTTTAAGCTGTGCTTTGATAGATCAGACAGTTAAGACAGGTCTTTCTAAATGTATAGAACATGGAACTAATAAGTACTACGTACAACGTAGTACTTATTAGTTCCATGGTATAGAAATATCTGAGCTAATGACGTCATTCGAATTTTCTATTGTCAAATTCTATACAGTGAAAAATTCGCTCGGCATCGCCGTAAAATCTCTCTATCGTCCCACATCTGAGTTCCCCATTAAGGTAAACTAACCAGTGCAATTTCACAGTGATATGACAGCCGACAACATTTCTCAATTAAAACCTCTTTTTAAGGCAATCTGTCAAATCTGGTCATATCATAGAGACCGGGCGATTATCGCTTTTTGCTTAAGTAATGTGGATAAAGATAAAAGATCAAATTATAATTGTTTTATCATAGATTTAGCAATGGTAGTCGCTTCGCATACTACACTAAGCTACCAATCCTAAATCTGCGTGTTTTATGTTAATTTAAGGTTGTCATTATAATGACGTCTCAAAACAAGTGTAAATTAAATTTTTTTATTTTTAAATGCAAGCTTTTAGTAGATACATCATTAGACTCTGGATATCATCATTTCAGAGTACCTACTAGTTATGACGAATTAAACGACGTAACCCCATCGAGCCCAAACTCGATGCGGTTACGTCGTTTTATTACAGAGTTCCGATAGTCATCTTCCGTCTCCATCATCAGATCAGCTCCATGTCACAATAATATTACATTGTCATCCGATTTACACATACATGCAAAATTTCAGCTCGATCAGAAACCGGGAAGTGGGTCTAATTCATCTTGCAAGATTTGACCCAAACAAACAAAATAAATAAATAAACTGGTCAAGCTAAATAAAAGCTTGTAACAAAATTGAAAATAGTTATAGGTTGGAGGCCCTGTACAACGAACAAGCCAACGAGTGATGAACATGAATAACACATAATTCCTGCCTTAAGAGTGGGTGTACGCTCGTTAACAGTAAACAGATTTAATTTTAACAGTAGTAGATCAAGTTTCAACTATCCGAAAAAAAACACGCAAAAATTACATCATACTGCCAAGGGACGTGCTTGGGCAAAAACATAAAATGATGAAATTTGTTCGATAATAAAAAATCGTGAAGTTAGGTCTAATTTTTAACTAATATTCATTTATTTTCAATGTGTTGCATATTACAGAGCCAAAATTTTTACATTAAATTCCGATTGATATTATCAAGAGAGTAGCCTAGCGAATTGAAAAGAACATGAATATTTTACGAGTTACAAAGTATTTGGCGCTTACTACACTCCTATTCCGCGCAAAACGCTTTCTTTATTTGCGCCTCACATGAGGTTGCGGCTATGTTTTATCTCATCGCGAAATCTGATTTTTTTTGGTGTTACACGCGTTCTTAACAACCAATAAGGTAATACGCACACGGCACGTGCTTACTGCATACCTACTTCATATAAGCGATTAGATACTTACATTCAATATACTAGTATATAGATATACTAGTGTTACAGAGTAGCAATTGTACAGTTGACGAGAAAGAAAACAACGTCGAGGTTATGAAATGAAATTCATTTTTTTTGTCAAAATGTAAGTAGATAATAAATAGATAGTAGATCCAGGAAATTACCTCTTTCACATTTGCCATAGTTTTGTGCATGGAGTGCAAAAGTCACAGTTAAGTTTCTGCTTTATTTGAAGTAGGTACAACAAGAGTTACAATAATGAATTAATGTCAAAAAATGACATAAATAAGTGTCTCAATTAATGTCAGATTTTTCAATTGCTTAAAAACTCTTTAATTGACTTAAATACGTACCGTGTCAACATTGTTTATATACTGGTCAATAAAATAGTCAAATAAGTTTTTCCTAAACTTAATTATCGGTAAACTGTTAGTATTGTCAGATAGTTTATTAAATAAGGAGACAGCCAAAGAATAATAATTACGGAAACATAATATTTTTAAGCTATTGCATAGCTTTTATAGACAACCTAAGACTAGGACAAACAGTTTGAGCGCGGCAACCGAATCAAGAAATTCCGTAACCAAAAAAAAACCTAACACCGTCGTTCAGTAAGCGTTCAACATTTTAGAGGTTCTCAAGTAGCTCTATTTGGTGCAGTGGGCGAGCGGCCGCTTTCTTTACCGTATGGTGTATGATGTCGCAGGTTCGAATCTCACTCGCGAAATAGTGACAGTTCGCTTTTCTTGTTTGTTTGTTTTTTAATTTTTTTATGCATAATTTTTATCATGCAAAAAAAATATTGCATAAATATTATAATTGCATAAGTTGATAAAAAATGATATGCAATAGCTTTACCGCGGCAGTCCCCGAGTGCCACTTAATATTTTTTCACTGTAGTCTTTGTTGAGTACGTACAATAAAAGTTTATTCATTCATTCAATGTTGGCACTAGTGCTCTATCTTTCAGTAAAGCGTTATTTTTGCACTTGTTTTGCTACGTTGTCATGTGTTACCCAACTGTGCGATTGTTAGACTACGTTGGTATGTCATGGACTTATTATTATTAACTACCGCAAGTGGTATGTATAAGGTAGGTATGTCAAGCTTTGCGACATAGCTATATTATCTATTCAATATTTAATTGTATTTAATATTAGACAGGTGCAGCTTTATTATGACAGCTTTATTTCAATGAAAAAGTCAATTTTTGGAACGAAGTTCCTTATGGCGCGTTGTGAAAGGGGGCTAGACGGAAATTAAGACCAAAAGTTGGACCGACACTTTCGACACTTTTTGATGGCCTAAAAAATTTCTTATATAATAATTTCAACAAGTTGTGCATCGCTCCCATGGCTCAATTGGCCCGCGCGCGGCCGCCAACCGAAAGACTGGTGGTTCGATACCACCCGGGGGCGCGCAATCCTATTTTCATTTTTTATTTTATGAAATTATTTTTTTAATTTTAATATTTTATAAAATCGATATTTAGGCTTCCCTGGGGTCATTTTGATTTTTATCGATAAAAAAATCATGATAAAAAATGAATACCCGAATCATTATTTTCTTTGTACCTCGAATAGAACTTGAAATCAATATTTTTATAATAATAACTTCGTTCCTAAGTATATTGTAAAAGTATTTTGAAAAGAGCAACTGCCGAGTTTCTTGCTGGTTCTTCTAGGCAGGAACGGCATTCCGAACCAGTGGTAGACTCATTGACGATTCAAAAGTACTTGTAAAAGTTTATTTGAATAAAAAACATTTCTATTCTATTCTATTCTATTCTATTCCTATCTGGTGTCCCACGACACCACACGACTTTTGTATAATATTTTATCTACTCCAGCATCGAAAAGTTCCAATTTCGAGTTTGACAGCTGAATCGAAATGAACCCTCTTTCGGTTTTGCTTCTCATTTCGATGCAGCTCGTTGTATGGGAGCTGAATCGAAATGGTTATCTTCTTAAAATAGGATACCTAAAGCTAAGGCTCTGAGTTCTGGCACTTTTGTACCGTTCATATGACAGAGGCGCCACAGGCGGCTGGTGGCGGCTTACGGAGTTACTTTTTGTTGACAGAGGCGCCACAGGCGGCTGGTGGCGACTTACGGAGTTACTTTTTGTTACTTTATTGAGCCTACGGCGTATTTTGATAATGATTTTACTTCCTTGTCGTAGATAAAATCTTGTATGCAACTGATCGTAATTAGTCATTTTAATTCTCGTACTATCCTATTTTGATACTCGGCAAGCCTCGTATCAAAAAACAGCACTCGAATTAAAATGACCCTCATAACGATGCAGTTGCATAAATAGCTATTATCAGGTTTCCGCTTACTTTTAAATAACTGAGTATAGAACTAACAATGCTTTATATTTAACTATATTTTGACCGCGACTACGTCTGCGTGAAGCTATATTTTTGAAAATTCCGCGGGTACCCTCTGTTAATTGGGTTCTGGGTTTTTCTGAGATGACTTGAAGTTATATAATATGTGGGAGGTTTTTGCTGTAGCTTGTTACTAATATATCTAGACGTGTCGCCAAACGGTTTAGCGTTACGGTACGATGGCGCGTGGAGACCGATTAGGGAGATGGATTTTATTTACACTGCTATAACGTTTCCAAGTTAGCTTGCCACCATCTAAGACTGCATTTTTATTTACCATTGGGTGAAATCACAGTTAGATCTATCTTCATCATCATCATTAACAACCCATCAACTGCTCACTACTGAGCCAGGTCTCCTTTCAGAGAAGGGTTATAGGCCGTAGTCCACCACGCTGGCCCAATGCGAATTGGCGGACTTCACACATATTCGAGAACATTATGAAGAACTCTCAGGTGTGCAGGTTTCCTCACGACGATTTCCTTCACCGTTGAAGCAAGTGATATTTAATTGCTTAAACGCACTTGACTCCGAAAAGTCAGCGGTGCGTACCCGGGATCGAACCTGCGACCCCCCGAATAGGAGACCACAGTCCTAACCACTAGGCTATCACTGCTTCAGGTCTATCTTGGCACCGAATAAATATCAATAAATAAATTAATTAAGGGCCGATTTCACTAACGTAAAATAAGTCATATCCTACTAATATTATAAATGCAAAAGTTTATGAGGGTGTATCATAATAATATGTAAGTTGGTGGAGGGATGAATGGACGTTTGGATGGATGGACGTTTGGATGGATGTTTGTTACTCTTTAATGCCACAACTAATTAACCGATTTGGCTGAAATTTGGAATGGAGACAGCTCATACCCAGGATTAACACACAGGTTTTAATCCCGGAAAATTACAGAGTTCCCGCGGGAATTAAAAAACCTTAATCCACGCGGACGAAGTCGCTGGCATCAATTAGTACGAGTATAAATTTGATATTTTTAACAGCTATCAGAACGTCCACTTTATTCCTCCGTAAAATCTTAAAAAGTCACTCGATGTTGGTAAAATCGGACATAAATCCCACAAAAGTCATCAACCCAATTTGGGCAATTTGGCCACGAGGCTCTGACTCTGACCCTTAGACAATTCAACTCATTAGGTAATAGCATAGGTAGTATCAAATGTTATCGTAGTTCTGAACTAGTCTGTGTAGAAAAATAATGTTTTCTTGAATCATTAATTCATTCAATTAATCTAAAAGTATAACAGTTAAAGCAAAAGCCATAACGTAAGTTGCGTGTATGTTTATGTGATTTATGGTTAGCTAACTAGATCATTATTTAACTGTTGCTTTAGTAATGTTACAAGTTCAGTTTTTCTTTTAAAGTTCCCTACCACTGTTATTTATTTTAAAAAAATATGCAAAAATGTTATAATATCTACCATCCATAATAATACCATCAAGTCGAGCAAAAAGGCGGCACGGCCGTAACATCCTTTTCTCGAAGAAGTTCAGGCCATTTTCGACTCCCCTATAACTCCGTTGTGGATAAAACTAGAAGCCTGAATTTTCAGTAACCAAGCAGGCATTGTATAAACACGGTATATTTCAAATTTCGTTCAATTTGAACTTTGACTAGTTTTATTTCTTAAACTACTAGTTTAAGAATTATAACTAGTCAAAGTTTCTTATTTTTGTCACTCACTCACTGGCCGATCATCAAAACTCTAAGGCACTTCTAGCAGACATAGAAGCTTCAAATTTAGAATAAAATTAGAGTTTAGTGTATAAACCAAGGGAAAACTAAAAATATTTGCTGTCACTACTTCGCGAGTGAGATTCGAACCTGCGACTTCATACATAAAGCGGCCGCTCGCCCACTGCGCCAAACAGAGCTACTTGTGACCCTCTAAAATGTTGAACGCTTATTGAACGACGGTGTTAGGTTTATTTTCGTTACGGAATTTCTCGATTCGGTCGCTTGTCCTAGTTCAAAGCCCGCGATAAAAGCTATGCAATAGCTTAAAAAATGGTATATCTAAACTGCACGATTCATAAAGATAATAAATCCGAGATGTCGTCGCGGGCGGCTCGTCACAAAAAGAGCGATTTTTCACCATCATCGCCAAGACACGTTCACCCTCCGTCCCACGCCCTCGGCTTCGATTATTTTGTATTAGTTTAACCTGTGCCTTGAGGGCGGTTGATCTAGTTACGTACGTCAGCGTTTATCGGATCAAATCAAAATATTTTATCTCCTCTTACCTACGAAACACCCTACAATACATATTATTTTATGAAATACTAGCTGATGCCCGCGACTTCGTCCGCATGGATTTAGTTTTTAAAAATCCCGCGGGAACTCTTTCATTATCCGAGATAAAAAGTAGCTCTCCGTCTCCCGGTCTGAGGAACCACTACTACATCCATTACTATACCCATGCAAAAAATCGCATCAATCCGCTATTCTGTAGCGACGTGATTGAAGGACAAACCAACAAACAAACACACTTTCGCATTTATAATATCAGTAATACTTTATTATAACACTTTTTATAATTGTCAAATTTTTTACCATACTAATTAACCAAAGACAAAATTACGTTTAGCTGTCATTTACGTTTTGTTATTCCACTGTCATTTGCGTTTTGTTATTCCATGTCAGATGGGTTTTTCTTATACCACGTTTTATAGTGACATGACGGAAACGCGGTCGAACAGGATAAAAAGTATCCTATGTCCGTCTCCTGGTTCTAAGCTACCTCTCCACCAATTTTGAGCCAAATCGGTTAATCCGTTCTTGAGTTATAAATAGTGTAACTAACACCACTTTCTTTTATATATAACTAGCTGATGCCCGCGACTTCGTCCGCATGGATTTAGTTTTTAAAAATCTCGCGGGAACTCTTTCATTATCCGAGATAAAAAGTAGCTCTCCCGGTCTGAGGAACCACTATATCCATTACTATACCCATGCAAAAAATCGCATCAATCCGCTGTTCTGTTGCGACGTGATTGAAGGACAAACCAACAAACAAACACACTTTCGCATTTATAATATCAGTAATACTTTATTATAACACTTTTTATAATTGTCAAATTTTTTACCATACTAATTAACCAAAGACAAAATTACGTTTAGCTGTCATTTACGTTTTGTTATTCCACTGTCATTTGCGTTTTGTTATTCCATGTCAGATGGGTTTTTCTTATACCACGTTTTATAGTGACATGACGGAAACGCGGTCGAACAGGATAAAAAGTATCCTATGTCCGTCTCCTGGTTCTAAGCTACCTCTCCACCAATTTTGAGCCAAATCGGTTAATCCGTTCTTGAGTTATAAATAGTGTAACTAACACCACTTTCTTTTATATATAACTAGCTGATGCCCGCGACTTCGTCCGCATGGATTTAGTTTTTAAAAATCTCGCGGGAACTCTTTCATTATCCGAGATAAAAAGTAGCTCTCCCGGTCTGAGGAATCACTATATCCATTACTATACCCATGCAAAAAATCGCATCAATCCGCTGTTCTGTTGCGACGTGATTGAAGGACAAACCAACAAACAAACACACTTTCCCATTTATAATATCAGTAATGCTTTATTATAACACTTTTTATAATTGTCAAATTTTTTACCATACTTAACCAAGGACAAAATTACGTTTAGCTGTCATTTACGTTTTGTTATTCCACTGTCATTTGCGTTTTGTTATTCCATGTCAGATGCGTTTTTGTTATAACCCGTTTTATAGTGACTTGACGGAAGCGCGGTCGAACGGGATAAAAAGTATCCTATGTCCGTCTCCTGGTTCTAAGCTACCTCTCCACCAATTTTCAGCCAAATCGGTTCATCCGTTCTTGAGTTATAAATAGTGTAACTAACACCACTTTCTTTTATATATATAGATATAGATATAGATATAGATATAGATATAGATATAGATATAGATATAGATATAGATATAGATATAGATGAAGAAGATAACTTATTTATGTTTGAATTAAATCATTTAAATATCTTATTAACAGTCAAAATTATTGACACTGTATACTGACCTAATTGACATTTTAACTAACGTAACTGACACTTTAGATTCGTTTTAATTAATTGAGCTCATCGAAATTTTCAAAATTATGATGAGTACCTAATTTTAACATTTGCATGCTATTTAGCAGACTATGGAGGAACTTTTATGACATTGTTAATAAGTATTAATAACATCTAACTATACTGTACCTACTCATATTCAGCAAATAAAGTTTCAGTTCATTTCATTTCATTTCATCATCGGTTATAGTTTACCTACTTTAAACTGTCTTCTCATCCAAAATCCCTCAGTGACTGAAGATCAGTTTTCGAACAGTGCATGTTACCAGTGATGACTTATGGATGACGAAACATGGGCCTCATTTGGCTGAGGATCATCTGCGATGGAGAGAGCTATGCTCGGAGTATCCCTGCGAGATCAAATTTGAAATGAGGAGATCCGTAGGAGAACCAAAGTTAGAGTAGGTACACTTCGCTCAGACTCAAGATTCAAGACTCAAGAGGTTTATGTCAATAGAGGTTTATGTCAATAAGGTAGGTAAGGTAGGTAGGACCTCAGAGTCTCGTTTTAACTCTATCTTAAGACCGAGCTAAGTCGGAGCATGCTCTAGATTTACCTTAAGTCCTACATGCTTAGTACAAGATTTGATAGTTAACTATAAATGATAAACGATGACATTACCAACAAAGTAAAATAAACCATAACAGTATTGAGTTAGAGCTCAATTTCGTGTATGTGTTATTTTACGTTTACGTAACGAATACGCTCCAAATTAAAAACGTCTGTATTCAATTTGTGACTTTAATTCCATACTTTTATGGTTCATTTTACTTTGATAGTAATGTCATCTTTTACTATTACGATCAAACGAATTTAAAGTCGGACTAAACGCACTAGTCTTTTTTAAGCCCAAGATTATTGCTAAAGCGATACCTATTTAGTAAAACGAAACAATTCGAAGTCGACCATTTATTTTATTAAAAAACCGGCCAAGTGCGAGTCAGACTCGCGCACCGAGGGTTCCGTACTCCAAAAGTAAAAGTAAAACGATAATATTATATTAATTTGCTTATTTAGGGTTAACTTTGTTTGCAGAGGTTTATTGTTAATATAAAAAAACTATGCTAGTTAGAGCGTTGGTTTTATTTTTCCTGTAAAATATACATAAACCTCTATTGACCATAATTATTTCTGATTTTTCGATTGGTAAATTTTGGAGATAGAGGGGGGGGGGCGTATTTTTTTCGACATTTTGGCCGATTAATCAAAAACTATTATACATAGAACTAAGGCCTTTCATATGATACCCCACTCGGTATAGTTATCTTACTTTGAAATTTCAAACCACTGATTTTCCCCCTTTTTTAATTAAACTAAAATAATTCTCGCGTTGATTTTATTTTTCCTGTAAAATATATATAAACCTCTATTGACCATAATTATTTCAGATTTTTCAATTGGTAAACTTCGGGTATTATTTTCGACATTTTGCCCAATCAATCAAAAACTATTATAGATAAAAATAAATAAAAATATGTTTTAGAATGTACAGGTAAATTCCTTTCATATGATACCCCACTCGGTATAGTTATTTTACTTTGAAATTTCAAACCCCTCGATTTTCCCGCTTTTTTAATAAAACTAAAAATATTTTTTTTATTCCAATGATGTTGGGCCACTATTATATACAACTATTCCAAATTTCATGTCTATAGCTTTATTAGTTACTGAAATAATCGACTGTGACAGACGGACGGACGGACGGAGAAAGTCTCACCATAAGGGTTCCATTTTTACCATTTTGGTACGGAACCCTAGAAAAAATACCAATCACTACGTTGAATCAGACATCCACCATCATTAATTGTTTAGGCATCATCATTTCCAATCATTGTAGAGCCTTCCATTCGATTAGGTTTTTACGGGTTTTTTACAGGTTTTTACCGTTCATTGTTACAATGGGAAATCTCAAATCTAGGAAATTCAAAAGCGTTGATTGCACGTCGCCCTCTCCCAGGTTTTTAGCAATTCAGCGAGTTATGTTGAAAAAAGCCTGAAAAACTAATTCAAACACCTGCAGGCAGGTGGCGTTAGAGTTTAAGAAAAATATTGCACAACTTTTTCTGTTACTTTGAAGAATAGCTATTTAATAGATACATTTACACAATTGGTTTGCTAAAAATCTCCGATTTTACACTGTAATTTTTTTTCTGAATATTCAATGAACCATACTATAAACCCTGAAAATACATACTAGGTAACGTTTTTACAATAAACACAATGTGTTAATAATAATTATTGGTTTGTACAACAATAATTTTATTTTTAAAAATCTTTCAAATTTTTAAATTAAAACATCTGTATAAAAGTTTATTTGAACAGAAAATCTTCGAGGATGTGAGAAGACCACAAGATATTTCAAACTAAAAGATAAAATTAGGTTTTACGAAATTTCCAATTAAGCGTAACATTGCAATTAACTAAAATTAAAATTAGGAAGCTATTATCAACAAATGACGTTTTTAATTTTTAATAATATTTTGTTCATAGCCATTATTTGGCTCTATTCCTATATTTTTTCACGTAACTTATGTACTTACTTATCTTATTAGGCACAAATAAAAATATACCTAATATACATAATTATTTAGCTCTATCTAAACGTATGACACCACTTTTATCATTGCTGTTATCTTTTACACTTTTTCTTAAAGAACACATTCATTTCACAAATTTAATTGGGATAGTGAATATTTTAATTGCCTTTAATGAGTCTTTACACCAATACCCAAAACATGACAATATTTTAAGCTTACAGATGCTTTTATTGACGAGAAACCTAGCGCCACCTTAGCGAATAACACAAAAAATGAAACTAATTACTCTTACAACACGACAAAATTAAGAAACCATTACTTTTCCATAGAGAGCAAGAAAAATATGTCTACAGAATTTGGTAGGGTAGCCCCAACTTAACCCTTTACTGCGCATGTCCCTATACATAAGTAGGTGAGGGAAAAAAACACAAATTTATACCGGGTAAATTTTAAACCTATACTTTTTTTTCCTCTCCCGCATTTTTATGTCGATCCTGTCTATGTGTGCGTTGTGCCAGTTTTAATTACGTATCGACTTAATTTGCCTGCGAGCCTGGCTGTTTCTGGGTACCTTTGAAACGTTTTCTCTCGGAAAAAAATTGTTTTCCTACCATTCCTTCATGGGTGTTCGAAGTTTTTAGTTGTTTGCGCCTCTAGGTTATGTTGTGGTTGAAGTTCGTGTTTTAAGTTTCTAGTTTTGGTGGGAAAACGATGTGGTTTCATCACATACCTTTCTGAAGACGGATTGCTAATTTTTTGGATCATTTCGATATCCATATCGATTTGTGTGAAGATGTAACACAGGTAAGTTTTTAGTCTCGTAAATTGATTGTTAATTTATAATTATCGGCAGTGTTGTGTTTAAGGGTTATTTTCCTAAGCGTATGTTAAAACAGTGTTAGAAGTTATCGATGACGTATGATAACCACCTGTTGATGATCAATTCGAGTCATGATGTTTAGTTGTTGTACATACAGTTGTATGTTGACAATTATAGTGTCTAGAATATGACGTTTTAGTTGCAGTTTATGCAGGTACTTAATAATTATGTTATTGAGATAAATATGTCGAAATTGATTTATTTTACGGTGTTTTGTACATAGAGTGGACTAACAATGAATCTCTCCTTTAATTGAAGAGAAAATCGGGGCATTTAAGTTAATTTTATGTTTGTAATGTGTTGTTTCATAGATTAAATAATATTTTACACAAAACTAACAAGTTATACATAACAGGTTTCTTTTTATAGCAAAAGCAAAGAAAGTTCAAATGAATCCATATTTATAGATTAACTAGCTGATGCCCGCGACTTCGTCCGCATGGATTTAGTTTTTAAAAATCCCACGGGAACTCTTTCATTATCCGAGATAAAAAGTAGCTCTCCCGGTCTGACGAACCACTACTACATCCATTACTATACCCATGCAAAAAATCGCATCAATCCGCTCTTCTGTTGCGACGGGATTGAAGGACAAACCAACAAACAAACACACTTTCGCATTTATAATATCAGTAATGCTTTCTTATAACACTTTTTATAATTGTCAAATTTTTTACCATACTTAACCAAAGACAAAATTACGTTTAGCTGTCATTTACGTTTTGTTATTCCATGTCAGATGCGTTTTTCTAATACCACGTTTTATAGTGACATGACGGAAACGCGGTCGAACGGGATAAAAAGTATCCTATGTCCTTCTCCTGGTTCTAAGCTACCTCTCCACCAATTTTTAGCCATATCGGTTCATCCGTTCTTGAGTTATAAATAGTGTAACTAACACCACTTTCTTTTATATATATAGATAGATTGTGTTAAGATTTTTATAATATCACTAGCTGTTGCCCTCGCGACTTCGTCCGCGTGGAATTAGGTTCTTTGAAAAACCCGTGGGAACTACTGGCTTTATCGGGATAAAAGTAAGCAGTAGCACTGCAGGTCTACAACCATACCCATGAAAGAATCACGTAGATCCGTTGCTCGATGTAACTAACTCGAAAAATTTGGACTTTCATATAAACATTCAACCGCCTATTTAACCCCTTTGGGGATAGAATTTTCAAAAACTGTGAAATACGTAGTTCTTTGTTTTTAATCGAAAGCCCAAATACGAAGTTTCATCGATAAAATTTAAATAATGACGGACTTTCATACGTACTAACAACCCCTATTTTACCCCTTCGGGGGTAGAATTTTCAGAAAATGTAAAATACGTACTTCTTTATTTTTAATCAAGAGCCAAAATACCAAGTTTCGTGGATATAACTTGAAAAATAACTTGAAAAATGAAAAACTATCATACAAACATTTAACCCCTATTTAACCCCTTTGGGGGTAGAATTTTCAAAAACTGTGAAACACGTAACTCTTTATTTTTAATGTAAAGCCCAGATACCGAGTTTCATGAGTATAACTTGAAAAATGACGGACTTTCATGCAAACTTTAACCCCCCATTTAACCCCCTTGGGGGTGAAATTTCGAAAAATCCTTTCTTAGTGCTCACCTGCGTCATAAAAGGAACCTACTGTCAAAATTTCAAGTTTCTAGCTTCAGTGGTTTAGGCTGTGCGTTGATAGATCAGTCAGTCAGTCAGTCAGTCAGTCAGGACAAATCTTTTTATAAGTATAGATTAGAAAAAAGTTTTTTTTTTCAAACCAGTAGCTAACATGTGCGCCACGAGTAAACTTTGTCTACCCTTTTTCTCCTGATACCCCTTAGATATTCACGAGTAAATGAGTAGATAAAATTTTCTCGTGTTTCGCATGTTGTTCGAAACCCTCGTTATATGAATGACGTCTAACAATTTGGAATTTAACGTAGTTAGTAATTATCACGTTTCTTAAGACACTTCCATTCACCTACTTACTAAATTGATTAACATTCAAAAGATTATTACTGAGTACTTATTTTGAATTAATCTTGAGCCTATGCCTATCTAAACGTTCTTTGAACTATCGCATCAGAAGCTGTGTAGGGTTCTTTTAGTTCTTTACGAGTTATGTGCCATGATCAAACCGAGCCACTGCTTTGGTTCAAAAAGTATTTTCATGCGACCAGAATCTAAAAACTCCAGTTTAGAGACGACTATCTCCCGAGTGATAGTGGTTTAGATAGAAAATAGGTATCCTAGGCTACAAGGTTTAGCATCGTTAGAGTAGATGGCGCTTTTCGTAAATTCAGGGCAAAAATATTAAATCGTTTTATTACTGAAGGTTATTGAGGGTTTAAAGAAATTGAAGTTTAATGCTGAAGTGTAGGGTTAAAAAACTTTTTTTATTAAGAGTAAATTTTTTTTTAATAAATAAGCATTAATAATTCTTTGCACTGCATGATAGCACAAAATATCCACAGATTTGATTTAAGTGTGTTTGTTTTATGATTATATTTTTTAAATTACATTTTTGAGTTAATCATAGAAGATAAATACAATTTAAGGCAAAAAAATTTTTGAAACATCATCTAATATATAAAATTCTCATGTCGCGGTGCTTGTTACCAAACTCCTCCGAAACGGCTGGACCGATTTTTATGAAATTTTGTGTGCATATCGGGTAGGTCTGAGAATCGGCCAACATCTATT
Organism: Oeneis ivallda; assembly: GCA_029955525.1. Taxonomy (NCBI): domain Eukaryota; kingdom Metazoa; phylum Arthropoda; class Insecta; order Lepidoptera; family Nymphalidae; genus Oeneis; species Oeneis ivallda. Next base: position 4,363,934 of record JARPMR010000027.1, on the reverse strand, counting down.
TTTATACGCTTTTTATTAGCTTCACTTGTAGGTTTGTAACAATGTTTGTAACAATGTTTGTAACAATGTTTGTAACAATGTTTGAAACCGACTTCTTTGGGCGCGATTTTGACCCACTTTAAACGGCCAGATTTCGTTCAAACTTTGTAGATTTATCGAGGACCGATGACAGTACACTAATTTGATAAAAAAACAAAAAAAAAACTTGTATGTTTGTAACCGACTTCTTTGGACGCGATTTCACTTGTATGTTTGTAACTTGTAACCGACTTCTTTGGGCGCGATTAAAAAAACAAGCTATTAAAAATAAACCAAACTAAAAAGTAGAAAGTAAATAATAGTTAAAAAAAACTAAAAACACGCTTTTTATAGAAAACCAAACTAAAAAATAGAAAATAAATTTTAATAAATTTTAATTGAGAATAGGGTCCAAAAATTTCAATAAATATAAATTAATAATAGTGTAAATAAAAAAAATGTATTTTATTTTAAAAAAAGCGTGGGGTGCTTTTTAAGATATTATCAAAATGATAATCACTCTACTCATATCTGTCAAAAAAATATTTATAACTATTGACACCATGCACCCCGCGCTTTTTTTTAAATAAAATACATTTTTTTTATTTACACTATTATTAATTTATATTTTTTGAAATTTTTGGACCCTATTCTTAATTTAAATTTATTAAAATTTATTTTCTATTTTTTTGTTTGGTTTTCTATAAAAAGCGTGTTTTTAGTTTTTTTAAACTATTATTTTCATACCTCTAAATGATATGGGTGACCAACCCCTAAATATTTTTGTTGGCGGTACGAAGTTCGCTGGGTCAGCTAAGTAGGTAATCTATATAAAAACCGGCCAAGTGCGTGTCGACCCACGCGCAGTGTAGGGTTCCGTAGTTGAAAGTCTCAAATATTATTGCTGACCTAGGATAGTGCTTTTGTTTTATTTATGAATATTGAATAAATTTGGAGTTCCATGGTTTAAATACTATAATATTCTACAAAATATGCAACTTACACTACGTGTAATACCTAACTTAGAAAAAACAGATATAACTCCTTAATTAATGAACCCTACTTAGCCGTGATAGTTTTCCTTTAAAATTAATTATATATACTACTGCTGTGAATTTTTTCTTGTATCCTATATACAACCATTTAGCTGGCAGAGGGGGGGGACACTTGACTCTAATAAAATTTAGCACTTTAAAATATCATATTTCACAAACGAATCCCTGAATTGAAAAATGATGTTCCCACACCCACAATATTTTTGAAAGACCTATTCAGCGATACCCCACACTATGGGATAGACGAGGAAAAAAAAATTCATCCCCACTTTACATGTAGGGGAGGTACCCTAAAAAAAATATTTTTCACTATTTTATTTCACGACTTTGTCGGCGTGATTGATATTTATACCCTTGTCAAATTACAGATCTCTAGTACCAATAGTCTCTGAGCTAAACCGCGGACAGACAGACAGACAGACAGACAGACAGACAGACGGACGGACATGGCGAAACTATAAGGGTTCCTTGTTTACTACGGAACCCTAATAAATAAAAATGAATGTTGGTAAGCGCATAACTCAAGAATGGATGGACCAATTCGGTTAATTTATTTTTTTGTATGTTCCTTAAGTTCCACGGAAGGTTTTAATACAAAAAAAAACAAAAACTAAATTCACGCGGACGAAGTCGCGGGCATCAGCTAGTTATATAGAATAACATAGAGGTATTTTAAAAGACTGTCCACATAGAGTTAGGTTCTTAAAAATCTTGCGGAAAATGTGTTTTTTTAATATATGTTTTGATTTGTATTCTTATCTCCTTAGGTATCCCACGTTAAGGAACAGTGTTATTTATAGCCGGTATAACGAATTGGCAAGTTTACAAGCTGTAAAGCCGCGTTCACGTTACGTTTGTGTTTTATGTGGACACGCCCTTGGATTGTAAAAATCAGACTCTTGACTGTTTGACGCCTTAACATTGATGCCTTAATGGTGGAAGCTTCCAATTTCCAACAATGTACATTTAAATAAATGTTTTCAACCCGCGATCTGAAATGGAGTGTTTTCCTTGAAAACGATGTTTGTCTGTGGCATCATAACTCCCGAATGGGTATATTATGTTTAAAACCAGTTTCAGCCGGGATATTAAATTATTTTGGAAAACTCTCAGGGATGCAGACTTCACGATGTTTTCCTTCACCGTCAAAGTAATAGTAATGATAAGTTTGACTTAACGCATATGAATAATAACTTTAACTTAACGCACATAAATAATAAGTTTAACTTAACACACATCCTTACTAATATTATAAATGCGAAAGTGTGTTTGTTTGTTGGTTTGTCCTTCAATCACGCCGCAACAGGGCTATGGATCGACGTGATGATTGTTTATAAGTTTAACTTTATGCACATGAATAATAAGTTTAACTTTATGCACATGACTAATAAATTTAACTTAACGCACACCTGAATTTATTGCGTTCTTTTTTTAACCGACTTCAAAGAAAGGAGGAGGTTCTCAATTCGACGCGTATATATTTTTTGGCGATGTTACTCCATAACTCCGTCCAATATGAACCGATTTCAATATTTTTTTTATTTGGCAAATTTGACATATTATCTTCAGGTTGGTCCCATTTAAATTTGGTGAAGATCTGCTGAATATCTTCCATGATGAAGGACGAAAACACCTCAATGAATAAGAGCAAATCGCTCGCGATCAGAGAATGTGAAGATTGATCCCATGGAGCTATACTAAAAAGCTTAAAATAATAAATATAAAAATTATATAAAATACAAGCTGTTGCCCGCGACTTCGTCCGGGTGGATTTAGTTTTTAAAATCTCACGGGAAATCTTTGATTTTCCGGTATACAATGTGTATAGCATACATACATAGATACAAGCCTATGTCACCCTACAGGTTCTCAACTACACCCATGTAAAAAATCACGTCGATCCGTAGTTTTGTTGCTGCGTGATTGAAGGACAAACCAACAAACAAACACACTTTCGCAAATTAAATTTAAGAACACAAAAGCTACTATTGTGACTTAACTAGATATATACCCTTGCGGACTTTTTGTAGAGAATAAGAAGTACTTTAATCATGTAGTACATAATTTTATATACATACTTCCTGATAATTTAGCTTTCTATTGGTGAAAAAATGGCTAAAATCGGTCCAGTAGTTTCAGAGCCTATTCAGTACAAACAAACAAACAAAAAAATACGTGTGGCACTCGGGGACTGCCGCGGTAAAGCTATTGCATAGCATTTTTTATCAACTTATGCAATCATAATATTTATGCAATATTATTTTTGCATAATAAAAATTATGCAAAAAAATAATTAAAAAACAAACAAACAAGAAAAGCGCACTGTCACTTCTTCGCGAGTGAGATTCGATCCTGCGACTTCATACACCATACGGTAAAGAAAGCGGCCGCTCGCCCACTGCGCCGAACAGAGCTACTTGTGAACCTCTAAAATGTTGAACGCTTACTGAACGACGGTGTTAGGTTTATTTTTGTTACGGAATTTCTTGATTCGGTCGCCGCGCTCAAAGCCCGCGATAAAAGCTATGCAATACCAAGCTTTCCTCTTTATAATATTATATTGTATATAATACAGATAATCGCACAGTTGGACCCTCAAAATGGAGGCTAAACTCTCACCCGCTAGGCTATAAGTGTCTTTAACAAAATTAGCAAGGTCATTTGGTTAACCATAAACGTAAGGCACCATCAACCTGACAAGAGGGCGTAACGAAGCATACATTTTAAACAAACACGATGGACATGCCCGTCCCTTTCTCTTGCCTTGGAAACTACATGAATCACTTTTAACCAACTTTAAAATAGAAGATCTCAGCTGATACTCTCGATTCTCGCAATTATCGACACCCTGCGACGACACTATGGGATGGGATGGGAAAAAATTCATCCCCACTTTACATGTAGGGGCGGTATCCTAAAAAATTATATTTCACAATTTTATTTCACCACTTTGTTCACACATTAATCACGCCAGATTAATATTTATACCCTTGTGAAATTACAGATTTCTAGTACCAATAGTCTCTGAGCTAAACCGCGGGCAGGCGGACGGACGGACAGACGGACGGACAGGCCGAAACTATAAGGGTTCCTTGTTTACTACGGAACTCTAAAAAAGGGGCTCAAGCATTGAAGTATAACGCTTAGAAGCGCAATATTAGACGCAGTGATAAGTTATTTTTAGTAAGCCTTTAAAGGCCGAAGGCCGTAAGCCTTTGAACGATACACAGAATCGTCGCGTTAGTACGATGAGCTCGAAGAAAATTATTAAGAAATGGCGAATGACTGTGCTGTAAAATGTTATCATCAAACCACCAAAACCATCAAAAACGTAACAGTACCAGTACCAGAAAATAACTACATGACACTCACACATTCTTTGTTTTTTTTTAATGATTGATTAAGTCTTAAATTATTTGTAAATTATTATGTTATTAGTTGTAAGGATTTTGCATGTACACGTTTTGGTTTATCTGTAGGTGTATACTGTATATCGTTTAAATTGAACTAAATAAATAAATTGGTTGTTTGGAGCCTACGTTTGGAGCGGAACTTTATTAGAAACTTCAGCTGTTCCAAGCATTATAGTTCGATAGGTGTAGGTTAGGGATCAGGTACAACTGAATAAGTACCATAATTTCCCTATCTAAATCGTCATCTGGAATTGGGAGCGAGTTGGGTACAATCTTGTTGTAACCAATATTGTTAGCGGTGCACCGCAAACCGGATGCTCATTACGGTAGCAATCAGAAAAATGACCATCCAATGTATCCAGCTCTTAAAGAGCGCAAGCTATTGACCACTATGATACTATAACGCCTTAACGACCTCTCTGGCGCAGTGGTGAGCGCTGTGCTCTAAAAAGGATGGTTTGGAATTCGATTCCCGGCGGGACAATAAGGCCACCTTTGCACCTTTTAATGATTTTCTTTTGCTTGTGATTTTTAAGCTATTGCATTTTCAGCTTTTATCGCGGGCTTTGAACTAGGACAAATAGTTTGAGCGTGGCGACCGAATCAAGAAATTCCGTAACGAAAATATACCTAACACCGTCGTTCAGTAAGCGTTCAACATTTTAGAGGTTCACAAGTAGCTCTGTTTGGCGCAGTGGGCGAGCGGCCGCTTTTTTTACCGTTTGGTGTATGATGTCGCAGGTTCGAATCTCACTCGCGAAGTAGTGACAGTGCGCTTTTCTTGTTTGTTTGTTTTTTAATTATTTTTTTGCATAATTTTTATTATGCAAAAAAAAAATATTGCATAAATATTATAATTGCATAAGTTGATAAAAAATGCTATGCAATAGCTGTACCGTGGCAGTCCCCGAGTGCCACTTAATTATTGTTTTTTCTTTTTGTACAATAAAGAAATTTCTATTCTAATTATTTTCTACATACTTACATCATACATACATAAGGACCGCTAAAATAAAATAAATTGAGTTTCTATGAGATTTATCTAAGCCCTACATAAGTCTAAAGGGATTCCCCGACAAAAAAGAGGGGTGTAATAAGTTTGACGTGTGTATCTGTCTATTCCCTCGTAGCTCCCTAAAGAATGGACCGATTTTGATGCGGTTTTTTTTTTTGTTTGAAAGCTGACGTGATCGAGATGGATTTTATGTATAATTTATGAAGATCTGTTCAGGCGTTTGAAGATCATCAGCTCATTTATTACTTGATTAAAGGGTCTTACAAACTTTCACAGGTACGATTGATTTGACTGTTACTTCGGATTATTTCCAAGACATGGTAACCTTGAGCTGATGTTGCGGCATCAAGTAGTCTGCGGGATTCCAACTCCTCAGCAACTTACAGCAGATGTAGTGTGTTTACGCTTATTAGAATGGTCTGATTAAGTAGAAATAGATGATGATCGAGGATATTGGAGGAGGATCTAATTAGGAACTGCAAACTATCGCACACCTAGATTAAAAGGTAAAAAAGGTATGTTGCCTAAACGAAACAAAAAAATCTTTTTTTTTTTTTTTGTAAAGTTATTAAACTCAATTTATTTATTGTCTTAAATAATTTTGTGAAATGTGACCTAAAATAAAATTGAGTTTAATTCACTTTACAAATAAAAGATTCAGATAGTTTTTTTTTTCAAGGGAACAGAGACCTTTTTTGAGTTGTCTCAGTGCGATATCATACTACTTATTCCTGTGATAGAGTCCATATAATGTACACTTATAAACCAACTGCCTCGTTAAGCTAACCACTAGACCAACTACCTCGTTGGTCTAGTGGTTAGCTTGTTCGACTGCGGATGACGAGGTCCCTGGTTCGATTCCTGGGTCGGGCCAAAAATGTGCTGGGGTTTTCTGCCAAAGAAATTCTCAGTACTAGCCCGGTGAGTGCGTCACCCTCGTGCCTTGGAGAGCACGTAAAGCCGTCGGTCCTGCGCCTGATCTCTCTCCGGTCGTGTCGGATTTCCGTCCCATCGGGCTATTAGAGTGAGGGAATAGAGAGTGCACCTGTGTTTGCGCACACATTTGTGCACTATAATATCTCCCGCGCAGATGGGTGATCTCTAAGGAGGTTGGCCGCCGTGATCGGATTCGGTCTGGAGGACATTATAATGTATGTCGAACCTTTCAGACAAGAGTTTCCCGAACCGTTACGGGACCGAGGTTATCAAAAATACACCAGAGACTTGTAAAGAATGAGACATAGATAAAATTTTATAAACTTGATTACTTACTCGATACGATACCTCTACTCAGTAACAACATAATCCGAATAGTAATAAAACAAATAGTTCTAATAAAGATCGGCCCACAAATGAGTTCCACTCCGGTCATAATATTGGTCAAGCGCGAGACACATCTCAAAGCATAGAATTCCGTATAAACACACATTTTAGTGCATAATATCCGATTTGAATATTTTTTTTTTGTTTTTGTTACCTCTAATACAGGGTGTTTTAAAAAGAAAAAAAAATGGGGAAAACCCAAAAAACAGCTGAAAAATCAAAAAAATATAAATTGGCAATTTTGTGCAGATAATAAATAGATAATAGATGGCAGTAGCGAAGCCGCGGGTAGAAGCTAGTGTACAATATATTAAGCTAATTTTTTCCCCTGATAAATTAGTCAAAACCCATAGGTACCTTTTAAATTTAATTTATAATTAATCATAATACTGAGTTGGACTTGAGTTTCTCACAGATTAGTCGATATTTTGATTAATTTCTTAAACTGGACACTTTCAAGTGAAGATTTTTATATAAACCTGTGAAGATGATACTGCCACTGGCGCAATTAGAATGCCATAAGCCTACTTTGTCGTATTAGTTTACAAATTGCGAAAAACCAAATTAAATTTGAATTTCGCGGGCAGTACCGTGTCTTCTACCTCAATGGCGAAATTTACCTTTGTATTCTAATAATATTGTAGGGGGTTTTTCATTGCCTGAAAACATGGATGAAACGACGATATCTAAAAATGAAACCTTGCTAGATCGATTTATCGCCCCCGAAACCCCCTCTGCGCTGCATACTTAATTTCATGAAAATCGTTGGAGCCGTTTCCGAGATTCAGATTATATATACAAGAATTGCTCGTTTAAAGGTATTAGATAGATGAATCAATTTGAAGCGCCACATTTGACATACGAGCGTCTGTGTAGGAAGTGCCAACAAGTATCTACTAACAGTTGTCAACTAGTGCCCTCACTAATTTTAGTTCCTTGGACACTCGTAACTGCTTGCAGCGCCAAAATGGCGTCAATCTAGTAGGTCCAAAAACAATAGGACAGCTTAGCAGCCTGTCCAGTATTAATCATAGATTAAATAGAGAGACCGATACCTAAGTTAGTTTAACTAATCGAAATCGTAGATAAAAAAAATCGGTTGTCTATAAAGTCGGTTTACGGGCGATAGTTTTACGTGATAACGTCATAAAGAAACATTGACGATGACTGGCGCGGTTACAAGCCAACGCTTGGGCCGATCATGCCTCTCTATCGCTCTTTCCGCGCTCTCGGTTGCACGCTCAGGCTTAGGCTGAACGTGACACTTTTTCGTGCGTGCAGCCGGTGTTCATCGATTTATAAGACGTTATCACGTCAAAAGTTATTGGATTCTCTATGGACGGAGGATTGCACCCGTTATCTAGGGAACCCCAAAAACCTAATGATACCGAAATTCGTTACGCGCAGCTTCCGCTCGAATTTTGAATTTAGAACTTTTTCGTTTTTCAACCACGATTTTTTGTCTTTTTTCCCCGTGTTGATGGTAACGCGTTTTTTCTCGTGTTTTCTCTTTTTCACTCTCTTATTATTGTTTTCGGACTAATGATGATTGTTCTGGGTAACACGGTGGCTGTATTGAATTGATTACTTTTTGATCTCGTTGGTTCGCCGATTTTTTGCCGCCAAAATTGAATGCGAACTAATGAAATTTTTCTAAGAACCCCTTGCTTTACAACTTGTAAGTTATAGGCGGGTGATACGTTTTCAATTTGGTGAGATAATATTATTATCTATTTGTTTAAAGTTAGTTTAAAAGATATGTATGTAGGTATTCGAAGCAACGCCTGGGTCATGCGTCATGCTCGTGAACGGGTCCACCGGCGGAAATGGGGCTACTTTGTGTCTGCCCATCTTAAGATATATTGCATTGTTAGTAGGTATGCATTTTTGTAACTTCCCTCATTGTGGAAACACTGCATATATAGCATTATTTTAAACTTGTTTTGAAAAGAGCAACCACCGAGTTTCTTGCTGGTTCTTCTCAGCAGGAAGGGCATTCCAAACCAGTGGTAGAGTCAGACGATTCAAAAGCACTTGTAAAATGTTTATTTGAATAATAAATATTTCTATTCTTTTCTTATCTGCAGTTTCGGGAGAATTTTGTTACCTTGAACGTCCTGGTCAGATTTTCTGTTGATTAGGGTAAGCAGCATGTGTTGTCACCATAATCATCATCATCATCAGCAACCAATCAACGGCTGACTACTGAGCGCTGGGCTACTCCCAGAGAAGGATTATTAGAGTCTACCATGCTGGCCCAAAGTAAATAGGCAGACTTCACCCACGTTGAAGTGCAGGTTTCCTCACGATGTTTTCCTTCACCGTTAAGGCATGTGATATTTAATTGCTTTAAACTCTGAAATACCAGAGTAACTTTTTAGAGTATTGATAAGTTAAAATTAATAATAATATCTGGGTGACCGAGCTTTTTTTTTTTTTGGTAAATCTTATTTTTTTTGAAATTATATATTAAAAAACAAAAAATAAATAATAATAACAACAAAATTCATAGGGGAAAATATAATCGTCTGGACTCGAACCGGGGGTTTCTGGTTTCGGGACCGGCCGATTTCCCGAGCTATTGGAATTTTATAGATGATGGCGAAATTTACCTTCGTATTCTAGTGATATAGTAAGGGGGTCTTCATTGCCTGAAAACACGGATAAAATGACCTTTTCTAAAAATGAAACCTAGCTAGATCGATTTATCGCCCCCGAAACCCCTTGCATACATTTTCATGAAAATCGTTGAAGCCGTTTCCGAGATTCAGATTATATACAATACAAGAATTGCTCGTTTAAAGGTATTAGATAGATAGATTGATAGATTAGATTAGATTAAAATCAGCTCAGATCTAGCAAGAGGTAAATCTTTGAGTATTAAACCAAAGTCAAAACATCAGAATTTTTAAAGTCCCTGCAATAAACATCACTGCGGGCTTCTATCTGTTGACGACGGCAAAATCGATACTAAATTAATAATCAAAACTTGTCTTAATAAAAATATTGAAGGTAAATTAAATATTAACTACCATAAATAAACAGTTTAACTAATTTTATTTCCATAAAGAATTGCATTATTCTATTGAAATTTCTTAGAGTAAACAAAAAAACATTAACAAATTGTATCAATCGAGTTAACAAATCGAATTATGCAAGATCAATTAATATTAATCGATTAATCGACAAATCGGTATGGTTGGAAACATTGTAATGGAGCCTGGGCGTTTTTGCGCAATATTTATTTATTGACTAGCTGATGCCCGCGACTTCGTTCGCGTGAATTTAGTTTTTTGTTTTTTTTTTTTGTATTAAAACCTTCCGTGGAACTTAAGGAACATACAAAAAAATAAATTAACCGGATTGGTCCATCCATTCTTGAGTTATGCGCTTACCAACATTCATTTTTATTTATATAGATTGTTTGTAATTAATTGTGTTGCAAATGACACTTTTTTTGTGACCAGATAATTCAATTTGCTAACACGATAGTTGGCACATTAATGCCCGTTTTCACCAACCATACCTAAATCATCCCCTAAGTAGGAGTCTCTTTATGTAGGTAGCCGCCGAATACAATCCCTTACCCAATGTATTTTTTATTTCGAGATAGGTTTGTGCTTGACGACAATCACTGATGAGGTCTAGGTTGGAGCGCGCTTGCCTAGAAAATGCCTATTTCCTCTAGCCTTGAAGGTACTGAGGTTATACGTGGCCGGAAACACATACGCTGGAAGTGCGTTCCACACCTCAGCGGTTAGTTCAGAAAACTCAGAAACGTTGAACTGAAGCGTTTCGTGCGAGCAGGTTGGATTTCAACCACGTAAAGGTGCCAACGTTCACGACTTCTCAAAGTTCTGTGGTAGAACGGTGAATTTTCACCTTTAGGTGTTCCCTTAAGGTAAAAACGAAATTGATGGAAAGCTTCACCTAATTTAGCTAAGGTAGCCCGCATAAATTAGGAAACTTTAGTGAAACCGGGCATAATTATAAGACAATAGCGGCGGGAATGGGGCTGCTTTCTGTCTGCCCGTCTTAACATGTATTGAATTTCCCCTCATTTGTGGAAATATTCTATTCTACTCTATCCTAATAAAATTGCATGGGTTAAATCGGCTTGGCATCCAGTTGCCCACAAGGACTAAAAACTTTTTAGAAATGTATTATCTACGTAATAATATTGTAAAATAATTATTTTGAAAAGAGCAACTGCTGAGTTTCTTGCCGGCTCTTCTCAGCAGAATCCGCTTTCCGAATCGGTGGTAGAATCATGATGTGTCGTAAGAGCCACAGGTTTTTTTTTTTGAATAGCGTAATAGGTATAAAGCGCGGACTAAAGTCTGGAAGGTCAGGGGTTCAGTTCAAAGGATAAGTTTAACTCTTATTGGAGGAGAGAGAGTGGAGGGAATATGAGTCATGACTAATATTCCTTAAAACAAATCGGTTACAATCGTAGTTCGTTCAGTTACAATATGGCAGCAGGGTTCATTAAACCCATAATACTTATCGGTTGTTATGCGCTATCGTACCGGAACGCTAATTAGCTTGGCGGCAGGGACTACCATCATCATCATCAACCCATCAACGGCTCACTACTGAGCGCAGGTCTCCTCTCAGAGAAGGCTAGGCCATAGTCAACCACGCTGACTCAATTGGCGGATTTCACACACCTTCGAGAGCATTATAGAGAACTCTCATGCGTGCAGGTTTCCTCACGATGTTTTCCTTCACGGTTATAATTAGCATGTGATATTTAATATTATCTTGTCTATCTGTGCTTGTAGCACATAACTTCGAAAAGGCACCATCCCTTCGATTGTTTAAAGTTATTCCATTGATCGTTATCGTATTCGATAACATTAGCGTCAAAGTAAAATAAACCATTACCGCATTGAATTAGAGCTCAATTTCGTGTATGCATTTTATATGTTTACGTATGTATGATGCGCTCCATAACGCTCCATATTAAAATCGGTTGTACTGAATTTGCGACTTTAAATCAAGGATTATTATTTTACTTGACTCTAATGTCGTTGAATACGAATACGACCAATGGAGTAACTTTTAGACAATCGGGGGGCAGATCAGAGACAATTCAGAAATTATATTAAACTGCGAAATTTCCCCCACCGGAATCAAACCGAAGGCCTGCCACTTATAAGACAAGAGCGTTCACCACTGTGCCAAGGGGGTCGTAGCTCGCAAGTACCTAGGAAAATTTTTAAAGTTGCGGTACATACAACGGGTAGTTATAAAATAATAAACGATACACGATAAAATAGCTTTCATACATAGATATGAGAATTTTCTATTCCATAAAGAACTTCTCTAATGCATTATCCGAAACTATAAGTTATAGCAAGAAAGATAGTTGGACCGTCGGCAGAAAAAGTGGAAATAGAGCTTTTGTTTTAAACTCAAGTCATAAGTAATGTAAATAGGTACATATCTTTACTAACATTATGAATGCAAAAGTGTGTTTATTAATTGTTGGTTTGTCCTTCAATCACGCCGCAACAGGACAACGTATTGACGTGATTTTGGAGTTTACTCCTTAAGAATCGATTTTAGCAGCCCGGTATGAGAAAAATCCGGGCAGTAAAATCAATTTATCAATGACCTCGTTACGTTTTTCAGTTACGTTTTTCACAACGTTGAAATTTCTACCCTAACGTTGAGAAAATAAAGTTGGTTTTCGTGCGAAAGAGTCCCCGAAGCGAAAGTCGGTCGGGGCGCGCTCGGACCCGAGTCGCGCGCATAGAGAAGGATATAGCGTCGCGCGTGAACTCCAGTCGTGCGTCGGAGGCCGGAGCTAACACACACTTTTTTTTGCACGGGTATAGTCAAGGACCGGGAGAGGATTTTTAAATTTAAATCTACGCGGACGAAGTCGCGGGCATCAACTAGTATCAGATCATTTCATCTTAATTCATAGCACTGGATCCGGGTCACCTCTCGAATGCGAAGGGTTAAGGCCATAGTTCACCACGCTAGTCAAATGCGGATTTTCAGACCATATAATCCCTAGTAACAATTTGCGTTGGCTGTTAGTTGGGCCTTAGTCCCTAGTTTGGTTGGCCAACAGTAAGACTTGTCATCCCTGAAAATCGTGGTGCCAACCGTAGAAAAGCAGGATGTGGTTGGCCTTACGAAGAGACTTATTCGGCATCACCACTACCATCTCCCAACCGTTGGCTACCGTTGGCTACAAAACCCCAATGGAAATTGCTACTAGGGATTATATTATTATGCATAGATTTTGGATAGGTAGCCGTTGCGTTTCTACGGCAACCTATACTATGTTTATAAATGGTGTAAACATTTATTGTACAATTCGTTTTTTACACACCTCGCCGGATGACTTGAAATATTCCCAAAAAAACTACCCCACTACACCTATATGCGGCCTAAAGGCCACAAGAATTAAGTTGCACGGAGCCGCTGGATGCAGGCGACACAAGAGCGAGATGTGTTGATCTTTGTCCAACATCTGAAAGTAATTATAATTTTTTTGAAAGACTTCAAATTCGCAAATTAGTTGCCTAATTTCCGAATTTGTATGTTGCGAGTTGCGACGCTGACAATCGTATGTGTGTGTGTGTGTGCGTGTGTATGGTTTAAGCTGCCATCTAAGATTGCTTTAATTTGTAACTCTTGACGCCCGGTGTTCCTATATATTCGGTCAATCTATCTGCAATCTGTGGGTAAGTTACCTAGCAACTTATCAACAGATTACAGATAGATCGAATATAGTAAAAGACAAAATTAAAAAACATTAAATTGTTTCTGTGACCACTTTTGCATAGTATAATTGCTGTTAATAAAATCATTACGCTTGCCTGCAAACGTGAACGTTCTTATAATAAGACTAGCTGATGCCCGCGACTTCGTCCGCGTGGAAAAAGTAATAAAAAGAATTGTTTTATGTTAATCGTGAGGTTTTTACGATTGTACTACGCCACTATATAATATTCTGTACCTACTTGGTACCTGCAAACCTACAATATCAATTTAAAATGGAAATTTTGTAAATACCCACAATTTAGGCAGGACCAGCAGCATCAGGATTGAGGAGTTGGTAACTGGTCTTCAATGATGGATTGGCAACTGGTCTTCATTCTCGCCTGCATCACTGGACTGTAGTCCAGTGATGCAGGCGAGAATTTTCGATTGCACTACGCTTCTTTTTAGTTTATACTTGGCATCTACAGTAGCAACTGAAAACCGAAATTTTCGTGAGCGAAGCGAGTGCGAAATTTTTTTGATCGCACTACGCCTCTGTGTAGCCCATACTAATTGGTATCTACAAAAGCAATCTATAATCGGCATTATCGCTAGTAAAGCCAGTGCGACATTTTAAGGATTGCACTACGCCACCATATAGTCCATACTTGGCACCTACATAAGCAACACAAAAGCGACGTTATCGCGAGCGAAGCAAGCGCGAAATTTTCAGAGCTGCACTACTTAACTATGTACTCCATACTTGGTTTACACTCACAACAACAATTAAGAAAAGACATTTTCGCCAACGAAGCGAGCGCGAAAATTTTTAAGATTTCATTGCATCACTATGTAGTCCAAAACGGACATTTCGCAAAATTTTTAGGGCTGCACTACATAACTGTGTCATTCATACTTGGTTCTTACAGTATCAATCAAGAAAGACACATTTCGCGAGCGAAGCGAGCGCAAAAATTTTCGATTGCACTACGCTTATTTGTAGTTCATACTTGGCACCTACAGTAGCAACTGAAAACTGATATTTTTTTACAATTACGTTGCATCACTACGCAATTTTTTTAGGGCTGCACTACTTAACTGTGTCCTTCATACTTTGTTCTTACAATACCAATCAAGAAAAGACACAATTTCGCGAGCAAAGCGAGCGCAAAAATTTTAGATTGCAGTACGCTCCTTTTTAGTTTAAACTTGGCACCTAGGTATATTAGCGAAAACCAAAATTTTCGCGAGTGAAGCGAGCGCGAAAATATTTTGATCGCACTACGCCTCTGTGTAGTCCATACTAATTGGTATAGACAAAAGCAATCTACAATCGACATTTACGCGAGCGAAGCGAGCGCAAAAAATTTCGATTGCACTACGCATATTTGTAGTTCATACTTGGCACCTACAGTAGCAACTGAAAACTGATATTTTCGCGAGCGAAGCGAGCATACTTGGTTTACACTCACAACAACAATTAAGAAATTTTCGCCAATGAAGCTAGCGCGAAAATTTTTACAATTTCATTGCATCACTATGTAGTCCATACTTGGCAATCCAAAACAGACATTTCGCAAAATTCTTTAGGGCTGCACTACATAACTGTTTCCTTCATACTTGGTTCTTCTTCTTCTTCTTCTTGAGGTGCCATCTCCTACCGGAGGTTGGCTATCATATTGGCTATTCGGACCTTACACACAACTGCGCGGAATAAGGATCGAGTACTCAGTCTGAACCATGTCCGGAGATTCTTGAGCCAAGAGGTCCGTCTTCTTCCAGGGGGTCTCCTACCTTGTATCTTCCCCTGTATTATTAGTTGGAGCAACTTGTACTTATCGCCACGCATTATATGTCCCAGATATTGCAGTTTTCGTTGCTTTATTGGTGCGTTATACTTGGTTCTTACAATACCAATCAAGAAGACACATTTTAGCGAGCGAAGCGAGCGCGAAAATTTTCGATTGCACTACGCTTCTTTGTAGTTCATACTTGGCACCCGCAGTAGCAATTGAAAACTGATATTTTCGCGAGCGAATATATTTTTTTTTTAATTTTTTAAAACCGCTCAACCGATTTCGGTAAAATTTAAAAACCACCTGGGAAGTACCCTTTCAAACAAAAAAGTAAGAATTTTCCAAATCAGTTCAGGCGCCTTCAAGTAATCGGTGAACATACATAAAAAAATTGAAAAAATAGATTCCGAGTTCCGACGAATTGAGAATCTGCTCCTTTTTCGAAGTCGGTTAAAAAGAAATCTACAATCGACATTCTTGCAAACGAAGCGAGTGAGACATTTTTTACGATTGCACTATGCCACTTTGTAGTCTTCACTTGGTTGGTACCTACAATATGAATTCATTATCGATATTTTGTAAACACCCACTATTTAGGTGGGTATTATCATCAGCAGCATCGGGACTGAGAAGTTGGTACCATTAGTAGTTGTAGCATGGGGAGGAGAAGGGAGGTGGATGATTCCTAAACCGAACCGAGCGATAATTAAATTAGCTGAATAGATTGATGCCATCTAAGAATACAAAGCTACTGTGGGAAATTTTAGTAAACGGAAAACGGAGACGCGAAATTTTTTACGGCTGCGTTATGCCTACCTAACTACCCTAAGTAGTTCATACTAATTGTTACCTATCATTGGTGAGCAGTACCCAGCAGCATCAGAATTGAGTCCTCTTTTACGGCTCCACTACACTATTATATTTTAAATATTTGGCACCTACAATATCAATTCACAATCGACAGTTCGTAAATATCCATGATTTAGGTGGACAGTACACTGCACCATCAGGATTGAGGAGCTAGGGCCTGGAGGTCAGTGATATAGTCTAAAATTAGTATGTAATGTATAGCTCAGGTCAAGATATGGCTATGGTATGAATGTAATAAGATCTATATACGTATATAACGTATGCGAGTGACCTGGAACTATCCGAGAGAAGTTTTGTTCTCTATCTCCGATAATATCTAGCAGATCTTCACCAAAATTGATCATTGTATTTCTTGTCGTACACACTTTCAAATAAAGAAAGAATTATTAAAATCCGTTCAGATTTGACTGAGTTATGGAGTAAAATCAACAAAAAGTTTTATCCCCTATCCTGGAGTAACCTTATGTTTTATCGGGATAAAAACTATCCTATATGTCGACCCGGAGTATCAGCTACCGCTGTACTAAATTTCATTTAAATCCGTTCAGTAGTTTTCGCGTGAAGCGCGGACAGACAGACAGACAGACAGACAGACAGACAGACAGACAGACAAAAATTAAATAAAAATCTGTTTTGGGCTCAGTATCGATAGTCAAGCATCCCCCAATTAAAATTTTCAAAATATATTAAATGTACAGAAATCTTCCAGTTACAGTTTTATTATAAGTATAGATTATTTAATATTATATTTTTGAGTAAATATAAAATATTTTATTTGACCTATTTTTGAAATTACCGTATAGAGATGCACTCCGAGCAAGTTAGTTATTCAAAGTAGGCTTTTCTTTCATGAAATTTAATGCTGCGTTCAAAGCGAATGAAATAAAAAAGTTAAGGAAAAGAGAAAAAAACCAAGCGATAAGATTCGTACAATATTTGCAGCAGTGTTTGAAATCCTCTGAAAATAAATTCATAGAATATTTTATGCATTTTCTGACCGTACGAGGCTCTCTGTTTACACAGCCTTGCAAAGAAATTGGGCATCACGGTTTCTTATTCATTTTTATTTAAAAAAAAATATTAAATAATGTATAAGCTATGCATATTTGGAAGTTTTGATAAGTACCTACTTAAACTCATACCAATGTTGCTATCCAAGGTTGGCAATTATTTGATTTTTCTACCCTAAAGTAGATGCTACCTGGATGTCTGGTATTCTCCCGAGTTCCGCATCTCATTATTCTAAGTCATTTTTGGTTCATCTAAGGCTATGCAAGAGGTGCGTAGACAAACTAAGGAGCCGGCAACACACTGTCAGTTTATCTTGTGCTGCAAATGTTCATAGGCGGCGGTACTCACTTAAGTGGTTGACTTGATGTTAACATCATGGGACCCGCCTGCTCGGTTGCTCGCTATTAATAATATGTAAAAAAGTGAAAAATAATGTTCAAAGGTGTGTGAAGTTTGCCAATTCAAATTGGGCCAGCTTGGTGGACTATGGCCTATGACCCTTCTCTAAGAGAAGACCGGCGCGGCGCTGAGTTGTGAACCGTCGATGGGTACCTGATGATGATGATGATGATGATTTAATTTATATTTTCAACTAACTATAAGTAGGTACTTGTTTTGTTACCCTACTGAATATCAATATTAATTTTTCATACGGTAATTATAGGTCATGTCGAACGTACAAGAATTCAACATAGGTGCTCAATTTCTTAGTACTTACTAATTATGTAAATTCAATGATTTATATCCCATTGTGGTTTATATAAACCAGTATTTTTTACATAATTATTTCTTAGATATCATGATATTATATTTTATGTGCATCATATTTTACATACAATTATGACACTGACTAAGTATTAATTTAAATTCAACTTTTTTTTGAAAGAAACTTTATAAGAAAGGACAATCTCTCAAGGAATCCATTTCAGCTTTTGCTAGCGTTTACAGCGATTTATATAACAACTAATAGCAGACTGACATAATTGATATTTAACAATAAGGTTTTTAGTTTATATTCTAATGTGTTTTATATAAATAAATACAATGTATTCTAATGTCTAAATATTATATAATATATAGTCTGTTTGTTTGTTGGTTTGTCCTCCAATCATGTAGCTTTGGAGAATCGGGTTGATATGATTTTTTGCATACATATAGTTGATGACTACTAATAAAATAATGATAAGCTACTTTTACCCCCGTAAAACAAAGAGTTCCCGCGCGATTTTCAAAACCTTACTCCACTCGCACGAAGACATTTTTGAAAGATTGTTTCTAAAACAGTCACGAAACAGTCTTGGAAGAAAAACATTCAGTTGTATATAAAGTGTAAAACAGCTTAGTCTAGTTAGAATATAATCAATTAGTCTATCTTATAAGAAAAAATTGACGTAAATGAAGCCTATGTATTTGCCCGAGATTTCTTATCAGACAAAGATTGAAAAAATCCCTTTTCAGTGATTATTTTAAAAGGATTTTAAGTACTTAGTTCACAAATTTTTTGCCGGCACTTGTATTCTTGCAAGCCACGCAAGAAGGTCGTAAGTTCGATATGAGCTACCATACATGTACATGCAATTTGACTGTGTGTGCGTGAACTCAGATGTTAGAAGAAAAAACTTACTAGATTTTCTAGCTACAGCAATTTAAAAATTAAAAAAAAACCTATAAGCTTGTAGATATATTATAAATCATCATCATTGTTTCAACCGATAGACGTCCACTGCTGGACATGAGTCTCTTGAAAGATCAACGTATCTTGTGCCGCCGTATCCATTAAGTAGTTGCCAACTTCCAAAACTGCTATTACGTAATCACCTGTCAAACATATTATTTAATGTTTCAGTATGGTGTTTTATAGGAATGAGAAATAGGATTGATTTTCAAGATTAAAACACTTGTCATATATACCGGTGTATAAATCTTATTAGAAAGAAATACCTAGCACTATACTCTTATAGGATCCTACCAAAAATTACCACTACCTCTAGTAGTGGTAATTTTTTACTTCGTACTTAAATATGATTTCACATTCTTGATATTAATATAATAAACACTCAAATTCTTAATTACATTCTCAAGATCATTCACATCAATTATCATTCACAAGATATAATAAATGTAATAAAGAATATTCACACCTTTTAAACCTTACCTTAGTTTTTACCTTAGAAAAAACTAGTAAAATAACAAAATATTTTTGAAGACGCATCTAGTATAGTGTTCATTTCTGATATCCATGTCAATACTTCATACGAGGTGCATGCACGCACACATACATATTCGTCTATTCCGTCTAGGAATAACTCTTTCAGACATCCATGGAGACTCTACTTTTAAATAAAATTAAAAATAATAATATATTTATGTCCTCCCTATTGAATATTTTATGCCACGGCAGCCAAACTGGACGGAGACTTAAATAACTGAAATATTATAGTGTGTAATCATGTTCATATACAGGCAAAAACTCTATTCCTTCACTCTTGATATGACAATAAGATTTAGATTTTTTAACTTATCAATCATCATAGTGAAAAAGTTTACGGTTCAAACATTATAATTAAATATTTAAATATTTCTTAAAGTCAGATTACCGGACCCATAGTTTACAAATTTCATGGTAAATGTAATTATAAAAAGTACCTACTTCATTTATTTTCTTGTAAAAAATATATTGATGTACTACAGTTTAATATAGTTAAATAGTATAATGGTTTTAGTATCTATAGGTTTATTGCCTAGATGCCAATAAATTATTGGCAAATATATATCCGAAAGGTCATCTTTAAATACTGCTATGATGTGAAATAAACGGCTATTTTATTTTATTAATTGATACCTAGTCTCCTGGATAACAACGTTTACCGTTATAGTTAATTACCGTACTCACTGAAGCTTGCCTGCTCATCTCATTTACATAAAGTAATCAACATTTAATTGATAGTTAGTAAAATTTCAACGTTTAAAAGAAAAAAAAAATTAAATATGCATACAGACAGAAAAAATTTTAATCGAAGACGACTCTACAGTTTCCGAAGGCATTGAACGCACACCGCTACACTTCGTGCACACATACGCAACACACCTGTGTGATACTCGTCTTGAGAATAATATATTTTTGTTGCTTTTATATATTTTTTACTTGCCGTATTTTATACATATTTTCCCTATGTATAAGCTTAGGTTATTTTTTTCTTTGCCTCGACTCTTTCGCTGGAGGTTTTTGTGCGGCACACAATATAAGTTAGGGAAACCCGAAGCCATTTTTACGAGACATTTTAAAATATTGGTTGAAAATTCAGCAAAGCATACTAACCTAGCCTTAGAAATTGTACGTAACACGCGAACTACAAAAAATAAAACTTATTTGCTGAATCATACATACCTACACCCAGTGAGATGTTCAATATTATAATTATAATATTACCAAATTAACTAAAAAATTAATTTATTATTGTTCCAAAAAATGCCTTAGTAACTCAGTAACTCATAAGGTCTTCAACCATGCAAAAGTCATACAAAACTTTTGCTCATGAAAAAAGCTCTGTTGCGGCGTGATTGAAGAACAAACAAACAAACATACATTTTTATACTATATGTAGGGTTTAAATTCTATCATATTCCACCCAATAGTATGCAAATATTTAGAAGAGTATCTACTCAGCAACAAAAATCTCGAATTTAATTCTTACTTTTATCCCGGAAGGCCGGAAACCCTTACTTTTTCCGGGATAAAAAGTAGCTTAATACTATGTGACTCCGAGTCCTCAGCTATAATATCCATGCAAAAAATCACGTCGAGAATTGGTATAAGATTTAATTCGATTGATCGTATTCTATGACATTAGCGTCAAAGTAAAATGAATAAAAATAAAGTAAATGAAAGTAAAATGACTTTATAGAATTAGAGCTCAATTTCGTGTATGCATTCTTATACTTTTATGTAAACTAATACGTTGTAAATTAATATCAGTTGTACTGTAGGTAGAATAATTAATTTTTACAATCTTTTATCCGCGGCTTCACTCCTGCCAACTATAGTGGTAATTCCCATACCCAATTTTATTTTTTAGGCTATTCAGCTGTTCTTTTGGCGTTTTCTTATTTTTTGTTTTTGAACCACCCCTTGTATAAAGGCGAACAAGACAAAAAAAAATTATTCAAATCGGTCAAGCCGTTCTTGAATTTTAGCCAGACAGAACAGCAATTGATTTTTATATATTACTAGCTGATGCACACGACTTCGTCCGCGTGGATTTAGTTTTTAAATTCCCTCGGGAACTCTTTGATTTTCCGGAATATAAGGAAGCCTATGTCACTCTCCAGGTCCTCAACTATACCCATGCAAAAAATCAAGTCAATCTGTTGCTCTGTTGTGGCGTGATTGAAGGACAAACCAACAAACAAACACTTTCGCATTTATAATATTAGTAAGGATTAGTAAGATAAGTAGTCTATTTGGGCTAAGATCTCGCAATCTAACATCGTTCGTGATTTAGGTTGCCTAGCAACATAATAATACTCGTAGTAACATCGTTCAAGATTTAGGTGGCTAGGTTGTCTAGCAACCTAAATCTCGAACTGTATATATTGTGACTGTCGTGTAATTAACATATTTTAATTTGCAGTAACAAATATGGATGTCAATAATTAAGATAAAACTTTCTTATCTTTTAAGTTGGACCAAATTTTTTTATATATATAGATAGAGATATAAAATGCGTGCAGCTTTCCTCGCGATTATTTTCTTCACCGTTGAAGCATGAGGTGCGCCGTGCGCGTGTCGAACCCGCGACCAACAAGGGAAAGCAGTCCCAACCACTAGGCTATCACTGTTGTATGTATAGATTGCAACAAAATCTATCACGGCCCTTAGTCATGAGGAATGGACTAAGAAGAAAGGAATGCTATAATGGTATAGTACCAAATAGTTATTTTCAGCAAAATAAGCTCGCGAGTCCTGCACAGTGGTTTTCATTTTTTAGGTCGTTTGGATATTGCTTGGCAGAGGAATCGCTGTGACAGCCGCTCCATTTGTCAGCTAGTTTGGCGTGACGTTTATACTTATTTTGCGCGATGTTTATGTATTATCTTCTCAAATATCTATACATAAAAATCTCACGATAAAAGTGTCACGATGTATGTTCGAGATAAACTCGAAAACTACTGAACCGATTTTGATCAAACATCGTAACTATCTGTAATTTGGTCCAACTTAAAAGATAGGATAGTTTTTATCTTAATTATTGACATCAATATTTGTTATTGCAAATTAAAATATGTTAATTATACGATAGTCAGTTAGATATACAGTTCAGATATACAGTTAGATATTTAGGTTGCTAGACAACCTAGCAACCTAAATTACGAACGATGTTAGTTTGCGATTGTCTTAACCCAAATAGACTACCTATCTTACTAATCCTTACTATAATATTAAAAAATGCGAAAGTGTGTTTGTTTGTTGGTTTGTCCTTCAATCACGCCGCTACAGAGCAACGGATTGACTTGATTTTTTGCATGGGTGTAGTTGAGGTGAGGAGAGTTACATTGGCTACTTTTTATAGCGGAAAATCAAAGAGTTCCCGAGGGATTTAAAAACTAAATTCACGCGGACGAAGTGGTGGGCATCAGTTAGTTTTATATGAGTTTTGATTTTTCCATCATAGATTTATGATGGGTAGCTAATTAGTAGGTAGTGTGCGAAGCGACTACCTATCCTTATTTCTGTTCCATTATTAGACATTAAGCTAATAAGGACGTACAAACTAACTAATCACAACTAATCAAACGTCTTTAGTGTCGGGCCAAAAAAATGTGGGTATTGTGTTTTTCAGTCAAGAAATTTGCAGTTAGGAAGTTGGCGGTGAATCACTCCCGTGCCTCGGAGAGCCCGTAAAACCGTCGGTCCTGCGCCTGATCTCTCTCCGGTCGTGTCGGATTTCCGTCCCATCGGACTATGAGAGTGAGGGAATAGAGAGTGCAACCTGTGTTTGCACACACACTTGTGCACTATAAGATGGCTCATCTCTGAGGAGATTCGGTCGGGGGTGCAGAAGGGGCGTAGACACTACAACTTCAAAGACCCAAAGTAAAACTGCAATTTTGCAATCCGCTTGCAGTGCAAATGCCACCCGTCTGTGTAGACCTTAAAGTGATCTACTTACCATGAAAAATATAGTTCGTCTGAAAATAGTTTTTTATTTCAAGTCATTTCGTGATTCCAATTTTATGCAATAATGCTGACTAAAAGTACAATACTTTAAACATGATATTTAATTCAAGTCACGCCTGTAAAGTTCGTTGATCTCAAACAAATAGCAGGAAAATTCTGTCATAATATTTTATTACTATTGTACCTACCAGAAGCAATTATCCCTTTTTTTAACCCTCGACAAAAACAGAGGTGCATTATAAGTTTAACGTGTGTATCTATGTGTATGTGTGTCTGGCTGTTCGCGCCATGTACCTGTCCAGAATTCCTAGTTCCATGGTCGTGACGCTAGCAATCTCTTTGGCTCGCAATGAAGTTGACAGATGCCAGTTTTAAACTTGCCGCGGTTTTGGGGCGTGGTTTTTGCAAGTTCACTTTTGTTTTTGACAGCTAATACATTCACGAAAAAATCTAAGTCGTGCGCACCGTTTGCTTTTTAAGTGTCTAGATTTGGTTTATTTTACGGTTTTGTTGCGCCATCAAGCGGTCTATGTGTCGACCTAGCTATAAGCAGAATTACAGACTGTTACTTGTAACAAAAGGCGACCCCTAATTAGCGGTTTCGCTCGCCACGTTAAGTGTGAAAAAGTGACTTCGACCACCTCTAGTTGGTCTTCTTAGTGATAAACCAAGTGTACAGTGCTACGCCAGCCCAACGTCTACAACTGCAGGCCATAACTGGCTGCCTGCCTGCTGCGGCTAGCGGCCTGAGAAGCTCACCTTACACTTAACCTAACAATACACTCTCTCACAATACTTACTCACATAATCACCACTAATCATACCATCTCAGGCCGTACAAGGATTGAATGCTGCAAGGAAGGTCAGTGCAACCCTACCATCATTAAGTTACGTTGAGAACAGATCTGACCGCGGAGAAAGGCCCTTAGGGCAGCGACCCTGGACTCAGGTTATAGCTGATGGGCCCCTATACCTCGTGTTCCAGGCCTTGACTCGTTGGCCAAGCCGTTGGCCTCAACATTTGGTACCAAGAGCGTGGTTAAATTGATTCCGCGGACAGATTTGGCATTACTGTGACTTAACTTGGCCGTTCTAGGGTTAACTCATTAATTGTAAACTTATTGATTTATAACTTGTTAATACACAGGCTTATTGAGTTGCTAGTACGTGGCCTACCTTGTCACATGTAGGCCTGTATAATGATTGCAATTATTGAGATTTTGTTTTGTTAATTTTGTTGATTAATAATTAATAGTATCTAATTGTTGTTTGTGGCCCGTAACTGGCCAACAGTTAGATGTAGATTGTAATAAATAAACTTAATATTAATATAATTTGATAATTGTAGGTTCTCAACCAACCAATTTGTAATTTGCAGTGCCTAGTATGAGTCTAGTGGCTTAGTACGGGTAATTAAAAACTTAATTTTTCTTTTATCTTAATTTCTGTTATTGATTGACTTAACATAAATTATTGATAGCTTAATTTGTATCTTTTGGAACTTTTAACCAACAAATACTTTGTTTGTTTACTAGAACTCCTCGTGGTTAGGTAACAGTGTAGTTTGTTTGATGTATTTAAAATAAATAATTCTTGTTTTAAAGTAAATAATTCTAATTAATAAATAGTATTTAAGTAGTAATTTGTTTGTGCTTAAAGTGGGTAATTCTTGTTTGATTATTAATTTGTTTGGTTGAAGTTGAAACATAACTTGTAACAAATAACTTTGTTTTGATTTTGTTATCTATTTGTTGTAACTACCTTTATTTAAGTTGTTTTGTACCTACCTAAGATGTCAGCCCACAAAAAATTGTACGTGCAAATTCAATCAGAGCTGCGTTGGGCTGCTACAGCCAACGCCTTGGTAGGCCGGGTGGACCGGGCATCCGCACTGCTCCAGCGGTGCGAGCAGGTGCGGACCAGGCAGGCGGTCGTCGAAGAGGCCTTCCGAGACCTCATGGCATTGGAGCTACCTCCGGAATCGCTGGAGTCCTCAGTGCGGGACTACGAACAGTTTTTTGAGCTGACAGACGGTCTGGTGGAGGAGGCCGCGAGGCTCAAGAAGGAGGCGAGAATGAGCTCTATTCTTGAGTCTCCCACCAGACCCACCACGCAGCCTGCGTTACAGGGCAAGTTGCCAACAATAAACTTGCCCCACTTTTCTGGCAACCTGAGCGAGTGGCTAGGCTTTCTCAGCCTCTTTGATAGCCTGGTGGACGCGAGAAGGGACCTGTCTCCCTGCCAGAAACTGGCCTATCTACTCTCTTCCCTGCAGGGAGAGGCTCTAGGTTTAGTTAGCCACCTAGACCTCTCCGAGGAGAGTTATACCACCGCGCGGGAACTACTGACTCGGCGGTATGCCAACGTGCGCCGGTTAGCAGACACACTTCTTCTTCTTCTTCTTCTTTATCAACCGATAGACGTCCACTGCTGGACAAAGGTCTCTTGCATGGACTTCCACAGGCCTCGGTCTTGCGCCGCCTGAATCCAGCGGCTCCCTGCGACTCGTTTGATGTCGTCGGTCCACCTGGTGGGGGGTCTGCCAACACTGCGCTTCCCGGTGCGGGGTCGCCACTCCAGTACCTTGGGACCCCAACGACCATCAGCTCTTCGAACTATGTGCCCCGCCCATTTCCACTTCAGTATCGCGACTCGCTTATCTATGTCGGTGACTCTGGTTCTCCTACGGATCTCCTCATTTCTGATTCGATCCCGCAGGGACACTCCGAGCATAGCTCTCTCCATCGCCCGCTGAGCGGTCCTGAGCCTACTTATGAGGCCCTTAGTTAGCGACCATGTCTCGGATCCGTAAGTCATCACTGGCAACACGAACTGTTCGAAGACTTTAGTCTACAGGCACTGAGGAATTTTGGACGAGAAGACATCTCGGAGCTTCCCGAACGCTGCCCAGCCGAGTTGGATTCGGCGGTTGATCTCTTTCTCGAAATTGGACCTACCTAGCTGGACTGTGTGTCCCAGGTAAATATACTCGTCGACAATTTCGAGTGCAGAGTTCTCAACAATTACTGGGTGGAGCGGTGCATGAGCATTGGACATGATTTTCGTCTTGCTCATGTTCATTTTCAGGCCCACCTGTTGAGAAACCCTGCTGAGATCGTTGAGCATTGTATTGAGGTCTCTCAGAGTCTCTGCCATGACTACTATGTCATCGGCAAATCGCAGGTGAGTGATGTACTCGCCGTTTATGTTGATGCCAAGCCCGTTCCAATCCAGAAGCTTAAAGACGTCCTCCAACGCAGCGGTAAAGAGCTTCGGGGAGATAACGTCTCCCTGTCGCACTCCACGCTGCAAGTGGATTGGCCTCGTAGTCTGGTCCTGTATACGTACTGACATTGTGGCGTTTTCATACAAGCACTTCAACACTTGGATATACCGGTAGTCAATCCGGCATCTCTGCAGCGACCTCAACACAGCCCAAGTTTCCACCGAATCGAAGGCTTTCTCATAGTCCACAAACGCTAAGCAAAGTGGCCGGGTATACTCTTCCGTCTTTTGTATAACCTGCCGCAGCGTATGAATGTGATCTATGGTACCAAAGCCTTTTCGGAATCCGGCTTGTTCGGGAGGCTGGAAGTCGTCGAACCTACGAGCGAGACGATTCGTAATGACTCTCGAGAACAACTTATAAACATGACTCAACAACGAGATGGGTCTATAATTCTTCAACAAGGTATTATCACCCTTTTTGAAGAACAGAACCACCACGCTCCTGTGCCATGCTTCCGGCGTTGTGCCCTCGTGGATGACGGAATTGAACAATCGCTGAAAGATCTTAAGTACCGGTTTTCCACCCGCTTTCAGGAGTTCCGCAGTGATTCCGTCATCACCTGGCGCCTTGTTGTCCTTGAGCTGTTTGAGAGCCATTCTAATCTCGTAAAGGCTGACGTCCGGGATATCTTCGGTATAGTGTCGGGTCAGTTTGGCTCTGGGATCTTTCGCCAAATCTTCAACAGGTTTTTGTGTCGTGGTATATAACTGTCCATAGAACTTCTCAACCTCTCCCAAGACCTCAGGTCGAGAAGAGACGAGACGGCCGTCATCAGTTTTCAGCCGCGTCAGCTGGCTCTGTCCGATAGACAGATCTCTCGCGAACACTTTTGAGCCTTTGTTCCGCTCAATGGTATCTTTAATACACTTGGTATTAAAGACACGGAGGTCGCGAGTTTGTGCCTTAGAGATCTGCCTATTAATCCGCCGGTAGGCAGCCGCGTCTGCCGATGACTGCAGCCTCATCTCTTGTCTCTCCTTCATTAGCTTGAGAGTATGGTCAGAGAACTTTTCGGTTCTTTTCCTGCGATGGGTCTTAAAGAATTTAGACCCCACAGTATGGACAGTTTCCTCGAACCTGTTGTTTAGATCGTCCACAGAAACGCAGTCTGCTAGGCACTCGAATCGGTTCTGCAGTTCGAGTTGGAAGTTTTCGAGATTTTGGATATGAGCACGAGAAGGTCGGAGAGTGGACTTCACCAGTCTGGCCCTTTCCAGCTTTACATTAATATTCAACGTGCCTCTTACCATCCGGTGATCGCTACCGGTTTTCACCCTATTGATCACAGAGACATCATTGAATATATGCCGCTTGGTCGACATAATGAAGTCGATCTCATTCCTCGTGGAACCATCGGGACTCAACCATGTCCATTTTCTGTGTGGCCGCTTCCTGAAGAAGGAGTTCATCATAAAGAGGCCCTCCTTCTCCATGAAGTCGGCCAACATTTGGCCCCTTTGGTTCCTTCGCCCATACCCAAAATGCCCCACTCTCGTCTCTGCACCGTTTCGTTCGCCCAGCCTTGCATTGAAATCCCCCATCACAACACTGTAATGAGTGGCAGAGGCGTGTATGGCTTTTGATATATCCTCATACAGCGCCTCTACCTCCTCGTCAGAATGTGTTGATGTTGGTGCGTAGACCTGTATAACCTTCAGCGAATACCGTTTGGTGATTCTGAGTATGAGGTACGCTACCCTACTCGACACACTCTTGACTTGTACAATGTTGTTGACGAGGGACTTGTGGACGATGAACCCGACACCACCCTGGGACTGTTGATCGCCCTCCCGGTAGTAAAACATGTTGCCGGAATTGAGGATTATCGAGTCCTCCCCCTCTCTTCGGACTTCAGACAATCCTATAATATTCCAGCGCAACTTGCTCACTGCTTCTTCCAGCTCGATGATCTTCTCGTCGGTCCTCAAAGTGCGTGCGTTATACGTCACCAGGTCCAGTCGTCGGGGTTGGCAGCGGAATCTCGTCCGGAGATTCTTAGCACCCCCTGCCCCGCCATTACCGTGACCGCTGCCAGGGTCAGGAATAGCGAGGCCGCCGGGAACTAGGGGCCATGGTTTTCTGCGATTATCCATTAAGGTTTTGCCCATAATGACCACGCTGGGCAGGCGTGTTGGTCATCGCAGGGCTAGACTGATCGCACCGGTGTCGCTGCTGCCCGACACCGGCCTGTGCCATTTGCTCAGTCTAGCCAGTATGAAATGGTTATACCGCCATTTGTCAGTCGTCATAGCCTCGTCAGTAGACTAGCAGGGGGCACCACGGGCAGGTGAGGTTGACGTTTGGAGCGCTAGATGGAGTTGCGCTCCCTTACCCCCCAGACACACACGTGGCACAAATTCTAGCGCTGCCACGTGTCTCTGGGGTGTCCCATTTAAGAGAATCGCTCTTAAATCCACTGATTGTAGCCTGCAACGCTCTTAAGCGTTTAGAGCTTCCCGTGGACCAGTGGTCCTTCCTTTTATTACACATTGTGTTGTCCCGCCTACCTCCCGAGTTGAAACTGCGTTTTGAGCAAAGGTATGGTGGGGACGGGGCCAGCTACCTGCCCCCCTTTTCGGACCTTTTAAAGTTCCTTGAGGAAGAGTGCCGGCAGGCTGATAACTCTGGTATTGCTGGTCCTTCAAGGACCCCAGAGCGGCCTGCCCAGCTGAGGAAGGAAAAGGGTCACACTGGCGTCCCTGGTAAAAGGGCCTCCGACCGGAGACCAATGCCCGTTTACACTGGACTTGCTGCCACTGAACCCGCCCCCTGTAACTATTGCAGGCGTCCAGGCCAGGGTGCTTTCTTGCCCCCAGTTTCTCTCTAAGCGGATCAAGGATCGGAGGGGCATTGCAAGAGACCGCCACTGGTGCTATAGCTGTCTGGAAGCTCACATGCAACGGGACTGCCAACAGCGACGGCCATGCCCAATTTGTAGGGGTAACCACCTGGAGATTTTGTGCGCCAACAAGAATGGTGTTGGCCGCCGGGTGGAGAGTGAGGGCGCGCCCCGCACGGGCGGGGGCGCTCTTACCGATCGCTCCCCGGATTACTTGCGTCGGTCTCCTGATCAGGGCCATGAATCCCGACGCGTCCGGATTTCGACCCCGCCTATGGGGGCTTCACCCCCCCGTGAGGGGGGCGCCAACCCCCCTCGACGTTCTGATGGCAGATTTGTGGCGGCTCCGTCTACGGTTCAGTCTGCCCGCTATTCACCTCCGCTTCATGAGTGGCCACGCCTCGAACGCCGCCCACCTCGAGCGGGTCGACAGCCTTACTACGTCCTACCGACCTCAGCCCGTATGACTAGGCCGGGGCTGCCGCCACGAGATGACGCATGGGTTTACCCAAATGGAGGTCCGTCCCCCTCACCTTTGGAGGTCCCCCCTGAGTCTCAATATGAGATTCCCCGGTCAGAGGACCGGTTTGATGAGGACGACCACCAATAGGTAGTTGCCGCCCTAGCCCCCACCACAGCAACTTCTCCTGAGACCTTGAATCTCCGGCAGTCCGTCTGTCAGACCATTCTTTTGCCGACTGTCTCAGTGAAGGTATTCAACCCGAAGGGTGAATTTTTAATCGTTCGCGCCTTTTTGGATTCGGGTTCACAGCGCTGTATTGCTTCTTCTCGTTTGGTGGGTGAGCTAGGGCTCCCTTGGAGTCCTCGAACAGGACGGGTGATAGGTATCGGGGGTATAGAGCCCTCGACTCCTAACGGGGAAGCGGAATTAATGTTTTTTTGGCCCCGTTACGGGCAATCTTAGGGTCTTGGTCAAGGTGTCAGTCCTTGACAATATCTTAGGTCCCCTACCGCAGGTCCGAATAACTGACGCTGCGGTGTCCTGTGCATCAGGCCTAAACCCAGCTGACCCCCACTGGACTGAACCCGGTCCTACGGACCTTTTGTTGGGTTCCGACGTGTTGGGCCTGGTCTTGTCAGGGGAAATTAGGGTTTTGCAGAAGGACGGCCTATGTGCCATGTCCACTATATTCGGTTCTAGCTTTTTTGGACCCGTGCTATGGTCTTCGGACCTACCGGTGCTGGACCAATTGCAAGCAGCCGGCTTGACACTGTCGGACGTGGTCCAGCGCTTTTGGGAAGTTGAGGAGCCGCCGCATGCCGCACGAGTTGACCCTCTTGACCTTGAATGTGAGTTGTTTTATCAAAACAACACAGGCCGCCGTGTTGATGGGCGATTTGTAACTCGCTTGCCCTTTCTCGCTTCTCGCCCCCCGCTTGGTCAATCGCGGGCCTTGGCGGAAAAGAGGCTCTTGTCTATGGAACGGCGCATGCGGCGCGACTCCACCTTCCGCTCCAAGTACGTTGAATTTATGCGCGAGTACGAGGGCCTGGGGCATATGTCACCATCCAATTTTGATTGGCGCGCACACGAGCACTACTTCTTACCCCACCATGCCGTCTTGAAGACCCCTGGGGGGAAGATTCGAGTGGTTTTTGACGGCTCCGCGGCCACATCCAACGGGGTGACATTGAACCAATGCTTGCACTCCGGTCCTAAGCTGATCAAGGATATCTCCGATATCCTCACGCATTTCCGCCGGCATCAAATTGTTTTCGTAGCTGACATCAAGATGATGTTTAGACAGTCGATGGTACATCGCGATGATCGGAGATACCAAATGATTCTGTGGCGCGAAAATCCTAATGAGCCAATGCGTGTCTTTGAATTGAACACCACGACCTATGGACTCAAGTCAAGCCCCTATATTGCTATCAGGACCTTGTTAGAA
This sequence comes from Oeneis ivallda, assembly GCA_029955525.1. Taxonomy (NCBI): domain Eukaryota; kingdom Metazoa; phylum Arthropoda; class Insecta; order Lepidoptera; family Nymphalidae; genus Oeneis; species Oeneis ivallda. Next base: position 4,332,491 of record JARPMR010000027.1, on the reverse strand, counting down.
CTAGCTAACCGGGAGCGACTGAATTACCCTCGCGCATCAGCCACCTAGGAATCGTCAGTCTATATGGACGATATTTGCACGGGAGCCTCGAGCGTTGAGGAAGCTCTGACTCTTCGCGATGAATTGATTGCAATACTGAAGTCCGGAGGTTATGAGTTGGGCAAGTGGCTGTCCAACTCCCCTCACGTCTTGAAGGATCTTCCGGGAAAGGATCAGCAGGATCCTCATATTTTTGAAAATCCCGAAAATCCCAATTTGCTGACGGTCCTTGGAATACAGTACCAGCCCGTCCAAGACGTTTTCACCTACCGGGTCAAATTAGACCCACCTCCTAAGGTCTGGACCAAGCGTTCCGTATTGTCTACGGTTGCTCGCACCTTCGATCCCAATGGATGGATCACTCCCGTAATATTTTTGGCTAAATGTTTCCTCCAGAAGCTTTGGATTGCTGAACTCGGTTGGGACGAACCACTCCCTGGGAAGTTATTGAAGGAGTGGAACTCCCTTGTGTCTTCACTTCCTGAAGTTAACTGAATTTCCATGCCTCGACGCTTCCTACCAACAGGAAGGTGTCATGCCAGTCTCCACGGGTTTTGCGACGCCTCCGAACGAGGATACGCCGCCGTGGTATATTTGAGGACTGTCGATGTCGCCGGTGAGGTCGCGACGCATCTCGTCTTGGCAAAAAGCAAGGTGGCCCCTATTCGGTCACGGTTAACTATCCCGAAATTAGAATTGTCTGGCGCCGCCCTTCTGGTGCGCCTCTTGAACCACGTCCGCTCCTCTTTGGTATCTGCGGTCGATCTGACCGACGTTTATGCTTGGACGGACAGTGAGATTGTCCTTTGCTGGCTACGAGCCGCGCCTCACAACTTAGAGGTCTTTGTTGCGAATCGGGTCTCCCAAATTCAGAGCTCTGCAGTACCGGTGATTTGGAGACACGTACCCGGAGAACTGAACCCGGCCGATTGCGCCTCCCGCGGCTGTGAGGCCTCTTCACTGGTCCACCATCACCTTTGGTGGGATCCAAGTTGGCTATCCCAATCCGAGACGACTTGGCCTCAAAATAGGTTTTCCGCTCCCGAAGTATTGCCGGCTTAAGAGTCGGAGTGGTTGAGGATAAACAGATCCCCGACTTGAACTTTCTTTTGAACCGTTACAGTTCCCTTGATAAACTAATTGGTGTTACCGGTTGGATTCGACGTTTTATCCATAATGGGCGGAATTCAGAAAATAAAAATTTGAGTCCTGTGCTGTCCCCTCTTGAACGCCAAGACGCCCGGAACTACTGGGTGCGTGTGGTTCAGGTGGAGCATTTTTCATCCGTGATTGACACTCTAAAGAGAGGTTTAGTTTTGAAGGGCCCCCTTGCTCGCCTAAGCCCTTTTTTGGACAATAACGGAATGCTACGCGTTGGAGGACGCCTCAAGAATTCCAATCTGCCCTATGGTGCTCGCCACCCCCTTTTGCTACCTAAGGACGGCACCTTTGTCAAATTGCTAGTGACACACTACCATCTTAAAAATGCCCACGCTGGTTGTAATGCACTCTCGGCTATTTTACAGCGCGAGTTTTGGATTCTGGCAGGGAGACGCACCATCCGGAACGTCACTTTCAGATGCATTCCGTGTTACCGCTTGAAGGCTAATACTTCACAGCCGATGATGGGTGATCTGCCCTCCGACCGCGTTCTAGCCACTCGACCCTTTGCTGGGGTTGGCACTGATTTTGCTGGCCCGTTTGCCATCAAGAGCTCTAACCTCCGCAACGCCAGATCGCTCAAGGCCTACCTCTGCGTTTTTGTATGTCTCGCTACCAAGGCGGTACATTTAGAACTTGTGAGTGCCTTAAGCACTGAAGCTTTTGTAGCCACGCTAGGTAGATTTGTCTCTCGTCGAGGATTGCCTGACCTGATTCGCACGGATTGTGGCACAAATTATAAGGGCACTGATAAATATTTAAAAGAGATTGCCGAATTCCTGTCTAGCAATAAGATTAGATTAAGTACAGCATTGTCCAAGATGGGGGTAACCTGGAAGTTTGACCCCCCAGCTTGCCCTCATTGGGGTGGAATATTCGAAGCTGTGGTTAAGGTGGCCAAGACTCATCTCCGGCGCGTTATAGGCGAAACTGTTTTAACCTTTGAAGAACTCGCCACCGTGTTTTGCAAAATTGAGGCTGTACTCAATTCTCGGCCACTCTGTCCCCTCTCATCTGACCCAAATGACCTGGAGGTCTTAACTCCCGGTCATTTTCTGATTGGTCAGCCCCTTAACGCTCTACCCGAATACCCCTTCAGGGACGTGAAGGTCTCACGTTTGTCCCGGTTTGAGCTGCTGCAACAGATGACTCAGAGTTTTTGGCACCGTTGGTCACTAGAGTATTTGCATCTTTTGCAGCAGCGGGTTAAGTGGGCTGACAAATCTGATCCACCCAAAGTTGGTGACCTAGTGCTGATTAAGGAACCTAATTTGTTGCCTTTATACTGGCGCCGTGGGCGCATTCTTAAGCTGATCTACGGGTCTGATGGGGTTCCCAGGGTTGCCGAGGTAATGGTCGGAGACTCTGTCTTGCAGCGAGCCGTTTGCTCCTTATCACGTTTACCTATTTACTAGTAAGTGGACGTAAATCCTTACGACCACGGGCGGGGGGGTTGTTCGCGCCATGTACCTGTCCAGAATTCCTAGTTCCATGGTCGTGACGCTAGCAATCTCTTTGGCTCGCAATGAAGTTGACAGATGCCAGTTTTAAACTTGCCGCGGTTTTGGGGCGTGGTTTTTGCAAGTTCACTTTTGTTTTTGACAGCTAATACATTCACGAAAAAATCTAAGTCGTGCGCACCGTTTGCTTTTTAAGTGTCTAGATTTGGTTTATTTTACGGTTTTGTTGCGCCATCAAGCGGTCTATGTGTCGACCTAGCTATAAGCAGAATTACAGACTGTTACTTGTAACAAAAGGCGACCCCTAACTAGCGGTTTCGCTCGCCACGTTAAGTGTGAAAAAGTGACTTCGACCACCTCTGGTTGGTCTACGCCAGCCCAACGTCTACAACTGCAGGCCATAACTGGCTGCCCGCCTGCTGCGGCTAGCGGCCTGAGAAGCTCACCTTACACTTAACCTAACAATACACTCTCTCACAATACTTACTCACATAATCACCACTAATCATACCATCTCAGGCCGTACAAGGATTGAATGCTGCAAGGAAGGTCAGTGCAACCCTACCATCATTAAGTTACGTTGAGAACAGATCTGACCGCGGAGAAAGGCCCTTAGGGCAGCGAACCTGGACTCAGGTTATAGCTGATGGGCCCCTATACCTCGTGTTCCAGGCCTTGACTCGTTGGCCAAGCCGTTGGCCTCAACACTGGCTGTTCTCTCGTAGCTCCCAAACGAATGGATCGATTTTGTTGCAATAATTTATGTTTGAAAGCTAACGTGATCGAGATGGTTCTTATGCTATAATTTATGAAGAACTGCTTAGGTGTTTTTTTTTAAAAGAATATTAGTCTAATTGAAGTTGACTAATAAGGATATTAGTTTAACGGATTTATATTTTTTTAGGAGGACCCAACCCCTCCAACTAAGCGGAAAGCTTGTGCTAGGAGTGGGTACGACAATAGTGCAACGGGTGGGATTCGAACCTGCGACCTTTCAGTTTTCAGTCCGCATCTTTAACCGTTGGGCTATTGAGGCTCAATGAGGTTTGAAGATCATCAGCTCATTTCTTACTTGATTAAAGGGTTTTTTATTTCCAAGACATAAGGTAACCTTGAGTTGATGCTTCAGCATCTGCGGGAAGTATGCGAAATCCCAACTCCTCAGCAAGTTTCATCAGATATAGTGAGTTCAGGCTCATTAGAATGGTCTCAATGAATAGGTGTTAGATAGATTATGCTCGGGGATTGAGAAGGAGGAATTTGGGTAGATAATTGGATGTCGGACATACATACCTTACATATAGTCTGGCCATAGATTCACATGACATAGGTTATCTACCTTTTGTTGCAAAAATAAAACTTCATCATCATCATCATCATTAGCAACCCATCAACGGCTCACTACTGAGCGCAGGTCTCCTCTCAGAGAAGGGTTATAGGCCACAGTCCATCACGCTGGCCCAATGCGAATTGGCGGACTTCACACACCTTCAAGAACATTATGAAGAACTCTCAGGTGTGCAGGTTTCCTCACGATGTTTTCCTTCACCGTTGAAGCAAGTGATATATTTAATTGCTTAAACGCACTTGACTCCGAAAAGTCAGAGGTGCGTACCCGGGAAACGAACCTGCGAACCCCCAAATAGGAGACCACAGTCCTAACCACTAGGGCCTAGGCTATCACTGCTTCAATAATCTTAATACTTCAATAATACTAATACGCTACAGATATCATGGTATAGTCTAAACAGATAGTGTAGACCCTATTCTTTAATTCGCGGATTTAGGTATATTTTGAATCCCAAGCGAACAGGACTTTAGAGTTTTTAATTTAGCTTCACTATCTTTCAATTTCAAATCTTGCCAAAAAAATTCAAATACTTTAGTATAATAGACTTTAGTCTATTTCGATACAAGAATTTCAAGAAGAACTCAACTTGAGTAGGTATATCACATTTTTTTCAAAAAAAATATTTTAATAATAGTTTGGTCGTAGAAAAACATCTTTAAATTCAAAACAATTTTACTCAAGAAAACGTACTTTCCGACGGACATATTACTTCGCTTCAATAATAAAAAACCTTTAAAAAATAAAGAAAAACCATAAAAGCAGCCGTCTTGCGATGCGTTATCATTTTTATATGTTCACCCCCCAACCCCTTTAAGACTACCCACCCCCCTAGATGCAAGCCCACGCACACATACAAAAACATCTATAAATGGGTTAAAGAAAAATGTGTCTACCTGAAAACGTACGATGTATGCATTTTTTTATTCCTCTTACATTTTCTTTTCCATCCGCGATTCTCATATCGGCGATATAAAACTGAAAAATACATTTAATAAATCCACGCGACAATCGACTCTATCACCTAGACGTAACGTGAAAAATTCCGTGTTAGGATACAAAAAAACAGAGCACCCATACATGAAAATTTCAGAAGCATACACACGGAACCGCCGAGTTTAGAAAAAAAATAAAGCGCACACATATAAATTGCATGCAGTTCGAAAGAGATGCACTCAGAGTCATAAAATACTCACACACGATCAAAACACACCCGCACAGACGCCCGTTCCCCGGGTCTCGATACACAGACACGTATGACGCTGTCCGAATCCCAAACACACACGCGCATCTAAGAAAACCTTCTATGTGTTGTCGAAATGCTTTTCCTTGCAGCAACTGAGAAGAGTTTCATAGCGAAAACCTCGCGGTAAAGACATCTAGACGTGCTCTAGATAAAAAAAAAATCCAAAAATTTAAAATAAGAACGGTCCCTTTGAGATCGTTCGAAAATAAATTAATCACTAAATCGATCGGTTATGCTCGACGAAACTTCACCCGTTGTAAAAAATTGCGAAATTCGTTCGGAAATTGAAAATAAAGAACAATTGAATACAAATAAAAGAAATCAAAGTCTTGTTATTCGCGCCAAATAAAATACGAGTGAAATAAAAATGAATCTAATTGAAATTGAAAGCTCTTGAGTTTACAGTTGATGTTAGAAAACACGTGTCGTATTAGTGATGTAAATGTGTACGTTAATGAGTGTGTGGTTGTGTGCGTGCGGTGTCTTTGTAAGATTGTAATCGAATGTCCGCGTGTTGAAAAATTTCGCGGCATTTGAATACTGTATCGTGATACGTGATGCGTTCTATTTTTTTATTGCTCACAGTTTTTTTTAATTTTATTTGATTAATAAACTTTAGTAAACTATCGTTTTGTTTTTTTTTATTTATTTAATAAGGTTACACTTAAGTATCTATTTTATTTTTTGCATGGAATTTTACTCTATATATTTTTTCTTTTTAATTATGACGTAAATAAAATAAAATTTAATCAAGGTACATAGCTTTATAGTCTATTGACATGCTTTTACATAGCAGCCTTTCACTTAAGGTGAAGTATCTCACAGCTCTAAATAAAAATACGCACCATAATTTAATCTACATATATAAAAAGGAAAGTGTGACTGACTGACTGACTGACTAATCTATCAACGCACAGTTCAAACCACTGGACGGATCGGGCTGAAATTTGGCATACATCTCGCTATTATAACGTAGGCATCCGCTAAGAAAGGATTTTGAAAAGTCAACATCTAAGGGGATAAAATAGGGGCTTGAAAAATCTAACTTAACGTGAGCAAAGCCGCGGGCAAAAGCTAGTTTAATTATATTTTCGTATTTATAATATATTTTATTAGTTAGGATATCAACTCAAAAGTCAAAAGTTACTTTGAGTTTTGAGTTTTTGTGTTATATGTTACTAGCTGATGCCCGCGATATCGTCCTCGTGGATTTAATTTTTAAAGACCCCCGGGAGCTCTTTGATTTTCCGGGATAAAACGTAGCCTATGTCACTCTCCGGGTCGTCAACTATACCCATGCAAAAATCGCGTCGATCCGTAGCTCTGTTGCGGCGTGATTGAAGGACAAACCAACAAACACACTTTCGCATTTATAATATTAATTAGTATGATTAACAAAAATTGACTTTATTAACTAACTTCTTTGTACTCAACACTAGATATATTATGATTATTTCATTCGTAGTGTCAAACCATCACTGGTCCACAACTGTGCAAATCCCCTCTCGAATGAGGAGGCCATAACCCAACACCCTGGCCAGGTGCAGATTGGCAGACATCACACATCTTTGAGAACATTATGGAGAACAGGCATACAGGTTTCCTCACGATGTTTTTCTTCACCGTTAAAGCTAGTTGCGTATAACACTCATAACTCCTAAAAGTCAGAAATCCAGAGATCGAACCCCGAGCCCCCAAGGCTATCACCGCTTACAATAAACGCATATATCATGATGAATAATCATGTCGATCCGTAGCTCTGAATGCAGTGTGATTGAGGGACAAACCAATAAACCAACAAACAAAAATAATATTAGTAAGATATTAGTAAGATTTATCTTTTTTATTTATGTACAGAAAATCGGGTCACATAATATAATTATAACAGAGAGAAGTATTTATTGAACATAGTACCTTAATAGCTGAGGACGGAAATACCTTAAGTAGAGATAGCTAACCAAGTCGTTTATGCAATGCGATTGAATAATTTTCCCGGGATGCCTAAGCGGTCATTAGACGATATATATTGCATTATATTACATTACATTTGTCTGGTGGGAGGCTTTGGCCGTGGCTAGTTACCACCCTACCGTCAAAAAAACGTGCCGCCAAGCGATTTAGCGTTCCGGCACGATGGCGTGTAGAAACCGATTAGGGTTATGGGTTGAATGTTCACTGCCATACCCCTACAAGTTAGCCCGCTACCATCTTAGACTGCATCGTCACTTACCATCAGGTGGCATCGCAGTCATGGACTATCTTGTCATCGAATAAAAAAAATAAAAATATTCTGCATCAGTCTATTACATCAATCATGAGTGATGAATGACTGATGGAGCACAGTTTTCTTTTTTACGTCTTGTCTAGTACTGTAAAAGCTTTAAGGAAGGATTATGACTTTAGAAGTCTATGCATGTATGTTTATACGTACTTTCCACCGAAGCACCTAGAAGCTCCTGAGCCGATTTTGATGATTGAGGTATCAATCAATTCGTTATTTTGTTCCGGGTGACATAGGCTACATGTTATACCTACGAATAAAATCAATATGAGGTGTGGCGTATATACAACCTATCTATACAGGGTGGGCCAGACCAGGTGGATATAAAATTTTTTTTAGATTGTTGACTTAGGGGCTTACTAGGACCCGCAAGGAAAAAAATCGGTTCCCACCCGATTACGAGAAAAAATTTTTTATTTGAAACTTTGGAATATCATTACCTTGACGAACTTTTAAGTTTTTAAAAATTTTTCCAGTGACAATTTCCGCAATTTTTTTATGGAATATCTTTATCTTATAACTGTGCTCTCTTAGGAAAAAATTGTAGTCTGATTAACTGGTTTTAAGAACATTAAATTTTAAATTATTTCAAGGAAATTAAGTTCATAAAAAATCTACAGAAAACTTTAAAATTCTATTAAAAATAAAAGAAGAGGTTCATAGCACTGGTGATTTTTTAAAAACTGTAGCAACTTATGTTCTTTCGATTGCCAAAAGAAAAATTGTGTATCAATGTGCCGGATAAAAAGTTATGATTTTTCAAAAGTCTTCGTTCCTCATTCATGTAAATAACGACCTTATTGAAAAAAATGTTAATTGTTTGTGGAGACTGCAGTATGTCCTTTAATTTTAACTGCCTCGTAGGTCTAGTGATAAGCGTGGTCGACTGCGGCTGACGAGGTCCCGGGTTTGAGTCTCGGGTCGGACCATACCAAGTATTGGGGTTTTCCGATAAGAAATTCTCAGTACTAGCCCGGAGTTAGGAAGTTGGCGTTGTTTCACCGCGTGCCTTGGAGAGCACGTAAGGCTGTTGGTCCTGCGCTTAATCAGTCTCCGGTCGTGTCGAATTTTCTGTCCCATTGGGCTATGAGAGTAAAGAAACAGAGAGTTCACCTGTGTTCGCGCCCACACTTGTTAAGTTCGTCAAGGTAATGATATTCCAAAATTTCAAATAAATTTTTTTTTCTCATAATCGGGTGGCAACCGATTTTTTTCCTTGCGGGTCCTGGTAGGCCCCTAAGTCAACAATCTAAAAAAAATTTTATATCCACCTGGTCTGGCCCACCCTGTATATATAAATCTCGTGTCACGATGTATGTTCAGGATAAACTCGAAAACTACTAAACCGATTTTGATCAAACTTCGTAACTATCTGTAATTTGGGCCAACTTAAAAGATAGGATAGTTTTTATCTTAATTATTGACATCAATATTTGTTATTGCAAATTAAAATGATATTGTTAATTCATCGGTTGTTAAGACACGACGGTCATATACATAAAATATATAGTTCGAGATTCAGGTTGCTAGGCAACCTAGCAACCTAAATCTCGAAAGATTTTAGATTGCGGTTGTCTAGATCGTAAGTAGTCGAAAGTGTGTTTGTTTGTTGGTTTGTCCTTCAATCACGTCGCAACAGAGCAACGGATTGATGCGATTTTTTGCATGGGTATAGTAATGGGTGTATACTGTGTAGTAGTGGGTCCTCAGACCGGGAGAGCTACTTTTTATCTCGGATAATCAAAGAGTTCCCGCGGGATTTTTAAAAACAAATCCATGCGGACGAAGTCGCGGGCATCAGCTAGTAGGATTATAAATAGCCACATGTTATGTCAGCGAGAAATATTTGAGTTTCGAGCATTATATTTATAAACTGACAAATAGCTGCGCGAACGGATGCGCACATTCTATTCCTTATCAAAATTAGGCCGGCCACTTTCGAAATTCTAGTGTCATTGTTATTGTTGTATTTTTAAGCTATTGCATAGCTTTTATCGCGGGCTTTGAACTAGGACGCACAGTTTGAGCGCGGCGACCGAATCAAGAAATTCCGTAACGAAAATAAACCTAACACCGTCGTTCAGTAAGCGTTCAACATTGTAGAGGTTCACAAGTAGCTCTGTTTGGCGCAGTGGGCGAGCGGCCGCTTTCTTTACCTTATGGTGTATGATGTCGCAGGTTCGAATCTCACTCGCGAAATAGTGACGGTGCGCTTTTCTTGTTTGTTTGTTTTTAATTTTTTTTGCATAATTTTATTATGCAAAAAAAATATTGCATAAATATTATAATTGCATAAGTTGATAAAAAATGCTATGCAATAGCTTTACCGCGGCAGTCCCCAAGTGCCACTTAATTTTTTATAGATCAATTTTATATTTACAGTTCATTATACTAATTATCAAATCTGCGAAGTTTTATGCAAGTGTGATACCAGACTTTTGTACTTACAAAAGTACAAAAGTCTACTTGTACTTTGCCATATTTATATGCTATCCAGCATATAAATATGGCAGCAGAAGAGCCATAGAGGGATGTTACATACAATTTTTCGTAAAATTAAAATAATACCACTTTAAGCGTTGGTAGTATAGGCCCAGGAGTAGTTTTGGGGACAAGTCCAATGGGTGTCGTGCAAAGGAGGCACCAGTATGTGTTCGTAAGAGATCTCGGAGCCTTCCAATATGCACTGAGGGTGGCTATCGAGGAGGTTTTAGTTAGTAAAAATCCTACATAACCCGATATTCTCCCCCAGGATATCGGGTATCTTAAGAAGATTAAAAAAAAGGTCCAGGAGCAAAGGCACGAAACTATTGCCACAGGTGGGTTTTGAACCCTTGATCTTTCGGATTTCAGTCCGCGCCCTCACTGCTGCACTATAGAGGCTCCAATCTATAATAGAATGGATCATCATCTGAACACGTCTCCGGCCCAATATTGGGCATGGACCTTCTCTCAGAATGAGTAAATTTTGGGATAGTGCCCCACGCTGGCAAGTCCTTAATATCAGTCTTCACACACCTTTGAGAACATTATGAATAACTCTCATGCATGTGTCCTCACGATGTTTTCCGTCACCATCCGTTTTTTTTTTTTTTTTTGTTTTAGTGACAGGTTTTGACGACCTCCCTGGCTCAGTGGTGAGCGCTGTTGTCTTATACCTGGGAGGTCTCGGGTTCGATTCCCGGCGGGGTCAATTTGGGAATTTATAATTTCTGAATTGTCTCTGGTCTGGTCTGGTGGGAGGCTTTAGCCGTGGCTAGTTACCACCCTACCGTCAAAGACGTGCCGCCAAGCGATTTAGCGTTCCGGCATGATGGCGTGTAGAAACGGATTAGGGGTATGGGTTGAATGTTCGCTGCCATACCCTGTTAGCCCTTCCAAGTTAGCCCGCTACCATCTTCTAAGACTGCATCGTCACTTACCATCAGGTGAGATCGCAGTCAAGGACTAAAAAAAACCGTTTAAGCAAGTGATATTTATTATTGCTTGAAACGCACAGAACTCGATTTACAGAATAAGAATAGAATAGAATAGAATATTTTATTTGCAAGAATGTGGTACAATCAGGTCTTAGAATTAATTTGCGCTTACACATTCAACTAATTCATTAGTGTGCAAATTTGATAAATACATTGCTGCTTATTCTCGAGTGTTAATTTAAGTACAATTAATAGTTTACATATCGAAATAATATTATTGTTAAATTAAAAAGGATCCTATTAATTAAAAATAAAATAAAAATAAACTGAAAACAATGCATGATTAAAATTAAGATTATTTCAATGTCAATGGGTATGTCAAGTTGTAGCAGTGAATTATACATGTCAATAGTTACGTCATATATTCATCCAAATTATAAAAACATTTCTCCATAAGCCAGTCTCCAAGTTTGACTTTAAAAGTACGGAGAGGCATGCCTCTCCGATTATAAAGCTACCTACAAGATATTTAATAAGCTACCTCAGCCAATACAGGCCATGGCCTGTATTGGCTGAGGTAGCTTATTAAATATCTTTATGGCCATATAGTACGCATTTCTTTTGTAAATATCCATATTACATCTTGGCGCATAAAGTTTATTCGGATACCTTTTACTCCTATATATTTCCGTGTTGAGCTTGAAATATTTAGGGTATTTTTTTACTAAAATACATATATCTTTTATATACATGCTCGGTAGTGGCAAAACTTTTAAATCTTTAAATAGTGGCCTACAACTTACAAGAGGGCCAACCCCAAAAATAGCCCGAATACACTTCTTTTGAACTCTAAAAGCTTTTTTCAATTTCAACCGAATTGCCCCAGATTACAAGTCCATATGACAGAACTGACGCCACATAGCCGTGGTAAGCTGTCACCGCGGCTTCCTTAGACACCGTGATGCGGAGTCTCCTTAGGACGTAAACAAATTTATTTAATTTTTGACATACAACATCAATATGTTGTTTCCAACTACAGTGCTTATCGTACATGATACCCAAAAATTTTGTAATTTCAGTTTCAGTAATTTTAATACCATCATGCTGGATATTGAGGGGGGATCTTCTTGAGTGGTAGGAATGGAATTGTATTATTTTAGTCTTTTCTAAATTAACTTTTAATCTGTTTTCAACCAGCCATTTTAAAACATTATTTAGTGCTTCGTTTATTGTTTCGTGATAGTTATCCTGATTCCCTTGTATAAGTACTGTTGTGTCGTCAGCAAAGAGGACACAAGGATGGCCTACACCTTTAGGGAGATCATTTATATATGTAAGAAATAAAAACGGTCCCAATATACTGCCCTGAGGGACACCTCTCTCTATTTTTTTAAATCTTGACCTCACATTGTTTTTTGTGCTGTCTATTATTTTAGAGATTTCAGTACACTGGATTCGGTCTTGTAAGTACGATTGTATCCATTTGTATGCTTGACCTCTTACTCCGTATTTTTCTAATTTTGTTAAGAGCAATTCATGATCTACATAGTCAAACGCTTTGGTCATATCTAAAAATATTGCAGTGATGGGTACTTTGTCATTTAGACTTTCAGTTATTAATTTAACGAGATGAAAACACGCTAGTGTTGTTGAGCTACCGTCACGAAAACCGAATTGTTCTTCTACTAGTATTTTATATCTGTTAAAGAAATTTTTTAATCGTTTTAACATCGCCTTTTCGAAAATTTTAGCAAGAATAGGAATTAAAGTAATAGGGCGGTAATTATTCATATCATTTGGGTCATCTTTTTAAATAGAGGCTTTACAACAGATTTTTTTAAGCTATGAGGAAAAATGCCTTGTTCAAATGATAAATTTATTATATAAGATAATGGGGCACATATACAGGTTGCACAATTCTTTAATATATCTGTTCGTATTTCGTCATATCCTACTGAATTAGTATTATTTAATGATCTAATTATCCCTAATATCTCACTTGGGTCCGAAGGATTTAAAAAATTGAGTCCAGATTATTGTTAATGTCAAGATAATTAAATTGATATGAATTTTTAAGTTCAATATCCTGTTTACATAGGTCAATAAAATGATTGTTAAATAATTCTGAAATTATATTTGGATCATCAAATGTCAAGCTATCTTTAATAATAGAGTTAATACTTATACTTTGTTTGATGGAACCGGTGTTTTCATGGATGACTTCCCAAGCTGCTTTACATTTATTGTCGTGATTATTTATGTAATTTAAATTTTGTAACTGCCTAGATCGATGTATACATTTCTTTAATAATTGGTTATAGTTTTTAAAATTCCTTTTATGTATTATTTTTTGTCTATGTACTTCACAAAGTCTATAACTCAAATATAGATGACGTTTAACTATGCAAGACTTTTTTATACCCTTTGTTAACCATCTCGACTTCCTGGGTTTGTTTGATATTTTTATTTTTTTTATTGGAAAGCAAAGATTGTATAAAAGTATTATCGTTTCATGAAAAGAGTCAAACATTTCATTAACAGATGATAAATTGATTAATTCTGAGAACGAAAGACTAGATAAACACTCTTTAAACTTAATAATATTCTCTTTTGCATACTCTCTCCTATATTCTGTCCACACCATAAGGCAGGGATAGTTTTTAATCTTTAACGTCAGTGTTTGACCGGTTTCATGGTCAGATAATGCTAAGTGATGAACTCTAGCACTAGCAGTTTTAACATTGCTTACAATTAAATCCAAACATGAAAGTAATCGTGTGGGATTTTGAATGTGAGAAACCATATTATAATTACTAAGAATGCTTAACAGTTCTTGTGACACCTTGGTATCTTTAGATATATCAATGTTCCAATCTCCGCAGAGTATTATTTTTTTCGGTTTACTCTTTGAGTGCAGAGCATGTAATAAATTCTCAAGTTTCTCTAAAAACAGAAAAGGATCACTTTTAGGTGTCCGATATATACATATTATAATTAAGTTCATACCTTCAACTTCTACACCGCAAGATTCAAAACTATATATTTGTGCGATCGTTTTTACTATATTTAATTCTTTACATTTTAAATTTCGTTTACAAAGTATACAAGAGCCACCACGTTTAACTGCTCTGCTAAAGGAAGAACATAGATTATAATTAGTTATTTTAAGTAAGGATTCTGTACCTTTAGCTACAAAAGTTTCAGTTAGGCACACAATATCTATATTCTTTAAATCCCGTTCTAAATCTAATAAAGCTATGGTTACTTCTTCTGACTTATTTATTGCACCTGCGATATTTTGATGGAAGATTGTGATGTCATTCACGAAAAAATTTCGATTGACTAAGTGTTGAGTTTTTAGAAGAAGTGGTGGTTATTAAGGTTTCATTTAAACCTGCCATATCCCTCCCAAGTTAAACTGCATTTTAAACTGCATCATCACATAGCACTGCGTTATTCCAAATTATTCAAAAACTCCGAAAAGTTAGAGGAGCTTAGGGTGGTGGTTATTGAGGGTTTATTTAAAACTGCCTTACCCCTTCCAAGTTACCCCACTTCCACCTTAAACTGCATCATCACTTACCACTAGACCTGTGATCGTACTTAGTGCTTAAAATATTGCAAATGATTTCAACCTATATCGAATCGATTTTCAGTCCACCCTCTTACCATTGAGCTCTTATAACTAAATTATTTATCAAATTTCCTTTTTTGAACTTTTCAGTAGAAATTTTCCCATTTTCAAAGCCTTTATTCGCGGTTCATTTTTCAAACACGTGCTTTTTAAACGAAATGTTACTTTAACTCTACGGAATAGGGTTCCTTTTTTGACATTCTTTAGTAAGTACATTAGAAAAGTTAAATTTATGAGTATATTATAAAATGCTTTTAGAGGTATTTCATAGACTTTGATGCAGTTTTTCTTTATTAAAAAAATGTTGCGTTAAAAAGGTTAAAACAGAACACAATTTTGACTGACCAACTTTTTGGCGTATCAAGTTGTCATGCACAGCAAGTTTCGAATCCATTCGATTCTCACTTAGGTCAAGAGATCTATTTTGTAGTTTTTTATTTATTTATTGACCTTTATACACTAAACTTACAGGATTACCCAATGCGATAGTGGATTGTATTAATTGTTAAGCTAAATATCTAACAACTAACACTGATATGGTTGTAGACCAAACCATTTTGTA
Source organism: Oeneis ivallda (assembly GCA_029955525.1). Classification (NCBI taxonomy): domain Eukaryota; kingdom Metazoa; phylum Arthropoda; class Insecta; order Lepidoptera; family Nymphalidae; genus Oeneis; species Oeneis ivallda. Next base: position 4,317,341 of record JARPMR010000027.1, on the reverse strand, counting down.
TCGTAGTATAAAAATCCCTACTAATATTATAAAACGATAGTGTGTTTGTTTGCTGGTTTGTTCTTCAATCACGCAAACGGAGGCAACGGATTTTTACGTAAATTGTTGCATGGCATTGGAAGACAAAGGGTTCCCGCGGGATTTTCAAAATAATAACTGGTCAATTCAGTCATGCTAGTCAACTTCTCATCTAAAATCTGTAAATAAATAACTAGTGGTTCGCCCCGAACTGAGACCTCGCGGTAACGGTATCCCATGATTATTCATTCAATCGATACATGATAACCAAAACTGACATTATTATTATGCCCGTTTTCACCAAACATACCTAAATCATCCCCTAAGTAGGAGTCTCTTAACGTAGGTAGCTCCTAAATACAATCCTAAGTCCTAACATCCGTCCCAATATCCTTTTAGGTGTCCCGTACAGGATCGTGATAAATAAGTTGACAGAAAACATCAATCACCTAACTTATAGGTAGCCCGTAAAGGTTAGGGAACGTTAGTGAAAACATTGAATTATTTATCAAACATTGAATTTAACTCGTAGTTCCATGGGAATAGTTACTGACTGCGCCATCTATTAGCATTATTGTGAAGCTATGTTGATGCTATATGAATTACTGACGCCCATTAAAAATTAAATAATCTCGTTTCTTTATAATATTCATATAATTTTAGTATTTGTTGTTCAAGTACAGGATATAAGTGACCTAAAAACATAAAATCAGTTTGAAAATCCATAGCGGATTTTTCTAGAGAGCGTCTTCAAGCGAGCGTATAAAATCGCCACTTTGAAAGCCCCCCATTTCGTCAATTTTAAGGGAAAAATTAAAAAAAAATTATTTTTGTACTCAGTTCAAAATTATCTTTAAAATGATACGTAACAATTTTATGTAACGCGATATTTTTTTTTTTACTTCGCATTCGCTTCTATGAGAGCCCCCCTGAAATAAAGATTTTTATAACTTTTTAAGCCATTTTCGGCTGGAGGCCATCGGTTTACATATTATATCTAAATTTGAAGTAATTACGTTCAGTAATTCAAAAGTTATAAGGCTCTGACAGACGGACGGACGGACGGACGGACGGACGGACAAGTGCAAATCGCCCTAGTTAACTCAAAGACCTTCGCTTCGCTCGGTCGATCATTATCTATCAATAGATAATTAATTAAAATTAAGGATTGTAGAATGGTAGATATTAGGTAGGGAAGTTAAATAGAATTATTATAGTACAGTTACAAACAAGTTACAAACAACATCCAAATCATGTGAAACTACCACATTGCACTCATTATTTCGCAAAAAGTAGTGTTTTTTATTTAAAATAAATTCCTCCTCAGACCCACCAACGATATCCTTGAGGGTGAAACTTTACCTCTAGCGGCTAGAGTCTAGCCTTAGTAATAGTTTCTAAATAACGAACCCTTGTTTTACGGAACCCTAAAATGACTTCCTAACGAACCCAACAGGGAAACGAGTCAAATACTTTTGCTAGGTAAATATTCACAAGTTACGTTAAAAAGGAGATATTTTTTTAAATATAATTTATTTATTTATTTATATGTCCAATTTTAATTTACAACATTGATTACTATACTGCAACTATGAGTACTTTATTGCAGTTTAATTGTATACTAGGTTTATTTTACAGAATTCTTTTCAAATAAAGTTATAAAAGCTTAGGTAGGTACTATATTTTCTTTCGATCTCTCTACGTCCCGAACCATTCCGTGCCGTAGGATAAAAATATATGAGAGGTCACAAAAATATATTTCAAGTTTTCAACTACGACCTAGATTCGCGAATAGCGTCGCACGATCGATTTTAATTTTACTGCTTTTATTTTAAAACTCATACCTTACGTTAAGGCCTATACACATTGTGCGAATTGTTAAGTGTTTAGTGGCAAATTGGTGCAACATAAACCGTACTTGCTTCAATTTGCAACGCAATGTCTAAACTATAGAATCCATCAATAATTATATTACAATCGAGCTTTAGAAATGTACCTAAAGGCCTATACACATTGTGCAAAGTGTTTAGTGGCAAATTGGTGCTAGATAAACCGTCCTTGATTCAATTTGCAACGTCATGTCTAACGTTAGAATCCAGCAATAATTTTGTAATTATCAAAATCGAGTTTTAGAAATGTACCTTAAGGCCTATATACATTGTGCCAAGTGTTAAATGTTTAGTGGCAAATTGGTGCTAGATAAACAGAACTTGCTTCAATTTGCAACGTAATGACTAAACTATAGAATCCAGAAATAATTATTATATTACAACCAAACTTTAGAAATCGGTGTTTAATTGCAAATCGGTGCTAGATCAACCAAACTAGAATTAATTTACAACGTATACTCTAAACTGCCGAATATATTATTATATATTCTTAACCGCAAACTTGAGTAAGTGACAGAGACCACACTTAACGAAGCCTGGGGATCGATATGAAATATTCCAAATTTTAGTTTTAAAATAAATATAAATTACTTATTTCGACCGTGTTGCGGTCATAATTTTTGTTAGGAAAAAGTTTTAGTAATATATTATATTTTTTTAAAGTACCTTTCATATTAAACAAGTACTAATGTTACCTCTTTTCTTTCCAAATTAAGCGTATAAAAATGCATAGCTAATAGGACTTCAGTCCTTCCCTTACCCGTTAAGTTATTGATCAAACAATTCGCATGGAGTAGCTGGATGCAGCCCGCGCAAGTCCGAGTCCTGTGGAAGTCCATGCAAGAGAGTCGACTTCATACACATTTGAGAAATTATGGAAACTCAACATATATGAGGCGTGCAGGTTTCCTTGCGATGTTTTCTTTATTAATTGCTTAAAAGCAAATAAATCCGAAAAGTCAGAGATGCTCGTGTAAGAATTTGTGACCCCTTGAATAGAAGACCGCAATCCTGACTACTAGACCATCATTGCTAATTATGTTTGGCACAAAATCCCTGCGCCGTACCACGATATATCATCGCTTTTGACGATAGGTATAGATGTCTACTTCAATGACAGCAGCTTGCACCGTGTAGAGAAGCCATAAGACTTTTTTAAGACTTTCTTTTACTCATACTCTTTATAACTTTCGTATAATATAGCGCTTTCCGTCTCATAAAAGTCGAAAATAACGGTTATTCAAAGTTTAACATACTTGGAAAGACTTCCAAGTCATTTGTCATAAACTACTTGCTTTTGCCTGCGTCTCTACGTACACACAAAGTTCTAGTAATACCTTTGTGGGTATAAACAATCTTGCGGTAAAAGAGATTCATCATCATTAATTATTAAGTTCTCACATAGATACACAACTGTTTACAGAATAATCCCAAAACATCATTTAATTAAGAATAACATTCGTAATTATTAGGGCGAGCGAAGCGAGCCCTAACTCTATCCCACAACCTGAGCATTTTTTGTGGTACACTTTACTGAAAAACTATGACGCCTATAGATTTGTGCTTTAACATAGTAATTCAACTTCATATCCAGATGTGTTAACTGTCAAAAAAAATATAATTTTATAACCATTAAAAAAATGAGCATTAACAATTTTGTATTCATTGGATATAATGTTATTGTACTACTTACGCCATCTGTTAGAAAACCAAACAGTTAACATCGCTGCAATAGAACTTATTACCCGTTAGAAAAACTACGCGAGCCCCCACAAAGCTCAGCTTTTTGCTAGTTTATATAGGTAAATTGTTTATTTATGGAACTCAGTTGGAACAGCATACCAAACCAGTGGTAGATTTACTGACTATTCGAAAACATTTTTTACTTGCTTTTTTATTTGTTTTAATGAATTTTAATTTTATTCAATTTGCAAAACAGTAATTTTATTTGCAAAATTCTATATGGGTTATACAAAGATAGAAACTAATTGTGCAGTTTTATAAATCTAAACTTAAAACTCAAAACGGGTGAAGTTTTACCTAGACTCTAAAAGAGACATCCTAAAAACTAAATTCATTAGTCAACGACAACCCACATGCGAAAGCTACTTTGTAAAAGTTTATTTGAAAAATAAAGAAAATTCTATTCTATTCTACTTTAAACTTTACAGCTACGGTCCAGCCACCTCCTAACCCAACGATAGTTCCTAAAATTACCTAAATAACTTTATTGTAATTATTACGAAGAAATATTTATTTTTATTTCTAAAATATAATGAAAACATAGACTCTAGTGTAAAAAAAAATCAAGAAAACACAATTATATTTGTAAGGTTAATGTGAACAATTAGTGCCAATAAATAAGTTACCTAATATGTCTGTGAAACTTTCAAATTCGAACCTGTTTTTGAAGAAGCAAATGAATTATCCGATGAAGCGTGAGTTCGAAGACTTCAGTAGTGAAGAAGCGAAGGAGAGAAATGAAAACTTCAGCGACGCCAATTCAGAAGCAAGTGACGTCGAAAACAACCCAGACGACGAAGCCACCACAGCATTGGATTACTCAGAAAATGCTTTGTCATTAAATCCTGTAGCAGATTTCATAAAAAAGGAATTCCTACCTGAATTAGACTTCACAAACCCGTTTAGAAATCAAAATCTAACTTTCAAAGATGGCTTCCAAAATCGATCACCGTTTCTCTTACCCACTCAATTGTATAAGAGTTTTCTTGCATCCCTCGGGAAGAGAAGAAGGAATGTCGCCGATTGCTATTCCTTGTACTCAAGGAATATGCTGTTCTCTAATGGACTTAGTTTGGATACGTCTGATGATGAAAACAATTTGGACAGGATCTCTAATTCGCCAGATGAGGTAATTAAATTAGGCAAAGACAATAATAGTTTAATACTTAATTCTGTTTTACACTGTCTATATACGCTAAACTAAATTTCTAAATCTAGATATATCCTTTTCCTCAGGGAGCATATGAAAGGGATAGCACGAGATTTAAGCCTGTCAATTTAGTTTAGAGTTTACTTATAGCTAATTTTACTGTACCTATATATTCACTAAACTAAACTAAACTGACAAATCAAAATTTATTGCTATCTACCCCTTTCCGCAAAGAGCATAGTACCTAGTAATATTATGTTTTCGCCAGATGAAGTAATTAAATTAGGCAAAGACAATAATAGTTTAAAACTTAATTCTGTTTTACACTGTCTATATACACAAAACTAAATTTCTAAATCTAGATATATCCTTTTCCTCAGGGAGCATATGAAAGGGATAGCACGAGATTTAAGCCTGTCAGTTTAGTTTAGTTTAGAGTTTGTACTTTGTAGCTAATTTTACTGTACATATTCACTAAACTAAACTAAGGTGAGAAATCAAAATTTATTGCTATCTACCCGTTTCCGCAGGGAGCATCGTGTTATTAAGTTTGCAAAGCATTTTGTTTTAAGTTTGAAAAATAAAAATTTCATTAGAAAGTAGTTTTTCTTATATTAGTATTTAAGTTCGTTTTTGTTTCATTGTTTCTTCCCTGATTATTTATTTTGTTTAAATAATGTTATTTTTATATACATAATGTAGATTTCTAATAAAATAAATATAACGGTTCTCTCATTGATCATTCACTCAAAGGGGTAATTAATGATTGGGAAATGGTTACATTAATCGGCCATTATCTGGTTTAATTATTGTTGTCTAACCGATCAGTGATGACTTGAATTATTAAAATACATTTCCTTATAATAATTCATTGTTTTACATATATTTGCAATAAATATTCAGATCTCTTCGTTAAATATTTATTTCCATTGTGATGCAAAATAAATACAAACCAAACCTACGCGTTGACGGTGCCTCCTGGTGCTACAAAGGTCCATGGGAGGCGATAGTCACTTATCATCAGGTGACCCGCCTGCTCCTTTTCTCGCTATTTATAATCAACGATACTGTAATAGTTCCATGTTTATAATATAAAAAAATAATGCGCAATAAATTGTTTATTAATTATATTTTTGTAAGTTACACAATTGTATGGTTTAAATGCCCACCTGCGCCAAATATTTTGATAATAATTATTTTGTTTATAAACACAAAAAATAATATTATAATTAATGGAATATAATTTTCAATCAGTTTAAGATACTACTAGCGACATTTGTTAGCGATTCCCGAAACATTTGAGCTAGATCCCCCACCGGCTTTGCAAATTGCATTTTTTGATCTTCATCAGCTAGAGTGCATCCACTGGGACATAGGCTCCTTTCTTAGAAACGCCAACGTTGCCTATCCTCGGCCTTTCGCATACAATCGATGGCTGCCACTTTCCGGATGTCAACGCTCCATCTAGCGGGGGGCGCCCTACACTGAGTTTTCCGAGTCGCGGTCTCCACTCGAGGGCCTTACGACTCCAGCAGCCCTCGGTCCTCCTACAAATAAATGTGACCAGCCCACAGCCAATTTTTGATATGTATTATATTATTTGACGACCTCCCTGGCTCAGTGGTGAGCGCTGTTGCCTTATAACTGGGAGGTTGCGGGTTCGATTCCCAGCGGGGTCAATTTAATAATTTATAATTTCTGAATTGTCTCTGGTCTAGTCTGGTGGGAGGCTTTGGCCGTGGCTAGTTACCACCCTACCGTCAAAGACGTGCCGCCAAGCGATTTAGCGTTCCGGCACGATGGCGTGTAGAAACCAATTAGGGGTATGGGTTGAATGTTCACTGCCATACCCCTTCCAAGTTAGCCCGCTACCATCTTAGACTGCATCGTCACTTACTATCAGGTGAGATCGCAATCAAGGACTAGCTTGTCATCGAATAAAAAAAAATGTTTTAAAAACCATTGTACACAAATATTCATATTATGTTGTCTAGTTGTTGCAGCATTGACACGTGCTCTTGTTCCAGAAGGCGGGCGCATCGTCAGCGTTTGTGTGGAGCGGCGGGGGGGTCACGGGGGGAGGGGGGCAGGAGCAAGCAGCCGCGCAGCCCGCCGCCGTGTCTTCTGGTAAGCTCTAACTTCATCATCATCATCATCATCATCATCGTTATCATCATCATCTCAACCCAGTGGTAGAGTTCCCTAAAGAGACTCTCACCAACATACCTAAATCATGCATCCCTTAAGAATGGAGCCTCTTTACGTAGGTAGCCTGTAAATACAATCCCTTACCCAATGTCTTGGTAGAGTTCCCTAAAGAGACTCTCACCAACATACCTAAATCATCCCCTAAGAAGGAGCCTCTTTACATAGGTAGCCTGTAAATACAATCCGTTACCCAATGTCATTTCTACCTTTAGCTGCTGTTCTCATAAGGTTCGTGAAAACAAAATTGACAGAAAGCGTCACCTAACTTAGCTTAAGTAGCGCGTAAAAGTTAGGGAACGTTGGTGTAAACAGGCATTACTGTTCATTCACTAATTCATATCAACCCATCACCGCAGCCTACTACTCGGGCACGGGTCTTCTCCCAAAGTGACAAGGACCATAGTCCTTTGACAACATTATGAAGAACTCTCCAGCATATAGGCAGGTTTCCTCACCATTCTTTCACTGTTATATTCAATTGCTAAAAGAGCACATAACTCAGAAAATTTATAGCCAAACCCTCTAAATTTTCTGATTGATTCCAATCCCGGACTCCCCAGGATCAATCATTACATAAATCCAAAACCATAATATGTACGGGCAAGTGCTGTTCGTATGGACGCTTGTACCTGTGGACACAACCGATTCCGTCGAAACTAGCAACCCTAGAATTCTAATTTGAGCGCGAACTGTCAACCATAGATAAAGCTCTACGGAACAGTACCCCTACCTACATATCAACAAAACTTACTTCTTCCTAGTTTCTTTAGGGTAGGTACTCTACCACTGCTTAAGCCAGTATTTTAGATAATATTTAAAGTTTTCATGTATGAAATTATGTACTTATTCAAATTATATTATAAACCTTACATAAAACAAGTACATTAAGCGAATAAGAAAATGTAAATTCCAACTAAAAACTAACAAGAAACTGTCTAGCGCCATAAGGCGCTCGAAAGCAAAAATCTTGTTAGAATAAAATACAGTTTTTAAATCTTAGTTATATGAAATGTCTACAAGCTTACAGGTAAATATGAAAGTACTATGTGCTTGCTGAGTTCTCACTTACTATGTTTACTAGTTTTTTCCCGAGACTTCATCCGCCTGGTTTTTAAAAATCTCGAGGGAACCCTCTGTTTTTTTCGTATGTCACTCTCCTAGTCCTCAACTATACCACACAAGTAATAATACGAATTACTAGTAGTAGTAATTTACTACTCTTGATCGTTCCTATGCAAGAATAACGTCAATCCGTTGCTCCGTAGCTGCATGATCGAAGGACAAACCAACAGACAAGCAGAAGCACAATTTCGGATTTATAATATTAGTAAGGGTATTCATTATTATTTTGATATTTAAAATAATAACTTATTTTATTGCGTTTTCACCAATTTTCAAGCATTATAGCAATATCAAAAGCAAAATCAATATTATATTTTGGTAACAACTCTGAGATTTGTATAATGAGAGGAGTTGATTTTTGACGACCTCCCTGTCGCAGTGGTGAGTGCTGTGGTCTTATAACTGGGAGGTCTCGGGTTCGATTCCCGGTGGGGTCAATTTGGGAATTTATAATTTCTGAACTGGCTTTGGCCGTGGCTTGTTACCATCGTACCATCAAAGACGTGCCGTCAGGCGATTTAGCGTTCCAGCACGATAGCGTACCGCACGCCATACCCCTTCCAAGTTACTAAGTTAGCCCACCACCATCTTAGACTGCATCGTCACTTACCATCAGGTGAGATCGCAGTTAAGACTATCTTGTCATAGAATAAAAAAATTGATGACGCGCACCCCTGGGTAGATCTTTGCGTGGACCGTGGAAAACAGGGCCTCGGTTTTGGAGATAGCGAGACCCCGAGGTTTAGCATCCAAATCCTGTCTACCACTAATGGCTTACAAACTTCAGCTAGGCGGGCCTCCTCTTTTTTTGGGTGATCGGTAGATGGCACTCTTACTCAGCTCAGAATCTAGACTGAGGGTGAGTTCTATAGATCGTACTCTGGCTCTGCTCAAGACTCAAGATAGAGTTAAAGTGAGACACAAATATGTCCTGACATAAATCTGTCTCGTTTTAACTCAGTCTTGAGTCTGAGCTGAGTGGGGAGTGCCATCTATAGATCTCACCCTGAGATAAAACGACACAGATATTAAGTCAGAACATAATATTTGTGTCCCATTTTAACTCTACCTTGAGTCTTGAGCAGAGCCAGAGTAAGATCTATAGATTCAGTTTCTACTCGGGCGGCCCGAACAAAGGTGTCCTCCGTATAGAATAACAGAGTATATCCATCCCTGGGAGCAGCCTCTGAGAGGAGACCTGCGCTCAGTAGTGAGCCGATGATGGGTTGCCGATGATGATGATGGTGATGAAATTATCAAAGTTAAAAATTTTTGCGTGGACATGTGACGTACATTTACTCGTTCGTTAATCCTTCAAAAAAATCGTTAACTGTTCAACTGTTTGCAGGCACCTCAGCCGGCGGCGGGGCGCAGGGCCTAGTGCACTGGATGTCCGTGATGGCGGAGCACATGGGAGGGGGGCACCACGACCCCTCCCACTACGCGCTGCCGCCCTGGAACAATGGGGGGGTCGATGTGAGTACCCATACATCTCCTACTTCTGGTCCTCGACCCTGTGGTTACAATTACAGTCTTCTTCTACTTCTTTATCAACCGATAGACGTCTACTGCTCTACAAAGGTCTCTTGCATGGACTTCCACAGGGTTCGGTCTTGCTCCGCCTGTATCCAGCGGCTCCCTGCGACTCGTTTGATGTCGTCGGTCCACCTAGTGGGGGATCTGCCAACACTGCGATTCCCGGGTCGTGGTCACCACTCCAGCATCTTGGGAGTCTAACGACCACGCTATGTCGGTGACTTTGATGTTCCTATGGATCTCCACCCCGATCTAGGTCTAAGAATACTGGTTTCGCCTTTGAAGAGGGTTGTCTCTGTCGCTCGAAGCTAAAAAACCTCACATTTGGTATGAGTGACAGAGACCACACTCTACGAAGCCGAGACTTTTCTCCCTTTCTGGGGGCTGGTCTCTACACATCAGCCGTATCAAACGTAAGATCTGGTTTGTGTAATGCACTAGTCTCGTTGATATCGGTAATCCAGCCACCCAAATTCACTCCAGTAGCCCAGCAGGCCTACTAGGTTTCCGAGGGCTTCTTGAAGTAATGCTGAGGATTTGAGATGGTTCCTTTTTTGGTTTTCCATACCCGTGCACTGCAAGAGAACGCGTTGGTGTTTCATCCGAAAGCCGAAGTAGGTCGAGATTTCTTTTTCTGAGGGTCGATGTCTTATTTTCTGACGGATACAGTAATAAGACTTTCCGCTTCATGATTCGGGCCGTACAACTCTCTCCAGAAACCTAGCAGAGGAAGAAAATTGCAGTTGTAGAGCCAGAAAGCAATTATAATACTGAGAAGCCAAATTTGGTATAACACTCGTCATAATGTGTCAACATCAGTCATAGTCAACTTGGATAATGTTGCTTCGGAATTTATCAAAACCGATAGGTACTTAAAAGGTAGAATTGAATTTCTTTTGCCACAACTCGACAAACTGGAAAAAATCTGCATAGTACAACGTACCTACCGTTCGCGCTATACACTGACGCTCTTCTAGCAATAGAACAAATTCAAGAATAACACAACACCACACAAACCCCAAAATAAGTTTTGAAAAGGTTAACAAATGAAGCGAGACGCTTAGAGCCACTCGATACAAACGGCACAAGACCACGTCCTGTGGTGCACCTTGTAAGATACCTATAACAGCAGCATACCTACGTCTATCTGAGACGTCAATAAAAGCTGTCCGCATCCATTCTAAGCCACGGTTTTGATATTGAGTCATGCGTGAATTTTTTTAAACTGAACTTGACTAATATTCTCCTCTCCGTTCCAAATCCAAAGCTTGTGTTAGGAGTGGGTACAACAATAGTGCAACAGGGGGGATCAAACTGTCTACCTTTCTGTTTTCAGTCAGCACCTATAACTGTAGGCTATTAAGTCGAATATTACTCATTTCTCAATACAATTCTTTTTTCCATAAAAGGAACATACATTTCTCGGTGACGATCCATTATCCTTCGTCCCAAATCCGATGACAAAACGCCAGATCGCATTGAGGGGTAATTAATAAAGATTTGTCTCGGCTCGAATACTTTCTGGCAACATCTTTACATTTTTCCCACGATTTGCATGAACTAGATCATTTGCAAGAAAAAAACATGCACCGTACATACCAAGTAGACAAAAAAGGAAAAAAAAAACCTGTTTAGCGATTCTGAACGCATCATTACCACTATTTAAGTCGAATTAAAAAAAGGGTTGCAATGTCTTTTGCAATTTTTTGAAAGACTTTTTCAATAGCGGCGCCCGCGGCGATAGTATGCAAATATTTTATTGGACAACCCTGTGAGATAGTCATTAGAAACTGCACTTTATTTTTGTCAGTTTAAAGTAGGTTTTTCTTTACCAATACTTTGATATTTGGTGTCGATGGTCATTAATTGCATTAGAAATTGAACTTTGTTTGAATCATAGTAGAGTCGGTATTCTTTTAGATAACAATTAGATCCATAGTTATCATTTTATTTTTTTCCTGTTTAATCTTACGTTCATTTTTATAAAGGTGATTTTCGGTTGGTATCTTGTGATGAATTATTAGGAATGACGGATTAGGCTAATGCAGTATGGGATACTTTGATTAATCATTACCAATATTTCTTGAGGTCGGTTAGAGAGTATTTAATATTGTTCTCATGTGCAATATTTTTGCATAATTGTATGGGAAGATCTTAAATCGGAGCATGCTTAAAATGATGCCATTAAAATTATATTATTATAGTTTTAGGGTTCCATAACCAAAGGGTCCAAGTTCCAACGGGACCCTATTTTACTCAACCTTTGCTGTCCGTCCATTTGTCTGTCTGTCAGCGAGCTGTATGTCATATGTAGATAGCTACTCGAAATTTTCGTTTAAACGTGTATTTCTAAGAAGTTAAAAAATTAAAGAGTGTCTCCATACAAGAAACTTTTGTTTTTGCTCGATCTTAATAGTAGCTGGTGTTAAATCTTGTACTGTGGTACGGAACCCTTCGTGTGCGGGTCTGACTCGCACTTAGCTGGATTAATTTAAATTGATAATGGTGAGATAATTCTACGAAGTTTTATCTCTGACAAGTTTTGGTTTGTCTGTAATTTCAACGAATGGAAAGTGATACTGTTTCTGAAAAAGGTTATAGTTTCAATAGATTTATTACAAGCTTTTATTTAACTTGCAATGTTTGTTTGGGTCAAATCTTGCAAGATGAATTAGACCCACTTCCCCGTTTCTAATCGAGCAGAAATTTTGCATGTATGTGTAAATCGGATGACAATACAATATTATTGTGACATGGAGCTGATCTGATGATGGAGACGGAAGATGGCTATCGGAACTCTGTAATAAAACGACGTAACCCCATCGAGTTTGGGCTCGTTTGATTCGTCATAACAAGTACTCTGATCCTAGATGATATCCAGAGTTTAATGATGTAGCTACTAAAAGCTTGCATTTAAAAATAATTTTTTTAATTTACACTTGTTTTAATAGTGTTCATTTGAACCTTTTGATTGAAAATATGGTATAAACTTCAAAATAAAATACATTCTTCACCGCACCATGCTACAACCAAAGGCTACAGCGCAAAAACAGTATTATACTTTTCAATCATAAGGTTTTTAAGCTATTGCATAGCTTTTATCGCGGGCTTTGAACTAGGACAAACAGTTTGAGCGCGGCGACCGAATCAAGAAATTCCGTAACGAAAATAAACCTAACACCGTCGTTCAGTAAGCGTTCAACATTTTAGAGTTTCACAAGTAGCTCTGTTTGGCGCAGTGGGCAATAGCTTTACCGCGGCAGTCCCCGAGTGCCACTTAATTTTTTCAGTAAACATTCGTCAGCGCACGATTCTTGAGTATGAGCAGTGATAACAAAATTTTCTCAGTGATGCAGTGGATGCTCCACTGCATCGCATAGAAAGTGCTGAAAAATATCTTCACGCTATGATAACAGCTGCAGAGATCTCTCTTATCAGTGAGTAGGACACGAATGTGGCGTTTTCTACATTTTTAGGCCCACTTGCAGAGTCGCCGAGTTAGTTAATCCAGGAATAAATTTGTAATTTTGACAGAAGCTGTATACGAAATCTGTCAAATCTGTCCATTTAACCCAGAGTTAGCTGCTAACTTTGGGTTAAGACGTTTCTGCAAGCGCGCCTTAATCGATTGCTTCAAATTTTGGCTAGTTTTTCTCCTTGGACGATAACGTAGTTGAATACGATTTGGACGGATTTGAGTGTGAAAAGAGAGAAATACGCCTATAATAGCACAGATAAACTAATATTATGGCGCTATTATTGAGCCGCTGGATACAGGCGGGGCAAGAGCGAGGCATGTGGAAGTGTATGCAGGAGATCTTTGTCCAGCAGTCGATACGACGTCTATCTGTTGATAAAGAAGAAGAAGAAAATAAGCGATAAGTAACGCAAATCAGAATATTATCGTCCCTTTTTAGTATTAAAGTTGTCTAAACCTGCTTTTAATCTTTTTTTCTTGACAATAATGTAAGATGAAATTGAGATATTATTCATAACGACGATGCAATACAAGTCTATTGAATCGTAGATTTTTTGTTGTCCCTTTATCAAGCAACAAAGAAGTGCGTTTCACACTACATAAAAATAACAAGAAAAAATTACAAAAAACACAACAGTAATCTTACAATACCGCATTATACATCAAAACACAATAAAAATGATATAGATGACGGCAAAAGTCAAGCTTCTTTGAGTTATGAGAAAAAAATTGGCAATATATACTTTGTTCTGAACCCTACTAACGATATTTTGATGACTGCATGCGATCCACAATAATGAAATGATAAAAAAGACAAAAAACATTGTTATAAGACTTCTATGCAGCCAGGGTGTAGGGTGCATTTGCTATTTCGTTGGACAAAAAACTTTCTACGAAATGAAGGTTAAAATAAGCACAAATATCACCAAATTTTAACAGCGGAATTTGGATATTTTGTAAGATATTCAATACAAAAACTGTCAGAACGCCTAATTTATTCCTCGGTTAAACTGTCGGCACATAGTTAAACTTAATATTTCAAAATTTATATACCTAATATGTAAAATCCTTTGATCTTATATTTAGCTATCAACCGATAAAAATAGATGTAGAAAGCTCTTCAATTCCCTATTAAGCAGAATGTTGATATTATGGTCTCACTGTCAGTGTTCATTCTGATGGTAGGTTAATTTTCTATGGTAACATATCTAAGTAAGTTAAGCATTACATTCATCAAATCTCATTGTTCATAAGTAAAGAGTAAAAACTGTCAAAACTTCACCTTTATTCGTCGTTTGAAGTTTACTTTGCGATGGTGAATAGCCTTTTTCTGTTTGAATCTGTTTAAAATGGAATTAAGATATTTTTCTATCACTCCATTGCCTTTCCTTGTTTCTTTCATATTGTTTAACTCTATTTTCATTATTTAATCACCAGCGTTATCTTTAGACTCATATTATTCTTTCACTAACTGATGGCCGCGACTTCATCCACACCGATTAAGGGATTTTGATTCCCGCGGGAATTCTTTAATTTTCCGGTATAAAATATAGCCTATTTGCTACCTATTCAAATTTATATAACCATTGTGAACTTTCATCAAAATCTCCAATTCTGTCCAGTAGTTTTTGCCAGTAGGTAGTTTTTGCGTGAAAGAGTAACAAAAATCCATCAATCTATCCATCCTCAAAATTTTTCGCATTTAGTAGGAAGTAGGATATAAGTAGGATGATAATTATCTAATATATAAAATTCTCGTGTCACAATGTTCGTTCCCGTACTCCTCCGAAACGGGTGGACCGATTTTTATGAAATTTTGTGTGCATATCGGGTAGGTCTGAGAATCGGCCAACATCTATTTTTCATAGCCCTAAATTTATCATTTAGGTGACCAACCACTAAATATTTTTGCGGGCGGTACGAAGTTCGCTGGGTCAGCTAGTAATATGAACAATTGTACAGTGTACCTACGTACTTTATGAATTTTATTGATTTTGTAAAATGTTTTATACTAAGTAGTGCTTTCCTTTTTTGGTGCAACTTAATTTTAGTTTCTCCTTATCCTGAATCTGTAAATCATTCCGGTTTTGTCACAGCGTCCGTAACTGCCGTGCTTCAGAAGTTGGTTCAATCGGGCATTCCATTAAAAACATCATACGTCATCCTATTTAATGATATGTATCAAACAGATTTATCAGCATCATTATTTCCCGGTTAAAAATATAATTAGTGTTCTCACAGAAAAAGGCGCATTACCAATCAGTCATGCGTCAAAAATCGATTGATAAATCGCACAATGCGAGCCCAACCGACTGATAAATCGGTGACGTCTTAATTACTGTATGTCAAAATCGATTATGCGCAAAAGCATATTTGAATAAGACATATAGCTTGATCATTTATTACAATCGGGCGGTACAATCGGTTTGGGAAAGAGTTGTACCGGGCATTGTCTACTTTACCCTATCTTTTTGTTTGATCGAACCGCTTAATTGTCTAATCCATTGCTTGTTTTGTTCGTGTAACTGTTAATAATTATTGTGTAATTGAGAAATGAACAGCGTTTGGGAAGGGTTGTGATTAGGGCTGCTAACATTTTATATATAAAAACTAGCTGACCGGGCGAACTTCGTACCGCCAACTTATCTATATAAATAAAACAAATAAACTATCCTAATAAAAACAAACTATCCTATCTTTCAAGTTGGACCAAATTACAGATAGTTACGAAGTTTGATCTAAATCGGTTCAGTAGTTTAGGAGTCCATCGCGGACAAACAACGTGACACGTAATTTATATATATTAAGATATATATTAAGATGTATTTTAAATTATTTAAATAAAAAACTAAGTATAAACTGAAATATAATAAATAGGTTTAGCAATAAAACTCTAATCATATTTTTGGCAGATTTTAATTATTAATAATTATTAATTAAAATTTGTCAAAAAATGTGATTAGAGTTTTATTCTGTGAATTACATATTATTATATTAATACTAGCTGACCCGGCGAACTTCGTACCGCCAACTTATCTATATAAATATAACAAATAAACTATCATAATCAAAAAAAAATTATCCTATCTTTCAAGTTGGACCAAATTACAGATAGTTACGAAGTTTGATCTAAATCGGTTCAGTAGTTTAGGAATCCATCGCGGACAAACAACGTGACACGTAATTTATATATATTAAGATAATTACTTATCTATGTAATTATTAGGTAAGTATACTAATTATTTTAGGGAATTTTAGGGAATGGGGCTACTTACTGTCTGCCCTTCTTTGACATGAATTGAATTGTAGTACGTTTTGTGGAAATTGTCATATTTTATTCTAACAAAGATGCACGGGTTAAATCAGCTTGGCATCCAGCTGCCCACAAGATAGTATAAAAACTTATTACAATGTAATAGCTACTTATTAATATTGTAAAATGATTATTTTGAAAAGAGCAACTGCTGAGTTTCTTGCCGGCTCTTCTCAGCAGAATCCGCTTTCCGAACCGGTGGTAGAATCTTGACGTGTCATAAGAGCCACAGGTTGGCCTACATGAAATAAATAATTTTGAATTTTGAATTTTTTTTTTGAATTTCTTTAGAGATAAGCAAGTAAAATGAACTTATTAGGGTATCTTTTAATGTAATTAAAATCAGATGGATAACGCTAAATTAATTAATTATTTATTCAATTTACGATAGTGTACGTATCTATTTCACCTAACTATTCTCTTGTTCGTGGTTTTTTTTATTGTTTTCTATCGAATAAATTTATCTTGTCTACATGATCTTGTTGTTTTAAAATGTTTGTGAAATACTTCAAATTTTTTTTTCAATTATGTACAAGATAGGCAACCCTAGTCGTGTTCCAAGTTCATTCATTTGACGGAGCTACGGATTTCATGGCTGATTAGGCGTTGTTGTTTAATTTTTAATATTAATTATATTATGTCCAGGTGTACAGGGGTTGGGTTTGAATATTCACGCCTGCCCGGGTAGATATTAGCCGGGAGCGGGGTGTTTGACTGTTTTTGATCCCTAGGGAGATTTTGATACTCACTCTACAATCTGTGTACTCAGTGTATTTTTATCCACAATCGTTACTATCCTTACTAATATTAGAAATGTGTAGGTAAGTGTGTTTGTTTGTTGGTTTGTTCTTCAATCACGCTGGAACAGAGCAACGGATCAACGTGACTTTCGGAACGGGTATAATTGAGGACCGGGAAAGTGACACAGACTACTTTTCATCCCGGAGATTTAATCCAAGAGTTCCCAAGGGATTTTTAAAACTAAATCCACGCGAACGAAGTCGCGGGCATCAGATTTTTTATTATAAATGTGAAAGTGTTTTTAAAAAAAAGGTAACTGCAACCTTGACTGTGACTAGTTAGACCCTACTGTCAAAGACTTGCCGCCAAGCGATTTAGCGCTCCGGTACAATGCTGTGTAGAAGCATTGAATTAATATGTACTGTGTCAATGTGCAGAAGCTTTAATTAAAACATTAAGAAAAAGAAATTAAGAAGAAGAACCATTAAGAAGAAGAAGGTTTAATTAAAGCTGCCAATTATTCCAAATTATCACCCAATTTACCCTATTATTTCAAGTTAACACGCATTTTAGACTTCACCGTCACTTACCATCGGGTGAGATCGCAGTTATATGCTA
Organism: Oeneis ivallda; assembly: GCA_029955525.1. Lineage (NCBI taxonomy): Eukaryota > Metazoa > Arthropoda > Insecta > Lepidoptera > Nymphalidae > Oeneis > Oeneis ivallda. Next base: position 4,299,525 of record JARPMR010000027.1, on the reverse strand, counting down.
TCTTGTCTCCTTTTTCTCTTTGAGTTTTACTGATTACTAAGAAGGTCTGTATATTATATGTAAAGGAAACTGTACCAATATTAATTCTACACCGACAAATAAAAGAAAACAATAGAAACAAAATGTATCTCCTACAATAAACAAGGAAATTAACCGTACACTAGGGTGTTCACAATTAATCCGCTAAATTAGACGTGTCCCGGCTAAAATCGATTAGGAGCCCAATGTGGAAGACGGGGGCGGATTTAGGGATTCAACTAATATTTTAGTGCAACGCTGATTCGGTTTAGAATACAATACAATAGAATAGATTTTATAGAATAATTTTTTATATTCAAATAAACTTTCACAAAGTGTTGTCGAATCGTCAAATAAATGCCCTCAAGTTTGGAATGCATGTTTACCTACTAATTTATTTATTTTAGAGAATATCAGCCAAGTTGAAGTTTTGACTAATATTCTCCTCTCCCCTCCAAATAAGCGTAAAGCTTGTGTTAGGAGTGCGTACGACAATAGTGCAACGGGTGGGATTCGAACCTGCGACCTTTCAGTTTTCAGTCCGCACCTTTAACCGTTGCGCTGTTGAGGCTAACCATAATATGAGAGTGTTATAATATAACATGCTTACATAACAAAATACATAAAATATTATGGATGAACCACGGGTATAAGCTTGTTAACATAATATAAACCGAATATAGTTTCGAATATAGTTTATACGAGTAGCTCCTATAAAATAATGTGCATTAAAACAAATCGTTTCTTATTATTAACAATATTATAACTGCGAAAATGAATAATAATTATGTTTGTTGCTTAGTTCTTCAATGACGCAGTAACAACGCGACATAATATCGACGTGATTTTTATATGTAAAATGTACCTGATAAATGAAAAGCTACTTTTTATCCGGCTCCCGATTGTCTAAAAGTTGCCGATCAAAATCGTATTCATTTGATGGCATTAGCGTCAAAGTAAAATAAATTAGCATATTAAGCATTGAATTAGAGCTCAATTTCGTGTATGCATTCTTATACGTTTAGGTAATATGTATGATACGTTCCATAACGCTCCATGTTAAAATCGGTTGTTTTGAATTTGTGACTTTAAATCAATACAGTCAAGGAATATTTTACTTTGACGCTAATGCCATCAAATGAATACGATTTTGATCGGCAACTTTTAGACCATCGCATCTCTGGTATCCAAAGGGTTCCTTCAGAATTTGTAAAAAAATTAAGTGGCACTCGGGGACTGCCGCGGTAAAGCTATTGCATAGCATTTTTATCAACTTATGCAATTATAATATTTATGCAATATTTTTTTTGCATAATAAAAATTATGCAAAAAAACAATTAAAAACAAACAAATAAGAAAAGCGCACTGTCACTACTTCGCGAGTGAGATTCGAACCTGCGACATCATACACCATACGGTAAAGAAAGCGGCCGCTCGCCCACTGCGCCGAACAGAGCTACTTGTGAACCTCTAAAATGTTGAACGCTTACTGAACGACGGTGTTAGGTTTATTTTCGTTACGGAATTTCTTGATTCGGTCGCCGCGCTCAAACTGTTTGTCCTAGTTCAAAGCCCGCGATAAAAGCTATGCAATAGCTTACAAAGTATAACTGCGCGGATGAAGTCGAGATCAAAGGTACCTTACTAAATACCCCAACTACTGTAGCAAGTACCCCTGCGCAATTTTTCCTAGTAACGGCTCTGTGACGAGGCTAAAATCGATTAGGAGCCGAAACTCGCAATTCGCAACGACTCTGCGTCTCGGCCAAGATAAACATGCCAGACTTTTTTTTCGTTACGGCAAAGACATTAACCAAGGATGCGATACGAGTGACCAAGCGACGCTCTTCAGACGGACTGTCCTTTTTCTCTTGATGCTTGTGCTTATTATAAAGATCTATTCCAACATCGCGAGTAAACCTCGCGTAAATCTACTCGTATAATATGTATTAGTATGTAGTTATTTAGAATAGAATAGAATAGAATAGAATAGAATAGAATAGAATAGAATAGAATAGAATAGAATAGAATAGAATAGAATAGAATAGAATAGAATAGAATAGAATAGAATAGAATAGAATAGAATAGAATAGAATAGAAATATTTTTTATTCAAATAAACTTTTACAAGTGCTTTTGAATAGTCGATGCATCTACCACTGGTTCGGAATGCCTTTCCTGCCGAGAAGAACCAGCAAGGAACTCGGCGGAAATTTGTATGTATGTATGTTATAGGAAATGACCACCAGCAGTTCATTGTCCTTATATTTTCCTATTCCTAAGTTTGCCTGGTAGAGATCGCTACTTAGCGATAAGGCCGCCTTTTGTGACATACTTTTGTGTCTGTTTCATTTGTATATTTTTTTGTGTGGTGCAAATAAAGAGTATCTATCTATCTAAATCTTAGCCGTTGTATTTTGTCATTTTGACAGATTGCTTTTTTTACCCTTCTACGGAAAATATGCCACATCTAAGACTGCATCATCACTTACCATCAGGTGAGACCGCAAACATAACGAGTATCTTGTCATCCAACAAAAAAGTTTTATAATATATAAAAATTCTTTTAAAAAAACCGACTTCAAACGCCTCTACATACTTTAACTTTTAAAGTAGGTAAACGTATTGCAACTACGAAGGCCATCTGTGGTCTTTATCATCAGTTTGACTTCACCAAATTGTGCTTTCCGAAAGCAAATGCACGAATCCCTATAAAAAATTCCCTAAATCGCTTCAAGTGTGCCTATAAAATTTGTACAGTCCCCTCGATTTCTCCAGGGTCCCATCATCAGATCCTGACCTGATGACCATGGAACCACCTGGAAAATATACTCTTTGTGGTGGTGTCGTGTGGTGCGGGTCGTTACGTTCCCTCAAATATGGTTGAGCGAAGCAACGGTTGGATCATGCGTCGTGCTTGTGAACGGGTTCCACCGGCGGGAATGGGGCTACTTTCTGTGTGCCCATTTTAACATGTATTGTAAGTATGCATTTTTGGAACTTCCGCTCATTGTGGAAACACTGCATACTTTATTGAAAAAGAGCAACCGCCGAGTTTCTTGCTGGTTCTTCTCGGTAGGAAGGGCATTCCGAACCAGCAGTGGTAGATTTATTTGACTATTCCAAATCACTTGTAAAAGTTTATTTGAATAAAAAATATTTCTATTGTATTCTATTTCAAACAGAAGAAGAATTTTACAAATCGGTCCAGGCGTCTTTGAGTAATCGGAGAACATACATAAAAAGATTCCGACGAATTGAGAACCTCCGCTTTTTTTGGAGTCCGTCACATTGATTTTGTTCATATAAAATTAAATGTTCTAAACATCCGTCACATTGATTTTGTTCATATAAAATTAAATGTACTAAACATCCGTCACATTGATTTTGTTCATATAAAATGTAGCCTGTCAGCCGAAGCTTAACATGTCGATTGACACTTCATTCATCAAAATTGGCTCAGGCATTCAGGAGCTACGGTGGAACATACGTAAATACAAACATACACACATAGACTGTTAAAACCATAATAATAGCTTTGCCGTAGTCGGGTAAAAAGAAGTTGAAGTTGACTCATATCCTCCTCTCCCCTCCAAATAAGCGAATAGCTTGTGTTAGGAGTGGGTACGACAATAGTACAACGGTGGGATTCGAACCTGCGACCTTTCAATTTTCAGTCCGCACCTTTAACCGTTGGGCTATTAAGGCTATTGAGGCTTAAATCAAGGAAAATATTTCAATCCTAAAAAATATACTATAAAGAAAAAAACTATATCCGCCAAACATTTTTCCTTATCAGCAGTAGTCACCCTACTCCCGATGTCATTAGACCTTGCGAGGGGGCGTCATTACGGCGATGAGTAGAGCGTCCATTAATCTTCCTGGACCGGTCTCTTGGCTGTCAAAATTGTGGCCACCGTCCTACCATAGATATGTGTAGCGGAGGAGTCGAACTGGCTTAAACTGGATATTAAGAAAATTTAATATTAACAAGTGTAAATTAAAAAAAAAAAGTGTGTGTGTCAGCTCCGACGCACGACTGGAGTTTACTCCTTAAAACGTCGTAATGCATTCGCGGCGCTCGCTGCGTCTCGGCGCCGCTCGGACCCGATCGGTACGCGCTCGGCTTTTCGAAGCGAAAGCTCTTTCGCATTCGACAACACAAGCGAAAACCAACCTTATTTACTCAACGTTAGGGTAGAAATTTGCATCGTTGTGAAAAACGTAACGAGGGCATTCGACAACTCAAGCGAAAACCAACCTTATTTACTCAACGTTAGGGTAGAAATTTGCATCGTTGTGAAAAACGTAACGAGGTCATTCATAAGTAGATTTTACTCCTCGAATTTTTCTCATACCGGGCGCCTAAAATCGATTCTTAAGGAATAAACTCCAAAAATTTTATTTTTAAATACAAGCTTTTAGTAGCTACATTATTAGACTCTAGATATCATATAGGATCAGAGTTCTTGTCATTACGAATCAAACGAGCCCAAACTCGATGTGGTTACATCGTTTTATTACAGAGTTCTGATAGCCATCTTCCGTCTCCATCATCAGATCAGCTCCATGTCACAATGATATTGCATTGTCATCCGATTTACACATACATGCAAAATTTCAGCTCAATCGGAAACCGGGAAGTGGTTTTAATTCATCTTGCAAGATTTGCCCCAAACAAACAAATAAATAAACTGGTCAAGCTAAATAAAAGCTTGTAAAGATGCGAGTTCGGAGTGTCCCTGCGGGATCGAATCAGAAATGAAGAGATCCGTAGGAGAACGTAAGTCACCGACATAGCTCAGCGACTCGCGAAACTGAAGTGGAAATGGGCGGGGCACATAGTTCGAAGAGCTGATGATCGTTGGGGTCCCAAGGTTCTGGAGTGGCGACCCCGCACCGGGAAGCGCAGTGTTGGCAGACTCCCCTACCAGGTGGACCGACGACGTCAAACGAATCGCAGGGAGCCGCTGGATCCATGCGGCGCAAGACCGAGGCCTGTGGAAGTCCATGCAAGAGACCTTTGTCCTTTGTCCAGTGGACGTCTATCGGTTGATAAAGAAGAAGAAGAGTTCCTAGCCGATTACAGATAGCAGCGGTAGGCAACGTGTCATCTTATGCTATCATCATCATCATAAACCCATCGCCGGCCCAAGATTAGAATGAGAAGAAGGGCTTAGGCTTATCATCATCATCATCATTAGCAACCCATCCAAGGCTCACTACTGAGTGAGGTCTCCTCTCAGAGAAGGGTTATAGGCGATAGTCCACCACGCTGGCCCAATGCGAATTGGCGGACTTCACACACCTTCAAGAACAGAAGAACTCTCAGGTGTGCAGGTTTCCTCACGATGTTTTCCTTCACCGTTGAAGCAAGTGATATTTAATTGCTTAAACGCACTTGACTCCGAAAAGTCAGAGGTGCGTACCCGGGATCGAACCTGCGACCCCCCGAATAGGAGACCACAGCCCTAACCACTAGGCTATCACTGCTAGACCATAATATGCTGGCCATATTATGGCCACGTGAGGATTGACAGACTTCACTCACCTTTGAGAACATTATGAACATTAAACTTTCAGCAAAATTATTTTTATTTTCAATGATTCCAATCCACCATAATCTTTTAAATCTAGAAAATAGCTTTTTCTATTTTAAAGATTATTTTGTGCAATATTTTTCTTCTATCGCAATTTCTTATCAGTTTTTATCAAAAGTCACTCCCATTCCCACAAACGACTTAAAGATTTTGGACTTTCTTGAGACGTATATTTGTGGATTCTACTACTCTACTAGTAGTCTTTACGTGTCATATGAGCCACATACAATTTTCATTTTTAAGCTATTGCATAGCTTTTATCGCGGGCTTTGAACTAGGACAAACAGTTTGAGCGCGGCGACCGAATCAAGAAATTCCGTAACGAAAATAAACCTAACACCGTCGTTCAGTAAGCGTTCAACATTTTAGAGGTTCACAAATAGCTCTCTTTGGCGCAGTGGGCGAGCGGCCGCTTTCTTTACCGCATGGTGTATGATGTGGCAGGTTCGAATCTCACTCGTGAAGTAGTGACAGTGCGTTTTTCTTGTTTGTTTGTTTTTTAATTATTTTTTTTTGCATAATTTTTATTATGCAAAAAAAATATTGCATAAATATTATAATTGCATAAGTTGATGAAAAATGCTATGCGATAGCTTTACCGCAGCAGTCCCCGAGTGTCACTTAATTTTTTTTTAACTTTAAACATAAAGTTTGTAATTCTATACGTTTGTTTTCGTTATCTGTAAGATTTTCATATTTTGGGTTAGGCCACTTCGTTTGAGAGGGTGCCATACACCATTGTTCGTAACATGTCCGTTGTTTCACGAGAATGGAGTGGAATTGAATGTTATTAATATTGCTAATGACCTGGACGGATCTGATTATGTTTTGGCAATAGGATTTTCTATTCCACTGAGCTTTGGGCTCGGGGTAACGCTGAGTTGCCAAAATTCGTGTTGAAATTATTGATGGTGTTCTATATTTCACTATCGCACTTGCGCGATTGTTTTGTGTTTTCCATTTATTCATACTAAAATCTTATTAACATTAGGTATAAATGCGAAAGTGTGTTTGTTTGTTATTTTCTTGGTTTGTCCTTTAATCACGCTGCAACAGAGCTACGGATCGACGTGATTTTTTTGCATGAGGATCTGGAGAGAAGCATAATAAGCTACTTTTCATCTAGGATAATCAAAGAGTTCCCGCGAGATTTTAAAAACTAAATCCAAGCGAACAAAGTCGCCGGCATCAGCTAGTACTTATTAATAATGTCTTTCCTCCCGAATTCGGCCAAGGTGGCCGATCTCCACGGAACTTAGCTAGCTGCGCGGGAGATATTATAGCGCATAAGTCAACACAATTATTGTGCACTCTCTATTCCCTCACTCTCATAGTCCACCGGACCACAGACTAGAGATAGATTATACGCAGGACCGAAAGCTTTAAGTGCTCTCAATGTTCTAAAACAAATTGCTAAGGTATAGAACGCCCTTCGTATTTTCTTCCTCGTATAACTTGAAAGAAGAAAATAAGAGAAGAAACACGTGAAACATCTATGAAAGCGCGCTAAAATTAAATCTCACTATTGCAAAATTGCCAGGAGCAAATCAAAAAAAAAATTTGCATTGTGGGAGGCTTTCGTTGGCCGTGGCTTGTTACCACCCTACCGTCAAAGACGTGCCGCCAAGCGATTTAGCGTTCCGGCACGATGGCGTGTAGAATCAGATTGGGGGTATGGGTTGAATTGTCACTGCCATACCCCTTCCGAACTAGTCCGCTACCATCTGACTGATACCATGCTAGACTGCATCATCACTTACCATCAGGTGAGATCGCAGTCAAGGACTTGTCATCGAATAAAAAAAATGGTACTTATATATTAAAATAATTATTTATTGCGTCCTTTGCAATCAAGAACGTACCCAGGTCCATTCTTGTAAAAGCAACATTCCACCGACGTACCAGAGAGATATAGGTAATCGAAGCTGAGGTTAATGAATTACACCCAATAAATGCATTAAATAACGACCTTCATTCAAGTGTGGGAAATTACCCTTTACAAAAAAAAAGAAAACTATAATAGGGTAAATTACTCGAACATATAAAACGTGTTTTGACTTGCAATTAGTACTTGTAGGATGCCACTCATTAAAATATTTCTTTCTTATTATAACATACCTTAACTTTTTTAAAGGAGATGAGAAAAAGTTCATCCTATCTATAATGTGAATACTTTACTCCTGCGTGGTTAAAAAGAGTTCGATTAAGATAAGAGAGCGTTCGATTTAATTATATTAAAAAAAATGGTTGTCCGTAAAGTCGGTTTACGGACGATAGTTTTACGTGATAACGTCATTTAAAAGAAACATTGACGATGACTGGTGGCATAAGCCAACGCTTGAGCCGATCGTGCCTCTCTATCGCTTGTTCCGCGCTCTCGCTTGCACGCACAGGCTCAGGCGGAACGTGACACTTTTTCGTGCGTGCAGCCCGTGTTCATTGATTTATAAGACATTATCACGTCAAAAAATTGTCCTAAGGATTTTTATGACTTATCGTTCGTGTCATAACAGGAATGGTGACCGATTTTGAAAAGCTGTTGAATGATGTTCTGTAGTAAGTATCTACTATTTCAAAAAAATATCTTATTTCAGCAAAAAAAGTTTTGGTAGAAAAAAATTGCCATTTCAATTTTAAGCTTTAAATAAAAAACCGGCCAAGTGCGTGTCGGGCCACGCGCAGTGTAGGGTTCCGTAGTTGCTAGTCATAAATATTATTGCTGACCTAGGATAGTGCGTTTATTTTATTGAATATTGAATATATTTTGAGTTCTATGGTTTAAATACTATAATATACTACAAAATATGCAACTTACACTACGTGAAATACCTAGCTTAGAAAAACAGATATAACTCCATAACTAATGAACCCTACTTAGCCGTGATAGTTTTCCTTTAAAATTCATTATATATACTAGTGCTATGATTTTTGGAGTTTACTCCTTAAGAATCGATTTTAGGCGCCCGGTATGAGAAAAATCCGAGCAGTAAAAAATTTATCAATGACCTCGTTACGTTTTTCACAACGTTGAAATTTCTACCCTAACGTTGAATAAATAAGGTTGGTTTTCGCTTGAGTTGTCGAATGCCGCGTTACGTTTTTCACAACGATGCAAATTTCTACCCTAACGTTGAGTAAATAAGGTTGGTTTTCGCTTGAGTTGTCGAATGCGAAAGCGCTTTCGCTTCGGGAAGCCGACCGCGTAGCGATCGGGTCGGAGCGGCGCCGCGAATGCATTACGACGTTTTAAGTAGTAAGCTCCAGTCGTGCGTCGGAGCTGACACACACACTTTTTTTATGTATTCTTTATACAACCATTTAGCTGGCAGAGGAGGGGGACACTTGACTCTAATAAAATTTAGCACTTTAAAATATCATATTTCACAAACGGATCCCTAAATTGAAAAATGGTCTTGCTACACCCACAATATTTTTGGAAGACCTATTCAACGACATCCCACACTATGGGATAGACGAGAAAAAAAAATTCATCCCCACTTTACATGTAGGGGAGGTGCCCTAAAAAAAAATATTTTTCACAATTTTATTTCACCACTTTGTTGGCGTCATTAATATTTATACCCTTGTCAAATTACAGATTTCTAGTACCAATAGTCTCTGAGCTAAACTGCGGACGGACAGACAGACAGACAGACAGACGGACACGGCGAAACTATAAGGGTTCCTTGTTTACTACGGAACCCTAAAAAAGCAATTGCAAAGTCAATGCTATTGCGAATTGTGGAGTCAACATCTCCTGATGATGCGTACGTAGAGTGTTAAAAGATTTATTCTGTTTGACGAATTATAGCAAAGGAATATTAGTTTTTCTTTAAAAAAAATTAACCTAGGCAAATATATCCATGCGGAGGAGACGTGATCGTCCCCTCGTTTTCAAAATTCGCGTCAGGGAAGACGAATCCGTCAACGTCATTGACAGTGACGCCCTCTAGACGTAAACGAGAAATGGGGATAGTACCAATCCATCCTAATATTATTAATACGAAAGGGTGTCTGTTTGTGTCACGACTCATCATTGAACTGATCTTTATAGACACAGAGGTAGCTTGCATTCTGATGACGGACATAGGTTACTATTACGTTAGTTATTATGTTAAGTTCCCTCAAATATGGTTGAGCGAAGCAATGGCTGGGTCATGCGTCATGCTCGTGAACGGGTTCCACCGGCGGGAATGAGGCTACTTTATGTCTGCCCATCTTAAGATAGAAGTTAGTCGGTATACATTTTTGGAACTTCCCTCATTGTGGAAACACTGCATATATAGCATAGTATTTACTGTATTGTAAATTTGTTTTGAAAAGAGCAACCGCCGAGTTTCTTGCTGGTTCTTCTCGGCAGGAAAGGCATTCCGAACCAGTGGTAGATTCATCGACTATTCAAAAGCACTTGTAAAAGTTTATTTGAATAAAAAATATTTCTATGCTATTCTATTCTATTCCATTCTATTAAAAACTCTTATTATTAAGAGAATTGTCATATTATTATAATCCATAGGTTATACTTGTATGTAGGCCACATGAAATAAATTTTGAATTTTTGTTTTATTTAGGGTCGTTTTCACTCACGTGAAATAAATCTTATCCGAGCTAACAGATATTTTGACAGATTTTCCATACAAAAACTGTTAGCGGAACGTACAATTTATTTCTCGGTTAAACGTCACTCGACTTTGGTGAAATCGGCACTAAGCGTTTCAACACCCCTAGGCCTAGCGATAAGAAACATAATCTAAAGAGAGACATAAACATCTATATATATATAAAAGAAAGTGGTGTTATTTACACTATTTATAACTCAAGAACGGATGAACCGATTTGGCTGAAAATTGGTGGAGAGGTAGCTTAGAACCAGGAGACGGACATAGGATACTTTTTATCCCGTTCGACCGCATTTCCGTCAAGTCACTATAAAACGTGGTATAACAAAAACGCATCTGACATGGATTAACAAAACGCAAATGAAAGTGGAATAACAAAACGTAAATGACAGCTAAACGTAATTTTGTCTTTGGTTAAGTATGGTAAAAAATTTGACAATTATTAAAAGTGTTATAATAAAGCATTACTGATATTATAAATGCGAAAGTGTGTTTGTTTGTTGGTTTGTCCTTCAATCACGTCGCAACTGAACCGCGGATTGATGCGATTTTTTGCATGGGTATAGTAATGGATGTAGTAGTGGTTCCTCAGACCGGGAGAGCTACTTTTTAGCTCAGATAATGAAAGAGTTCCCGCGGGATTTTTAAAAACTAAATCCATGCGAACGAAGTCGCGGGCATCAGCTAGTATTATAAAAAAATTTAAGAAATCAGTCTTATCCCCAATATTCTTATTGCGTTAAAGCGTTAAATGTTAGACATAGTCGTAATTACTAGTTTCATGTTTAAATGGTTTTTTTTTCCACTTACTACTTACTCCTACAGTTTGACAGATTTCCAATACAAAAACTAATAAACGTCTAAAGTTATCTCTTGAATTAAATATCTGGGAAGATCGGATATAATATCTAGAACTGTCTTTCATATAAAATTTTAACCGGGAATTTAACCGGCATTTAGCAGACACTATCCGGATAAAGCTAATGTGGCGTCAGAATAATCTGTGACGTGTATATATCCATCAATGTCAGGCGCACGATCGCAATCTTACACTTTTATAAACGAATACTAGCTACCCCACCCCGACTTCGCTCTGGTGCAATGTACTAATGTGACGTCATAAGTTTCCAAGCGATACACACTACTCTCCGTTACATTTCTCTACTTTAAAAACGACATTATGCATATTATTATTAAATAATATGAAAAAAACTATGAATATAGTAGGAAAACTATGAATAATATGAAAAATCGGCCAAGTGCGAGTCGGGCCTCGCTCTTTTAGGGTTCCGTTAAAAAAAATTAAATAAAAATATTTCCATGTACCCATGGAAATATTTTAATTTAATTTTTTTAATTTAATTTAATTTTTATTATTTGTTGTTATAGCGGCAATAGAAATACATAATATGTGTAAATTTCATCTGTCTATCTGTCACGGTTTACGAGATACAGCCCGCTGACGGACGGACGGACGGACGGACAGCGTAGGCTTAGTAATAGGGTCCCGTTGGTACCCTTTGGGTACGGAACCCTAAAAACTATGAATATAATATGAAAAAATACACTAGTGACTAGATGATGCCGGCGACTTAGTTCGGGTTTTTAATTCCCGCGGGAATTTTAGTTTAGGGATATTTAGTTTTTAAAATCCTTCGGGATCTCTTTAATTTTCCGGGATAAAATGTAGCCTGTGTCACTCTCCAGGTCCTCAACTATAACCATGCAAAAAATCACGTCGATCCGTAGCTCTGTTGCGGGGTGATTGAAGGACAAATCAACAAACACACTTTCGCATTTATAATATTAGTATAATTTATAATATTAAAGTAAGGATGCGAAAATGTGTTTGTATGTTGGGTTGTCCTTCAATCAAGCCGCAACAGAACTACGGATCGACGTCATTTTTAAATGGGCATAGTTGAGTACCTGCACAGTGGCATAGACTATCGATTTATACAACAACTAGCTGATGCCCGCGACTACGTCCGCGTGGATTTAGTTTTTAAAATCCCTCAGGAACTCTTTAATTTTCCGGGATAAATAGTAGCCTCTCACTCTCCAGGTCCTCACTATACCCATGCATAAAATCAGGTCGATCCGTAGCTCTTTCGTGGCGTGATTGATGGACAAAGCAACAAACCAACAAACAAACACACTTTCGCATTTATAATATTAGTATGAAGTATGATGATTAGGTAAGGATATTAGTAAAGATTTATAATGTAAGTAAGGATGCGAAAATGTATATGTCTGTTGGTTTGTCCTTCAATCACGCTCTAACAGAGCTACATCAAGTTATTTCGTGATCGATGTCATTTTTTGCATGGACATACTTGAGAACCAGGACAGTGGCATACCTATTTACTCCTGAAAAACAAAGAAGAATTTGGACGTGTCTTAAAATACTTATCTGATACGCTGGTTCCTATTTAGGCAGTGTACACATAGAGTCAAATTAACGTGATGAGTCGCGGCAAGACGGTCTGTCTCAGCCTTAAGATGGATGGCGGTGGGTGTTCTCGGGGAGTGCTCGCTACACCGAATCTTTTGTAACTTTGCTAGCGAAATTTAAAAAACTCCATCTGATTCGGAACATTTTCTATTGGAACTAGTTTTTGATCGCACCTTCGTTTACGTTAAGTTCGATTTTCAAACCCCTATTTTACCCCCTTAGGCGTTGAATTTTCAAAAATCCTTTCTTAGCGAATGGCTACGTCATTACTACTCATAAATAACAGCTATCTGTATGCCACAAAACACTTCGATCTATCTTGTGACTTGAGCTGTGCGTTGATAGATCAGTCAGTCTATCAGTCAGTCGCCTTTTCCTATATCTATATATATAAAAGAAAGTGGTGTTAGTTACACTATTTATAACTCAAGAACGGATGAACCGATTTGGCTGAAAATTGGTGGAGAGGTAGCTTAGAACCAGGAGACGGACATAGGATACTTTTTATCCCGTTCGACCGCGTTTCAGTCAAATCACTATAAAACGTGGTATAAAAAAAACGCTTCTGACATGGAATAACAAAACGCAAATGACAGTGGAATAACAAAACGTAAATGACAGCTAAACGTAATTTTGTCTTTGGTTAAGTATGGTAAAAATTTGACAATTATAAAAAGTGTTATAATAAAGCATTATTGATATTATAAATGCGAAAGTGTGTTTGTTTGTTGGTTTGTCCTTCAATCACGTCGCAACAGAACAGCGGCTTGATGCGATTTTTTGCATGGGTATAGTAATGGATGTAGTAGTGGTTCCTCAGACCGGGAGAGCTACTTTTTATCTTGGAAAATGAAAGTTCCCGCGGGATTTTTAAAAACTAAATCCATGCGGACGAAGTCGCGGGCATCAGCTAGTTATATATATATATTTAGAAAATCAAAATTCCTCAGTGCCTGAAGACTAAAGTCTTCGAACAGTGCGTGTTGCCAGTGATGACTTACGGATCAGAGAAATAATCGCTAACTATGGCTAGCTATACAGAAATGAGGAGATACGTAAGAGAACCAAAGTCACCGACATAGCTCAGCGAGTCGCGAAACTGAAGTGGAAGTGGCGGGGCAGTTCGAATAGCTGGTTGTCGTTGGGGTCCCAAGGTGCTGGAGTGGCGGCCCCGCACCGCGCAGCGCAGTGCTGGCAGACCCCCCAATAGGTGGACCGACGTCATCAAACGAGTCGCAAGGAGCCGCTGGATTTAAGCGAAACAAGACAGAAGCCTGTGGAAGTCCATGGAGGAGACCTTCGTCTAGCAATGGACTTCTATGGGTTGATTAATAAGAAGAAGATATATTTAGAAGATAAAACGAAATAAATAGTCGTATAGAGACCGCACGTGGGCGGGCTAATTATTAGGTAGCATTTTCTGTACAATTGGCTGTTTATTGTTTGTTCCCACTCACGCGCTAATGATCTTTTGTCAGGCGTTAGTATGTTTGTGAGCAGTGACGAGCGAGTATGATAATACTAATATACTAGCTTTTGCCCGCGGCATTGCTCACGTTAAAGCTTTTTTTTTAAATATGAGAAAGAAGATGGCAGCCAGATTTTAAGCTCTATTAATTTAAGAAATAAGACTAAAAAGGTTTATTTTATTTTTCCCTTTTTAATTGCCTCTATCGTCGGATTAATTTTTTTTTAAGTTCTATTTTTCAACCCCCTATTTTACCCCCTTAGGGATTAAATTTTCAAAAATACTTTCTTAGCGGATGCCTTCGTTATATCTAATAGCTATCTGTACAATAAGATATGTTATAGAATTATCATCTTGTTCATCTAACTCAAGAACCCCATTGACTACTCGAGTAGCATTATTTTAGAACACAGGCAAAGCCGTAGGATTAACTAGTGAAAATCACTCAACAAAAGGCCGTTAACAATAAGATGACAAATAATAAAAAATGTAGCGGTTAGGTTATTCTTTACAATGTATGAGAATCGAATGGGTTTAATAATTGTACCTGAATTGAATAGAATTGATCCTTGCGGATTTTATTGTCTACAGAGCGATATTGATCTGATTTTTCATGTAGAGATACATAAAGTTTCTTATTTGGATAATTATAATTATGGTGTAAAAATAATTTGGAGATGAATTCAATAATGTCTTGAACTTTTATATGTTTAAGATAATATATAACTTGGTAGCTTACTGCAGCTGATATAATTTAATATAAAAAAATCTTTTATAAACTGACTTCAAACGCCCGCGCCACTAGAAAGTATATAGTTTATTGTTGATATTTTAAAAACCGCTCAGCCGATTTCAATAAAATTTCCATGGGACCAGCTGGGAAACAAAAAAAGAATCTTCAAATCGGTTCAGGCGTCTTTGAGTAATCGGTGAACATACAAAAAAAGAAAAGATTCCGATGAATTGATTTTTTTTAAGTCGGTTAAAAAATGAAACAACAAAACAAGCTTATAGATAGATCTGAAGAGGGGAGAAGCGGTGAGAGCCTTGTAGAAGTGTTGATAGTCTAACCACTAGACTCTAATGGACATCGGACTTTCCGGTGGCTACGGGGTTCGATTCTAGGATCTCTTACGTTTCGGAGTAATGTGTGTTTAAGCAATTAAATAACACTCGCTTTAATGGTGAAAGAAAACATTATGAGAATCTGCATGTCTGAGAGAGATCTGTCTAGAGTGATTAGACTAGATACTCGAAAAAAATCCATTTATGCTGGCGTAAATGGATTTACAAAATCATCAAGATGATTCAATCTGCCTCACGTAGTTACTTCCTTAACCCTGCGCAACCCCTTGCAAATAGCATCTAAGGAGCGAAGGATTTATGTCCCCAATAATACGCACCTTATGATGCGCGCCATTGTTGTGACATCATAATATTGTATTGACACATTATTTATTGGCCAATACCGCTTTTTTATACTTTTTGTCGACACTTCATAAGTTAAGAGTTGCTTTTTTAAATCATACAAAATCTATTAACTGTTATATTAATATTACACTTACTCATGCCCGCGGCTTCGCTTACGTTTAAGTTTGATTTTTCAAACCCATATTTTACCCCCTTAGGGGTTGAATTTACAAAAATCCTTTTTTTAGCTGATGCCTACGTCATAATAGTTATGTGTTTGCCAAATTTTATCCCGATCCGTCCAGAGGTTTGAGCTGTGCGTTGATAGATCAGTCAGTCAGTCCGTCAGTTAGTCACCTTTTCCATTTAAATATTTAGATTGAGGCTAATTATGTTGTACATAATCTCTAAGTTAAACTAAGCCTAAATCTAATTAAGCAGGTCTAAATCCAGCTAACTGGGTCTAAATCTAGTTAACTAGGTCTAAATCTAGCTAACTAGGACCTATACTAGCGGCACGCTATGATGGCCGGTTTGACACATTACAATAGTGATGTGGAAACGACTGGTTTTGCTCGTTTTCTCTTTTTTGGTGTGTGAATCTCTGCACATCACTATCGTCAATAAAGTAATACAATTATTTCCTTCAAAGTCGTTATAATTAATACGGAACTTCATGAGCGGACAAACGTCAAACCGGCCATCATAGCGTGCCGCTAGTATAGGTCTAAATATGCGGAAAAAGGATAATAAAGATTTAGACTTGTCAATTCAGTTAAATTTAGAGATTGTGTGCAGCTATATAATTATTACATTACATACAAGAGTACCTCACCCCTTTTTGCCCCTTTGGGGATGGAATTTCGAATTTCATTCTTAGAATATCTTTAGGGTAGGTAGTCACTAAGTCCACCGATGTAGGCTGTGTATTTGTTTGAGGTTTTTTAGTTGGTTGGTTTGTCCTTCATTGACGCAGGAATAGATGAATGAAGCTTTTGATCTTCGTTAATTTTTATATGGATATAGTTGAGGACTTAGTGAGTGACATAAGTTACCTTATATCCGGGAAAAGTAAAAGGTACTCTAGCGATTTTGAAAAACCTAAGGCCACTGTAATGGGTTGTCTTTGATGTTCGTCTTGTTAGTCTAGATAATGGCTCATAGTCAATGAACAGTGATTAAAACTAAAAAATTAATAATGGAAAAGTGTTTCTATTTTAATACTAAATAAATTATATTATACAAAGGGTTAAGCAGCAGCGAAGCAGTGATAGCCTAGTGGTTAGGACTGTGGTCTATTTGGGGGTTCGCAGGTTCGATTCCCGGGTACGCACCTCTGACTTTTCGGAGTCAAGTGCGTTTAAGCAATTAAATATCACTTGCTTCAACAGTGAAGGAAAACATCGTGAGGAAACCTGACCACCTGAGAGTTCTTCATAATGTTCTTGAAGGTGTGAGAAGTCCGCCAATTCGCATTGGGCCAGCGTGGTGGACTATGGCCTATAACCCTTCTCTGAGAGGAGACCTGCGCTCAGTAGTGAGCCGTTGATGGGTTGCTAATAATGATGATGATACAAAGGGTTAGACACGACATGGCGCAGCCGGTAGGATCGGTAGGATAGGAAGGTTAGAAGTAGGGTTCGGCCGGTGAACGAAGTCACCGGCAAAAGCTAATTTAATTTAAAATCTAAAATAATATAATATCAGCCTCTAGCAAGGTACAAGAGAAAACGTCACCAAATAAAGAAAAACAACACAAGTTCATTATATTCCCTAAGGGAGTATCGAAGGGGCAAAGTTACCGAAAGTGTACACAGGTTTAACTGTGGTCCACTAACCAGCCCCCAGGAGTATTATAGCAATCTTAATACCAATAAAATGCTTACAGTCATAGAGGTCAGTAAAAGTAGAACTTATAAACAACAATTAAACAAGTCTTTTAGGCTGTGGCAGAAATTAATCTGCTGCCCTATTCTCTATCCATTTTGTCCATTTCGTCATACAAATTGCAGGTTTGACAGTTCTTCGTTTGAACTTTCGATACGTATCCACTGAGACTCTATCGAAGTTAATTTGCAGACAGTTCTAACTGAGGCGCTGCGCTTGCTCTACGCTTTTGTAACTATAGGTAACTAGATGAAGCTCACGATTTCGCCGGGTGGATTAAGGATTTTGACGTGATAACGTCTTATAAATCGATGCACGCACGAAAAAGTGTCACGCTCCGCCTGACCCTGAGCGTGCAAGCGAGAGCGCGGAACAAGCGATAGAGAGGCACGAACGGCCCAAGTGTTGGCTTGTGACTATGATGCGATGTTTCTTTATGAGGTTGTCACGAAAAACTATCGTCCGTAAACCGACTTTACAGACAACCAATTTTTTTTATTTCCCGCGGAAACTCTTTTATTTTCCGGGATAAAATGTAGCCTATGTGTTAGTCCTGAGTAAGAGCTATCTCCATTCTAAACAGCCAAATCGGTTAATTCTTTGTGGCGTGAAAGAGTAACAAACATCCATCCAAACATCTATCCTCACAAACTTTCGCATTTATAATATTAGTAGGAAGTAGGATAAAAATTATTACCGCCATTTTTGACAAATTTCGTTTATATTATACTAGCCTTTGACCGCAGCTTCGCTCATCAATTTTTCATATATCTATTTTACCCCCTTAGGGATTCCATTTTCAAAAATCCTTTCCTAAGCCCTGTACCTTTTGTATTGATATTCCCTAATACCCCATAGAGACATTTCCGTGTAGTTCAGTACTTAACCTGCCCCAAACGAGCGCCTTGAATCCAGGATAGCACATAAAAATGCCCTGTTATTGATTATCTATACAATGTTATTTCTAGACCCGACAGCATAATATTTTACTACCCCGCACGCACACATTGACAAACACACACATAGACGGCGCACACACGAACAACATAAGAAAAATACTAGTGTCGCGGGTTTTTCTTGAGAACAGTGGTGGAATGGAGTCGAATTATTTTTTGTACCGGTCTTTTTTTTTAAATAACTTATCAACTTACATATTACTACGTAATTACGTATATCTTGTGATTGAAATAAAAATTATAAAATCAAGTAGCTTTTCGTATTGCTAAGCTTAAATAGTAATAAGAGTTTTTGTATGTATCTACCTATTGTGTAAGTAAGTATGTAATTAAGTATGATGTACTTAAGGCGCTGGGTGTGGACGGCATTGAGGCCAAACCTCTGTGGTTTTTTCAATGCCCTCGAATAATTTTGTGAAACTATAATTGTTTTGAACTGTAAATAAATGAAAAAAAAAACAAAAATTATAATGTCACGTAAAAAAGAGAGAAAAGGAATAATTCCTAAGTAATTAATAAAATCTAGATAAATTGTTTTTATTGAGATTGTGATTGATTGTTTATTATTATTATTTAAGTAGTAAGTAATGTCACATAGTACTGTTAAATCATAGAAAAAATATGTCTAACCAAGCAACTAACTAAAAAGTTAAATCATTGACCGAGATATTATTAAACTTTAATTAAATGTAATTCACGAAAACAGCATTAGATACGACTATACATTTAGGACTCTATGCATTTTAAAAACGCTCCGTTTCTGGTTTTCGGAAACAATTTAATCATTGAAAAACTGAAAATTGATATTACCGATTCCACAATCTTCTGAAATTTTCACGTCCCACATACAAACATCGTCTGCGTCACACGTGATTATCCACCTCCCTCACACATACTTGGTTAGAGCGAGAGCGATATAAGTTTAGGACTAACATTTTATATGTTAGCCGGGTCATGGATATAAAATCGTTTTTCCCATATAAGTATGTTAGGTAGGTATAACGTATTATGAAAGAGCTGATGGGAATTTTTCACGCACTTGAGTTACACCACAACGATATATTCTATTCATGATAATAACGTATACCAACTGGTTAACAAAAAACTGTCGTTTAAAAACACTACATATAATAAAATAATTTTTGACGTTTTTATCGGCGAACTTTATTGGTTTTGAAAAATTAATAGAGGACTTAATTGAATACTTTCTTTCAATTTGAATTGAAGCTTTCAGTTAAATGTATTTATATTTTTTTCATTATTTTTATACAATATTATAATACCGTCTTTATACCTACTTACTACTTCAGGTGAATACGGCGTTTTTTTTTAATTTCATGACAATTTGGTCCTTGACTGCAATCTCATTTGCTCATTGCAACATTCTCTCATTCAGCTTACATGTTAAACTACTAAATGAGATGAGATTAATGAGAGGGGCTTATCTGGAAAAGCAGTTTTTATAAAACCTATACCAACTCCTAATCGGTTTCTCCGTAGTATCGTACCTAGACTAATTTAGAATAGAATAGAATAGAAATATTTTTTATTCAAATAAACTTTTACAAGTGCTTTTGAATAGTCAATGAATCTACCACTGGTTCGGAATGCCTTTCCTGCCGAGAAGAACCAGCAAGAAACTCGGCGGTTGCTCTTTTCAAAACAGATTTACAATACAGTAAATACTATGCTATATATGCAGTGTTTCCACAATGAGGAAAGTTCCAAAAATGCATACAGACTAACTTCTATCTTAAGATGGGCAGACATAAAGTAGCCCCATTCCCGCCGGTGGAACCCGTTCACGAGCATGACGCATGACCCAGCCATTGCTTCGCTCAACCATCTTAGAATCCATACTATCTATTAGATATAATTACGTATGCTTTTGTGGAACTTCCCCTCATTGTGGAAGCTCTGCATACATAGAATAATATCTATTAAGTATATTGTAAAAGTATTTTGAAAAGAGCAACTGCCGAGTTTCTTGCTGGTTCTTCTCGGCAGGTACGGCATTCCGAACCAGTGGTAGACTCATTGACGATTCAAAAGTACTTGTAAAAGTTTATTTTAAATAAAAAACATTTCTATTCTATTCTATTCTATTCTATTCTATCCTTACCAAATTTTGTAAATAGTAAATCAGTCATTTGTATTCTAACAAATATTCCGCTCTTATCTAATGCCTCTTCAAGACTTGCCGCCAACTCCTCTACTAAAAAGTATGGGGCATTAGAAATCTTTAATAATAGAGAATTATGGCTATTGTGCGGTTCCTCTTATATTATCTATGCGTTTCCGAGAAGTAATGTAATAGCCTAGATCTCTTTGGCGTATTAGTGAAACCTTTTTTTTTAGAACCAAGAGGAGAGATTTCTAGGTTCGATTCCAGGTTGAACCACTTTTGAAAACTATATCTACTATTTGTAGAGTAGCTAAACCGCGCCTTCGTCGGCCGTGATTACTTCACGGTTTCAAAAATTCCACGGGAATTACTTATTTGTTTTTCCGGTATAAACAGGAGCTTGTGTCACTCTCAGGGTTATCAAATTCAGTTGATTTTATTTCTAAGCAAACCTTCAATAGATAAAAATTAAAAAAAGCCGGCCAAGTGCGAGTCGGACTCGCGCACCGAGGGTTCCGTACTCCAAAAGTAAAAGTAAAACGATAATATTATATTAATTTGCTTATTTATCGTTAACTTTGTTTGTAGAGGTTTATTGTTAATATAAAAAAAAACTATGCTAGTTAGAGCGTTGGTTTTATTTTTCCTGTAAAATATACATAAACCTCTATTGACCATAATTATTTCAGATTTTTCGATTGGTAAACTTCGGAGACAAGGGGGGGGGGGGGGACGGTATTTTTTTCGATATTTTGGCCGATTACTCAAAAACTATTATATATAGAAATAAATAAAAAACTGTTTTAGAATGCACAAGTAAAGGCCATTCATATGATACCCTATTCGGTATAATTATCTTACTTTGAAATTTCAAACTCCTGATTTTCCCCCTTTTTTAATTAAACTTAAATAATTTGCGCGTTGATTTTATTTCTCCTGTAAAATATACATAAACTTCTATTGACCATAATTATTTCAGATTTTTGATTGGTAAACTTCGGAGATAAGGGGGGGGGGGGGGTGGGAACGGTATTTTTTTCAACATTTTGGCCGATTAATCAAAAACTATTATATATAGAAATAAATAAAAAACGGTTTTAGGATGCACAAGTAAAGGCCTTTCATTAGATACCCCACTCGGTATAATTCTCTTACTTTGAAATTTCAAACCTCTGATTTTCCCCCTGTTTTAATTAAACTAAAATAATTTTCACGTTAATTTTATTTTTCCTGTAAAATATACATAAACCTCTATTGACCATAATTATTTCAGATTTTTTTATTGGTAAACTTCGGAGATAAGGGGGGGAACGGTATTTTTTTCGACATTTTGGCCGATTAATCAAAAACTATTATATATAAAAATAAATAAAAAACTGTTTTAGAATGCACAAGTAAAGGCCTTTCATATGATACCCCACTCGGTATAGTTATCTTACTTTGAAATTTCAAACCCCCGATTTTCCCCCTTTTTTAATAAAACTAAAAATAATTTTCGATATTTCTTTATTTCAATGATTTTGGGCCACTATTATACACAACTATGCCAAATTTCATGTCGATAGCTTTAATAGTTACTGAAATAATCGACTGTGACAGACGGACGGACGGACGGACGGACGGAGAAAGTCTCACCATAAGGGTTCCATTTTTACCATTTTGGTACGGAACCCTAATATACATGTCAGTTGATATCATTTTGACGTGATAAAATCGATGAACACCGGCTGCACGCACGAAAAAGTGTCACGTTCCGCCTGAGCCTGAGCTTGCAAGCGAGAGCGCGGAACAAGCGATAGAGAGGCACGATCGGCGCAACCGTTGGCTTGTGACTAGAGAAAATTTTAATTTTCAATTAACTCTTTCTTTGAATTATACAAAATAATGATAATTCAGTGATAATAATTCAATTCAATTAATAAAAGTATGCAATTTTTCATCAATGTTTCTTTATGACGTTATCACGTAAAACTATCGTCCGTAAATCGACTACCAATTTTTTTATAGGCACTGAGTTACAGAATCGGGAGCCTGGGCCTATACTACTAGAATGATAATAATAATTAAAAAAAATAAAACTTAATTGGAATAATACTGCTTAAGTGTTAGTACTGTAGTACAGGCCATGTACCCAGTAGTTAGCTTAGATATGTTGAGATAAACGAATGAATTAATGAAGATAGGATTAATGTGTTGTAAGAAAATTAAATTAAAAGCTTGATTTTGTCCAACAGCATTGCCAACAAAAAGATGGTCTGGATTACGCCGCGTGGTCACGGCCACGGGGCGCGATGACCATCAAACAAGGCTACGAGGTGAGAATCGTAGGAATTGTAGGCATTGTAACTGTTGCATTGTAGGTGTTGTAGACGTTGTCATCGTTGCATATGCTGTAAATGTAGTGCTCGCGGCAACGCTTGTAATTTAGAATGTTACTTTTAATTTTTATTGCTGTTTATAACCATGAAGCATTTGAGGTAAGAATTGTAGGAGTTGTAGGCATTACAATTTGTAGTCTGTGTTGTAGACGTTGTAGCTTTTGTATCTATACGTACCTATAACTTGTAGCAATTATGGTACGCTATTAAAGGTAACGTGGACAGAACGCATGTAGTTTTTAGATTTTATTTTACCTGTAGTTTTAGATTTAAAGGTGTAAAAAGAACACGACGAAAATTGTAAAAAAATTCAAGACCAACTTCCAAAAAGGAGGAGGTCCTTTTTTGGAAGTTGGTTAAAAATTGTTATGATTGCAAAAGTCGTCATTGCTATTGTGTAAATGATGTACAGTTATTATTTAATTTTTTTATTCCAACACGGTATGTGTAATATTCACGTAAATACGGGGAAAATCACGGGAAAATTGTAGGAATTGTAAACTTGACGATTTTAGTCTGCATGCGTGGAGAGTGGCGTATTGCAAGTCTGTTTCCAGCACAATCCTTAATGATATGAGACAACTTTATGACAAATGTGAATTTAAAAAAAAAAAACGTGATCTCAGTCACAAAAGACAGATGGGGGCGTGTCCCTGTTAGAGACAGTTGCAAATGAGAGTTCTTTGTCACTCCCCTGACCCTCTATGGGTCCCTCAGGAGGACCACACGTTCATATAAAGAGATTAAGTACAAGGCAGTTTGATTTTTAACTCCCGACGGAAAAAGAGGGGTGTTTTAAGTTTGACCGCTTTGTATGTGTGAGACATTGCAATCCTCGAACGATTTAAATGCGATTTTTTTTATCTCAAAGGCCAAAGCAAAGACCCCACGCTGGCGCAAAGATGAGCGAAGGCCGCTGTGGACTTTGTACGAGGTCCCGGGTTCGATTCCCAGCAAGAGGGCATTATTTATTTCATCATCATCATTAACAACCCATCAACGGCTTACTACTGAGCGCAGGTCTCCTCTCGGAGAAGGGTTATAAGCCATAGTCCACCACGTTGGCCCAATGCGAATTGGCGGACTTCACACACCTTCGAGAACACTATGAAGAACTCTCAGGTGTGCAGGTTTCCTCACGATGTTTTCCTTCACCGTTGAAGCAAGTGTTATTTAATTGCTTAAACACACTTGACTTCGAAAAGGTGCTGCTTTGTTCGAAAAAATCTGCCAGAGGTGCGTACCCGGGATCGAACCTGCGACCTCCCGAATAGGAGACCAAAGTCCTAACCACTAGGCTATCACTGCTTATTTATTTATCATATCTAAATTTTTTCACAACAGGCACAGGTTCGAGCGAACAGAATAAGCGCGTGTACGCGTTTTTTGAAGCACAAAATGTGGCGCGCGTGTCAGCGCGTATGCCGATACGATTTCAAATTCAAAATTCAAATTCAAATTCAAAAATATTTATTTCACATAGGCCAACCTGTGGCTCTTATGACAAGTCATGACTCTACCACCGGTTCGGAAAGCGGATTCTGCTGAGAAGAGCCGGCAAGAAACCCAGCAGTTGCTCTTTTCAAAATAATCATTTTACAATATTATTATGCAGCTATTACATTGTAATAAGTTTTTTATACTATCTTGTGGGCAGCTGGATAAGAGGTTAAATACGTGCGAAGAAATACGCTAGTCTGAAATCGCCCTGATAATCGAAACCTTATTTCTGTACCAACCCTACTACATTAATACTTAGCAGCTCGGAAGGTAGGAAGTTGTCGATGTTACATCGTTGCTTCGGAGAGTACGTAAATGCTGTGTGGATAACGCCTGATAACTCTCCGGTCATTTCCGATTGGCATCCCAAATTAAGAGAGGGAGGGAATAAAGATTGCACCTCTGTTTACGCTTACCTACATTTATGCACAATCGTGCGTTTTTTTTTTATCTTATTTATTTTAAGGAGCTTTTATAGGTGACCTACATGTCAGCCCCATCGGTACACACAAATAACATAAAAAATCTTTCATTGATTCAATTATAATTAAATCCGCTCAAATAGCCATTTCAAACAACCTATGACGAAGTATCAGTTTTGAATATCGTAAATTTTCAACTGCAAAGAAGTGTATTCTTTAAATTACTTCCAAATACAGCGTCGGTGGCAATATCCAAGAGAAATACTTTCGCAACATGTCGTAAAGAGGAAAAATAAGTCGCGTCAACATATCCTTGGCGGATTCTTTAGAGCAGCGCCATCTATCGCGGTTAATAGCGAGTTTTGACGTAAACTGCCGCGCGCGGTAACAAATAGTGGTGTTTTTCCGACCCACATAGGAATTTTAGGGTTATTTCGACCAAGTTTTAAAGTTTTATCATTTTATGTAATGGCTGACGTGATTACTTTGGATTTTATGGTTTTATATCTGAGTCCATTTTTATTATACCTAAAGCTTAGACTGGGCACCTCGTTGGTCTAGTGGTTAGCAGGTTCGACTGGGACTGACGAGAGCGTGGGTTCGATTCCTGGGCCAAAACAAGTTTTGAATTTTCTATCAAGACTTTCACAGTATCTGCCCTGAGTTAGGAAGTAGACAGTGTGTGCCTCATAGAGCACGTATAGCCGTTGTCCTGGATCTGATCTTTCTCCGGTTGGTTCGAATTTCTGTCCCACAGAACTATGTGAGTGAGGGAATAGAGAGTGTTAATACAGATTGAGCACTATAATATCTCCCATGCAGATGGCTTATCTCTTTCAGTGTGCATGATATTATGATAATAAATGCTCAAGCGGGCGGCGCGGCGCGGCGAAGGGAGGGTTTTGGTAGAAATTATTATTTTTCAAATATCCGATACCTACGTCTAGCGCTCAGTGGTGACTACATTTCATCATCATCATGAGCAACCCATTAACGTCTCACTACTGAGCGCAGATCTCCTCTCAGAGAAGGGTTATAGATAGACCATAGTCTACCACGCTGGCCCAATGCGAATTGGTAGACTTCACACACCTTTGAGTACATTATGGAAAACTCTCAGTGTAGGTTTCCTCACGATGTTTTCCTTCACCTTTGAAGCATATGTGATATTTAATTTCTTAAACGCATTTAACTCCGAAATGTCAGAAGTGTACCCGGTATCGAACCTGCGACCCCCCCCCCCCTAATAGGAGACCGCAGTCCTAACCACTAAGCTATCACTGCTTACGCGACTACATTTACTCATACATAATTAACCTACCAATCCACGCAAAACATTATTATTTTATAAGGCACGTTAAAGATCAATATCGCCGCATCTACCAGCGTTTTAAAGTAACGAAGTACACGGAGTTTAACCCTAAACTGCGGATGTGATCGCTTAAATTAAATTTCACGTCCCGTGCGGGCGTTATCTTGAAATTAATTTGTAACGAATAACCCATCGGTAGTGTTGGGTCCGAATAGTTTGTGATTTATTGTTTGTTTGTATGTACTTTGTACGACAACACCATAGCGTATGAGGTTGGGAGTATTATGTTTTTGAATGTCTATGTTGTCCTACGTTACTCTATTCCAATCCTTTCCTTTCCAATCCAATAAAAGTCAGTCAGTCAGTAAGTCAGTCAGTCACCTTTTCCTTTTATATATGACTAGATTGACTTCGTCCACTTGGAGTTTTCAAAAATCCTTTCTAAAATAACCAGTCTGCCCTCCCCCTAAAGGGGTAAAATAAGGGTTTGAAAATCGAAACTAACGTGAGCAAAGCCTCGAGCAAAAGCTAGTTTTCTATAATTTGCATACGGACGTCCGAGTTAGCGACGCTCCATTAGGCGTGTGGTCACACTTAATTACGATCGTTCCTTGGGTAAAATATTAGTTTCCGACTACCCTCTGACATGTCTTTATTTTGGTTTCGAGAATTATACGAAGCTGATCTAATAATAAGCCTCATAAGTAGGCTCAGGACCGCTCAGCGGGCGATGGAGAGAGCTATGCTCGGAGTGTCCCTGCGGGATCGAATCAGAAATGAGGAGATCCGTAGGAGAACCAGAGTCACCGACATAGCTCAGCGAGTCGTGAAACTGAAGTGGAAATGGATGGGGCACATAGTTCGAAGAGCTGATGGTCGTTGGGGTCCCAAGGTGTTGGAGTGGCAACCCCGCACCGGGAAGCGCAATGTTGGCAGACCCCCCACCAGATGGACCGACGACATCAAATGAAAGCTAATGTAATTGAGGTGTATTGAGGTATATTGAGGTGTGTAATTGAGGTGTATTGAGGTATATTGAGGTGTGTAATTGAGGTGTATTGAGGTATATTGAGGTGTGTAATTGAGGTGTATTGAGGTATATTGAGGTGTGTAATTGTGTCTTTGCTATAATTTATGAAGATCTGTGCAGGCTTTTGAGTTTCATCAACTCATTTCCTACTTGATTAAAGTACTGCAGTGACTTCGATGGGGTTTTAGATTTTATTTAATTTTTATTTTAGTTTTAATTTTAGAATAAATTTAATATTAATGTAGTATAAAGTATACTTGATTAAAGGGTCTTACAAGCTGGTGCGATTGATTTTAAATTTGGATAACTGTTACTTCAGATTGTTTCCAAGGCATAGTAACCTTGAGCTAATGCTGCAACATCAAGTAGTCTGCGGGATACCCAACTCCTCAGCAACTTACAGCAGATATAGTGTGTTTAGGCTCATTAGAATGGTCTCAATGAATAGGTGTTAGATAGATGATGATCGAAGATCGAAGATGAAGGAGGTGGATCTGATTATAGAGCAGAAAACTTGGGAACAGGTTTTCAGGTATATCGTACATATAGTCTAGCCATAGATTCACATGTCGGGGTGTTTTAAATTTTTAATTTACACTGGAAAAAAAGGAATTCCAAAGACTCAATTTAAAGGTTGTAACATCTCTATGCATTTCTCCTTGTGTACCTACTCAAAACTGGAGTGACCATTTCACAAAGAGGTTTTTGCTCTCTCCAACTTGGTAGCGTAAAATTAAATGGATTAGATATCCGATGTAGGTGGATTGTCAATTTGTTTACTGGCACCCCCGAAATGTATGACATATCTTTTGTCTTATTATTCTACAGCAGAGTTTGTGTAACGAGTACAACGAACTGCAATATAAACAACTGTTTAATGGTATGGTTAAAGATTATTATTGGTTCTGCTGTGCTACTTTTTCTTCTTCTTTATCAACCGATAGACATCCACTGCTGGACAAAGGTCTCTTGCATGGACTTCCACAGGCTTCAATCTTGCGCCGCCTGAATCCAGCGGCTACCTGCGACTCGTTTGATACCGTCGGTCCGCTTAGTGGGGGGTCTGCCAACACTGCGCCTCTCGATGCGGGGTCGCCACTCCAGCATCTTGGGACCCCAACGACCATCAGCTCTTCGAAATATGTGCCCCGCCCATTTCCACTTCAGTTTCCCGACTCGCTGAGCCATGTCGGTGACTTTGGTTCTCCTACGGATCTCCTCATTTCTGATTTGATCTCGCAAGGATACTC
The DNA here is from genome assembly GCA_029955525.1 of Oeneis ivallda. Taxonomy (NCBI): domain Eukaryota; kingdom Metazoa; phylum Arthropoda; class Insecta; order Lepidoptera; family Nymphalidae; genus Oeneis; species Oeneis ivallda. The sequence continues at coordinate 4,271,096 of JARPMR010000027.1, read as the reverse complement.
CGAGTTCGATTCCGATAAATTGAGTGACTCTGAATGTACCGATATGCTTACTTCCTTACAAAACTCCTCCTCCATATATGTAATATGCGAAACTGTGGTTGTTCATTGGTTTGTTGGTTTGACCTTCAATCACGCACCAACGCAGCAACGGATCGACGAGATTTTTTGCATGGTTATAGTTGAGGACATTGGCGAGTGACAGAATTTAATCCCGGTAAAACAAAAGGTTCTGCAGTTTTTTAAAACCTAACTCGCCTAACCTAAACGTTATGTAAGTATATTTTATACCGAGATGGTTTACCTTAGTCTGTCCGTCTAGCAAAAACATCGACCCCTAAATTACCCCCGACCAAGACGATAAATAACTGAGCGATAACGGGTTTAACCCCCCCCCCCCTTCCCCCTTCCCCTGGGGGCTGCGGTCAGAGTGTCCAGCACGCGTGACTTATAAATGAGTGGTTAGATAAATCATCACAACTTGACGGTTTTTATCAGAACTTCAACTTGATTGTAACTATATTATGTATAATTCGTTATGCTTACTAATTATATAAATTGTTCTGGCATATTATCGGCCCATTTTCACCATCATATCGACACTGTCGTAGAACAAAGTTGCTTCTACAAAATTGCTACTTTACAGGAGAGCAGTTTAAAGTTTTGAACTTGGTTTTTCGGCATTCCGTAGAACAATGTTGGTTCCTATTATACGACTTGGTTATTGGTATATACTTGGTATTAACTAACGACATCGCAAGTGACAATCATCTGGCGGCGGCCGGCATTTGACAAATTAGCGACAGCAGCGCTTCTTTACAAGCGACGTTTTTCTTCGGAATGAGTTTCAGATACGACTTTACGAGAAGAAGTATATTATGTACAGAAGCAAACCGCTTTTGTCCATAATATACTTCTTCTTCATCTTTGTTAACTGATAGATTTAGACCTTTGTCCACTGCTGGACAAAGGTCTCTAGCATGGACTCCCACAGGTTTTATGTCTTGCGCTGCCCGAATCCAGCGGCTCCCTGCGTCTCGTTTGATGTCGTCGGTCCACCTAGTGGGGGTCTGCCAACACTGCGCTTCCCAGTGCGGGGTCACCACTCCAGCATCTTAGGAGCCCAACGGCCATCAGCTCTTCGAACTATGTGCCCCGCCGATTTCCACTTCAGTTTCGCGACTCACTGAGCTATGTCGGTGGCTTTGTCCTACGCATCTCCTCGTTTCTGATATGATCTCGCAGGGATACTCCGAGCATAGCTCTCTCCATTGTCCACTGAGCGACCCTAAGCCTCTTGTGAGGCCCGTAGTTGGCGACCAACCATGACAAACTTACTGCGAAGATTAATTTCCGAGAGAATATTTACAGAAATCCTTTTTTGATTCCAGGCCAAAATGAGCACGGGGGACGGCACGATGGGCGGCCACCAGAAGGCAGACGACCGACTCGGCCACCACCAGTCCATGAGCCAGATGCTGTACGGAGCGGGACTCGGCCCAGGTCGGTCGGGTTAGTAGTACACTTGTACAATCATAGGCAGTGGTGTGGCAGCGAAGAACGCCTTGATCACGTCGGGGTTAAGGCTGAAATTAGACGATGCCTCGTTCATCGTTTATTTTTGCGAATATTTTTTGCGAAAATCAACCCCAAGGTCCTTTGCCTTAAAGGCGAATTTAGATGGATGGCTCACCGATGACCTTCGAAAATGAAAGCAAAAATCTCGAAAAGTTAACCGTAGAAAATTCACCCTTAGGACGAATTAAAACGGTTCATTTTCATAAAAATTTTCGCAACGATGAGCGATGAACGTGGCTCGGTCTAATTTGGGCCTTACCACTGCACAGACGCGGAAGATGTGGACTCAACCCACAACTCAACCTATCTAATTAATCTTTGATTAACACTGAACAGGTTGCTGTCAACCTATTTTAGCCCTACTTGATTGACGCCATTTTGGCGCTGTAAATAGTAACGAGTGTCCAAGGAACTAAAATTAGGGAAGGCACTAATTGACAACTGATAGTTGATAATTTTGGTACTTCCTGCATCGTTATATTGGGTTGGGCGGCCACCAGGCAGACGACAGACTCGTCCACCACGAGTCCATGTCATGCAGTCACTGGACAGGCGGTTGTCATATTTTTTGGACCTTCTCGATCGACGCCATTTTGGCGCTGTAAACAGTTACAAGTGTCCAAGTAACTAAAATTAGTAAGGGTACTAGTTGACAACTGCTAGTTGATTGAACTGCTGATTGATACTTTTTGACCCTTCCTATCCCTATAAGTATTATTTAGTTCCAGAGACACTCATAATATTATGTCAAATGTGGCGCTTCAAATTGGTCCATAGATTAAGCTGTCATTTGTATAGGGACAGCCAGTCCAGTGTTAATCATTGATTTTATAGAGGTCAGTGGATAAACCACTTCAGCGTTACTCGACGAGCTGTGTTGACTCTATTTCTCCAGATTCGAATAAATATTTTTTAACTGGCTATAGGGGGTCTCTTGGGATGCCTTATTACTGCTTATGATTAGCATTTATACATACTACACTTCTACTTAAACACATACATTTAAATTCTACTTATATGTAGTTACACTTCTACTTCTTCTTAAGCAACTGACAGACGTTTTCTGCTGAAAGTGAAACTCTTGCATGTCCATGCACAAGAAGTCCAGACTTCCAGGTGGAAATCTTTCCACAGGGCTCGGTCTTGTGTCACTTGTATCCAGTGGCTCCCTGCAACTTGTCTGATGTTGTCGGTCCGCCTAGTGGGGGTTCTGCCAACACTGCGCTTCCTGGTGGGGTCGCCACTGCAATACTTTGGGACCCCATCATCCATCAGCTTTTCTAACATTTCCGCTTCATCTTCGTGACAAGCTGAGCTATGGGTTTATACATATGTACATATATATTTGAAGATTATTGGATAAGAAGGGGCTCATCGAAAATTAGGATAGTTAGAAAAAAAAAGCCGGCCAAGTGCGAGTCGGACTCGCGCACCGAGGGTTCCATACTCCAAAAGTAAAAGTAAAACGATAATATTATATTAATTTGCATAATTATCGTTAACTTTGTTTGTAGAGGTTTATTGTTAATATAAAAAAAACTATGCTAGTTAGAGCGTTGGTTTTATTTTTCCTGTAAAATATACATAAACCTCTATTGAACATAATTATTTCTGATTTTTCGATTGGTAAACTTCGGAGATAAGGGGGGGGGGGGGGGGAACGGTATTTTTTTCGACATTTTGGCTGATTACTCAAAAGCTATTATATATAGAAATAAATAAAAAACTGCTTTAGAATGCACAAGTAAAGGCCTTTCATATGATACCCCACTCGGTATAATTATCTTACTTTGAAATTTCAAACCCCTGATTTTCCCCCTTTTTTAATTAAACTAAAATAATTTTCACGTTCGATTGGTAAACTTCGGAGATAAGGGGGGGGGGGGGGAACGGTATTATTTCGACATTTTGGCCGATTAATCAAAAACTATTATATCTAGAAATAAATAAAAAACTGTTTTAGAATGCACTAGAATGCACAAGTAAAGGCCTTTCATATGATACCCCACTCGGTATAGTTATCTTAATTTGAAATTTCAAACCCCCGATTTGCCCCCTTTTTTAATCAAACTAAAATAATTTTCGCGTTGCTTTTATTTTTCCTGTAAAATATACATAAACCTCTATTGACCATAATTATTTCAGATTTTTCGATTGGAAAACTGCGGAGATAAGGGGGGGGGGGAACGGTATTTTTTCGACATTTTGGCCGATTATTCAAAAACTATTATATATAGAAATAAATAAAAAACTGTTTTAGAATGCACAAGTAAAGGTCTTTCATATGATACCCCACTCGATATAGTTATTTTACTTTTAAATTTTAAACCCCCGATTTTCCCCCTTTTTTTATAAAACTAAAAATAATTTTCGACTTTTCTTTATTTCAATGCTTTTGGGCCACTATTATACACAACTATGCCAAATTTCATGTTGATAGCTTTAATAGTTACTGAAATAATCGACTGTGACAGACGGACGGACAGACGGACGGAGAAATATTTTTACCATTTTGGTATGGAATCCTAAAAATGGCCATTAAAAGTAACTATTTAATACTTTATTGCTTTGGTTTTGATGAATGATTTTTTTAATAAGCCAATTTATCATAAAATGGATATTGATATGATAAATAATTAATGATTAAACGAACTTACCTGTACGTGAAGTTCTATCATAATTATACGAGCGCCGAGTCCGAAGAGATTAGTAATGTAGATTTTATTTACACATGTAGTTACGCATAGTTGTCACCACTCTCCACTAAGTTGAGAAAAAAGTATTAATTTGACTAAACTTTTTTTTTTTTTTTTGTAGGTTGGTAGGTATCGTCCAGTTTTTGTCGGTAGGTATCGTCCAGCTCGATTCGCAGACGATTGTCGCCATTCATTTAGTTTAGAGTAAGATATCCTGATATTCATTGATGTATTTCCGAGACACTTGGGGTACGCACAGTACTGGGCGGGCGGGTTACTAATCTCTTCGGACTCGGCGCTCGTATAATTATGATAGAACTTCACGTACAGGTAAGTTCGTTTAATCATTAATTATACTCGCGCCTCGTCCTCGAGATTAGTAATGTAGATTTTATTTACACATGTAGACATTGAGAGAATTGCGGAAATATCATCAATGATAAGCGTTGTTATATCTTTTGGTACAATCAATAAACATAAGCAACAGCTTTGTACTTCTAGGATTATTAATAATAATTCGAATCCCAAATGTATGTTAACTAACTAGGGATAAATTATTCTTATAGAAGCTATCATAGGTATTTGTAAATAATTATGTACTAAGTACAATAACTATTTATAATAAGCTTGGCGAGTGATTTCACTGGACATAATTGATTGATCATAATTATAATAAATTTTGGTTAATTATTTATTGTTTTTGCTAAAGTAGTATCATCATGGTTAACAATTATCCCGTTGATAAAATTTAGCAAAAGTTGTGGAATTCCTACTCCAATCTGCCGTTTTACGAATAGTATCTAGGCTAACTCCGAGTGAGTGCGCGCGCGACGATGCAGCATGTCTCGTGCTGTGGTCACTGAATACGCTCGTTTCGACCTCACACTCAGAGTGTTTGCGATCCTACTGGTTTATTGGGTTTCCTAATGCCAACAAATAATTCATCAGACATTCTTAATTATGAGGTGCCTTCTATATAACACAGCAATTTAGTGGCTGAGTATATAGCTGTTTTTTTTTTTTTTTACAAAGAAGGGTAAATGAATAATGGGTTGTTGAAACCCAGGTTTGGAGGTTTTTATAATGTCTGGGATTTTAATTGTGATACGCTGAGGGAGAATTTGAATATAACTAACTTTTATCTTCGAAGGAGTTTGTGCTCTTTGTGCGGTTGACAGAGCTAGTAAAGTAATGGTTTTATTTGTAAGCTTATCTAAGGTTAACTCCTCATTGGGGTGTCATGAACTCATTTTATCTAATACTAGGTTGACATCCTAGGTAACATCATATTTAGGTTTTGGTGGTTTTAGTCGAAAACCCCATTTAAGGAATCTTTTTATGCTATCACCATTAATTAGTTCTGGACTAAGTATCGGGGAAAGAGCAGATTTGCACGAATTGAGTGTATCATATTGGCAACCATCATTAAAGAGTTGGGTTAAAAAATAAATTGCTGTGGGCATAGATTGATCATAAATATTAATCGAGTTAGTTTGACAGAAATACCACCATTTCTTCAAGTAAATATCGTATTGTTTCAAGGAATTAGGTGCTAATGATGCCAACATTATTTTTACAACATTATTTCAAGAGATGATTCTGGTATGTTTTTCCTTGAAAATGCTTCCTGCATAATAAGCCTGCCACCAGTGTAATTGAGTCGTGTATTCGACGGGAGCTCGTGCCTTGTCTGTAATTATTTTTCTAAGTGTTTTAAGTATGACTGAAAAGGGCGGGAATGCGTAGAAGTCATAATTTGACCATGAAACTGTAAATGAGTCTATAGCGAATGCGTCTGGATCTCGGTGCCAGGATATGTATGTTGTGCATTTGTTGTTGATACGACTTGCAAACAAATCAATATTTGGATAACTGAATGTGTTGGGTGAGACTGTTAAACGCCCAATCAGACAGTTCCCATTTTATGTCTGGATGAGTTCATCGAGATTCATAGTCTACAATTGTATTGCCACTGGATTTTATTTACGAAGTGAAAACGAAAAAGTTCTTTGCTTTCGCACCACTCCCATATATCACGAGTAATTTTGGTGAGGTGAGGGTACTGTATACCCTCTATTTTATTTATGTATGCTACTGCCGTCGAATTGTCAACGCGAAGCAATATTTGGCAGTCAAAATAGTTTTTTTTTTTTTTTGCAAAAAATTTAAGGCTATGAATGCAGCGAGCAGCTCTAAATAATTTATGTGTTGCTCTCGTTCGATATTCGACCACAGCTAACTTGCAGACCTACCTTCACATGCGGCCCCCGACCCCGTCGTTGAGGCGTCAGAAAATATCTCAACTTGGTAGGCATAAATCCTTATTCGGTGGAAAGAAGGTCATATTTTACTATCCACCAGTCAACGTCAGGTTGAAGTGATTCAGGTAATTCATAAAATTGTTATAATCATCATGATCTTTCAAGTTGAGATATTTACATTTTTCCATTTCTTTAGTGTGCAGCCATCCATATTGGATGGCTGGACAAGTAGATACTAATAAGCCTAATAGCTGAGCGAAAGTCCTAATTTTGTAAAGCATTAATTATGAAAACATTGTTAGTTGCACTTTAATTCGAAATCTTGTGTCTGTTGGTAAGTTAATTTGAAACTTGTGTGAATCTATGATCATACCTAAAAATTTACATTTACTCGAAGAAAAGAGTACGCTTTTTTCTTCATTAATAATGAAACCACACTAATAGTTTTTTAGTTAAATGGATGTTAGTTAGACATTCTGAACAATAGCCAATCGTCTAAAATCTAAATAGACAGAAGGCCTGCGGAACACAATAATTGAGCTATAGGTTTACATATTTTTGTAAAAACGTATGGGCCGTGCTCAGCCCGAACGGCAAGACCTTAAATTTGAATAATTTAACCTCAAAAGAGAATCTTAAATATTTTCGTGATTCTTTATGCATTTTAATTAAAAAATATGCGTCTTTTAGGTCAATTGATGCCATTTGACAATCATATGTTACAATTTTTAGTGATGTTCTTAAATCCTCTAATTTAAAATGATCCGTTGTAACAAATTTATTTAGATATTTTAAATTCAATATAAAGTGCATTTTTCCATATGGTTTTGGTACCAGGAAAATACAAATTGGTTTTTACAAGGAATACATTCTGATATGGCTCCCATATTGAGTAGGTTATTAATAGTTTCTAAGTAAAGAAATCTTTCATTAGCCGAGTAAGTTGGTCTAGCAGGAGGTATCTGTTGTACAACAAGTGATGTAAATGGTATTTAATAACACTTTATCCAGGATAGAATTATCGTTTGTAATTGCAGCCCATTGTAGATAAAATTTAGATAAACGGCCTGCGTGCTCAACTGTATCTAATAGCAGCGACGGAGATACGTCGCCTGATGACCCCGCGATGATGTCTTTGATGAGCGCGCGGCGCGACAGGCTCGCGGCTCCTCGGTGGCCTGCGTGCCTGGGGGAAGCCTTGTGGTTTAAATTTCTTGATGCCGGTTCTTTATAATATAATAATATAATAAATATAATAATAGGTGTTCGCTTTTGATTGATTTCGAATTCAGTTGAGAATTTATGTCAAGCTAAACAAGCTATTGCACTAGACATTAGTTTTTGTTTATTTTCAATGCCTTTATCTCGTTTGACTGCAGTATTGCCGCTTTAATTTCCAAATTTATTTTAGGGGCATCTAGTTAAAACACAATTTTTTACGGCTTTCCTTATTGAGACCGTTTTTAACAACATTTTAACGTTCGTTGCGTATCTCTACGTATTTGTCATTGCAGGTAGGATCATCGCCTAAAATTTCTAGAAATTCTGTATCCAGATCAGGAACATTTGTACCATGAACAATAGGCTCTTTGGGGGGGACATATATGTCAGTACTAGGGCCTGGCTGAGGTTCACACGTTTTATTCAAATTCTGAACTGTGTCGTCCTCAGTTTGCCAGTCTATTAACAAGCAATCATCTGGTTGCGATGCCCCCCGCATTTTGAATGGCGACAATCGTCTGCGAACCGAGCTGGACGATACCTACCGACAAAAACTGGACGATACCTACCAACCTACAAAAAAAAAAAAAAAGTTTAGTCAAATTAATACTTTTTTCTCAACTTAGTGGAGAGTGGTGACAACTATGCGTAACTACATGTGTAAATAAAATCTACATTACTAATCTCGAGGACGAGGCGCGAGTATAATGATAATGAATATGATAAATTATAAAATGGACCGGGCCCCCTTTCGTTGTTTTGAATATTATGTCATAGTGGAAGGCCCGTTCAAAATTTATTAAATGTGATTCTTTATTAACCTTTAGCAAAAAAATATTTTTAAAAACCCGACTTCAAACGCCCGCGCCACTACAAAGTATATATAATTTATTGTTGATTTTTTTAAAACCGCTTGACCGATTTCAATAAAATATTTTAAATGGGACCCGGGAACTATACCCTTTGAAACAAAAAAGAATTTTCCAAATCGGTTCAGGATAGAATAGAATAGAATAGAAATGTTTTTTTTTTATTTAAATAAACTTTTACAAGTACTTTTGAATCGTCAATGAAGGTTCGGAATGCCGTTCCTGCCGAGAAGAACCAGCAAGAAACTCGGCAGTTGCTCTTTTCAAAATCGACGTCGACATCAGGCGTCTTCGTGTAATCGGTGAACGTACAAAAAAGAAGATTCCGACGAACAAAGAACCTCCTCCTTTTTTGAAGTTAAAAAAAATATTGACAAGCCCTTTCTTGTCCAGCACCCTACACTTATCAGATTGCTCGTTCCTCATACTAATGTATGCTTACCCCCTGTTCCCAGGGTCGTCGTCTTCCTCACCAGTAGGGGGCACCAACGCTGGCAGCGGTCTGCTGGTCGTCCCGCAGCCGTTGGGCAAGGGCCCAACGAAGCTGCAACCTTTACACGCGCACGCGAGGAAGTACCACTGCAAGATGTGTCCACAGGTATGAGATAACTATAGTTTTCACCCGACGACGCAAAGGGGTGGTAATGTTTATCAGTCTATATGTATGTATGTTTGTTTGTTCCTTTGTGGCACTCTAGAGACCAAACGCGTGGGCTGATTTTGACAAGTCGCACGTTATTAGATTCGCCATGCCATCATGCGTCAACGAGAACATAAACATTTTAAAAATTCAAAATGGCGGATTTTTAACGCCATAACGTGTTCAAATATTTTTTTTCTTCAAATCCTATTGAGTGAGGTATCAAATTAAAGGGTTTGAAAAGGGGATTACGAAAATATACATATTTTTTTTTCATTCATATTTTTTAAATCAGTCGAGTTTTTTATTCTTTTTTAATATTTTGCTTGTTTCATTGTAGCATGGTGCGGGTGACAGGTCAATACTATGTAACTTATTATGTAAAAAATATTTTTATTTTTTGAAGCCTCAATAGCCCAACGGTCGAGGTTGCGGACTGTAGAAAGGCCACCGATGCACTGTTTCCGTTTATTAGGAGGAGAAAGAAGAATATTAGTCAAGACCAATATTGGCTAATATTCTTTTTTTTTATAAATTTGAAAAAAGTTAGCCCTTGACTGCAATCTCACGTGATGGTTAGTGACAATGCAGTCTAATATAGTGACGGGCTAACTTGGAAGAGGGCACCTACAATAAACATATACAGCTAGCACCCCTTCTAAGAATTAAAAAAAATCTATTGGATAGAAGCAGGCGTTACTTTGCGGAAGTCCATGATTAGCAAGAAAAGGGTAGAATTATTTTGCTATAATCCGCCAACAGAAAAAATCTGTATAATTTTTACACTACTCTCTTTACCGTTGCAAATATTTTTAAGTGTATTATTTGTCCTAAATGCAACATGTATATCATGTGCTTTAAGTCTCTTCGCGATACGCTCCGACACTGTTCCAAAATAAGTTAAACTGGATTTGTATTTATTTATTTTATCAGGTGATGATGAATATAAATCCTGTTTTATCCGCATCAATTGTTGCTTTTTTATTATATTATTAACAATATTATTGTTGTAACCATTTGCCTGTGCCATGTGGTAAATTACTTTTAATTCTTTTAAGTAGTTTTCTTTTGTGAGTGGAATAGACAGCAACCTATGTACGTAACTGTGGAACGCTGCGAGTTTATGCTGCCACGGATGACAGGATGAAGCGGGTATGGTTGTGTCTGTGTATGTGGGTTTCCGGAAAATACCAAACTGATGTTTATTATTAGCACGAGTTATAGTAAGATCGAGGACATATAAACATATTGTCAAAAATAACAAAATTCTGTATTACTATAGATATGTAGATGATATAATTATATGTTGGACTGGGACAGACAGACAACTTGACACATTTGTCAAAAATCTAAACAATATACACCCGAAAATTAAATTCAAATTAGAATTAGAACAAGATAACTCTATAAGCTTCCTCGATCTTACTATAACTCGTGCTAATAATAAACATCAGTTTGGTATTTTCCGGAAACCCACATACACAGACACAACCATACCCGCTTCATCCTGTCATCCGTGGCAGCATAAACTCGCAGCGTTCCACAGTTACGTACATAGGTTGCTGTCTATTCCACTCACAAAAGAAAACTACTTAAAAGAATTAAAAGTAATTTACCACATGGCACAGGCAAATGGTTACAACAATAATATTGTTAATAATATAATAAAAAAGCAACAATTGATGCGGATAAAACAGGATTTATATTCATCATCACCTGATAAAATAAATAAATACAAATCCAGTTTAACTTATTTTGGAACAGTGTCGGAGCGTATCGCGAAGAGACTTAAAGCACATGATATACATGTTGCATTTAGGACAAATAATACACTTAAAAATATTTGCAACGGTAAAGAGAGTAGTGTAAAAATTATACAGATTTTTTCTGTTGGCGGATTATAGCAAAATAATTCTACCCTTTTCTTGCTAAAAAAAATCTATTATATAAAATTTTCATGTCGCGGTGTTTGTTACCAAACTCCTCCGAAACGGCTGGACCGATTTTTATGAAATGTTGTGTGCATATCGGGTAGGTCTGAGAATCGGCCAACATCTATTTTTCATACCCCTAAATGATAAGGGTGACCCACCACTAAATATTTTTGTTGGCGGTACGAAGTTCGCTGGGTCAGCTAGTTTATAATAAAAATTAGCTGTACAAAATCTTTCATTGATGTTTCATTGAAAAAACTTCGTGTTAAATTTTTTATCAATGTATAGAAACAATTCAGGTTCAATAATTCTTAAGGAAGAAAGAAAGAAAAATAAAGAAAAAGCATGAAAGAGCATTTTAAAGAGTGCCTTCACTTCACATTACCCTGGCGCGCGCTTCCATCACCCGGGCATTTTGATATGTACATAGCTACCTACATATAGGCTAAAAAAACCAATAAGCAATTCATGACAATGTTAAGAAATCATTGGACGAGATACTCACAATTACTCGGTACTCGTTAGCATCACGATAGTATCCGAGTTTACCCTCAACGAAGTATTCAAATTCAAAAATATTTATTTCATGTAGGCCAACCTGTGGCTCTTATGACACGTCAAGATTCTACCACCGGTTCGGAAAGCGGATTCTGCTGAGAAGACCCGGCAAGAAACTCAGCAGTTGCTCTTTTCAAAATAATCATTTTACAATATAAATTATTAGCTATTACATTGTAATAAGTTTTTATATAATATGACATTTCCACAAAACGTACTACAATTCAATTCATGTTAAAGACGGGCAATGTAGGAATTCAGTAGGAATGCTAAACTGTTTCGGATGAAATCCTCTAATTAGCACACAAATAAATTTAACGGTACTTAACACAAAAAACAAACAACGAACCCTTGATGCCCACCAATTCACAACTAGCGGTCAAAAATTACATCAAAATAAACAAAGCAAACCCAAAAGTAACTCTCTCCATCTTTCCTTAATTAGAAAAAATAAACATGCTTCATTCAAAAATCAATCGTAGTCCGAAAGGTATAAAGTTGCAATTAATATAATGAACAGGTCACAAGAACAAAGACATCTAAAAATAATATTAGTGATAGATAGGTCAAAACAAGAAAAAATATTTGCCAAGAAATTATTCGTCATAATAATTATGTCAACTAGTCTTCTTCTTTGTCTTTAACTCCTGTATTAAACCAGAAACATTTTCTGACCTCTGCGACTGATCAAAGTATTACCAAGTAGGTTTTTTTTTAATTATATGCGTAATGCCTACTTACAAATTAAATAAATATTCGAATTCAAAACTATTTATTTCATGTAGGCCAACTTGTGACTCTACCCACAAAATTGTTAATAACAAGGCAATTGCAAAGGCAGAATGTTAAGAATAAATTATTGTCATTAAGAATTCTGTAGCTCTATCACATCATCATCTTGCCACCGACTTGCATAATGTTGCTGATACAGACTACTAAAAAAAATGAAAAGAACTGAGAAAAGGCATTTTTTTTCACACAGGATTGGCTGAATTTATGGCATTCTTATTTCATCCATGCATTTTTGTGAGAAGGACCAGCCTATCAGAAGTGATGGCGGTTGTCATATTGTACCAATCTCTTTTAGAAAATAATGTCCTCCCGACCGAATCCGATCACGGCGGCCAACCTCCTTAAAGATCAGCCGTCTGCGCGGGAGATATTATAGTGCACAAGTATGTACGCTAACACAGGTGCACTCTCTATTCCCTCACTCTCATAGTCCAATGGGACGGAAATCCGACACGACCGGAGAGAGATCAGGCTTTACGTGCTCTCCGAGGCACGGGGGTGACACACCGCCAACTTCCAAACTCCGGGCTAGTAAATTTTTTTTAACGACCCGACCTGGGAATCGGATTCGGGACCTCGTCATATGTAGTCGAACAAGCTAACCACTAGACCAACGAGGTAGCCAGAAATCACATAGCCGCTCTAACATTGATTTAAATCTCTCCACACGGCTAATCAAAACCGGGAGCCAAAGAATGTCATCGCAAAAATGCGGGGCTGAGGACAGACGGACAGACAAAAAGTCGGATCTTTTGATACCTATTGGGATTGTGTAAATTTCTGGATTCCCGCCGCACTCGGTGCGGGTCGGGTTGGGAGCGGCGTTTGAGAAGTTTTTGATTTTTTAAAAAGAAATCAGAACTTTTTTCGAACCTAATGCTAATTTAACGATCAAATTACTATTGTGAAAGAATTCTCTTTCGCTCTTCGCGTGGTAGGTATTCTACATTTTTGAGGGTCATGACCCTTTTTAAGTAATCACTAGATGATGCCCGCGACATCGTCCGCGCGGATTAAGGGTTTTTAATTCCCGTTCCCGGGGGAACGGGCATCAAAAGACCTATCAAAAAATCTTTTCTTTCCCGGAATAAAATGTAGCATATTATGTGTTAACTCTGTCTATGAGCTACAATTTCAGTCAAGTCAGTTCATTCGTTGTGGCGTTAAAGAGTTTCGCATTTATAATACTAGATGATGCTCGCGACTTCGCCCGCGCGGATTAAGGTTTTTAATTCCCGCGGAAACTCTGTAATTTTCCGGAATAATATGTGTAAATCCTGGGTATGAGCTATCTCCGTTCCAAATTTCAGCCAAATCGGTTCATTTTTTGTCGCGTTAAAGAGTAACAAACATCCATCCATCAATCCTCACAAACTTTCGCATTTATAATATTAGTAGGAAATAGGAATTAGTAGGATTAATAGGCTTATGTGGCTAATTCTGTGAAAGAAAACCCCCCTTTGTTTTTGTTTTTCTTTTACCTGGCCACAGCAAAGCTAAGGAACGGGTTATGTTTTTAGCAGTATTTTCTTATTTATGTCTAAACTATTGAACAGATTTTGATGAATGAGGTGTGAATGGATTCGTTTATTATTATTAAGGTTCGAGTGACATATATTTCACTTAACTACGGGGAGCTTCATAGGTTTGATGCTTTCATACAAAGTTTTTTTTTGTCTAATGTTCTCACGACACCTCCTGAAACCAAAACCATGCAATATCTTCCGCATTGCAAATGGTCATACAAATTTCTATCATTCCCTTAGTAAAGCCCTTTTCCAAATTATCTACAACATCTTCCAGCAATAATCAACCTTATTTCAGTTGGAAGAGAGACTATAACAACTCACAAAAATATTGGTTCCGAAAATCCTGATGCGCTTGAAGGATGATCTTTTTGCCAATTTAACTTCGACTTTGTCTGAATGTGTTAAGAGTTATTTTTAGTTGTATATGGAGGAATAGTTTTAGTAAGGCATTAGACAGCCACTTATAGACGCCTATTTATCACGAAATGAAAATCGCATCCGAGTTCCGGTCATCTGTCGGTTTCCGGCCTAAACGACATTTTTTTATTGCTAGCAATTTGTGTGATTCCGTCCTTTTTTTAGAAACATGCATACCTACCTAACCTATATTATGAGAGAGGGTGTTTTTTAAAATAGAAGATTTTTAGATGTATTCAAAGAGAGAAATTCCATTTCCCTGCCCCGTTACCTTAACCAATTTAGATCTCAATGGGAAAATATGATGCCCGTGTCTAAGCTAATTTCATCAAGTCAACCAATCGCCAGCCCACTATTGGGCACTCAAAAGAAAGTTTCACTGAACTGATTTTAATGTAGTTTTTTGCATTAAGTAGATAGGTAATAGGTAAGTCTGTTTAAATTCTGAACAGGTTCTTTACCTTAGGAAGGAACAGGGAACCTTAAGTATACAGGTATTTATAAAAATTTATTAAAACACAGGTATAATAAAAATTCAAAAATTCAGGTTTAATCTGCAACGGCCCCTTCAGGTGTGACCTTAAGTTATAATATATAAGAACCTGTTCAGAATTTAACTGAGTATTTAATTTTTATTTTATAACGATTTTATTATAAACAAGACTTTATACATATTTTTACATTTTACACAGATAAAATATAAAAATATGTATGAAGTTATAATAAAATCGTAATATTAATAAGTTGCGCGCGCGCCGTCGGCAGGTGTGCGCGCATGCGCAATTAAAAATTGTCACGGGAACTGCGTGCGATTATAGTGGCTGGGCCAGGGAAGTAGAGGTTTACATACCTATTGAAATCATATATACGTTGTCGTCTCGAGAGTTAGACATCCGTTGCTGACATAGGTCTCTTACAAGAGTCTATTATTATTCTTCACAGCTAAACTAAATCTTATGCTGTTGCGTCCTGCAACTCGCAGAGATTTTCTTTAATTTTTTGTGAAAATGCTTTGTGGGATTGAGTAAGCTTTTATAACATTTTTCCGAAAGAATTTGTAGATTTGCCTTTACACTTTATATAAAATATAATAATTTAATATAAAAATACTTTTTAAAAAACCGATTTCAAATGCCCGCGCCACTACGAAGTATATAATTTATTGATGATATTTTAAAAACCGCTCGAGCGATTTGGTTAAAATTTAAGTAAGACCATTTGGGAAGTATACCCTTTAAAACAAAAAAAGAACTTTCCAAATCGGTTCAGGCGTCTTTGAGTAATCGGTGAACATACATTAAAAAAAAAATATTCTGACGAATTGAGAACCTTCTCCGGTTAAAAACATTTATTAGGTATTTAGGTCGACATTATTAGACAATTAATAAGTGTCTTAATGCCGATGCATGGAAGCAATCAGCTATGCAATTAGCTGCCCACAAGATTTATATCTTTAGAGCATTCAACTTAAATGCTCTAACGTCTAAGCCTACATCATACATCGACACCGTCGTCTCAAGCGATAGTCCACTGCAGGAAATACAGTTGTCTTGCAAGTATCGCCACAAACCACGATTTTGTGCCATTTGTATTCACGGCTCACTTTAAACCGTCTGACGTGTACCTAGTCCACCAATTATCATATTTCCTACTCCCTGCTAATATTATAAATACAAAAGTTTGTGAGGATGGATGGATGGATGTGTGTTACTCCTTTACGCCAAAACAAATAAGCCAATTTGGCAAAAAATTTGGAATGGAGATAGCTCATATTCAGGATTAACCCATAGGACTTTTTATCCCGGAAAATTATAGAGTTTCCGCAGGAATTAAAAAACCTTAATCCACGCAGACGGAATCGCAGGCATCATCTAGTAATTTATAATACGAGCTTAACTTTTAATCATTCGAATACGCATTTTCTTAATTAATAACCGCTAATTCCCTGGCCGCAAGCTCAAGCAAGCGTTAGACATGCAATTTAGCATTTCATATTTAATCTGCATTAACGACCGTTAAACAGCCGACCTACCAGGCTATATTTCATTAATTTACGACGCCATTTTAAACTGAGTAAAAATTAAAATTTACTCTACTTTATAGTATCGTAGTGGGCAGGACTTGACAAGCCTTTTATATATATTACTAAGCTTTTGCCGGCGGTCTCGCTCACGTTAAGTTCGTTTTATGAAACTCTTATTGTACCCCCTTAGGGATTATGAGTTTTCAGAAATCCTTTCTTAGCAGTTGCCTAAGTCATAATAGCTATCTATATGCCAAAGTTCAGCCCGATCCGTCCAGTAGTTTGGGCTGTGCGTTGATAGATCAGTCAGTCAGTCTGTCAGTCACTTTTCGCATACGATTCAACTAGGCTAGTAGTACAAAAGGTGGTTAAGATAAGGTAGATACAGTAGATATTACAGTTTTAGTTAAGGTGGAAGACACAGTTCTGCCCGCGAAATTCAAATTTAATTTGGTTTTTCGCAATTTGTAAACTAATACGACAAAGTAGGCTTATGACATTCTAATTGCGACAATGGCAGTATCATCTTCACAGGTTTATGTAAAAATCTTTACTTGAAAGTGTCCAGTTTAAGAAATTAATCAAAATATCGACTAATTTGTGAGTAACTCACGTCCAACTCAGTATTTTGATTAATTTCTTGAAGGTCACTTTCAAGTAAAGATTTTTATGTAAACCTGTGAAGATGATAATTCTACTGGCGCAATTAGAATGCCATTAGCCTAGTTTGTCGTATTAGTTTACAAATTTCGAAAAACCAAATTAAATTTAAATTTCGCGGGCAGACTCGTATAATCATCCTTAAAAAGTAATTAAACCACCAAAAAAGCATTTTGGGTTATGTTCGGTTTTATTTAACATTTTTACAAAATTGCTATACTTAGTTTTAATTGTGGTGATTGGCTGAATGTAAGTATGTCGTTCTTTTTGCAACAATACATTTTAACTAATAGCGAGAAAGTGTCTGCAGATCAGGGTACCAATTACTGTGTAAAAGTTATTCCATTGATCGTATTAGTATTCGATGGAATTAGCGGCAAAGTAAAATAATCCTTGATTGTATTGCTTTAAAGTCACAAATTCAGTACAACCGATTTTAACGTGGAGCGTTATGGAGCGTGTCGAACATACCTAAACGTATAAGAATGCATACACGAAATTGAGCTCTAAAAATACGTACGAGTAGCTCTTATCTGTATGCCAAATTTCAGCCCGATCCGTCCAGTGGTTTGAGCTGTGCGTTGATATATCAGTCAGTCAGTCAGTTAGTCACCTTTTCATTTTATTCATTTAGAAGAGAAGAGATGTGTATTTATCATCATCATCACACGCGCACGAAATCACGGTCATCAGCTAGTCAAAATATAAACATTCGAAACAGTCAAACCAAGACCCAAGATTGCGGTCTGTGGTAGCAAAGACGACCACGCGAGCATTAAGCCGTTTAAGAGATCAGAGATGCAAAGGGAAATAAATAAATACAATATAATTATACTTACATCGTACATGTATCTGTAGGAGTGCAGTGATAGCCCAGTGGTTAGAACTGCGGCCTCCTATTCGGGGGGGTTGCAGGTTCGATCACGTACATCTGAATTTCTAGATTTACGTGCCTTTAAGCAATTAAAGTACGTCTGGACAGGCGTACCCACATAGTGTCATAATCTCGTAGCAACCAACGTTTGAAATTTTCGAGCAAACTATGATATTCATCATCATCAGTAGCAACCAATCAACGGCTCACTACTGAGCGCAGGTCTCAGAGAAGGGTTATAGGCCATCCACCACGCTGGCCCAATGCGAATTGGCGGACTTCACAAACCTTCAAGAACATTATGAAGAACTCTCAGGTGTGCAGGTTTCCTCACGATGTTTTCCTTCACCGTTGAAGCAAGTGATATTTAATAGCTTAAACACACTTGACTCTGAAAAGTCAGAGGTGCGTACCCGGGATCGAACCTGCGACCCCCCGAATAGGAGACCACAGTCCTAACCACTAGGCTATCACTGCCACAACTATGATATTACGTTGCCGCATTTATGAAGCGATTTTTTGTACGAAGGGCGGTATCTAGTAGCGACCAAGCTACCGATCCTAAATCTATGGATATTGTATTATTTTGATTAAAAAAAATTGTTGCCTGTAAAGTCGGTTTACGGACGATAGTTTTACGTCATAACGTCATAAAGAAACATCTAAGTTCTAACCTAATATTTATATCCACTAACTAACATTGAAAGTTAAAAACTAGATCGCGCCCGATGAACAGCGTGCTGCAGGCTGCTAGAACTAGCTCGCAACACATACAAGCCAACGCTTGGGATGATCGTGCCACTCTATCGCTTGTTCCGCGCTCTCGCTTGCACGCGCAGGCTCAGGGAGAACGTGACACTTTTTCGTGCGTGCAGCCGGTGTTCATCGATTTATCAGACGTTATCACGTCAAAAACGAGAGCAACTGCTGAGAATCAGCTTTCCGAACCGGTGGTAGAGTCTTGACGTGTCATATAGAGCTACAGGTTGCCCTACGTGAAATGAATATGTAATTTTGAATTTTTGTTGTTGTTTCAGCTTTCTATCTTTATTTAGTGCCAGTTCAGCACAATACACTTCGCCAATTTTACGTTAAAAGTGACATTGGCGAAGTGTATTCTGCTGAATTTTTTTTTCAGTCAGTGATGCGAACCTCGGACTTCCCGAAAAGCCCGAAGTCTTAACCACTGGCTTATTATTGCTATATAATAAACATATATATTTCTGTTTTTTTTTTTTTAAATAAATATCAACCAAGTTGAACTTGACTAATATTCTCCTCTCCCCTCCAAATAAGCGGAAAGCTTGTGCCAGGCCAGGAGTGGGTACGACAATAGTGCAACGGGTGGGATTCGAACCTGTGACCTTTCAGTTTTTAGTCCGTACCTTTAACCGTTGGGCTATTGAGGCTGCCAGACTGGCTGTATAAGCCATTTACCTTTATAAACATACCTAAATAATTTTACATGCGGTTTCCTGGTACGCTCCTTCAAAACGATGAAAGCTCACCACAAGAAGCTTTGCGGTCGCCAAGAAAGATCTCAAATATGTTTAAAGCACGGAATAGGACTTACCTACTTCGTTGGTAAGACTCAAGAATTATTTTGTATATTTGTCTTTTACACTAAATGAAATAAAATCACGCTTATTCATGTATAGAGCAGTAATAGCCCAGTGGTTAGGACTGCAGTCTCCTATATGAAGGGTTGCGGGCTCAATTTCGGGTATACACCGGTGACTTTTCGGAGTTATGTGTGTTTTTAACCCCCGACGCAAAAAGGGGGGTGTTATAAGTTTGACGTCGATGTATGTCTGTATGTGTGTCTGTCTGTGGCATCGTAGCTCTCAAACGGATGGACCGATTTCGATGCGGTTTTTTTCATTGGAAAGCCAGTTTCCTTGCGGTGGTTCTTAGCTATATTTGGTTAATATCGGTCCAGCAGTGTAAGAGTATCAGCTCTTTTCCAAAAGATTGTAAGGCATTTTTGGCGTATTAACTTTGCCCGCGTGCCAGTATAATCGTTAATGACAATTAATTGATAAATTCAACCTGATGCTGCAACCAGAATGGTCTCCAGAGAACCCGACTCTTCGAAAACTCACAGAAGACATGTTACATGCACATGTCGGGGGTGTTTTAAATTTTAAATTTATATTTTTTTAAGCAATTAAATATTACGTGTTTTACCTAACTGTGAAGGAAAACATCACGAGAAAACCTTTAAATTTTAAGAGTTCTCCCTAGTGTTCTCAAAGGTGTGTGAAGTCTATCAATTTGCATTGGGCCAGCGTGGTTGGCCATTTCTCTGAGACCTGCGCTCATTAGTGTGCCGTTGATGGGTTGCAGATGATGACAACATTATATGGAAAGGTTTATGAATTTTAAGTAGATACTATTTTGTGTACAAGCATGCTTTTTTGTTGCTAGCCTTAAGAATAAACTTAAGGCAACCGAAATCACATATTTTTTCCTCCTTTTACACAAAAGGTGAGCGTTGGCATCCTTACGTGGTTGATACGAACCGCTAGGGTGTGGAACGCCCTTCCGGCGTCCGTGTTCCCTGCCACGTATAATTTGAGTACCTTCAACGCAAGAGTGAATAGGAATTTTCCAGGCAAGCGCGCTCCAACTTAGACCTCATCAGTGCTTGCCATCATTCACAACCAAGCCTTTTTCGCAATAAAAAATCTCTACTTGTTTATATAATCTCTATTCAAGTTCAAGACACACCCGTTTCCTTCCTAATGAGCGTCTCTAATACCCTACATCCCATTCTACGCATGCATTTCATATACCCTTTAAAAGGGTAGACGCACATTGCACTGCACGCAAGTTAAACACAGAATCTAAATGACAATGCAGTGTGCGCTAACAGTCGTTGCGGTGACGATGCTTTGCACGGCCCTGGATAATCCATCATTATAATATAAGTAAAGTAGGGAAGTGTTGATATCTACGTGTAGAAATATCGATGAAAAAAGGCCGTCGATAAATGATAAAAGCGTATAGTTTCCGAAAGCTTAAGCGGTATTACCAAAAGTTACTAATAATAAAAATGCGTAAGTTTGTTTGTTGGTTTGTCCTTCAATCACGCAGCAATAGAGTAACGGATCGAAGTGATTTTGGGCATGGGTCTAATTGAGGATCTAGCAAGTAATACAGGCTACAAGAAAAAAAAATCAAAGAGTCCGTAGGGTGCTTTTGGTATGGAATATTGAGTTCAAACATAGCCCGTGAGTTCTAATTTAATAATTCAATGCTACCTGAACCTGAAAAATTTACAAAATTTTTAGATTTTTGTTCCGAGTAGCTGGAAAATTTAATTTTATTTATTCCACATATTTTTTTGATAAGTAAGTACATAAAATAGTTATTTGTGTTATATGGGGCCAAAGGAATTTTTTGTTCCCCGAGAGCGTTATTTTGAATTCAGAGCGAAGTGAAGGATTCTATAGTAGACTCCCGAGCGCAGCGAGGGATTCTAAAGTAGAATCCTGAGCGTAGCGAGGAATTCAATATACGCCGCCCGAGAACAAAAAATTTTGGCCCCGAATGACACACACTATTTTTCATCATTACCTATGAGAAAAAGCTAGGAGTATCAACCTATACTATGTATAGAGTATAGACATTACCAATACGTATATTGAAAGTTTAAATAAAACACAAATACATTTTTATGAAATAATTAAACATTAATATTTATGTTGGAAGTATGGGCGTATATCTAATCGACAAATTTGATCACGTGACTTATCGAAGACAACAGCTTCTCAAACATTTTGAATTCTCTCTTCTGATTGGTCCGCGTTAGTGCTTTAGTATGCTAAAGCACTAACGCGGACCAATCAGAAGAGAGAAATGAAAAGTCCCATGGGGTTAAAATTAAATTTTGCTCCCGCTATCTTCTGAAGCCAATATTCGTTTTTCGAATAGGTATGATGAAAAATAATATGTAGGCGCAGGATAGCCTTCGTCATAGTTTGTTTCGGCTGAGCGAGGATTTGTGGGCGATGAATGAAACTTGACTTAACACAGCGATTCTTTTTTTTTATTTTTTTTTATTCGATGACAAGCTAGTCCTTGACTGCGATCTCACCTGATCGTAAGTGACGATGCAGTCTAAGATGGTAGCGGGCTAACTTGGAAGGGGTATGGCAGTGAACATTCAACCTATGGTACCCCTAAATTGGTTTCTACACGCCATCGTGCCGACTTTGACTAGGGTGGTAACTAGCCACGGCCAAAGCCTCCCACCAGACCAGACCAGAGACAATCAGAAATTATTATAAATTCCTAAATTAACCCCGCCGCAAATCGAACCCGGGACCTCCCAGTTATAAGACGCTCACCACTGCGCCAGGGAGGTCGTCAAATTCGTCGCGGTCGTAGTGCGCTGGTTACCAAGATATCATATTTTATAAGATGGCTTCTTCGCTTCGATCTACGCAATGCTCTGCTAGAAGGCCTGCAAGTGCCATTCTTGATATAGACGCGCCGACGGATATTTTTTTGCCACTTTTAGAATCGCTTCTTCTTCTTCTTCTTTATCAACCTATAGACGTCCACTGCTGGACAAAGGTCTCCTGCATGGACTTCCACAGGCTTCGGTCTTGCGCCGTTTGAATCCAGCGGCTCCCTGCAACTCGTTTGATGTCGTCGGTCCACCTGGTGGGGGGTCTGCCAACACTGCGTTTCCCGGTGCGGGGTCGCCACTTGGGACCCCAACGACCATCAGCTCTTCGAACTATGTACACATAGTTTAGAATCACGCTTTACCTAAATTCTAAACAATATCGACTCAACACAACACTATGGGGGCATAAATCAAACAGCAGATTGATGGTATTATGTCAACATGCACAATCACAAAGTGCATTTTGCATAATAATCGTAATGCCTGTCAATTATTGAATAAAACATTACCTAAGCCCGAAAGGGATGATTCCGTATGTGAGAAAGGTGGTATAGAGCACTCGAAACCGCCGGAGCGATTTGTCACTGCTAAAAATTTTCTGTTCCGAAAACAGTTTTATGTAGATTTCCGGGATTAGGCTCGCGATTTGCATGACGAAGTGTTTAGGAGTAATGTGGGAATGGTAACTGGATGAAAGCCCGATGCAGTTAGCGCTAATGATCGATTCATGCAATATATCAAAGAAAAGGAGATGGGATACATACTAAGTGGTACGGTTACTAAAAATGAGACTTAAAAAATTATAGTTTAAATGATATTCCCATCCGATGTTTGTGACACAGAAAAATATATACATAATAGCTTTTGTCCGCGACTTCGTCTGCGTGGAGTTCTTAAAAATCCCGCGGAAACCCTCTGTTTTTCCTGGATAAAAAGAATCATAATTTAATATATAAAAAAATCTTTTTAAAAATTCGACTTCAAACGCCCGCGTTACTACAAAGTATACAATTTATTGTTGATTTTTTATAAACCGCTCGACTGGGACCACCTGGGAAGTATATCCTTTTAAACCAAAAAAAGAATTTTCCAAATCGTTTCAGGCGTCTTCGAGTACCTAATCGGTGAAGATACATAAAAAAAAAGATTCTGACGAATGGAGAACGTCCTCCTTTTTTAAAGTCGGTTAAAAATGCGGATCCGTTGTTGCATTACTATGTGATTGAAGGTCAAACCAATAAAGAACTTTGTTGCATGGGTATAGTTGAGGACCTGGAGTGTGACATAGGCTAATTTTTATCCCGGAATTAAACAAAGTTCCCGCGTGATTTTAAAAACCTAACTTTACACGGACGAAGTCGTGGACAAAAGCTAGTAGATTACTTATATTTTTTTGAGAACCTCCTTGGCGCAGTGGTGAGCGCTGTGGTATATAAGTGGAAGGTCCCAGGTTCGATTCATGACAGGGGGCAATTTAGCTATTTATAATTTCTAAAATTATCTGTTGTCCGGTCTAGGGAGAGGCTAGTAACCACCCTAGCGTTAAAGACATAAGTTCCTACCGTCAATTGATTTGACGTACCCATACCTAATTATGATTGCGTGTATAAACTGTTTAGGTTAGGTTAGTTTCTCTTCCAAGTTAGCCCGCCACCATCTTAGACTATCTTGTCATGGAATCAATAAAAGTAATTAAGTAACAGAAATAATACCTATACCTATTATCAAAGTAAAAGCGCAGGATGATTATCGCGTGTGTATGATGCTACCTCACATGTATATGTGAGGTAGCATCATACACATATCCCCAATAGGTGGATCGACGACATCAGACAATTTGCAGAGAGCCGCTGGATACAGATGAAGTCCATTCAAGAGACCTGTGTTTAACAGTGGACGTATATCGGTTGATACAGAAGAAGAAAAAGTCCGCCAAACGTCATAAATTAAAAAAAAAAAAAAGAACACAAAAACCACCCCTCCTATAAGATACCTGCGCAATTTGCATTATCAATAAAATCAATAGCCCAAATATTTCATCGAATCACACAACAAAAGGTGAAAGGGTTTGAACGGTAACAAGAAGTACTTAAGCCCTTTCGCGCCCTGCACAATGGATCAATGCCCAATAATCTTATAATAGCCGAAATTGCGAGGGATAAGATTGTAGGATGAAATGTTATTGAAAGCAATCGAAGGGCTAAGGCGTTTTTTTGGCAAGGATTAGCAGAAAGCCGATTTTGCGTGACAGCTGTTTTGAGATTTTGATGCTGTAAAACAATGTTCGAAGTTGTTACTGAAATTAAATAGCTTTCACGGTTTGCTATATATAGTCTGAATAAAAAAATAATAAGATTTTTTTTTATATTAACCTTACATTCCTTGAATAAGTTTAGATTTTTACAAGCTTTTATTTAACTTGACCAGTTTGTTTGTTTGGGTCAAATCTTGCAAGATGAATTAGACCCACTTCCCGGTTTCTGATCGAGCTGAAATTTTGCATGTATGTGTAAATCGGATGACAGTGCAATATTATTGTGACATGGAGCTGATCTGATGATGGAGACGGAAGATGGCTATCGGAACTCTGTAATAAAATGACGTAACCCCATTGAGTTTGGGCTCGTTTGATTCGTCATAACAAGTACTCTGATCCTAGATGATATCCAGAGTCTAATGATGTAGCTACTAAAAGCTTGCATTTAAAAATAAAACTTTTAATTTACACTTGTTTTAACCCGCAACAATTTTGCAACTTGCTTTTGCCCGCAATATGGTGCGCGTAGTTTTTTTAAAAATATCTATTGCTTCGTTGCTACGTGATTGAAGGGACAACCAAGAAACAAACAAACAAGCATTTATAATATTAGTTAAGATGTATTAAAGTATGTACCAACAGACCTCAATTTAAAAGCTCTTCAAAATTAACTCATCTGTTTCTTTTAGTTAGAATCAAATTAAGAGAAATAATGATAATAAACCATTAATGTGAAGTCGATGATAGAAGAAATACAATGCTTATTATATTATTTATAGATTCGTAACTTCTCAAAAATTTCGAAAGTGATAGATAGATAGATTTAAATTTATTCGACTAGAACATTTAAGTAAGTATTTATAAACTAAACAGTAAGACTTTCCTTTCATTATGACAAGGTTTATAATAACAAAGCAAAAAAATACTGAAAAGATCGCAAATTATTTAGACTTTACTATTGAAACTCTATATTTTGGATGTATTCAAGACTTGCAGACCGACAAATACATATTTAAATAGAAAAATTTCTATTTAAATATTTGTAAGTAATCTATTGTGTTTTGTAAAACTAGGAAAACTTATAAGTGAACTAGATTTTAAATTGATTTGTTCACGATCTGCTATCACAGACGAACAACCGCAAATACAATCTGGCCACTTTTTGCTTGTCGCAAACAGTATTCAATTTGAAATAGAAATTATACTACCAGTAGGTTGCTTTCGTTAGTTAAGACTTCTGTCTTCTGTTCAGAGGGTCCGAGATTCACGCATCTTTGTCTTTTCGGAGATATGTTTTTTTTTTAATAATATCAGCCAAGTTGAAGTTGACTAATATCAGCTCCTCTCCCCTCCAAATAAGCGGAAAGCTTGTGTTAGGAGTGGGTACGACAATAGTGCAACGGGTGGGATTCAAACCTGCGACCTTTCAGTTTTCAGTCCGCACCTTTAACCTAGAGGCTTTTTATAAAGCTAGAGTTTGCCCCACGACTTCGTCCGCGTAGTATCACATTTTAGGGAGGAACTTTTAAAAACTGTGTAACACGTAATTATTTATTGATAGCCCAAATACCAAGTTTCATGGATATAACTTGAAAAGTGAAGGACTTTCATACAAACTTCAACCCCCTATTAATTAACCACCATTGGGGTACAATTTCAAAAAATCCTTTCTATTAGTGGGTGCTTACAGCTTATGTCATAAAAGGAACCTACTGTCAAAATTTCAAACTTCTAATTCCAGTAGTTTATATTATATCAGTCAGTCAGTCAGTCAGGACTTTGAATTTTATATATTACACAGATTAAATATCATTTGCTTTAACCGTGAAGGAAAAGATCGTGAGAGTTCATAATGTTGAGTGAAGTCTGCTGATCCACACTTGGGTCGCGTGGTGAACTATGGCCTACACCCTTCTCATTCGAGAGGAGACCTGTGCCCAAAAGTAGGCCAGGCCATAGATTGAGGATGACCGGTATCGATTGTCGTTCACAATCTAGCGAAGAGAATCACTGCGCTATATTGTGAACTAGCTTTTGCCGGCGACTGCGTCCGCGTGGCGTAAGATTTTTAAAATCCCGATTTAATTATCCCCGACTATTAACTACGATTATGCCCGACGATTAATTATCCCGATTTAATTAATCACGGGATTAAAAGTCCCGGGGACTTTCTGCTTTTCCGGGATAAGTGCTTATGTCACCCTCCAAGTCCTGAAATATACTAAACCACGAAAATAATCTCGTCGATCCGTTTCTCCGTTGCTGCGTGATTGAAGGACAAACAAATAAACAAACACACTTTCGCTTTTATAATAATATTAGTAAAGAAGTAAAAGATAATCTAATAATTATACTCATTTCATTTCTAATAATATATCTCGGCTCGTATATACCATGCCACAAATAATACCGCTACTATTAAAACTTATATAATATACCTAATTATGTTTTCAAAAGTGTGTCTCCAATCTAGACGGCGCACGCGCTGATGTCAATCAAGATATCGACAAGTAAAGTTATAGATTTATTATACTTTTCAACCTTCAATAGAGTTATAGCTTCTCTTAACCCTTTATTGGATAAAACCCTTCATTTATCGAACTAATAAATGCTTAACTATAATCCTTATCTCATTGATAATAAGAGCCAAAGTTATACAGAATCTAACATGATTGTATTTGCTCTATAGAATATCATATTTCAATAAAAGGGTTACGATATTGTACCAACTACATAATTCGTTATTTGTACTAATGTCAATTAAATTGATAATAATATTATGTAGACTATCCTTACTTAATGTTATAAAAGCGAAAGTGTGTTTGTTTGTTGGTTTGTCCAACGGATTTTTTGCATGGTTATCGTTGAAGACTTTTCGAGTGTCCATACACTTTTATCTCGGAAACTAGAGGGTTCACATAGGATTTTTAAAAACCTAACTTTGAGAAAGCTTCGCGCGGACTGAGGCACTGACAAATACACTAATTGAAAAAAAATTGAAAATACTGCTTTTTACAATTTTTGGATGTACAAAAATAAATAGGTAGGCTAATCTCCTCTAATAACACAATTTTAGTTTTCTTCACTCTTTAATTTTTTTATATGAAATGATATTTTCTAACTATGTACAGTACCCGGCGAAATATATTGCACATCGGCCTTTGGAATAAAACGCTATTTCTATTCTATTGCAAGGAAAGCTAGCCAGAAATTCACGTAGTAATTACTGAAATCTCTTCACAATCGGCGAGCACATCACGTAACATATATAAAAAAAATGCAGTCTGTGAATAGAATAGAATAGCGTTTTATTCCAAAGGCCGATGTGCAATATATATCGCCGGGTACTGTACACAATTTTTTTTTAAAAACCTATTCTTTAAACTAGTGGTTCGCCCCGAACTGAGACCTCGCGGTATCCCATAATTCCCATAAGGTAGTTTTAACTATATTATATTGTAATTAAAACGCGCCGAATCTGATGACGTCAATCGTCATCTGCTTTCGTGGATGGGATGCATATTTACAATATTAAAGACAGCGCCATCTAGTAACAGTATAGTGAAGTTTTGTTAAAAACATTGATGCCCATTAAAACTCAAATAATTTCGTTTCTTTATAATATTTATCTAATCTTAGTATTTGTTGTTCAAGTACAGAATATAACTCAAATTATGTGTAAGTTTCAAGTTTTAAAACAAAGTGGTTTTAGAAATCTAGCCTCGAATACAATCTCCACTTTGAAAGCCCCCCATTTCGTATGGGAGCCCCCCTGAAATAAAGATTTTTATAACTTTTTAAGCCATTTTCGGCTGGAGGCCATCGGTTTACATATCATATCTAAAATTGAAGTAATTACGTTCAGTAATTCAGAAGTTATAAGGCTGTGACAGACGGACGGACGGACAAGTGCAAATCGCTCTAGTAAACTCAGAGACCTTCGCTTCGCTCGGTCGACTACTAAAATCAGCGAAAAATCAGCACAAACTTAGTACAGATCTTAACTAATTGCGAACACAGGCTTTAATTTAACGACTAGGTATACTCAAATTTTATTTAACGACTGTTCTCTGAGTGCGAATTATAAATTTACGCAAAAATTTAAATTATTGCATTATGCATAAAATGCATTAAATAAAGCGCGTGCGTGATCACCCACACCTGCTGCGTATATATTTCCTCGTTTTAGAAATTATATTTTTAATATTCAACCGCTTTATACCGCTTTATTGATGTATTTTGATGTACAGTGTGCAATTTTAATTGACGTAATTTTAACTGATAGGTACCGATTTCCAATTTTCCAAAAGAATTTTCAAAAACTGAAAAAAAAATTAACCCAAAATTCCAAATTATTTTATGTTCTTGTGGTAGCATAATACCCATAATATCACATAATTACCTCTGTGCTTAGAACAGTCGCTAACTATGGGCCTCATAAGAAGGCTCAGAGTCGCTTATAGCGGCTGAAGGAGACAACTATCCTCAGAGTATCCTTGCGAGATCGATTCAGCAGTGATGAGATCCGTAAGAGAGACAGATGCTGACATCGTGCATCGAGTCGCGAAGCTGAAGTGGTAAATAGTTCAAAGAACCGATGGTCCCAAGTCTCTGGAGTGTTGACCTCGCACCGGTAGTTGCAAACACAGTAATGGCAGACCCCCAATAGGTGGAAGGACGACATACATGAGTCGCAGGGAACCACTTAAAAAAGGCGGTGCAAGATCAAGGTGTATGAAAGGTTTTACAAAATACCTATGTCCAGTAGTGAACGTCAATCGAGAACTTGATTACAAGTCAAGACAGTACCACTTGCCTTAATACCTAACTGATCCCTCTCCGCCTCCCTCCTACTCGCTATATTATCAACTTGACGGGTCCTAACGTGTTTCCCTTATAACGGCATCTTTACAATTGGCATTCAAAGCTATCAGTAACAAAGAATCTAATTAATGCATACGGACATCCCCTGTGTGTTCTCACGATTTTTTTAATTACAAGCAAGCAGATGTTTTGTTCCGCATTAAAAAAAAACGCATTCGGATGCGCGAAGGAAAAAAAACTCCGGTAATATTCATCAAACAAAGAATAATCAACGATGACGAGCAAAACTCAAAACTCAAAACCGGAATTCAATTAGGCATACAAAAGAAATTTGGGACCAACGTCTTGTTCCAAACATTTAATTAATTCACCTTCACTAGGATCCACCAGAAGAATCGTCTCACACGATCGCAAAAGCATCACTAATGACACTGACAATAGCTAAAGAAAAAAAACCTGACCCCATAGAATTTATGAATAAAATTAATAATTCCACTATCCTTAAAATAAAGCTCAAAGTAAACACACTCACTCAAATACTGATTGTCAGAGACAGTCTTAAACTTTAATATGCAAAACAGTATGCAAAACTCTTGTAGGGTGACCGTAAACGGGCTATGCAAATCACCGTGCGAAGTTGAAGCAAAAAACAAATAGTGAAAAAACCGCTTCTATGGGTGAATGATAAATATAAAAACAATTTTTGTATTGTCTACCACTCGCGAATGTAGTAAGAGGTTTAGGGTCCAAAGTCTTCCCTCGCGGTGCTCCTTTCCCACATGGTTCGAGTATGCAAATTATGGATACTACTTAATCTTTTATTTTAATGGCATCTTTTTGTGTTAGCTCCATTCAGAGTTTGTGGGGTAAATGGGATGAGAAAAAATCGAGAGTAAAAAATTAATGATGCAACGTATGCAAATGGCACTGTCTTCGTGATCGCTGTATGGGAATCTAGATATCGTCTGGGGTGATGTTTGAGGACCGTTAATTTTTTTTAACTCGTCGAGGTGAAATGTTTTATAAATTATTTAGTTTAGTTTTTGTGATAGACGACCTAACAAAATTGGTCTAAAACTGACAACTTTGATGGCCCCTCATTTCTTCATTTTTGTAGCTAAAAAATAAATAAATATATATTTGAACTCCACTTAATGAGCTCTAGACAATGACACCCCACATGCCAGGGTAAAAAAAATATTTCGACTCCTTTTCCATGTATGGGAGCCCCTTTTCTTTTTTAATTTAATTTTATTTCTATTATTTACTGTCTATCTATTACGGTTTACGAGATACAGCCCGCTGACAGACGGACGGACGGACGGACGGACGGACGGACGGACAGCGAAGGCTTAGTAATAGGGTCCCGTTGGCACCTTTTGGGTACGGAACCCAAAAAAATTATGTTGTTCGCTGTGTACAATTGATATTTTATATAATTATTTAATTTATTGGTTTATTTTGTTGAATCTTACATGTTTATTGATCAAGATAACTGTAGACCTTGAAGTTGGACGCTACCGCTAGATATAAATTATTACTTACCTACCGCAATAGAGTTTATACTACAACATCGGTTCGTCGACAATAATTTATGTAATCAGCACAATATTGCCACCTACTTCGTTAACTCTGTAACCTAATATTATTATTATTATGTACTAAAATAAGTGTCAAAATAGGTAATCACGTAATTAGGTATTATTACTTACTTCAAACTTTCATTGTTTTATTTTTCCTTATCTTAATTATTTATAGATTCTTTATTTATTTATAATTATTATAATATTATGTACGAATTTTTTGTTGTGACATTTAAGTTATGTAATTCTTATTTACAGATTAAGTTATTTTGTTATATAATTTTAGGTACGACATATTATGTAGCAGTTAGTATGGTAGGTAGTATTAATTTAAGTACTAATTAATGTGTGTCAGTGTATTTATATTGTATGTATGCGCAAATTATATAAAATCAAAATTTATATAATAATGAACGTGTAATTTTTGTTACAGGTAAGTCCACAATTTATCAAACGGTAAGCAAGACGACAAAAACTCATTAGGTCAGTAAAAAAATATTTATTGGTGCCTTAAGTCATTAATATACTCAGGTAAGTAAAAGCACAGAGTAAGGATATAATATCTCTCCCTATACTGCGGTAATAACTACAAAAATGTAAAACGGTAACTAACCACGATAAAACACCACTGTATTCATGGGCGCCGGCAGAAATAATTTCCAGGTGGTGCAGATTTTAGTTTTCTTACAATCTTATTCTTTGCCGTATATGATTGTTAATAAAAAGATGAAATTTTAGTCGGAATGTTCGAGACATTTACAAATTTCTGACTATTCATTATGAATTTATTTTATCGGTACCAACAGACGGCTTTTTATTTCAATAATTCCTGTTGATCTCGAGATTCCCAAGGGGTGCAAGTGCACCCCCTGGCACCCCCCTGCCGGCGCCCATGACTGTATTGTGGTACTATTATGTTCATATTCAAAATCATTTATTTCATGTAAGCCAATTTGTGGCTCTTATGACAAGTCTAGAATCTACCACCGGTTCGGAAAGCTGATTTTGCTGAGAAGAGCCGGCAAGAAACTCACACATTACTACGGATTCATGCGTCCCTATTATTTCTAGACAAAACTACGCCGTCCATATTATAAAGATATTGATTTGGTGGAAAATCACTCCCTTATGAAAAAAAATGCCTTCTTTTTTTAGGCTTTTTTTCAATTTTATTAATGGGAATCATACTAATATTATAAAATTGCAAAAGTGGATTTGTTTGTTGGTTTGTTTTTCAATCACGCCACAACAGAGCTACGGATTGACGTGATTTTTTGCATGTGTATAGTTGAGGATATCTGGAGAGTGACATAGGATACTTTTTATCCCGAAAAATCCCGAGGGATTTTAAAAACTAAATCCACGCAGACGAAGTCGCTGGCATTAGCAAGTAGGAAGTAGTGTAATATAGCAGCTTCACTGGTTTTTGAAGTGAAAACTTCTTAGGCGCGTTGAGCCTTTTTTGGCCATTGAATTATTATGTACTTTTTGGCAGAGGAAAATCTTATGGGTTAGCGTCATCGATATACTGATGTGAACAGTACATCTGTAGCTATAAGTATGACGTATTCTCATACCAGTCATCAGTTTTCAGCTGTCCATAGTCCTTATGACTTTTTTTAGCCCTTTATTTTATGTAGGCCAAATGACACTTATGACAAATCATGAATCTACCACCGGTTCGGAAAGCTGATTCTGTTGAGAAGAGCCGGCAAGAAACTCAGCAGTTGCTCTTTTCAAAACGAAATAATACAATATAGTACCTAATAATACAATATCATAAAAAATACAATTTAGTAAGTTACACTCTCTTGTTTTCAGCTGGATGCCAAGCCGATTGTTTCCATGCATTCAGAAATTCACTAACGTTGTAATAACCTAAGCATGTTTTTTGAACTGTTGCACTATATTGCAAGTTATTAGCACGCGTGTCCAGGCAACTTTTCTGTTCTTTTTAGGGTTCCGTACCCAAAGGGTACCAACGGGACCCTATTACTAAGCCTACGCTGTCCGTCCGTCCGTCCGTCCGTCCGTCCGTCCGTCCGTCCGTCCGTCTGTCAGCGGGCTGTATCTCGTAAACCGTAATAGATAAACAGATGAAATTTTCACATATTATGTATTTCTATTGCCGCTATAAGAACAAATAATAAAAATCGGCCAAGTGCGAGTCGGGCCTCGCTCTTTTAGGGTTCCGTTAAAAAAATTAAATTAAAAAATTTCCATCTACCCACCTACCCATTTTAATTTAATTTTTTTAATTTAATTTAATTTTTATTATTTGTTGTTATAGCGGCAATAGAAATAGATAATATGTGAAAATTTCATCTGTCTATCTATTACGGTTTACGAGATACAGCCCGCTGACAGACGGACGGACGGACAGCGTAGGCTTAGTAATAGGGTCCCGTTGGTACCCTTTGGGTACGGAACCCTAAAAATTAAATTAAATTAAAAAAATTAAATTAAAATGTTTCCATGGGTACATGAAAATATTTTAATTTAATTTTTTTAACGGAACCCTAAAAGAGCGAGGCCCGACTCGCACTTGGCCGATTTTTTGATAATATATTTCTGTGATAATGTCTATCTTGAGAAAATAAATTATATACACAGAATACATTATAGCTATATCTCTTAAGTTGTTGGTATAATCAATACCAAATAAATAATTTTTGCAAAGAAATATAATATTTTGTGTAGCATTTCGACCCCAAACATTTTCTAGGAGCTGCAACAAAAGATGCGTCCCCGCGCTAAACCACCTCTCATACAATTGGTTAATCGTTCCATTATAATATGCAATTCCACTTAATTTATATCACAATAAGTTTCGAAAGAATAATATTAGAATTACTATCTTCTTCTACAACCAGAAACATAATACAATTTCACCCTCACCACCTGGATGCCTGGAGAACTTCGACCGTCCGCTGTGCCAGATCTTTTTTCCACGCACTACCAAACTGTGAATCCAACTTCATTCAACGGTCTTCCCACTTATTTACAACATTGGTTTATTTTAGCAGGCAACGGATTGGTGGTGCCTCTGGTGCTACAAATGTTCATGGGCGGTTGTAATCACTTAACATCGAGTGACCCACCTCGTTTGTTCGCTACATATAAAAAAATATTTATACATATTATACAATTATCATCATCATCGTTAGCAACCCATCAACGGCTCACTACTGAGCGCAGTTCTCCTCTCAGAGAAGGGTTATAGGCCATAGTCCACCACGCTAGCCCAATGCGAATTGAACATTATGAAGAACTCTCAGGTGTGCAGGTTTCTTCACGATGTTTTCCTTCACCGTTGAAGCAAGTGATATTTAATTGCTTAAACGCACTTGACTCCGAAAAGTCAGAGGTGCGTACCCGGGATCGAACCTGCGACCCCCCGAATAGGATATCACAGTCCTAACCACGAGGCTATCACTGCCTCACTATATTATACAATAGACCGATGCGTAATACTATGAATAAAACTAAAACATACCTACATGTAAGTACACGAAATAAGACAATTGTTTTGTTTACAAAAACTTTAATTCGTTAAAAGGAATATTATTAAAATAACTACGCAAAAAATTAAAATTAACAACCGGCTTATTTAAAAAATTAGATCAAAATAATCATAAGGCTGGCATCTGTCGCGTGGATCAGGAACTAAAACTGTTGTTCTATCGATCTTAAATAGATGGCGCTAGCAGGTGCGTTTCGTTCACCAACTACATAAATAAAAATTCGTCTAGAGGACGATAAAATATTCAAATTAAGTTATAATGTTTTTAATAATTTTTGATTAGTTGTTTATCCATTGATTGATAAGTTTATAGGGGTTTACCAATAGAATATTAATTAGGCTATTTTTTCTGTTTCTTACGTAATATGGTATGAGATATAGTATCTTAATGATTATAATTAAACAAAAATAAAATGAAGTAAATTTATTCTAAAGTCGAAATTCGGCAAAACAACATGCCGATGCGCAAACGCAACTCCGCACACATAGATAGAGTTACGCACACGCGCACAATGAAGACGCACACACGCATAACCGTCAAACCCCACGAGCGACATGTCACACGACAAATTGTTGGTTTACCCCATTCTGTGTGCAAACCATAAAGTTCACACACAGTTTCTGGTAGTACAAGACATTTGCAAATCTCGACAACATTGATAGTTTTAAAGTATCTATTGAAAGACTTACGATAAATTAAAATGTTCTTAAAGATTTACTGACAGTAGTAGAGATTTTTATTTTATAGTATGAAAGATTAAGCCTTTTTAGGTTCATTTACTGTAAACATCATAGTGCTTTAATAGTCGAAATCTATCAACCAATTTGAGATGGTCAAATGCGTACTAAGCCTGCTATTGGCTATTAAATTGATAATATAAATTTTGTATTGTGTACAGGTAAAATTGGGATTTTTTTTTTCATTTTAATAAAGAGAAAAATTTAGAATTATGTTTATTGGGTAAGATCACCGCAAAGTTTGCTACAAATCGCATTTCTACTTTTATTTCTATATTTTTAGGATACTTTGACCTGTTATTGTCAAAATTCTCTAGCTTTCTGTTTTACACTATCATATTTTTACCTACTTTCTTCGTCTATATTAAAATATAGACGGAGATAAATTAGCAGTCAACTTCCCATTCTCTATCGAGTCGAGCTATGATTTAAAAGGCCTCAATAGCCCAACGGGTAAAGGTGTGGACTGAAAACTTAAAGAATGCAGATTCGATCCCCACCCATTACACTATTGTCGTACCTACTCCTAACATAAGCTGTCGGCTAATTCGGAGGGGAGCGGAGAATATAAGTCTAGTTTAGCTTGGCTAATACTGTTTGTTTTTAAAAGATATACATGGAGAAAGATTTTGTCCCATCTGTCTTGAATTCGTCAAGAACAATAGACAAAATATCAGCTATCTTAACCTTTTCATTGTGCTTTCATCATGTAATTACGAAGTATTTACTCAGGTCCAACTTATAGAAAAAAATTATACCTATAAATATTAGGTAGGTACTCACTACACACCTTGTTAAAATAGCTGACATCATCTAAAACGCAAGCTTCAGGTTTTCCTTAAAAACGCTACAACTATTTGTCTCGCGACTGTGTTCAGTGTACTCCTACGCTTATGTATGAATAATGAGTCGCGAGCCATGTGGTAGTCGTCGGCGAGTATTTTGATGAATTCCGAATAGACTACATGTGCGTTATACATGTAAGACCGCCTTTAATTACTTACCCAATTTCGAAAATGATGAGTGATGAGTTGTATTTAGAAATATTATCACGCATTGAAAACATTCAGTGTCCAATAATTAATATGTTGGACTACGGGCTTCTAGCGAAAGATCTAACCAGCGATGAAGAACGTATTAGACTAATTTTTTTTTAACTTGTGTGCGTGTGTATGTCACTGAACTCCTCCTAGACGGCTGGACCGATTTTGATGAAATTTTTTGTGTAAGTTCAAGGGGATTCGAGGATGGTTTAGATTCACAATTTGGTCCACTGGAAAATGTTTATTTAACCAATTTTTCATTTATAAGTAGTGGCGGTACTAAGTTCGCTGGGTCAGCTAGTATTTAACATAAAGTTTTTAAATACTTTAACACGATGCTATTTTTTCTTTTTAAAAATCTTAAATTGTCTTGGAAATAATATAGGGCTTTAAAGTTTCCCGTTAGACAAAGATAGCGCTACTGGCGTGTGACCTCACAAGAACTGTCTTGTTACTTCACATGCGGTTTCTTACAAATAACTTTGCCAGTTTTCTTAGTTATACTTAAAAAAATACACAGATAGGATATTACACTTTTGACGTGATAATGTCTTAAAAATCGATAAACACCGGCTGCACGCACGAAAAAGTGTCACGTTCCGCCTGAGCCTGCGCGTGCAAGCGAGAGCGCGGAACAAGCGATAGAGAAGCACGATCGGCCCAAGCGTTGGCTTGTGGCTAGAGAAAATTGTAATTTTTAATTAAAGTGGATTATACGGGTCTGCGCGGGAAATTCAATTTTAATTTGGTTTTTCTCAATTTGTAAACCAATATGACAAAGTAGGCTTAGCCATTCTAATTGCGCCAGTGGCAGTATCATCTTCACAGGTTTATATACAAATCTTTACTTGAAAGTGTCCAGTTTAAGAAATTAGTCAGAATATCGGCTAATTTGTGAGTAACTCACGTCCAACTCGATATTTTGATCAATTTCTTAAACTGGTCACTTTCAAGTAAAGATTTTTATATAAACCTGAGAAGATAATACTACCACTGGCGCAATTAAAATGCCATAAGCCTACTTAGTCGTATTAGTTTACAAATTGCGAAAAACCAAATTAAATTTGAATTTCGCAGGCAGACCCGTATAATCAACCTTAACTCCTTTGTAACAAAATAATGATAATTCAGTAATAATCATTCAATTCAATTCATAAAAGTATGCAATTTTTCATCAATGTTTCTTTATGATGTTATCAGTTATCACGTAAAACTATCGTCCGTAAACCGACTTTACAGACAACCAATTTTTTTTATTTTATTAAGTAGGTACCTATTATAATTATAAATTACCTAGTGTTAGTTTTGTAGTAACAAAAAGTAAAGTTGTGAAATAATGAGTTAGATTTACGTGTGTCTATATAAACTACTATAGTGTCTATCCATCAAAACGTATACGGTGCCTCCCATGACGGCGTTAGGTGGGGGGGGAGGGGGGAGTGAAACCTGATTTTCGGTCTATGCTGACCTTGTGGCGGACACATTACATCACAGAATCTTATAACGCCTTTACATCAACCTCTACACAACCTAATTTCAACCTAGACTGCAACTTTTTAAGGTTGCTTTTTAATTGAAGTGAGCCTAGAGTAGATAAGGCGTTATGAAATAGACAATAAAGAGTACTTTTCGGTTACCAAGTAAGGTTTTTCCGGCTATGTCTTTCCGCATTTTGTTTTGTTTGTAATTTGTTATTTTCTTTGCTTGTTTGTTGTTCGCACTTTGGACAATCCATAATAATTCATACTCGTACTAATATTTGACCGAGCGAAGCGAGGTCTCTGAGTTTACTAGAGCGATTTGCACTTGTCCGTCCGTCCGTCTGTCCGTCTGTCCGTCTGTCAGAGCCTTATAACTTTTGAATTACTGAACGTAATTACTTCAAATGTAGATATAATATGTAAACCGATGGCCTCCAGCCGAAAATGGCTTAAAAAGTTATAAAAATCTTTATTTCAGGGGGGCTCTCATAGAAGCGAATGTGAAGTAAATTTTTTTTTTGCGATTCATAGGGTTTCTGTGTATCATTTTAAAGACAATTTGGAACAGAGTACAAACGTATTTTTTTTTTCCTAAAATTGACGAAATGGGGGGCTTTCAAAGTGGCGATTTAATACGCTCGCTTGAAGACGCTCTCTGGAAAATCGGCTATATATTTTCAAACTGTACTTATTTTTTTATTTCACTTGTATCCTGTACTTGAACAACAAATACTAAAATTATATGAATATTATAAAAAAACGAGATTATTTAATTTTTAATGAGCATCAGTAATTTTCACATAGCTTCACAATAATGCTAATAGATGGCGCACTCATTAACTATTCCATGAACTAGGAGTTACGACTACGATCTATCCCAAAAACAGTTTTGCGTCGACCATTAATATTTAGATACATAATATAATAACATATTATTCAATTAAAATTATTCTTTAGTTAAATATCAAACTTCAATAAACTATTAATTGCTACATTTTGTATAATATTTTCTATTCGCGTCGATAGATGACGATTTGTACAGATGCCCCTAACCCGTTTTCACTCGTTAGTACCTACATATTAATTCAATGTTTTCACTAACGTTCCCTAACATTTACGGGCTACCTATGATAAGTTAGGTGATGATTACTGTCAACTTCTTTATCACGATCCTGAACGGGACACCTAAAAGGACATTGGGACGGATGTTAGGACTTAGGATTGTGTTTTGGAGCTACCTACGTAAAGAGACTCCTACATAGGGGATGATTTAGGTATGTTTGGTGAAAACGGGCATAATAATAATGTCAGGTTTGGTCGTCATGTATCGATTGAATGAATAATCATGGGATACCGTTACCGCGAGGTCTCAGTTCGGGGTGAACCACTAGTATAAATGCGAAAGTAAGTAGTCTGTCTAGTCTGTTACCTTTTCGCTGTACTGATTTCGATGAAATAAAGGGAAGGAGAAAGCTTGCATTTTTCAGTTTTATGCCCGAAAAACATAGGATTCCCGCGGGATTTTACTCACTCCCTCTCACTCTACAATCCTCAACTACACATGCAAAAACGGCGGACGGTTGTTCCGTTGCTGCGTGATTAAAGGACAAACCAATAAACAAACATACAGACCGAATTTACATGGAAGCAATTGCCTTTACTTCAGCTGCCCACAAGATAGTGTTATCGTAATTTATCACTTAACTTTTGTTTTGAAAAGAGCAACTGCTGCGTTTCTTGTCAGCTCTTCTCAGCAGAATCTTCTTTCCGAACCGGGTGGCGGAAGTGTGCTTAACACCCAAATACTTTAGTTAAGTAGGTAATTGATAAATTAGTAAACTTATTTGCCCTTTACGGATTTTTGAGGTCAGATTGCATTGCTATTTGCAATCGCGCAGTATTTATTTGTCGTAACCTAATAATTATTAAAAAATCGGAACATTGTATTATGGCTAGATGATGCCCACGACGAAATACCTATAGATCTTTTTCCAAGTAATCAATTTTCGTGGATATAACTCGAAAAATTACGGATTTGCATTCAAACTTACAACCACAAATGAACCTAAAAATCAAAGACGCTACCACCACCAAACATAACGCTAGACGTTAACCACCTTGGACTTGGAATTTGAGGACAAACATATAGCTTACATCCCGGAGACAAATATAGGCTACTTTTATCCCGTTTAATCAAGGAGTTCCTTCAGGATTTTAAACTATTAGATCCGCGTGGACAATGTCGCGGGCAAGATCTAGTTGTAATCGTAAATCCAAAATATTCAAGGTTAAATGTAGTTACATACAGAGTATTCGTGGTCAGGCAACGAAAAGATTTTGATAACCGAAATATAATTACGTTAGACCGGTTTTCGTGTGGTTTTATGCAAAGTGCCTTCATTGCAATTAATGTTTATAGGTAGGTGCCTAATTAAAGCAGGCTTCACACAGGGCGGGCGGTTGTACGTTCGTTAACAGTAAACAGATTTGATTTTTACAGTAGTAGATCAAGTTTCAACTATCCGAAAAAAAAACACGCAAAACTTACATCATACTGCCAAGGGACGTGCTTGGGCAAAAACATAAAATGATGACATTTGTTCGATAATAAAAAATCGCGTAGTTAGGTCTAATTTTTAACCAATATTCATTTATTTTCAATGTGT
This sequence comes from Oeneis ivallda, assembly GCA_029955525.1. Lineage (NCBI taxonomy): Eukaryota > Metazoa > Arthropoda > Insecta > Lepidoptera > Nymphalidae > Oeneis > Oeneis ivallda. Next base: position 4,230,515 of record JARPMR010000027.1, on the reverse strand, counting down.
TGCATATTACAGAGCCAAAATTTTTACATTAAATTCCGATTGATATTATCAAGAGAGTAGCCTACTGAATTGAAAAGAAAATGAATATTTTACGAGTTACAAAGTATTTGGCGCTTACTACACTCCTATTCCGCGCAAAACGCTTTCTTTTGTCGCGCCTCACATGAGGTTGCGGCTATGTTTTATTTCATCGCGAAATCTGTTTTTTTTTTTGGTGTTATACGCGTTCTTAACGATCGTTACAGAACCTACCTACGGTTAATATAAGACACTACCATTAACCCGTGGCTTCGCTCCCGCCACTATTAGAAGTAATCTGAACTCTGAAGTTGTGATTCCCATACAAAATTACCAATTTTAATTTTTTTGATACTTCAGCTGTTCTTTTGGGGTTTCCCTAACTTTATTTGTTTTTAAACCTCCCCTGTATTAAGGCGAACAAAACAAAAACATAATATTAAAATCGGTCAAGCCGTTTTTTGAGTTTTAGCCAGACTAACGAATAGCAATTGATTTTTATTTACATAGAAAACTAGATAATGCCCGTGACTTCATCCGCGTGGATTAAGGTTTTTTAATTTCCACTGGAACTCTTTAATTATCCGGGATAAAATGTAACCTATGTGCAAATCCTGGGTATGAACTATCTGCATTCCAAATTTCATCCAAATCGGTTAATTCGTTGTCGCGTTAAAGAGTAACAAACATCCATCCATCCATACATCCATCCTTACAAACTTTCGTATTTATAATATTAGTAGGTAGTAGGATAGACTAGTATTTGCATTTAAAGTTTGAAATATCACGTAAAAACTCTTCGTTTCTGCAGCCCAATCCACTTTTTGCATATTCCTCTTCTGGATTAGATTTTTTAAAATGCCGCGGGTACTTTTAAGAACCTATCCTTATGACTTATGAGCGCATTGTATCGATGCGTTAAAATTAACGTTCTATTTATATTATAGGTATTCTAGAGTCCAGTGTACAGCCACCCTTATTCTAATTCTGTACAAACTCGTTCACGAGATTTATTCTGTATTCAATTAAAATTCATTTTGAATTGATATATGACGATTATATTATTTGGCAGCTATGGACAATTTTGTTTATCTCTTATTAACTCTATCTACCAACTATCTACCAGCTATCCACCATAACCGTAAACATTTATTTATTGTTTTTCTAAATTGAAACAGAAGCTCTGGATAAAAATTCCGAGCCGAAGTAAAAATTTTCCATTGGCAAGTAAATACTTAATATAAAATATAAAAATTGTTTTTTTTTTTTTTTGGAAAATTAAACATGACTAATAGGTAGTCACTATTCCTGAGCCTGTGCAGGTTGGATTTAAACCAACAGTAGTAGTTGTAGGTACTATTTACAAATATACTAAAATACATATTAAACTGAATATTTAAATTAGAATATCTACAAGAAAAGGTTAGAATTATTTTGGTATAATCCGCCAACTCAAAAATCTGTATGGTCAAACATGCAGTAACAAGCTGAGCACCGCTCACCTTCCCAACCAAGCAATGCCACCACCACTCACATGCACCACCACACAAGACTTTTACACTAATCTTGACGCACGTTTCGCCCCGACACCGGAGCATCCTCAGGAGATGTCGACTTTACAATGCAGTTTTGTCGAAACGTGCGTCAAGATTAGTGTAAAAGTCTTGTGTGGTGGTGCATGTGAGTGGTGGTGGCATTGCTTGCTTGGGAACTTTGCTTTTTGCTTGCTTGGGAAGGTGAGCGGTGCTTAGCTTGGCCTGTTTGACCATACAGATTTTTCTGTTGGCGGATTATAGCAAAATAATTATAAGCTTTTCTTGCTAATCATGAACTTCCGCAAAGTAACGCCTGCTTCTATCCAATATTTAGAATACCTACACTGCAGTGAAAATTAAAGTTAGGTTAGGGTAGATTTAGATACCTGTTACCTAAACCTAAAGTAAATTAAGTACTAGAATTATTTGTAGACACATCACTTCACCGTAGTATAGCAAAAATATGCATCCTATCATATAATGCATATTACTAAGACAGCAAAAAAAATATCAAATTGGTCGAGCCGTTCTCAAGTGATGATCGCAAATTAATTATATATAAGCCTTTATTTTCAGATACAGAATTATTTACATATTTTATAGTTTTAATACAATTACAATAAAAAAAGAACAGTTAACACCTTCACTGCGTATCGGCCATTATCGGCACTATGCGGTGCTCAAACTCAGTGCGTACAGCGAAAACCAGGTTCCTCTCGCTGGTGCGGAACGTGTTAAAGAACAATATCAGTTCCCGCATGCTTTGTATCTGTTTGCCCTCTGGCAAAGGCCTCCTCTAACCCTTTCCACACAGCTCTTTCCCTTGCCTTTCTACTCCAGATTTTGCCTGCTATCTTAACTATTTCATCTTCCCATCTAATTCTCTGCCGCCCTTTCTTTCGTTTTCCTATTCTAGGTTGCCAAAGTGTTACCACTTTGCTCCACTTATCTTTTCCCCTAATCATATGGCCCGCCCATTTCCATTTTAAAGTTCTTATTCTCCATGTTGCATCTTCCACTTTTGTAATATGCCTAATATACTGCCTTGTTTTTCTGTCCGTGATTTTTATGGCTGACATACTTCTTTCAATTGATCGCTGACAGACTTGAAGTCTATGCAGGTGCTGTTTCGTCATTGCCCATGTTTGGCAACCATATGTGAGGATCGGTAGTATACAGGTATCAAAAACTTTCTTCTTTACAGACATAGAAATAGTTTTGTCTTTCATTATATTTTTAAAGGACCAATAGCGATTCCATGCATTACCTACTCTTTTTTCAATTTCTTGAGTCATTTGGTTTTGAGTTGAAATAATTTGACCAAGATATGTGTAGTTATCCACGTATTCCACAATGTTATTTTCTAAATTAATTAATTAATAAATTTTCCCAAATTAATTAAAAATATACAAATATTTTAGCATGTACTTAATATTTGTATAGTTTTAATTAATGCATGCATGCATGCATGCATGTCAGGTCAATGTTTTTATGAAAGAAATTTTTTTGGAAAATCCACCTGAACAGCTAAGATAATTGGATGGTCGCTAGTTGTATGTCAGTAACGAAAATATCATTTAGTGTACAAAAAAGTTCATTTATGCAAATCGTATTAGCTCAGAAGATAAATCGCCTCCACTTGAATACGCAATCAAAGCCTTTTTGTGCTAATTCTAACAAAAAAACTTTCATTATGATCATCGGGCGCCATAAAAACTACAATTGTGCCGTTTCGGACGCTTCTTATACGCATTTTGTTTTTATTCCGCCAAAAAACTAAGCCGTTAGCTTTTTTTTTTTAATTTCAGTTTTTTGTCGCGTAACATACTGGGTCAGTGTGTCTCTATTTGTCGTTTATGGAATTTTATTTAAATTTTCTGAGTCATAGTTGACACGATCCGTGCTTTATGCTCTAAGAGACAGGTGGAAAATAATATGTTACTTTGATAAAATCCTCACGAATCCTACTAATATCCTACTCCTACTATTATATATGTGAGTTTGTGAGGATGGACGGATGGATGGATGGATGTTTGTTACTCTTCACGCTTCAACGAAATGAACCGATTAGGCTGAAATTTGGAATGCAGATAGCTCATCGTCAGGATTAAAACATAGGCTACTTTTATCCCGAAAAAATACAGAGTTCCCGCGGGAATCGAACAACCATTATCCACGCGGACGCGGACGAATTCGCGGGCATCATCTAGTATGTAATATTATATATGCGAAATTGTGTTTGTTTGCTTGTTGGTTTGTCCTTCACGAAGCAAAGGAGCAACGCGACGGATCGACGTGATTATTTGTATAGCGTTGAGGACTTCGACATACAATGACAAAGGCTTCTTTTCCCAAAAAAAATAGAGAATTCCCGCGGGATTTTTAGAAATCTAACTTCACGTGGACAAAGTCGCGGGCAAAAGCTAGTAATATGTATTATAAATTACATAAGAACCTTATTATAAGAGACCTAAATAAAATTTTGCTATACAAATGTACGCTTACTTAAAATACTGAATTTAAAATTGCAACTTTTAACGGTCATCTCTCAGGCTACATGTTTATTTGTATTCATACAATTTGTCCCTTTTTTAGTTTTATCGTTTGCTTACATTTTTTAACGAATTTTTTGCTAAGCACATGCCTAATGATGTTTTTAAACATAAGATTATCTCTGAGAATACAATATTGTATTATTATTATTAACTAGCTGATGCCCGCGACTTCGTCTGCGTGAATTTAGTTTTTGATTTTTTTTTGTATTAAAACCTTCCGTGGAACTTAAGGAACATACAAAAAAATAAATTAACCGAATTGGTCCATCCATTCTTGAGTTATGCGCTTACCAACATTCATTTTTATTTATATAGAAGATTGGATTCATATGACTACTGTCATTTACTGAATACAATTAAGAGTAAAACTTATTTTGAACATAATATTTTAGATATTTGTAAAAATAATGTATAGGTTAAATATAGATTTACATACAAAAAAAAACTTGAGAGGTGTCAAGGGACATCTGGATGGAACGTAGTTTTTTCGATTACATTGTGTTCTGTATTTTCGCGATACAACATTGCGTCTCCGTAGCCTAGTGGCTCCGGCAGTCGCCTAATAGTTCACAGTCAATGGTTCGAATCCCAGCTCGACAGACCGAATTTTCTATTTTTAATTTTATTTTAAACAATTTCTACATGTGGAACCTTTCCCTAATTTTTTAAGTTATAAAAAATTTGGGAAAAATTCTACATGTAGAAATTATTTAAAACTAGCTGACACGGCGAACTTCGTACCGCCAACTTTTTTTGTTTGTTTTTTTTTATTAAGTATTAAAACCTTCCGTGGACCTTAAGGAACATACAAAAAATAAATCAACCGAATTGGTCCATCCATTCTTGAGTTATGCGCTTACCAACATTCATTTTTATTTATATAGATAAAATTGAAAATAGAAAATTCAGTCTGTCGAGCTGGGATTCGAACCATCGACTGTGAACTAAACTATTAGGTGACTGCCGGAGCCACTAGGCTACGGAGACGCCGTGTTGTATCGCGAAAATACCGAACACAATGCAAAATTCACATTCAACAAAAAAGTGTCGGTTTCAAAAATGTGTCGAGTGTCGGTTCCTTAATTTTTTCCGTCTAGCCCCCTTCCGTACCGCGCGATAAGGAACTACGTTCCAAAATTTACTTTATTTATGTAGGTACTTAAATAATTTAATCTAGGTACTAGGTTTACTTAAAACTTCAATTAAAGGATATTATTGTGTGCTAACACTAAAGATTTTAGACTTATTTCGTGGTTCAATGACATAATTATAATGTATGACATAATTATACGAGTGCGTACCACGATCATTGTTGTTTTTATGATGTTGATATTTCGATCCAGTTGCATGGACCGTGGTCAGTGGTCACGACGGGACTGCGGTGTTGAGAGACGTCAAGTTGAAGCTGTCATGGGTAGAATATACCTATCTACCGGCCTTCTTGGTCTTTTTGACGTAACGTTATTTAGTTTCGGCAAAATACACTCACAACATCACTTTTTAATTTTGGTGCTGCACGACGCTTTCCTGGCTTGCATAATTCTGCCACTGGATTCCACATGCGATTGAAATTCCGGTGTTTACGAATTTCAATCGCTTTTTAAAATAATAAATTATTACGTGACTAAACAAGATATCTTCAAAAAACCATTAATTAACTATTGGAACGTAGTTCCTTATCGCGCGATGCGAAAGGGGGCTAGACGGAAAAAATTAAGACTAAGGTACGGCGCATACATACAACTTTTACATCGACTAAACTGTTTAGTCGAGTTGTGTACTTTTCGTGAATTCCATACAATCAAAAGCAAATCGTATGGCTTTTGTCGAGCAACTATCGTGTTGATAGTTTGCGTACATTCTATGATCGCAGTACATTCCTATAAACTTATGAAACACAACTAAATAGTTGTTCAACTAAAAGTTGTATGTTTGAGCTAGGCCTAAATTGAACCGACACTTTTTTGAATGTGAATTTGGCATTGTGTTCAATATTTTCACACTACAATATTAGATCTCCGTAGCCTTGAGGTTTCTACAGTCGCATAAAGGTCGATGGTTCGAATCCCGGCTCGACAGACTGAATTTTCTATTTTCAATTTTATTTTAAATAATTTCTACATGTGGAATTTTTCCCTAATTTTTTTATTTTTATTATTAATTTATTATTAAAAGGAACTTCGTTCCAACCGAGTGTTCCACGACACTCACGCATTTTTTTATTTTTAGAATCACTTTGAAGCTTATGTATAGTAATGGCACAATAGTTAAGTAGATAATGAATATTTATTATTTATTATTGATATCTATTGTGTGAGTACATGAATTAAGCATAGCCCAACCACATAATTATTTAAAAAAATTTTGGTCATTGTTTTTGACGCGACTCAAAGAAAGAAAATACATAAATAAGCAACTTTTTATCGCAGAGTATAAACAATCCCACAGGTTTTCTCAAAATCATAAATATCTACCTTACATGAGTTAATTAAACATATAGGTACTTGAAAAAAAGTATTAGATACCTGCTCAATTTTTTTTTATAATTTGAATCTAAATCGTGTGGATGATTTATTGACTTAAAACTAATAAAAAAAGATTAGCGTCAAATTACCATAAAAATTATTTATTATTAAGGCCACGCTTCACGCGCGACATCCCATACAAACGTATTACGTTGATATAAATATCTACATTATGACATAACTATAATATAAGCTCAAAAAGGGCGCCTTTGCTGCCCAAAATCAGTGAGCAAAAGTCGTTTTTGCTCACTCAGTTTGTCATTTCTGGTGTGTTCCGAAATACACTGGACCACTGTAAGGTGTGACGTCAATCCAATAATACTGTGAAGTCGTTCCTTTTAAGTTTGCTATACTGGTTACTGTTTAAAATAGAACGCAGTCCAGTAAGTATACTGTCATCCCCATTTTTCAAATCTCTAGGCGCTGTTCTATTTTTGATCACGTGATCAAAGTAGTGAGAGCACCTTACATCGAAAGCAACAGTGAGTTTAGACGTCATACATTTCCCTAAGGCTGGCAGTCTATAACAGAACGAAATTTTACACTGGGAGCACTGATCAGTGCTCGCAGTGTATTTCGGAACACACCCTTATTCAATTCATTGTCTCAAGAAAAGTTCGAAAATTATATTACATATTTATACGTATTTTATACATTTTATTTCATAAAAAATTTCTTATTTATTATTTAAACTACTAATTTTTTGTTAAAATGTGATCCTAATTTAGAATCACTCGCTACGCTCGTGATTCCTTCGTTCGCTCGGGATTCAAACTAGGCAATCGCAACAAAAATAAAACTTTGCCATCTTGTTGAACAAATAACTAGGTATAAACCTATCAAACGCTCATAGAATAGAATAGAATAGAAATGTTTTTTATTCAAATAAACTTTTTTACAAGTGCTTTTGAATCGTCGATGAGTCTACCACTGGTTCGGAATGCCCTTCCTGCCGAGAAGAACCAGCAAGAAACTCGGCGGTTGCTCTTTTCAAAACAAGTTACAATTCAATAGGTAACGTACGAAAGCATACCCAATTATAATTCAACACATGTTAAGACGGACAGACAGAAAGTAGCCCCATTCCCGCTGGTGGCACGCGTATTATGAGCGCGGTCAAAACATTGCGCATGTCGCTCTTGAATATAATAATATATCCTAGCCATATTGTGAATGTGGGTTGAAAAGACATTATCTCTCACGCATAATCATAAATGCGGCCGCCTGGCAGCAAGAAATTCAAAGAATGGAATACGTTTGTATGGACAAACGGCCGCGCCGCCCGCGTTACTACAACACGAATGTCAGTTTGTAGCCTTGACTTTGAAGATGACGCAATAGACATTTAGCTTCTGATTATGTGTGAAATTATTCATTATGAACTTTTTGATTAATGTTTATTTTTTCGTATTCTTTAATTATATAAAATGAAAAGGTGACTGTCTGACTGACTGACTGACTGATTGATTGGCTGACTGACTGAAATATTAACGCACAGCTCAAGCCACTGGACGGATCGTGCTGTTTGCTATACAGATAGCTATTATGATTGATATAAAATGAAAAGGTGACTGACTGACTGACTGACTGATTGATTGATTGATTGATAGACTGACTGATTAGTGATTGATCTATTAACGCACAGCTCAAACCACTGGACGGATCGTGCTGTTTGGTACAAAGATAGCTAAAATGAAAAGGTGACTGACTGACTGGCTGACTGACTGATTGATTGATTGATTGACTGACTGACTGACTGATTGATTGATTGACTGACTGACTGATTGATTGATCTATTAACGCACAGCTCAAACCACCTGGACGGATCGTGCTGTTTGGTATACACTATACAGATAGCTATTATGGCGTAGACATCCGCTAAGAAAGGATTTTAGATAATTAATTCAAACCCCAAGGCAGTAGTCTGCGGGATACTCAACTCCTAGGCAAATTACAGCATACATAGTGTTTTTGGGCGCGTTGGAATTGTCTCAATCAGTAAGTAGGTCATAAATAATCGAGGAGGAGGATCTGATGATAGAGCAGAACAGTAGGTAACAGGATGTCAGGTATATCAGGTAGTCCGGCCATAATTTTGCAGGTCGGGGGTGTTTTAAATTCTCAATTTCAAGTCTCAGAGACGGGTTATAGACCATAGTCCACCACGCTGGCCCAATACGAATTGGCGGACTTCACACACCTTTGAGAACATTATGGAGAACTCTCAGGTGTGCAGGTTTCCTCTCGATGTTTTCCTTCACCGTTGAATATATGATATCTATGCCTGATATCGAACCTGCGACCCTCTGAAAGAGACCCCAGTCCTTACCACTAGACTATCACTGCTTGGGTAAGTATTTGTTGCCATTTCAAGTGAAATTGCCCAAGAATATTATAGCTATTAAGTGTTTCTATTATATCATTTGGGTCCTTACCTAAGCTCTTGTATTCAGTGTTTTTGTCGGTCCAATCTAAGTGATTGACGTGTAGGCATTAGTCGTAAATCGTAATATTACGCGCTTCATACTAGGCGCTGGGGTGACAATGACTCGTGATTATACTAGGAATGTGCTGCAAATAAGCAATGTTAAAAAAAATCGGCCAAGTGCGAGTCGGGCCTCGCACTTTTAAGGTTCCGTACGTATGACGAAATCTTTTTTTAAACTAGATATATATTTGGATATCTAAGTTCTTAGATATAAAATTAGCGTATGGGGAAAATTGCTCGTTTGTTTTGGTCACAACTTTGATTAAAGTAACAAACTTAATGAGCTCTAGACAATGACACCTTACATGCCAGGGTAAAAAAATAAAATTTTATTTGGACTACTTTTTCATGTATGGGAGCCCCCCTTTATTTTTTAATTTAATTTAATTTTTATTATTTGTTGTTATAGCGGCAATAGAAATACACACTGTGTGAAAATTTCAACTGTCTACCTGTTACGGTTTACGAGATACAGCCCGCTGACAGACGGACGGACGGACAGACGGACAGCGGAGGCTTAGTAATAGGGTCCCGTTGGCACCCTTTGGGTACGGAACCCTAAAAAAATTGCTAACTAATAAGTATCAAAAAAATAACAATTCAAATAGATTTGACAGTGTTTTCTTCGCCAACGCAATACCAGGCCAGAGGTGCGATTTCTAAAGTTATTCCATTGATCGTAATCGTAATCGATGGCATTAGCGTCAAAGAAAATAAGCCACCGGGTCGTCACGTGACCCAATGCTCGCCACACCACACATCATCGAAGCCGCTCGTTACTCATGAACCTCTTGAAGCTTCATGCTCTTACATGAAGTACCCACACGCAACTAACTGCAAACTTTTACAATAATTAGTGGCCACTCTCTCTCTGCTTTCAAGTCACGTCACGTCTTATCAAAAAAACATTGAATTTTTTTTTACAACGGGAAATCTACTATGAACTTTAATTTCCAAAATCAGAGATGGGAATCGAACGGTAAATCAATCCCACTTCTGATATTGGCGGACCCTTATTATTTTTACAAAAAAACACAAAGTAAGGAATTCTTCATTAAGTAATTAAGCAAATATCCGTTACTCAATAATTGAATAATTAATACAACACCACAGACAACTTGAAGCAGAATGGCGCCTGGCGTCGATACTCGTTGGCTTTTATGGAATTGACGAACGGTGCACTCGGTAGTTATTATAAAAATCTACCCTCAGCTAGCACATGTATAATAATGTAATGTATAATGTAATGTATAATGTAATGTAATCGCTGGCGAGAATTGGATGAAAAGTTATCCCATAGGATAGGTTAATCTCAAACGATTTCTTACCAGTCGCATTCGAGAAACTTCTTGTGTAACTGACGCTTAAGCCTGAGATCTATATTGCGTGCTCTGACTTGGCTCGGACTTGAGATAGAGTTAAAACGAGACGAAATATATTTCCGGACATAAGTTTTTCTCCTTTTAACTCTGTCTTAAGTCGGAGCAGTGTGAGAGTGCGATCTATAGATCTTAGCCTGAGTAACAGGGTTCCATTGGCGCCGTTTGGGTACGGAGCCCTAAAAAAGAGCTGGGTTTAAGCTGAAAAAGGCTACTGCTTCAGCATAATGCTGCATTATTAGGAGGCAGCAACGCTGATTTTCTGGCGTAGCTCTAAGTGACGTCGGGAGAGTAAAGATAGATCCTATCTGTCTTATTTCATGGAGACCCTATCGACAGGTTTTTGGCTAAGTGCAGATCGAGTCAGACCTCTCAACGACGATATTATGAATCTACACACTGTATGTACTGTTTGTATCTATGTAAGAAGTTCTCAGTAATAACATAATACTAAATATTATTACTCTTCGACTTCAAGTGTCTGTAGTCATCAACCACCTGATGGACGCATTTACACCGATACGAGAAATTATTAGACCTTTCTTTAAGTGAAAAACTTAAAGTATTTTCCAACTAGATGATGCCCGCGACTTCGTCCGCGTGGAGGTTTTTGAATTCCTGCGGGAACCCTTTAATTTTCTGGGATGAAATGTAGCCCATGTGTGAATCCAGGGTATAATCTATCTCAATTCCAAATTTCTGCCAAATCCGTCCTGCACCCCGATTCAGAACATTTCGATAACTTCCCGTTTCGATACGATTAGATATCGATCTCGTATCGAAAATTTTTTGTCGTGCGATTCAGAACGTTCGGTTAGAGAATTCGATTCGATGTCGACTACGGAATCGGCTTCGTTATCGGTATCGACAAGTTACATTAAATTACATGTGGATTTACGAAGTTTGTTGTTTTACCAAAATTTCACTTGATAATAAATTCATGTTAACACTAAATAAATAGATTTTAATCATTTTCGAAGGTCATTGAAGTAATTATTTAAAATGATAACTTGTTAAATTATTGACGGCCAATTTTCAGCCTCTTCGATAGATGGCGCTAAGTTCATGTTTCATCCCTCTCGGTTCTTATTTTATTTTGTTGTGGTGTACATAATATGTTATTTTAATGTAAAAAAACGTACAATATGGTAAGTAAACATTTACATACCAAAATCATTCATCATAATCATTTTATACGAAAAACCAGTAAACACAGTACGTAAACAAAAGGATATCGGATGCCCTGTAGCTTTCGATAAGTTACCAACTAAAATTATCGGACGTTCGGAAAATCTTATTCGATAAGGTTGTTGTGAATAGCGTTTGATAGAAGATATCGAACGATATCTACGTCGGTTCGATTCGGTTTCGATTTCGACAACTTCTCTGTCGATACGAGTACTCTGAATTGAAACTTCATCTTATCGTACGATAGTAAACCGAATCGATCGATAATTATGTTATCGTAAGGTTCTGAATCGGGGTGCTGTAGATTTTGCGTGAAAGAGTAACAACCATACACACAAACTTTTGCCTTTATAAAGTGTGATACAGTTTATTTTTCTTATTATTCAATGACAAGCATTCCCGTGACGTATGATCTTATCTGCCATTGTATCATGCCATCATTGTAGAATGCTCAGAAGTAACGACGATAGTAATAATTATGACGTAATGACGAATTCCAATACTTTGACGAATTCTGAAGACGATTTTTTTTTGAAGAATGTAGCACATTCTTCAATAGGCGTCAAAGAGTCAAAAAGTCGGAATTTCTTTCATAGTTCTCGATAATATCATTTAATATCAAGTGAACTACTATTCATATCAAATTCTAACTAATTAGTCCTTCTGTGCTAGTAATGAGCCGGCGCGGCGATGCGATGCGACGGGTTATAATTTAATATAAAAGAAATATTTTTAAAAACCGACTTCAAACGCCCGTGCCAGTACGAGTTAGGTATATAATTTTTTGTTGATATTTTAAAAACCGCTCGACACTATACCCTTTGAAACAAAAAAGAATTTTCCAAATCGGTTCAGGCATCTTCAAGTAATCGGTGAACATACTTACCTAAAAAAAAAAAAGATTCCGACGAATTGAGAACCTCCTCCTTTTTTGAAGTCGGTTAAAAATAATAATGCTGACGATCCATCATCCTATCTTGTGTATTTGTATGATAATTTACCTACTGTTAATAACGTCCAACACGTTCATACTCCTCGTGTTTAAAACTTTGAAAACATAATGTTACGGTGTAATAGTCATCCGCGATTCACCAGAGTGTATGAAAACATTTCCTACAAGATGTTTGATTTGAATCGTAAGCCATAATTTAGGATTCAAAGTTATGAATGACATCATGAAACAAATTACATGTAAGTGTTACTGCTAAGCTGAAATTAATTGTTGGATCCAAATTAACTTAAGCAATATGCATATATGAATGCCCTCTTGACTAAATTCCGTCTCGACGGCCAGTGCATTCTCTATTCCTTCACTCTCTTAGTCCATTGGGATGGCAATCCCTTTGACCTGCGAAAAAATATCACCAGCGGCTTTAAAATACGTGCTCTCCGACAAAGATTAAATCTTTGCTCTCCGAGACATAACTCATAAGTGTCCTCCAATTGAAATTTTCATAATGGTTTTAAAAACCTTACCCCATGCGGACGAATTCGAGGTCAAAAGTTTTTTAGCTTCACAGTTGAAGATTTGGCAGCGGTATCTGTATTTCAATGATGAAGTATCTACAAGTACTATATTTTTCAAATGTCTAGGGGGGCTGCTGCACCCCCCCCCCCTGGCCCTTGGCGACGCCCATGCAGTGAGTCTGTACAGAAAACGTCAAAAAAAAAAATATTTTAACCCGATTTAAAGTCATTATTTCCCTATTTCAATGCAATATGCATATATGTGCATATTTTGATACACTGACGGTTCTTTTGTCCCTTGGAATGTGATCAACTGATCACCTTTATTTGTTTGTTACTATGTGATGTGATTAAAGATTTCGAACAATGAACTTAGCTTGTATTCTCGTAAAAAAAAACAATTGTTTTCTAACTCATGACACGCTAAGATGCCAAACATTTTTAATTCGTATTCGTAACCGATTCTATTTGCATGCGATTGACCTTGACTATTATTTACAATTGCTAAATAATCCTTTGTATAGTTAGGTACATAACAGCGGAGTGATAACTTAGTGGTTAGGACCGCGGTCTCCTGTTCGGGGGGTCGCAGGTTCAATCCCGGGCACCTTTGACTCTCAGGGTTTTGTGCTTTTAAGCAATTAGGTAAATATCAATAAATATTATTATAATTTAAATAAATATTATAATTAGGTAAATATACAAGCTTCAATGGTGAAGGAAAACATCGTGAGGAAACCTGCACGCCTGAGATTTCTCCATTATGTTCTCAAAGGTGTGAAGTCTACCAATTCGTATTGGGCCAGCGTGGTGGACTAATGGCCTGCCTGCAACCCTTAACCTGCGCTCAGTTGGGTCGCTTTTGATAAAAGGTATTATAAATTATGTATCTTCTTCTTCTTCTTTATCAACCGATAGACGTCCACTGCTGGACAAAGGTCTCTTGCATGGACTTCCACAGGCCTCGGTCTTGCGCCGCCTGAATCCAGCGGCTCCCTGCGACTCGTTTGATGTCGTCGGTCCACCTGGTGGGGGGTCTGCCAACACTGCGCTTCCCGGTGCGGGGTCGCCACTCCAGCACCTTGGGACCCCAACGACCATCAGCTCTTCGAACTATGTGCCCCGCCCATTTCCACTTCAGTATCGCGACTCGCTTAGCTATGTCGGTGACTCTGGTTCTCCTACGGATCTCCTCATTTCTGATTCGATCCCGCAGGGACACTCCGAGCATAGATCTCTCCATCGCCCGCTGAGCGGTCCTGAGCCTACTTATGAGGCCCTTAGTTAGCGACCATGTCTCGGATCCGTAAGTCATCACAAATTCAAATCAAATCAAATTATGTATATTAGGTTTTAAACTCCTACTAAGGGCAGACCTGTTGGGTTCCCAAGGTGCTGGAGTGGCGACCCCTCACCGGGAAGCGCAGTGTTGGCAGAACTAGGTGGACTGACGACATCAAACGAGTCGCAGGGGCCGTTGGATTCAGGCGGCGCAAGACAGAGATCTCTGGAACACCATGCAAGAGACCTTTGTCCAGCAGTGGACGTCAGCAGTGGAAGTGAAGAAGATATCATAAATACCCACGAACTTGACATTTTAGTTTATATGTTATATTTATAGGCTGCATGTTTGCAAAGAAGTAAAAAAAAAACAATTCATAGGTTTTAAAATCTATGGGGCTCTTAGGAGGGTTAAAGGATCCCTCTGCAGCCCTCAAGAGCTCTCTGTTCTTCCGGGATAAAAAGTAGCCTATGTCACTCTCCAATTCGTCAACTATGCCCATGCAAAAATTACGTCGATCCCTTGCTCCGTTTTTGCGTGATTGAAGAACTAATCAACAAACACAAGGATAATAAGGATGTATAAAAAAGTCACGCTTAACTAAAATCAAGTGTTGTGTTCTTTTTTTTTGTTTCCTAAGAGTATTTGGGTGAAATGTACAGAATTTCATCCTCTGAAGTCAATTTTGTGCGTTGATTTACAACTGACACGTTTTTCAGACGTTGTCAAAATATGGGTACGCATAGGTATTATAGGGATAGATAATAAACATAAGGGCCGAATTTACCAACGTACAATAAGTCTTATCCCAGCGTAAAGATGTTTTAACAGTATTTTCAATACAAAAACTGTCAGAACACCCATTTTATTCCTCGGTAAAACGTCACTCGACGTTGGTGAAATCGACACTAAATATACAAAATTTTGGATTTTGATTAGAACTGAACAGCGACCTATGTTCCATATAATTCCATCAATCATGAATGACGATTGACGAATGAATTAAAATGAATTAATTCTTACGATATATTCTATTCCCTGTGAACACTAAACGTAATGTCAACCAATTTTTTTTTATTGTAATCGTTTACTTAGAAATCGTTTTGAAATATTGATTTCTGAACTAATTCTCACGAATATTTTCGCACTGGTAAATGTGAATGTGTTTACTAGTTTGTTTTTCCTTCAATCACGCAGTAACAGAACGACCAACGGAACAACGTGATTGCTTGCATGGATATAGAGGACCTGTAGAGTGACAAAAAAATCACTGTCAAACACTAGCATTTAATATATTTAGTATTTCCAGTTGTAGAACAAAATTGTAGAGAAATGCTCACAACCTTTTGCTATTTATAATCTTTTATAGAGCAGTACAGATCTGAAATCTGGCAAAAGTTTGTTTTAACCTCATGTAAAAGCTTTTTCTAAACACACATTAAATAAACACGTCCACATTAAGCTTTCCCGCCAGTGGCCCTGTCTAGCAAGTGTTGCACAGATGTGCGTGCGTTGACACCCTCGCTCTGTAGTCTATGGCCCTTTATTATTGGCCATGAACCATATCGCTCATGTGCCAGTTACTTTCGGGTCGAATATTACGGTTTTTTAAGTAAAAATTCAATTTTCTAGAACGATTTTGACACCATGGCGCTGTGGTCATAAAATTATGAGTAGGGAAGTCTCGGATTCGATGACGTGCCGCCAAGCGATGCCACACACATTTGAGAACATTTTTCCTCACGATGTTTTCCTTCACCGTTAAAGAAATATTAATCATAACGAGTAAATTTTCTCATATTTTGAAGGTACCCAAAGCTGTTGACCTTAATCGAAACTCGACCATAATCTGACCCGCGGTTATGCAATCCAAATCCAAATGGAAACAAAAAGAAAAAAAAGGACACAATGACCAAATTCTTGTATAAGGGCAAAAACTTTAACGGGTTCTTTAGTACGTATAACGCGTACGTCTCATCCGAGGTCTTTTTCCGAAACAGGAGCAAAAAGAGGCCCCAACAAAAAAGGCTCTACAATGACTTTTTGCAAATATAACCTCAGCTTTTTCTCAGCACGCGTCTAAGTCTGAATTTTAAAACGGTTTTTGCTTTCGTCCGTTTTTTTGTTTATTTTATAATATTATGGTGTTGGGATAGGTCGCAGTGTAACTTCAATTGTCTTAAGACTTGGCCATGGCAACAAGTTACGTAATATTTTATACTAGCTGATACCCGCGACTTCGTCCGCGTGGATTTAGTTTTTTAAATCTCTATCCCATCCTATGCATCCATACATCCCGTCCATCCATCCGTATGCTAAGTACATCTATCCATCCAATCCAATCCATCCTCACAAACTTTCACATTAATAATATTAGTGGGATAAGTAGCATAGGATATAGTTAATGTAGTTAAAGTTAGTAACAGGAGGATACAAACATACATACACACATACATACATGCATGCATACATACATACAAACATGCATACGTACATACATACATACATACATACATACATACATACATACATACATACATACATACATACATACATACATACATACATACATACATCCCCCTCTGTCCTCTGTCTACATGTATGCATGCATGCATATTGGCGCATAATTTAAGAATAAATACGTGAAAAGTAGCATTTCGAATATCCCGCGGGAACTGTTTGTTTTCCCGGAATAAAAAGTAGCTTTTGTTACTTTTCCGACCCTCAACTATGCCTATCCAAAAAATCACGTCAATCTGTAACTCCCTTGGCACATAATTGAATGATAAATATATGAAAAGTAGCATACAAATATCCCGCGGGAATTGTTTGTTTCCCGAGATTAAAAGTAGCCTTTGTCACTTTTAAAGTCCTCAACTATGCCTATCCAATAAACCACGTCAATCTGTAACTCCGTTGGCGCATAATTAAAGGATAAATATGTGAAAAGTAGCACACTAATATCCCGCGGGAACTGTTTGATTTCCCGGGATAAAAAGTAGCCTTTATTACTTTTCCGGTCCTCAACTAAGCCTATCCAAAAAACCCCCTTCAATCTATAACTCCGTTGGCGCATAATTGAAGGATAAATAAGTGAAAAGTAGCACACAAATATCCCGCGGGAACTGTTTGTTTTCCCGGGATAAAATGTAGCCTTTGTCACTTTTCAAGTCATCAAATATGCATATCCAAAAACCCACGTCAATCTGTAACTCCGTTGGTGTATAATTGAAGGATAAATATGTGAAAAGTAGTATACTAATATCCCGCAGAAACCGTTTGTTTTCCCGGGATAAAAAGTAGCTTTTGTCATTTTTCAGGCCCTTAACTTTACCTGTGCAAAAAAATCACGTCAATCTAAAACTCCATTGGGCGTATTTTGAAGGACAAATGCGTAAAAAATAGCGATGCTATCCCGCAGGAACTGTTTGCTTTTCCGGGATAAAAAGTAGCCTATGTGCTATTCCTGACTATAATCTATGTCTGTGCCAAATTTCAGCAAAATCGGTTCAGTAGTTACGGCGTGAAAGCGGAACAAACATACAAACAAACTCACTTTCCCATTTATAATAGTAAGGATTTATAATAGTAAGGATTACTATTGTAGTTACATTGTGTTCATTCGTTCACCGTGGTTCACCTCAACCATTGCCTTGCCGGCTATAAGCTATTTTATTTGTTTTTTTTATTATTTAACTCAGATAAAATCCTACTAATCCTATCCTACTTTCTATTAATATTATAAATGCGAAAGTTTGTGAGGATGGATGATACTATGTTTTCCAAAATCTAAAGTTAGGTTAGGTTGGGGTTCGACATGAACAGTCAGGTGCCCGGCTGCAGGCCGGGCACTTAGGTACCATTTGGTCAATATACCTATGTTTATTTTGCACGCATATCTGATTATACCAAATGGAACCTAAGTGCCCCTGACTATTCCTGTCGAACCCCAACCTAACCTAACTTTAGATTTTGGCAAACATAGTACTTCTATAACTATTTTACTAGATTAGTCTAGTCAGATTAGCTATATTACTAGATCGCGTTCGTATTATAGCTATATTCCTAGTAGCTATGAATCGCTTTCGTATAGCTATATTCCGGCATATAGCTATATCACTGCTTCAACTATCTTACTGCGACAGATACACAGATTAGGAAACGATGGATGGATGGATGTTTGTTACTCTTTCACACCAAAACGAAAGGACCGATTTGGCTGATTTGG
Organism: Oeneis ivallda; assembly: GCA_029955525.1. Classification (NCBI taxonomy): domain Eukaryota; kingdom Metazoa; phylum Arthropoda; class Insecta; order Lepidoptera; family Nymphalidae; genus Oeneis; species Oeneis ivallda. The sequence goes on along the minus strand of JARPMR010000027.1, from coordinate 4,211,850 downwards.
AATAGTGATAGCTCATACCCAGGATTAACACATAGGCTACATTTTATCTCGGTAAATTAAGGAGTTCCCGCAGGAATTATAAATCTTAACCCACGCGCATGAAATCGTGGACATCATCATCATCATCACACGGCTCACTGCTGAGCGCAGGTCTCATCTAAGAGAAGGGTTATAGGCCATAGTCCACCATGCTGGCCCAATGCGAATTGGCGGACATCACTCACCTTTGAGAATATTATGAAGAACTCTCAGATGTGCAGGTTTCCTCACGATGTTTTCCTTCACCATTGAAGCAAGTGATATTTAACAACAAAGATAAGTAACAAACCAACAAACAAACACACTTTCGCATTTATAATATTAGTAGTAGTATATTCTGAATCGAACCGCTAAGGTGTGGAAGTTGGAACGCACTTCGAACATCTGTGTTTCCGGCCACGTATAACCTCAGTACCTTCAAGGCAAGAGTGAATAGGCATTTTCTAGGCAAGCGCGCTCCAACCTAGACCTCATCAGTGCTGTCCAGCATTGATTGTCATCAAGCGCAAGCCTATCCCGAAATTAAAAAAAAAATTAGTAAGGATAAGTAGGGATTTCCTTGCTTACGAATTGAAAATTTCCACCTTTTGTAAAAGTCGGTGAATTGGTTATCTTTCACGGTCGCCAAATGTTTAACTGGGGAAATACGACGTTTTAACAGTGTTTGTATTAAAAATCTGTCAAAACGTCAAAAATCAAAATTCGTCGTTTTAATGTTACTCAGTACTGCATCTTGCACCGTAAATCAATAAATTGAAATTTTCCAGTGTCTACTAATGAACTGACATTCTCTAATAATTAAAAATGACAAATAGCTTAGCACGTAGGCGAAATAAAAAAACAGTGTGTTATTGAATCGGCGATGAAATTATTAACTATCACAAAGAGCTTATTTTATCTTATACACATACCTACTGCTACCCATTTACAAAACAAAGGTACCTACTAGTTATAGAAAAAACAATCCATATATAAAACGCTATCAATTTGATCATAAAAATAAATATTCTAATTAGCGTTCGCCACAATAAAATAATTAATACAATGAATAAAATGATATGAGATGTTATGTGGATTTTGACAGATGGTCCGCCATATTGGAATCAAGATGGCGTAGTTGTTTGGCGGATGCGTAGGCGCAACAGGTGTTGTCAAGTCGATGACGGGGATTTTTTTTACTTTTTTTAATACCCCTGCGATCCGGTGATATGCTATTTGAGAGCCTCTGGGAAAGATTGGAGGTAGATTTTTTGAGAAGTTTTCTGTTTAAAAACTAAGAATTTTATTTTGGTTATGACTTATGAGTTAACTTTTGAATAGGTTTTGCAAAACAACAAGTTCATACTAAGTTCCGAGACGATGCCGCTTTCTAACTCAAAATATTGTCATGAATTTAGGATAAGCATTATATTGACTTTTGGAGGTACACTGTTAGATAATAATATATCTATTGGTCATTACCTATACACTAGTAAGAAAATTATTTTTGAAAGCTTCATTTAGTGAGCTTTCGTGTTGAATGATCATGTAAGGCAGAGCCCGAAGGTAGTTGTTCTTTTCAATAATATTAATTTTATGTTGAAAACCACTTACATATTTACCAATTTTTTAATGACAATCCAGATTATTAATATTCTACGAGAAAGTATAAACAAGTGATAAGATCGAAAAAGCATGCAAAAAAATACTTGTTAAATAAATTAACACCTTTTCCCAGTGGTCAAAACATTTAGAAAAACGTGTAAACATACTGCAAAAACCACCGAAATGTTAGTGGCAAGTGAAATTGCAGTAAAAACTCTAGCAAAAAGCCCCCTAACAATATACGCGCGTGTAGATTTTTATTTTTTTCTAGTCGATGTTAAATTTTGTTAGAATCTGCGCGCGAGCACAGTGTCAGGTAGAAATTCGGGTTCGCAGGTAGAAAAAATCTTTGGTGGATGTTGAAAAAAAAAGGTTGCTTTTATGCGACCCACCCTCTTTGTACGCCTACGATTTGTTACTAGTGTAGTGGGATGAGAAAATTTTGATACTCTGTCTACTTCAGTTTCGCGACCTGGAATGGGCGGGCACATAGTTCGAAGAAATGATGTCGTTGGAGGACCCAAGGTACTGGAGTGCAGACCTCCCCACAGGAAAGAGCAGTGTTTTCAGAGCTAGGTGGACCGATGGGCGATGACATCAGCTGTGTCGTAAGTTGCGTTGGATGCAGGCGGCGAAAGAACGAGGCCTATGGAAATCCATGCAAGAGACATCTGTCCAGCTCTGGACAAATGTCCAGAATGGCTGATAAAGGAGAAGATACTCTTTTTGGAACTTACTACAAAATACAATATTATGTATTATCTATACATATAATAAAACTGTAACTGGAAGATTTCTGTACATTTAATATATTTTGAAAATTTTAATTGGGGGATGCTTTACTATCGATACTGAGCCCAAAACAGATTTTTATTTAATTTTTGTCTGTTTGTCTGTTTGTTTGTCCTACTTTCACGTAAAAACTACCGCACAGATTTCTACAAAATTTTATACCGTGGTAGCTTATTACTCGGGTCAACATCTAGGCTACTTTTTATCCCGGAAAATCAAGGAGTTCCCGAGGGACTTTAAAAACTAAATCTACGCGGACAAAGTCGCGGGCATCAGCTAGTGTAATATACGTATTATGAATTTTAGTGGATATCCATTTTAATTAAAGTAGACGCTTTTATTATAACATATTTCATTTTAATGATACATTTGATACTACATTTTAAAATTGAATGGGGAGAAAAAATAAATATCTGCCTAAAACATTATATACATCCAAACAAACCAACGTATCATGGGAGAAATGGAATTAATTTGCGCAAAGAATCAACCTGAGTTCAGCGCGGAAATGTAGCCTGTATAGAATAGAATTTTTATTCAATTGTACTTTTACAAAGTGTTTTTCATTCTTCAAGTGAATCTACCACTGTACTCTTGGTAGTTCGGTACCATTCTACGGGGGCATAATTATGTTTTGTTAAAATCAAAGATAGAACTCTGGATCCGAAAAAAATAACGAAGTCTTATCCATTATAGCTATCACCGCTAACTGTTCTAAAAAATATCGACTAATTTGTGAGTAACTCACGTCCAACTCAGTATTTTGATTAATTTCTTAAACTGGTCACTTTCAAGTAAAGATTTTTATGTAAACCTGTGAAGATGATAATTCCACTGGCGCAATTAGAAGGCCATAAGCCTACTTTGTCGTATTCGTTTATAAATTGCGGAAAACCAAATTAAATTTGAATTTCGCGGGCAGACTCTTGTCTTCCACCTTAAGCACAAGTATCGAACCAGTCCGCGCCAACTAGATTAGCGGGGGTGAGAACAGCAACGTTGGAACACGCATAGCTGCCTCTGCGCATTAACGCACACATGCACATCGCATGAGACGAATCTGTGCGTGTAGGCGTGTACCATAAAGATTAAGACTAATAATAATAGTTGCAAGAATTTTTGAGTTAATCTTACAAAGTGGCCTGTTTAAGTGTCAATTTTTGTAAAATGCTAAATGAAAGAGTTTAGCTCTGCTTTCCTGCAAAATTCTTAATTAGTAGCTAAACGTTTGGAACTGAGAATAATGACAAAAACTAAGTTGGTACGCATAATACCCCATCGAAATTAAAAATCGACTCATTAGGTAAGCAAGTAGTAACTTTGCATAAGTATTTACTTAACCATGCCAGTGTACCATAAAGATTAAGACTAATAATAATAGTTGCAAGAATTTTTGAGTTAATCTTACAAAGTGGCCTGTTTAAGTGTCAATTTTTATAAAATGCTACATGAAAGAGTTTAGCTCTGCTTTCCTGCAAAATTCTTCATTAGTAGCTAAACGTTTGGAACTGAGAATAATGACAAAAACTAAGTTGGTACACATAGTACCCCATCGAAATTAAAAATCGACTATTTCTTCGATTAATTTCTTAAACAGGACACTTTCAAGTAAAGATTTTTATATAAACCTGTGAAGATGATACTGCCATTATCGCAATTAGAATGCCATAAGCCTATTTTGTCGTATTAGTTTACAAATTGCGAAAAACCAAATGTAATTTGAATTTCGCGGGCAGACCCGAATATTCATCCTTAAGCCTGCATGAAGCTTGTAGGTATGAAATTGACGACAGAGGCTTTGGGTCGCTCAGCGGGCGATGGAGAGAGCCATGCTCGGAGTAGGTATCCCTGCGAGATCAAATAGGCAAGTGGTTGTCTATGCAAAAGATAATAGAATAGTGTCTGTGTGTATGTACTAGTCTATCTATGTCTATCAGTTGAAAAAATTGGTTGCCTGTAAAGTCGGTTTACGGACGATAGTTTTAAGTGACAACGTCATAAAGAAACATTGATGACAGCTAACCACAGCGCGCACGCGATGACTGGCGGGTCCGGCGGCCGGCGCTCTGCGAACGCTTGGGCCGATCGTGCCTCTCTATCGCTTGTTCCGTGCTCTCGCTTGCACTCGCAGGCTCAGGCTCAACGTGACACATTTTCGTGCGTGCAGTCAGTGTTATCACGTTATCCATTTATAAGACTTTATCACGTCAAAAGAAATTATAAAAGACTTCTTTATTTGATGGAAATCAGTTAAAAATTTAAACAATTTTATTTAGCAAGGCAACACGTACTTACCTATCTACTTTAATGATCGTGGTTTAAAAAAAAACAAGTGAATCAATGAGCAATGAACACTTGGGCAGGTTATTTGAAGGTCGCCGAGATTTGGATGTTAGATTATCTTTTATCTTTTCATACTTGAAGTTCGTTTGATTTTAGGTATAACTACCTATTTAATAAGATGGTACGTACCTATAAGCTTAATTTTATTTAACTCTAGATGATGCCCGCAACTTCGTCCGCGTGGATTAAAGTTTTTTGTTTCCCGCGGGATTCCCGAGGCGGGAACATGTAGCCTATGTGTTAATCCTGGGTATGAGCTATCTCCATTCTAAAATTCACCCAAATAAGTTCATTCGTTGTGGCGTGAAAGAGTAACAAACATCCATACTTCCTCACAAACTTTCGCATTTATAATATTTTTTCTTTTTTTTTTAAAAGAATATCAACCAAGTTGAACTTGACTAATATTCTCCTCTCCCCTCCAAGTAAGCGGAAAGCTTGTGCCAGGAGTGAGTACGACAATAGTGCAACGGGTGCAATTCGAACCTGCGACCTTTCAGTTTTCAGGCCGCACATTTAACCATTGGGCTATTGAGGCTATAAAGTAGGAATAGTAGGACTACTAATGTTATTCTATCATCATCCATCACCGTCATCATCACAGAATACGATATTCCATAGTCTGTTATTTCAACCTTTACGCTGGCCCAGACCTGGGCGTGGGTGTCACCTCTTAGAATAAAGGGTTAGGTCATAATAAATTTAGTGAAAATATTAATATTAACTTGGGAAAACAAGCGAAAATTTTAAATTTAAAACACCCCCGACATGTGAATCTATGGCCGGACTATGTATGATTCTGGTTGCAGCATCAGGTCGAAGTTATCAATTAATTGTCATTTAACGATTATACTGGCACATGTGAAGCACTTAATCGAGTAATCGTACGCCAAAAATGCCTTACATCATTTTGGAAAAGTGCTGATACTCCTACACTGCTGGACCGATATTAACCAAACATAGCTAAGAACCACCGCAAGGAAACTGGCTTTCAAATGAAAAAAAATGCATCGAAATTGGTCCATCTGTTTGAGAGCTACTGTGCCACAGACAGACACACACACAGACAGACAGACAGACAGACAGGAAATACTGATAAATACATACAGACATCGACGTTAAACTTATAACACTCTTCTTTTTGCGTCGGGGGTAAAAAAAGCTCTTTGTCTCTTTGCAGCCATAAAGGAGTTAGTTTTGGTGGTCTACTTAAGTTTTAAATCCAGGCAGAAAAGTTGCGGCTATCAACTAGTCATACAATATAATATGACATAATATTATATATGATATGTCATGTCTGTCGGTAAGTACCTATGTAACTATATACCGAGTAGATATCACTGTATTGGGCATTGACCATGACTTTCAAAATGGAAACTAGTATCGTGTGAGCACCTTAACACTTGGTATTATAGTCCGTACAAAAATTGTGGCTTATTAATTATTTATACTGCAAAAATAGAGCAGGTAAGTACAAAAAAGTTAAAATGTTATTATTCAAAGCGAGTTTATTTAAACTATTACGCTGCGTTATGTACATAATTATAAAAAACTAAAATCCATAAAAAATATATAATTTTCTAAAATCCTCATAATTTTGTAACGAAGTTCCTTATCGCAAGGTATGGAATTGGCGGATGGGGGCTAGGCAAAAAAAGTGTAAGAATTTTCCGTCCCGACCCCCTTTCTATAGTGTAGACATGTGGCGAGAGATGGCGTTGATTCTTAAAGGTAATGTTTTCAATACAGAAGATAATATTTTCATAATATTGTTTAAATAGGTACCTTATTATACTTTATTAAAAGGAACTTCATTCCAACCGACTGGTCCACGACACTCAAATGATTTTAAATGATTTATTTATTTTCTCCACATTACTTTAATATTATACAATTTACTATTTAGTATTTTACTACTTGTACACGACATTGAATAAATCGATCCTTCAAACATAATATTATTATTTGCAAAAAAATAACCCGTGGGTTGTATAAAATTATTGCTATAGTGCAGTGTGATGGTCGCAATTTTCTCTGAGTGATCAAATTCTCTCACTATTGCCTAAAGTAGTACAGTATGAGTTTTTGCAGCAATAATTTTATATAAAAAATTCTTTTAAAACAACCGACTTCAAACTCCCGCTTTAGTACATTACACACACACACACACACACACACACACTATACAAAGTAAATAATTTATTGATATTTTAAAACCGCTCGACCGATTTTGATAAAATTTATATGGGACCACCTGGGAAGTATACCCTTTCAAACAAAAAAAGAATTTCCCAAATCGGTTCAGGCGTCTTTGAGTAATCAGTTGACATACATAAAAATAATTAAGTGGCACTCGGGGACTGCCGCGGTAAAGATATTGCATAGCATTTTTTATCAACTTATGCAATTATAATATTTACGTAATATTTTTTTTGCATAATAAAAATTATGCAAAAAAATAATTAAAAAACATACAAACAAGAAAAGCGCACTGTCACTACTTTGCGAGTGAAATTCGAACCTGCGACATCTAAAGAAAGCGGCAGCTCGGCGCCAAACAGAGCTAAATGTGAACCTCTAAAATGTTGAACGCTTACTGAACGACCGTGTTAGTTTTTTTTTCGTTACGGAATTTCTTGATTCGGTCGCCGCGCTCAAACTGTTTGTCCTAGTTCGAAGCCCGCGATAAAAGCTATGCAATAGCTTAAAAAATCCGACGAATTGATAACCTTCTCCTTTTTTGAAGACGGTTTTAAAGAAGACAAAAACAGCCAATAATCACAACTATTAAGCCTGTTGCAATGATTGATGCTGTTATACGCAATGGACAGGCAGAATGTATGGTACGGTTGCCACAATTTTTGTACCGTACAGCATTCGAGCAAGCCTCAAAGTACTTGACACTGAAATTGTTACTCAACAACTATCATGACTTACCAACTGGTATCATACAACATATTATATGTCGTTACGTAATACGTACACATTAATTCATCAAAGTCATAATAGCTATATTTAATAATAATTTCTTGATCTTTTTGAAAACTTGACGACCTCCCTGGCTCAGTGGTGAGCGCTGTTGCCTTATAACTGGGAGGTCTCGGGTTCGATTCCCGGTGGGGTCAATTTGGGAATTTATAATATTTGAATTGTCTCTGGTCTGGTCTGGTGGGAGGCTTTGGCCGCGGCTAGTTACCACCCTACTGTCAAAGACGTGCCGCCAAGCGATTTAGCGTTCCGGCACGGTGGCGTGTAGAAAGTAGAAACCAATTAGGGGTATGGGTTGAATGTTCACTGCCATACTCCTTCCAAGTTAGCCCGCTACCATCTTAGACTGCATCGTCACTTACCATCAGGTGAGATCGCAGTCAAGGACTAGCTTGTCATCGAATAAAAAAAAAAACTTGTACTTTATCACAATTCACAATCTATCCATAGATTCTACTTGAAAAGGTAAACAAAATTTGTTACATCTATATTCCTAATAATATAATTAATGCGATAGGGTGTTCATTTGATACTTTGTACTTCAACCACGCAGCAAAAACAGATTGACGTCATTTTTCGAAATCGTAGACAAAAATTAGTAATTAGATATTGTAACAGTTTGTTTTAAAAATAGCGTCTGGAGCATTTCTTACCGGCTCTTTTCAGCAGACTTTTAAATCCGAACCTCTGGTAGAGTCTCGACTTGTCATAAAAGACACAGGTTGGTCTACTCTATACGAAACAAATTCTTCTAATAATTAATATGTATATTATATTTGCGAAAGTTTGTGAGGATGGATGGTTGGGTAGATGGATGTTGATTGCTCCTTCACGCTGCAACGAAAGAACCGATTTGGCTGAAATTTGGAGTCGAGATAGCTCATACTCAGGATTAACACAAGGGGCTACATTTTATTCCAGAAAATTAAAGAGTTCCCGCGAACAATCAAAAAACTTAATCCACGCCAATGATATTGGATTTTCCTTCCAATATCATTGATCCACGCGGGCGAAGTCGCGGGCATCATGCAGTTATTCTCAATAGCCCAACGGTTAAAGGTGCGGACTGAAAACTGAAAGGTCGCAGGTTCGAATCCCACCCGTTGCACTATTGTGAATTGTCGTACCCACTCCTGGCACAAGCTTTTCGCTTATTTGGAGGGGAAAGGAGAATATTAGTCAAGTACAACTTTATTGATATTCTTTAAAAAAAAAAGTAATTGAGTGATTTCAATCTTTGAACCTCTGCAAACCTTCATCAAAACCCGATGATGGAATAACAAAGATGTTTTCAAAGCAATCGATGTGTAATTAAAACCACCTAAATCTTAATTGGATGCTTTGAGTAACGTGTGTATAATTTGAGCGCGCAATTTATTGGCTCGCCTCACAGCTTCCCACATCCGGGTCGGTACGCCATCTTATTCAATAGGTTTTTGAAATCCACAAGTGTTTTGTATAGTGTTTGCGTTCTTAGTGTGAGTATCTAATGTACCTACCGGATAAGGTTGTACTTGATATAGCTATTAGCTACTTATAGCTTCAATATACTAAATTAACTCACTGAGTCTGCCTGGCTATACTATTGTCTTTTCTTCATCTAAATATTGATTTTAACAATTTTTTTTAAGTTGCTTAAGGTATAAGTTTTACGTCACCTACTTGTAACGAATTGTATCAATTTGTATTTTTTTTTGTTAAAATTGTAGTTACCTTCGTTTGAATTATGGTATTGGTATCTTATATTTCCGTTTTCGTCATATGAACTTTTATTTATAAAGTTTTAGAAGTCTACTCAGCTTAATACAGTTCTTAGCAAAGTCCAAAGATAGACCTTCTTTGGTTTTATTTTAAAATCTAAGTCCAAGCGGACGAAGTCGTCGGCATCAATTAGTAAATAAAAATATATACCTATTATTTTATATTCAAGAAATGACGGAACAATACGAAAAATAAGTAATAATTAAGAAAAAATACATGAAAACCTATACCATATTAAGTTCCAAACCAAGATACAAAATATAAAATTACAAATAAGCACAATTGAAATAATTGCTTGTCGGTAACCATAAAAAATATACCTTACTCACCTCCAGAAAATACTGTAAGTACATATTTGTCACTACTGACCCAATAAAAGCATGAAATAAGTTACAACAATAAAAAATATAAAAAATCCAAGAAAATAAATCTCCAAACGAACAAAAGATTAACAATATTTAATCAGGGGCGATAAAATAGTAAAAGGTATGAAAAAGGGGATGAAAAAACTGCATTGCGCATCGTGGGAGATTTTTTTTGTTAAAAACTTCTTTTTTAGTGAAAAGGGGCCCGCTTTTGTAGTCGCTCAGGTGGTTCCTGCTGAATAGAGCAAATTCTGTAGTTTACCGTCGTTTGATATAAAGGAATTGCAGTGCTGATGAATCACTTGTGAATCTATGAATATTTCTAGATTAATTTAATCAAGTAATCTAAGGGCCGATTTCACCAACGTAAAATAAGACTTATCCGAGCGTAAATTTTATATTTTGACAGAGTTTTCAATACAATAACTGTCAAAACGCATAATTTATCCCTCGGATAAACGTCACTCGACGTTGGTGAAATCGACACTAAATATATAATAGAAAAAGGTGACTGACTGACTGAATGACTGATCTATCAACGCACAACTCAAACCACTGGACGGAGCGGGCTGGACAAGGGCTGGACATACAGATAGTTATTATGACGTATAGACATCCGCTTAGAAAGAGTTTTTGAACATTCACACCAGAGGATAAAATAGGGGTTTAAAAAATCAACTTTTAGGTGAGCGAAGCCGCGGGCAAAAGCTAGTATTAATTATAACTTTACTAGCTGATGCCCTCGACTTAAAATCCTTCGGTAACTCTTTGATTTTCGGGAACAAAAAGTAGCCTATGTTACTCTCCAAGTCCTCATATCAACTATACCCATGCAAAAAATTACGTCGTTCCATTGCTTCGTTGCTACGTGATTCAAAAAAAAATCAAAATTCAAAATTATTTATTTCATGTAGGCCAACCTGTGGCTCTTATGACACGTCAAGATACCACCGGTTCGGAAAGCGGATTCTGCTGAGAAGAGCCGGCAAGAAACTCAGCAGTTGCTCTTTACAAAATAATCATTTTACAATATTATACAATATTATAAAATATTTTATAATAATTACTATCTTGTGGGCAGCTGGATGCCAAGCTGATTTAACCCGTGCATCTTTGTAAGAATAGAATATGACATTTCCACAAAACGTACTACAATTCAATCCATGTCAAAGACGGGCAGACAGAAAGTAGCCCTATTCCCGCCGGCGGCATCCGTTCACGAGCATGACGCATGATCCAGCCATTGCTTCGCTCGCTTCGCATTGAAGGATAAACTAACATAAATGATCACATACTCGCACTTGTGTATAATATGATAGGTAGTAGGAAGTAGGATAGGATAAAGGCATTAAGAGGTTTTGAGACAAACACTTTCTATGTCGATAGATGCTGGATTCCCACTCATCACTTTTAATGAATTTAGTTGAGGCTCTTGAGAGTGGTATAGGCTACTTTTTACCTCTTAAAAAAATAAAAGTTTCAGCAGGATTTTTAAACTCTACGCGGATGAAGTCGTAAAAGCTAGTGTGTTTAGATTTATTAGTATTACTTTAGATTTAAGTACGTTATTTTAGATTTTTCAAACACCCTATTTTACTGCCTTAGGGATTGCATTGTCTAAAATACATTCTTAGCGGATGCCTAGTTATAATAGCTATCTGTATGCCAAATTTCAGCTTGGTTGATACAGTGTTCTGAGCTGTGCGTTCATAGATCAGTCATTCAGTCAGTCAGTCACCTACCTTTTATATATTTAGAAAAAGAAGATTTTTTAATAAAATGTTCAAACTAGGTTTAGACAAAAAATCTGAGTGCTGGAATTAATATAAGAACTGCACTTTAGATGAACTAAAACCAAGGAAAACATAAATTAAAGCTGCAGTATTGACGGGACGGACATCTGTTTAACTACTGCCCATGCGATCCCTTTGTTAGCTTTCAAATCACTAAAAAGTAAAACCTCTGGGCACAGTCACCGGTGCTAATAAATTCCAAACTACGGGAAATGCACATTTTCATATGCGTCGTGGCAAAATTCTATTAGTACTGCTCCTTATATTGAACACTTGAAAAACAACGTAAACACCCAAAAACCAAATGCAAAATTACCCTTATTAACAGTCCATATGTGACAAAATTCTTTGCAATTAAATAACTATAAGCCATTAAGAATTAGGGGATGGTATTCAAGATGTTGCAGACAATGAAACTAAACTAAATGATTTAAGTGAATTAATTGTTAAAGAAAACGAAACTTTACATCGTAGAAATAGAGTTGAATTTGTGGCGATGAATTCAGGGGTTATAAGTTATACAGCTGAGAGGGATGTGCAGGTAAAGAAATTTGAACATTTTGAGGGATGATGAAAAAAACAAGGGTCGATTCTAAGCTTCTAAGATACAAAAGCTGGTGTCGGCGTCACGCTGTGCGACGGATGCTTTTTGAGATTTTTCTGTAGATTTCGAAAATTATTTCGAAACAGTTAATTGAATGTGACTACTTTAGGAGATTTTTGCTAAGATTGCTACATAATGAACTATGTTATAAGCTAAAAATATTGCATAATACAAAATTTAAGGTACTTACTCATATTTTTCTGTAAAAATGAAAAATAATATAAAATGAAATTTAATGCCAATGATTTAGTAAGTGAAATGTAACATAATTATATAGCAGATCGTAAGGAATTCGGATGTATATCAAGTGTAAGTATATCCGAATTCCTTTCCCTTACACTACGAAGTACGATCCAAAAAAAACTACTCCAAAATTTTGAAAAATAATTATGCTTTAAACAGCATGAAAAATAAGGGTGATTGTTTTCTCAATTACTCAATTAAACCAATCTTGGGTTGCCAAATCTTTCGCAAATAATGCAAAAATTTAAAATTGATCGAAATATCAACCTGTATTATATATAGATCAAAAAGATTCGAAATTTGGGTGGTGGTTGGTGTTTCTCGCGAGCGCTATATTATTATACACTTTGACACCCCGAAAATTATTTTTTTTAATTTAAATAAGTACTAAGTACCTAGGTATATACAGTCGTAGGGCATTACTCTCGTTTGACAGTTGAATAAAAACTAGCAAATCTATCATCATAATAGTTTTGACCCAGCAACTAAACTGGTGTTGCGATTTTTTACGATGACAGGTTTTTTGGCCATCAACAACGTAAGATCAAATCAGGGCAAATAATAATCCATATGAATGAATATATTATGTCAAGTGGAAAGCCAAATAAATTGTGAAAAAATATGGCAGTTTAACGCCCGTTTTTAACCGACTTCAAAAAAAGGAGGAGGTTCTCAATTCTATAAACAATTTAGACAGTGTCGATCTGCATCAATCATTTCAGTGCCAACCAGAAAATTGTTCTAATTATGTAATTAGTACCAACCAAAACCTAAATATTTTATCGCAAAATATTCGAAGTATTCAACATAATTTTATTGATTTCTTAGTGTTTGTGGAGAGATTGTCGCTTAAGCCTGATATCATGATCTTAACCGAATGTTGGTTACGAAGCTGTCATTACGTACCACAATTAGATGATTACATTACCATCACGTCTAAAGTCTGCTATAATCAAAATGACGGTATAGTAATTTATATTAAAAAGACAATTTCATCTAATACATATGAACCCAAATTTACTGATGCTAATTGTCTCATATCGATAATAAATAGCATAGCAATAGTATCGATTTATAGGCCACCTTCTTTTCGAAATTTAAATGGCTTTTTGGAGTCATTGGATGTTACACTCAATACATTGCATAAATATAAGAGCGTTATTTTAATTGGTGACCTCAATATTGATATTAAACTCGAAAGTACAGATGTAAATGCCTCTAGTTACCTTAATATTACTTCATGCCATGGCCTGCTCTCTACGCATTCATTTCCTACTCGATGTAACAGTTGCCTTGACCATGTTTTATGTAAGTCTAAGCTATCTTCTACTACACTCATAATTAGGAATAGTGTAACTGACCATGATGCGCTATTTCTGTCATTAAACATGCAGAATCCAACTAATCTAAGACGTAAAGATGACATAATAAGGAAAATTGATTATTCTGGTATAAAAAATGATCTTCTTGGCAATGATTTTCAACATATACTTGATATGACAAATTGTAATATTGCAACTGATATGCTTTTAGACACTGTATCTAAAATCATAAGAAATAACACTAATCAATACAAAACAAAACAACGCAAAACCCCAAGGAAGCCATGGGTAACACCGGGCTTATTAAGATGCTTAAACCATAGAGATAAATTGCATATGAAATTAAGGAAGACCCCTAACGATGAGCTTCTTAAAATTATTTATCGGAGATATAGAAACTTTTGTACAAACCTGTTAAGAAAATTAAAGCGCTTACATGATAAAACACAGTTAGAAGAAGCTAGCCAGACTAGCATCAAGAAGACTTGGAAAGCAATAAATAACATTACAAATCTAAAGTCTGCTAACTCTGATGCTCAGGAATTATTGACGCTTTTTCAGTCTCCAAAGCAAACGGTTGCCAGAATAAACGAATTCTTTGTCAATATGGGTAAGAATTTAGCAGAAAATATTGAGTTAACAACTTCGAGATTAATACCTCATTCACAACAGTTTCCCTCTCCACCTTCCTCATCCTTTGTTTCACTCGGAACTGATCTAGATGAAATAGTAAGACTAATAAATTCTCTTAAAAATACTAACTCTACAGGTCTGGACAATATATCTGCGAAAATAATTAAGCAGAACAAGGAGATTTTTGCGGGTTTGTTGTGTCATATTTGTAATTTGGCTTTCTCTCATGGTGAATTCCCTAATTCATTCAAAAAATCAGTAATAACTCCAGTTTTTAAGAATGGTGACAGAAAAGTAATAAGTTACTACAGGCCAATTTCAATCTTACCCACTTTTTCCAAAATTTTAGAGCGTATAATGAATGACAGATTGGTAAAATATTTGGAATCAAATAATATACTCTCACCAAATCAGTACGGTTTTCGCAAATCTAAATCCACTTCTGATGCGGTATCTAACTTAACAAACACTATCGCTCAAAACTTAGATCGTGGAATGAAGTGCATATCAATATTTTTAGACCTCGCCAAGGCTTTTGACACTGTGTCCATCCCTCTACTTTTAAAGAAGCTGGAACAGATAGGAATACGTGGTATACAGCTAAAACTGTTTCAGGACTATTTAAGCTATCGAACGCAGTGTGTTAGAATTGGCGAGCATGTAAGTTCATCACTACCAGTTGTTCACGGAGTTCCACAAGGAAGCATTTTAGGTCCGACCCTCTTTCTGATTTACATTAATCAACTTTGCAATTTGGAATTGATTAATGGAAAAATTATAACATTTGCTGATGACACTACACTTTTATTCTGGGGTCCTAACTGGGAAAATGTTTTCCACAATGCCCAAAAAGGTTTTAATCTAGTCATGTCCTGGTTGCATAGTAATCTCTTAAGCATTAATACTGGGAAAACTAAATACTTAACTTTCTCCATTTCCCGGCACACACAACCTTGTCTAGACAGCTTTAATATTAAAGCACATTCTATTTTATGTCCCGTTCTTAGTTCTGTAAGTACATGCAATTGTCCTAATTTAGAAAGACCTGACTGTATAAAATATTTAGGCGTAATCATTGACTATCAGCTCTCATTTGATAATCACATAAATATTCTAGCAAATAGAATTCGTAAACTCATAGCTATTTTTAAAAATATCCGCCATGTTGCCGATGAAAAAATATTGAGAATGTTGTACCACACCTTATGTGAATCTTTATTGACATATTGCATTGATACTTGGGGGGGGTGCGGCGAAGACGCGTCTCCTCAAATTGGAGCGGGCACAAAGGGCGGTTCTTAAGGTCAGCTCTTTTCTACCCATGCTACATCTGTAGCATGGGTAGGATATCTATCCTACTTCATCCCTCTATAAGGAAAGTAAACTACTCACAGTGAGGCAGTTATTTATTCAAAAAATAATTTTGAAACAACATAAAATCGTAGACCCGGCAAACATACAGAAATTAAAAGATAAACGACGATAATTATGATAGCACTGAAGAGTTGCTGATTGTTCATAAATAGCCAATTTTATCAATATAATATCAATATTATTACTAATTCTTTGTATATGTAATATTAATATTACTATGTTTCAGTATGTATACGCGTGTCATATATATCCACCATCCACCCACCCACACACTCGCACACCCACCCACACACACACACACACACACACACACACACACACACACACACACACACACACACACACACACACACACACACACACACAATAAGCATGTTTTATTCTAAGAAGTTTTTAAACTAATTTAATATTATTATGAATGCTTTTTATATTAGACCTGCGAATGTTTGTATGCTTTACTATATCGGGGAAAGCACTGGCAGCTATCATACGAGTATTTAATCTCAGGTTAGCTGATAGGGCCGCATTATGTTTATTGCTCCTAATGTACATTCTTTTGTGGCAAAAGAATGTACATTATTATTATTATTATTAATTCAACGCGTATTTTTTTTGGCGATGTTACTCCATAACTCCGTCAAATCTGATCTGATTTCAATAATTTTTGTTTCTTTTTGAAAGGACATTTCGTCAGGTAGGTTCCATTTCTAGAGCAAATGAGCGTTCCCTCTTCTGATTCGTCCGCGTTCGTGCTTAGGTATGTATGTGTTTATTGCTATAGTAACCAAACCAAACCAAAGAGGTCGAACTAATAATGTATAAAGTAAGGGGCCCAATATACCCTTTAAAATCCTTCGCTTCGCTCTGAATTCAAAATAACGCCCTCGAGGAACAATATATAATACACAAATAACTATTTCTAGTTTGGCGAATATGCAAAAGAATCTTCTTTTTCCTTGAGTATCATGGAATTTCGCAAAGAAACGTCTACTTCTGACCAATAGTACCGTGAAAAAAGACATCAACGTCAAAAGCGTCCCTAAAGGGCTGAATCAACAAAACCCGAAACGTTTTACCGTACTGATCTTTCAGGTTTGGCGGATTAGGTATAGCAAAAGAAGTTTCTTTTTCCTTGAGTATCATGGAATGCCGCAAAGTAACACCTGATCAATAGAATGGTAAAGAATATCAAGACATCTGCGTACAAAAATATCTATTCAGAACAAACATTGCTATAAAATCTCTTATAAAACACATTGCGTCCCTAATGGGCTGAATAAAAAAAAAACCAAATTTACATCAGGTCCTTAACAACCCTTAATACACCACATGTTAGGGTATGGAATAGCACCATCATTGACCGTGGCCTTTTTATGGCGTTTGATAGAAAAAATAAGGCGCCCGTCTTCCTTCCGGAAGAAGAACTTATTTGATTATAATAAACATTTTTTAAAGACAGTAATAAAAAATAACCTAAACCAGGTGCATGGAAGCTTTGTTTTTTCTAACCAATACAAAGTTCTTATTGTTTGTTTTGTAATATCCGATCTATGAAACCCTTTGGTTAGTACCAAAAGTGGTGCCAAACGCGAGAGGTTTTTCAAACAAAAAACAATTGGGACCACACATTTTTTCCTCGGTAGCTAAAAAGAAGCATTTTTATTGTTATTTTTTAGCGTACGCACAAAAAGTTAGTTTTGAAAGAGAAAGTTTTCCACTTTTTTATTAACTTTTTGTTTCAAATTACGCGATAGAAATTAAAGGCTGTTTGAGCCGACGCTTTTGTAAGGGAATATTTTTTTATGAAGTTTATTTTTTATGCAAAACAATATAGCCCTTGACTGCGATATTACCTGATGGTAAGTGAAGATGCAGCCTAAGATGAAGCGCGCTTGCCTAAAAGATGCCTATTCACTCTTTATTTAAAAATTAAATATAGTTATAGGTAGGTGGTAAACGGAAGTCGGCGGCCATTCCTTGCGATGCGTATGAAGAGGCAATGCTTAGTGCGAGATCGTGGGATTTCAACTACTACGTATCAGTGTTTAATCCATGCGATACCTTGCGGTTCTATGGTAGAAGGATGATGGTGAAACAAAATTAAATAGTTCTTGAGCACTCTCCGAAACATTTTCATCATAACATCTTGTAGAAAACTACCGACAGACCTTTCCGTTGCTCTCCGATGCTTGCGACTTTGAAGTCTGGTTTTAACAAACGTTTCATCGCCAATATGAGTTTTTATACTGCTAAGGACGTACGAGGACGTTATTCGTTTATTTTTTTTATTAATGATTATTATCATTCTAATGATTTAAATTCGCAGTATACTATACAGTATACTATTCGCATTATCTTTATTACTTCTTAGTAAATGTTTTTAAAGCCAGTAGCTTTGTTATTATTAGTAATTCAGCATGATTTAAGTTAGTCCAAGACCCCGCTGCATAATAATTAACTTCGTTTTAATTTAGCTTTTTCAAGGTCACGGCCACGTAGGCCAAGTTTATTACATCTATGGCTTCCATTGTAATTGCATGATTTATGTTATAATCAAATTGATATAATTAGTGCTAATTATCAGATAAGTAGGTTAAATTGGTGCTAATTTTGGCAGGTATTTAAAAGTACTTAATCCTTTTAAACATTGAAAACCGGCCAAGTGCGTGTCGGGCCACGTGCAGTGTAGGGTTCCGTAGTTGCAAGTCACAAATATTATTGCTGACCGAGGATAGTGCTTTCATTTTATTTATGAATATTGAATATATTTTGAGTTCCATGGTTTAAATACTTTAATATACGACGAAATATGCAACGTACACTATAGGTTCGTGTAATAGCTAACCTAGAAATCTTTTTTTCCTATGTATCCTATATACAACCATTTAGCTGGCAGAGGTGGGGGGGGGGGGCACTTGACTCTAATAAAATTTAGCAAATTTAAGTAGTAATGAGTATAGTAGTAATTAATGAGTATTAAATGTCTATGGAGTTGTTGATGGGTTGCTAAAGATGATGATGATGTAATTGTGCGTTTGTTACATGAAAAAAGTACCTGAATATATGTTCCGAGGTTTGTAAGGACTTCCACACGCCGTAGTACGTGCTGCTTGTAAGTCTATCAGACAAAGACATCAGGCAGTGAGATCTCAGACTATCAGTAGTATGGTTTAAAAACCATCGGCTTCAATCTTGTTCGGAAGAATCCGGTTTTAAACATTTGCGTGATGGATGATCGGACACTTGTACGCTTTTTTCATAAAGCGCCTACAGACGTGCCGACTAGCCTATAGATACTCTAAATATTTACCCATTCATATAACAAATTCTGCGAAAGTGAGCCTGTCCTTCACTTCTTCACGTCCTAACAGTTGAACTGATCTAGACGAAAT
Organism: Oeneis ivallda; assembly: GCA_029955525.1. NCBI lineage: Eukaryota > Metazoa > Arthropoda > Insecta > Lepidoptera > Nymphalidae > Oeneis > Oeneis ivallda. The sequence continues at coordinate 4,192,617 of JARPMR010000027.1, read as the reverse complement.
TTTATAGAGCTTGTTTCCCGGTGACAGACTAATAGACCAAAGGCTTCTTTTAAACCACTAAAATATCCAAGTTCTACGAGCAAACTACCTTTTAAACCCAGTTTGCAAGTTGCAACTAGCAACTAGCTGCCACCAAATGCTAGTATTTAGCTAATATTAAGAAAACTCGTGTATGTTGATCAAGAGACTTATAGCTGATGCGATGTGGCAACATTACCTTTGAACAAACTTTTTCCGATAAATACCCAAATCACAACTGCAAGGAGGTGTTTTTGAAATCGCTGAAAGTATTATGCAGAACCTCTTCCTTTTTTTGGAAGTCTGTTACAACCTTTTTCACGCGTAGTTAAAATACGGACTAAATAAATTAATTAAAATGAAGCTAATCGAAATTTATAATATTATATAATATGAAACTTCATCTACCAATCTAGCTAAAGTTGGAAGTTGGAATATCTGAAGACACTGAACCAGGATATACTATTACAGCTTTACTCACTTAAAAAACCTTCGCTTTTATTCACAGCCATTGCTGCTTCAATTCTAACATTAACTACTCCTCTCTTGTCTTAATCAGCAATGTACGATGTTCAGAGACTTTAGGCAAATTGTATGATACTTTATTGCATTCAATAAAATGAGATAATATAAGATTGTGTAGATCAAAATGGTGGGCCCCCAAAATACAGGTTCCTTGTTGTGCAGGAAATGAGACACTGTGGCTGATGGAAAGATAGATTTAGATGTAGATGGAAAGCACGTAATATACCTTTAGTAAGATTTGATAGGATTTTATGTCCTTACAGAATATATAAGTACTAACTATTTAACTTGACGAGTAGAATTAGCAATCATGTCAGTTGTTTCAATCATAGTAAGAAAGACAAGGTGAAAAGTTTAAATAAAATTGTATTTAATAATAATCGTTTTTAATTTTTGTCGATGTTAGTTAATCCATAACTCCGTCAAATCTGAACCGATTTAAATAATTTTTTTGTTTGTATAACGTGTAGCTAAAGTCACGCGGACAATCTTAACGAATCTTTGACATTTAACATTTCATTCATCAAAATTGGCTTAGCAGTTTATTCGCTATGGTCGATACATATACATACATACATATACATACATACATACATACATACATACATACATACATACATACATACATACATACATACATACATACATACATACATACATACATACATACATACATACATACATAAACTGCTAAAATCTTAACTTTTATTAGTAAAAAACATAATATTAAAGTCTTAAAAAAACATGTATAGGCTCTAAAATAAATAAATTTTATTAAATATAAATATTAAAATTTGGACAAAAAATATATGTATATAAATTATATTCACTAATTAAATGGTGTCGAAGACAAAATGAATAGTTACTTTACAATAATGAAAGGCGCGCGGTCCTAAGACGACAACTGTGAAAAAACAACGAAGAAAAAGTTTTAAAAACTTTTTCATCCGAAAGTATATAGACCAAAAATGGGACGCTGTAAATATTTTAAATCTTTACCATGCTTGCATAATCAAAGATATCGTCCCATAACCAAGGAACACTTGCCATAGAAGCACCTGAATTAAGAACTTCAATTGAAAATAAGGAATTTAATCAACATCCCACTTCCGCACCCCAAAACAGGTGATTTTTTTGATACGAATCTCGACAAAAAGCCTATTCATGCAATTGTTGTCAAACCCTTGCCTTGCCCTGACGACAAAATAGACAAAAAAATCGATGAATTATGAATAGGCGTACAGAAATAGGTAGTTATTATTGAAAAAAATCCAAGGCCGAACGAAATTGAAATCTTTAAACGTAACGAAATAACCCTTTAAAAAATAAACTTTTGTGTTAATTTTATAGACTTAAGTTGTGAGTTGTGACGTCACTGCCATGTACATTTAACTCTTTGACTTATTTTATTTATACACCTTAACAATGGTTATTTTGTTTCACATTTATTTGTTTTCGTTTTTTATTTTAAGACAATGCTGTCCTTTTGTCGTAAGTTTACACTTTTTGTCAAAATTGTTTTCACTTTCATTATTTTTTATCCTTTAGAATCTAAAGGATAAAAAATAATGAACCTAAGCATATATCTAAAGTTTAGATATATGCTTAGGTAGGTACTTGTGAAGGAGTTTGCTGAAATACTAGCTGATGCCCAAGACTTTGTCTGTGTGGGTTTGGGTTTCAAATTTCTTTAAATTACCACCCATTTTCACCACTTTGGGGCTGGATTTTCAGTTTTTTCCATGATAAAAGGTAGGATATGACACTCCCCAGTTCCTCAACTAAGTATTTTTTTTTTATTTTTTATTTATAAGCCTATATCGGACAATATAAAATATTTTTAATAATTTATTGCTGTTTATATTTGCTATTTGTCCGTGTGCCCTTTGGCAAAGGCCACCTCTAATCCTTTTGCAATCCTTTCCAATCCTTCCTATCTGCTGCTCGTCTCATCCATGTTTTTCCTGCTAAGTACAGCCTCAATTTCGTCTCGGTATCTATTGTTTTGTCGCCCCTTCCTTCTCTTTCCCTTCGTTGTTGCGTGTTTGAAGGACAAACCAACAAATAAACTTTCACATTTATAAAATTAAGAACATTTAAAACTTCATGAAACTTCCAAGTTAAGAAAAAAAATTTTTTTTTGGAGGCAATCCTAATTATTTTTATTAAAGATCCGTACACTAAGGTCTCTATAATCTTCTATAAAAAGCAATTGCTGTTCGTTTTCTCGCTAAAACTCGAGAATGGCTGGGCCGATTTAGCTGATTTTGGTTTTGAAATATTTTTCGTACCTAGTTCAGGAAAGGTTTAAACGGTGAAAAAAGGTAAAAAAAAAATAATGACATAACTAAGCCGCTAGAGAGCTTCGGATCGACATGATTTTTACATGGGTATAGTTGAGGACCTGGAGAGTGCCATATGCTACTTTTTATCCCGGAAAATCAAAGAGTTCCCGAGGGAAGGGGTTTTAAAAATTAAATCCACGCGGACGAAGTCGCGGGCATCAGCTAGTCTATACACATAATAATAGTACATACAAGACAGTTTTTTTCATGTCACAATTTTTTGTTTAGTTAAAATAATAGCAATAAGAACGTCATTGCTACACTTTTTATCGATACATATTTTTTGTATGCACGCGCACGCGTTAAAGTCGTTTGTGTTGGAGTTTTTCCTCCTATCGCATCGGAACTTTTTTACGCTAGTAAATTTTTTCTCAAAAGGCTTAACTTTACACGTTTTTCTGTTATCTTACGTACGTTTTGATAAGATAATGTAATGTATACAAGTGAATAAAATTGAAGTTGTCTGTCTGTGATTTAAATTATCTGGCTCATAAGTCATAGCCAGTAGCAATTATGTATAATGAGAGTCAACAATAGTGCAACGGGTGGGGATCGTACCATCGACTTTCAGTTTTCAGTTCGCCCCTTCATTTAAATAAATAAAATAAATAAATAAAATTTTATTGACCAAAACCTTAACCACCACAACAAATTAGTTATCACTAAGAGTCTAAGCTAAGAGTAGGCTCCGAGCTTTGAAGCATGACCACACCTTTCTTAGATTAAGTAGTACGGTTTTAAAAATTTTAAAAAGAATTTTAAAAATGATTATAATAGGAATAGCTAAAAAGGACCCTTTCTATGAAAGGGGACACTCTGTATAAAAAAAAAAAAAAAAAAAGCTAAGAGTAGGTACAGCTATGTACCTACTCTATACCAATTTAACATTAAGTGTGGTGTGGAGTGGTCATTTCATTTACGCTAATCTATACTCTATAGTCTAAGGCTTAGGCTGATACTCTGACTCTGCTCAAGACTCAAGATAGAGTTAAGTCAGACACAATTACGCCCTGACATAAATTTTCTCAAAGGTGTGTTAAGTCTACCAATCCGCACTTGGCCAGCGTAGTGGACTTAGATCAGTAAGTTACTAGTATAACTACCTAGCAGCAGTGATAGCCTAGTGGTTAGGACTGTGGTCTCCTATTCGGGGGGTAGCAGGTTCGATGCCAGCACCTCTGACTTTTCGGAGTCAAGTGCGTTTAAACAATGAAATATCACTTGCTCCAACGGTGAAGGAAAACATCGTGAGGAAACTAGACCTGCACACCTGAGAGTTCTTCACAATGTTCTTGAAGGTGTGTGAAGTCCGCTAAGTCGCATTGGGCCAGCGTGGTGGACTATGGCCTATAACCCTTCTCTGAGAGAAGACCTGCGCTCAGTAGTGAACCGTTGATGAGTTGCTAATGAATAACTACCTACCTACTAAGTTAACTTACCTATTATTCCTTAGCCAAAATATTCCTACGATCCGAGGAAGTCAGGTGTCAACTGTTCCGGGCAAAAATTGATATTGCCTGTCTGATTTAAATTACGCACTAAAATAGTAAATTAACAGAAGTAGATACCCATTAGCATAATCATTTTGCAGTTAAATAGTGGCGCACATCCGTCTCCGGGATACGAGAAAAAAGTTTAAAACCGTAATCCGACTATGGAAAATTGGGTTTAATACCCGCCATATTGATTTTTTGATCATATAAAATGTAGGTAACCTATGTCACCTGCCCCTGTAGCCAAGATACACTTCGTTGTATCGTTTCTCTTTCTACGATCGTTGTCACTTGAAGTTTTGGCTAGGGCTAGACTAGATGGCGCTGTAGCTGATCAAAGACAGAAGTGTTTTGATAATGTTTCGCGACATTTTGTATTGTTTTTTAGCATGTAAAACATTTATAATACAAAATACACCTACAAAGAGGAACCCAATTCTCATTCCCAAAACTAGTGTTGGAAGGGAGGATTGCAGGCAAGAGAACTCCAGGTCGCCAAAGACGCAAGTGGTTGGACGATATAAGGGGGTGGACTGGGCTGACTTATCCAAAATTAAAAGATGCGGCTTTAAATAGAGAAGCTTTTCGCATGATGACCGTCAAACTTCAATACGAGGAAGGCACACGATGATGATGACAAAATGCCGCGAAATATTATCAATACACTTCTGTCTTTGATGAGCTGCAGCGCCATCTAGTCGAGCCCTAGCCAAAACTTCCAGTGACAACTATCGTAGAAAGAGAAACGATACAACGAAGTGCAACTTGGCTAGAGGGGCTGGACCTTAAATAACGAATCGAATGATGGAACATACGTAAATATACACATGTAAATACAATATACATATGTAAATACATACATGAGACTGTTGAAGTCATAACCCTTTTGCCGTACCTAGTCGATGAAAGATGATGATGACCTCTAAAAATCTGCATTCCGGCGTTATAAAATAAATCATAAATGCATAATATTACTAGGTAGGCATACGAAGATGTGTAAGGCAGGTTTTCTTTTGAAAGACAATCATAAACAATAATCAATAAAAAATATACTAGATCAAAGAAATGAATTGACTATGACGAGAGAACTATACAATATAATGCAATAGGCAAGTATAATAAAAAGTAGAGCAATAAAAATTTACTTAGTTATTTTGCAACATTTACTTCGATGGCAGTCGTAAAAAATATACTTTTTATGACTTTTGTTAGAACAATGGAAAAATCGAAAGTTGGCAAAGCTTCCGCAGTTTAGGGTAGCTTTAATGAGGTGCAATTAAACTCAATAATCCTTTTGTCTCAGTCGGTTAGTATTGGAGAAGGCCGCCGCGGTCAAATTATTACCTACTCCCGTGTTTCTTATGGAACAAAGCTTTGGAGTAGAATTATTGTTACCCTTGAGTTTAAACGAGCTTTTGCCTACCACTTTTTCAGCGTCAGCTTTTTAGGATTCCGTACCCAAAGATTACCAACGGGCTACGGGACCCTATTAGTAAACATCAACAATGCAATATTATTGTGACATGGAGCTGATCTGATGATGGACCCGGAAGGTGGCTATGGGAACTCTATAATAAAACGACGTAACCCCATCGAATTTGGGCTGGTTTGATTCATCTTGACAAGTCATCTGGTCTTAGATGGTCTTCAGGGTCTGATGATGTACTAGCCAGATACTTAAGGCTTGTTTTTTTAAAAATAAAATTTTTAATTTACATTTGTTAATATTAACAGAACAGAATAAATGCAACGTGGAAGAAGTACTGGTCTCTAAAAGAAATAACAAAAAATCCAGCAATACCACTCAGTCTGAAAAGTCGGGTATTCAGCTCGTGTCTACTGCCCAGCATGACATGGTTGTCAGACATGGGCTCTAACTAAAGAAAACTATAAAAAACTCGAGACATGCCAACACAACATAGAGAGAAGCATGTTAAATGTAAAAAGAAAAGATAAAATACATCTTAAACACATTAGACAGCAAACTAAAATCACAGATGTAACTTACACCATCAAAAAACTAAAATGGAAGTGGGCTGGACATCTTATAAGAAGTAAGAAACCAAATTGGGCAAGAAATATAACCGAATGGTACCCAAGAGAAGGAAAGAGAAGAAGGGGCAGACCATTCCTTAGGTGGGAAGATGACCTTAGAACAACGGGTGGACCACTGTGGACAAGGAATACTCACGGTCGTGAAATATGGAAGCGCCTGGGGGAGGCCTATGCTACGAAGCAAGACAATTAAGCTTAATTATAATTATTTATTATCGGCGTCTTATTATTATTTAAACTTAATTATTAATAAAAAAAACTGTAGTAAAATAATATATACCTAAGTAAAAAAAATAATTGTAAAATTGTCAATAAAGGCTTATCTTATCTTATCTTATCTTAAAATTAAAGCAGTGATAGCCTAGCGGTTAGGACTGTGGTCTCCTATACGGGGGATCGCAGGTTCGATCCCGGGTACGCACCTCTGACTTTTTCGGAGTCAAGTGCGTTTAAGGCAATTAAACATCACTTGCTTCAACGGTGAAGAAAAATATCGTGAGGAAACCTGCACATCTGAGAGTACTTCATAATGTTCTCGAAGTCCGCCAATTCGCATTGGGCCAGCGTGGTGGACTATGACCTATAACCCTTCTCTGAGAGGAGACCTGCGCTCAGTAGTGGGCCGTTGATGGGTTACTAATGATGATGATGATGAATATTATACTTAACTATAGTGTATAGAACTATAGACTATTACACCACTTGCTAAGTGGAGATAGAGCCTTGATGGAGCGCTTGTAAAGACGCTTATGATTCACTCTTGATTTAAACTTTAAAGGTACCCAAGTTATAATAGTTAGTTGGAAAAAGGATGCCGGAAAGGCATTCCAAATTTTGGCGGTGCGTTATAGGAACGGGGAGACAAAGACGAGTGACTGTTTTATTTCTGAATAAAAGACTATTGATTTATTTTTATTAAAAGATTTATTAATTTTTTGGTGCGTGTCCGTGAGATTTCAAACACGTAGCGCTTACTAACTTACGAACTTAGAATAAATACCTACTCCTAGAAACGCAATAGTCGACGCGGTGACAACAATGAATTATTATGTACTAATGACAAGCCATTTTTAGTCGGCCTTTAATAACTGACTACACTACATACCTATCTTCGCGTTAGTGCTCAAGATCGAGTCTGGGCTGAGATCTATAGATCGTACTCTGGCTCTGCTGAAGACTCAAGATAGAGTTAAAGTGAGACACAAATATGTCCTGACATAAATCTGTCTCGTATTAAATCAGTTGAGTCTGAGCACTTTGAGCTGAGTGAGAGTTACATCTAAAGATCTCAGCCTTAGTAGGTACGACGAATTCGCAAAATGTATGGTTTGGGTAGGTATCCACAGGAGGACCTGGGGAGTGACATAGGCCACTTTATCCCCCCGGCTACGTTCGTCGCTTCTCCAATAAGTTTTCTGCGATTTATTTACCTTTTAAGACAGGAAAAACAAAGGGTGAAATAATAAAACCTAATTTTACGCATATGAATTCGCAGACAAAAGGAAAGGAATGTAAGGAAATCATTGAATTAAAATTCAAAATTATGAATTTCATGTGAGCTAACCTGTGGCTCATGGTCATGAGTCATGAGTCATGACACGTCGAGACTCTAGCATCCGTTCGGAATGCAGCCTCTGCTGAGAAGAGCCGGCAAGTAACTCAGCAATTGCTCTTTTCAAAACAAAATAATGTACCTATTACAATATCGATGCAAAGTTAAAAATTACAATGTAAGTAGTAATTTGCACTATATTGTGATCACTGATCAGCCAAGCCGATTGTTTGATTGAATATTATTCTCTTCGTAACTGAGACAGGATGACTACCTGTTTATTTTGAATACCACCCAGGTAAGTAGGACGTCAGACTCAGTAGTCAGTACCTATCTAGTGCAGTCAAAAATTCAAACCCACGATCTTTGTGATGACTGCGGAACCATTAAAAGGCACCTATTTACCTCCTCAAGTAAGTATCGAGAATAAAATTACTTATGACCAAAAGACGTTCAGAACTGCGTCTAAAAAATCCCGTCAATATTTAAAAGGAGCTCAGAAAAAAAGGGGAAATGAAAGTGTTGTCCGATCCCCCGTTGCATACTATCAGCCCTCATTTGCGTCTGGTCAATGACAGCCCTGTTTTTAATCAATAACTTCTTTTTCGCGCCCCGTCCTTGGGTTTTTTTTCCCCGGCGCGAAGTTCTGCGCGCGTTATCATTAAAATCATGTGTCAATCAACACAAAACTTTTTCTCGGCCATACAGTAAACTATTACGTATCGCGTCATTTCCTCGATTCCGCAAAAAGCTCCGCAAAAAGGCGAAAGCTTGGCCAAAAAATCGTCTACCGAACAGTATCTCGTATAGCCGGCCGTGTAGCCATTTTAATTATTATTTAATACCGAGGGACTGAGCACGTGGCGACTCGCGCCTTCTCCTTTCCACTCGCAGTCACTAAGCGGGGACGCAATCGCCGTCCCTCTCGCACGAAGCCCACTTACACACATAAAAATCGTGAATAATAAAAAAATGTGTACACATTTTTTTCGCTTAACCACCGTTTCGCTGTGTGCGTGCGACCTCATGCCGCTAGAGAGGGACGCAGCTAGCGAGGTGAGCGGTAAAGACAGCTCCCCACTCCGATTTTTTAAGCTCCACTGTCAATGTTGGCGTCCGTGAGATTTTTTCCATTTTATGTGTTAGTGTACCCCTCGCGCGGTGTAGTTCACTTTTTCTACTATAGATCTGAATTTCAGTCTCGTTTTTGCCGCGTCGGTCTCAAGGCGGGCGAGCGGGCGTTTTGTATTGCATTTTTGTCGTTCGAGAGCCTCCGTGCGGCGTTTCTCTCGGAGCGGAGTCTGGAGAGGCCGGCTTTTTGTGGTAGCACATGTCTCAGCATACACTAGCGCTTGCAATCGGTGCACGCGCAAATCGGCGAGTGTGAGCGGGACGGAGCGCAGCCTCACGTGTAGATTACCCACTATATCAAAATACAGCACACAAAAATATTGAGCACAAAAAATCTGGCAATTCGGATCCTAGTAACCACGCTCGGCATTCATAATTTTACCTCAGGGTCAAGAGTACGCCTCCGGCGTTTTTTCTCCCCCGGCTTTTTTAAATGTTTATTTGCCGGGAGCACGTGGATTTTTTGAGATTTTTTGGCTGTCAAGCCCGGGACTGTTGCCTTTTGGACGTGTTGTGACGCCTAGTGTTATTTCGATTATGTGATATTTTTTAAGTGACGCTTTAGATAGGAACAAACTGTGATTTATTATGGTGATATTGGTGACTTGAAGAGAGCAGGATAGTGAGAGGTTTGTATGAATTTTTTCGCTTTAATTAATTTGGAGGTAAGATCCCCTCGTTGCCGGGAGAGGTGTCCCCAGTGAGGGAGTCGGAATTTTTACGTAACATCTCCCCCTATCTCGGCGAAGCTAAAATTGTGGGACGGCTGAGTAGCCGTCTGTCAAACGCGACCTTGAAGTATGCCCCAACTATGTATACGGCTACATAATATTATACGGAAAACATTTTTGTATTAGAGTGCGTGTCTGTTGCAACTTTAAACCTATAATTGTGTTTACCGCGCTGTTTTGGTACACTCGATTTTTCCTTAGCTGTCTTAAACGGTAAACAGGGGGTCTATCGCGTAATTTTTTCTCAGTCCTTAAAGTACTACATCAATGTCAAAATATGATTTTGGGCTTCTCCTATTGGTCAAAACCATGTTTTGACATTGAAATACCTACCTAGTCCTTTATGGACAGCGATAAAAGTTACGCGATCGCCACACAGATGTTTTCTCGCAGAAACGCGTAACGGACGCTTTAAGCACACCGGCCACCGCATAGGACGTTCTTATCGCAACACTGACAATGAAAGCGTGCTACAAGTGAAAAACCAAAAAACCGGTCAAGTGCGAACTCGTGCGCTGAGGGTTCCGTACCTAGTTACCCATATATATAATTTTCAACTTATTTTATTTTTTGGAATTTTTCCTTTATTTCTGCTGTAAGACCAAATTTCGTGATTCTAGGTCAACGGGAACTACCATATAGGTTGTCCACCCAAAACCTATAGGGTACTCCCGGTTGACCTAGAATTGTCAATTTTGGTTAAAAGCAACGTCTTACAGCACAAATAAGGGGAAAATTCCGAAAAATAAAAAAAAGTTGAAAATTAAGGTAAATTTTGGTACTTACAAGTTTTCGCGAAAATCTTAATTTGCCCATATCTTTTTATCGTGTTGACTCAGGACCTTAAATTTTATACACCTTATAGGGACTATAGACCTCAATATCTGGTATAAATTTCAACTTGCTAGGTCCACCCGTTACTGAGAAAATCGGTGGTGACACACGGACAAACGGACAAGAGAGTGATCTTGTTCTTGGATTCCTTTTTTAGGGTTCCGTACCCAAAGGGTGCCAATGGAACCCTATTACTAAGCCTCCGCTGTCCGACAGTCCGTCCGTCCGTCCGTCCGTCCGTCCGTCCGTCTGTCAGCGGGCTGTATCTCGTAAACCGTAATAGGAAGACAGTTGAAATTTTCACAGAGTGTGTATTTCTATTGCTGCTACAAAAACAAATAATAAAAATTAAATTAAATTAAAAAATAAAGGGGGCTCCCATACATGAAAAAGGAATCGAAATAAAATTTAATTTTACCCTGGTATGTGGGGTGTCATTGTCTAGAGCTCATTAATTGGAGTTCAAATACCTATATTTTTTATTATTTCTTACTTACTTCAAAAATGAAGAAATGGGGGGTCATCAAAATTGTGACCAAAACAAATGAGCATTTTTTTCCCCATAATATGCTAATTTAGTACTATCTAAGAACTAAGATATCTAAATAGGTATGTATCTAGTTTTAAAAAAGTGATTTGGTCATAAGTACGGAACCCTAAAAGAGCGAGGCCCGACTCGCACTTGGCAGATTTTTTTTACCTTTTGAGGTACGGAACCCTAAAAACGACCTAAGCGCCCGGCTAAGCTCGTCGGTTACGAGTTTCTGCGATAAGTTTTCTGCGATTTGTTTGCCTTTTAAGTTTCAAGACAGATAAGGAAAAAAAGACTAAATAAATACTATACCTAGTGATTAATGTCTTGCCTCCAAATTATGTTCGTCATATTGTTATGTATTTGAAACATAAGAATCACATGTTGTCCGAATGTTATATTATAATTTGTTATTTCCGTACTTTCTGCTCATGAGATAACTTGATGATCTCACCTTTTGAATTATCAGCCTCATATACCTACTTAAACAAAAACTAAAACTGATAATAAATTAGGCCGATTTTTAATAATAACAAATCTTATCTATTGCTACCTACTACTAGAAGTGTAACTTAGAATAGAACTTGATATTGAAACTTACTGTAGTCTAAGTAGGATCACACCGACAGTAGATACCAACTACCAACCTAAAATAGGGAACACCTAAGTTCAAAATTACGTAAACATCGTTTTGGTTGTCATTCACACTTAAGTTACGAGTAAGTACCTAAAAGCTACGGATGTCATGGATACCTAGGTGATGTTTACGATAGGGATATTTACATTAAGAAATTTTTAGGTACTTATTTAGAAAATCAAAGAAAAAAAAGAAATAAAAATGAAAAATAAATTAATGCCGATTGGCGACGTAATATCAAAAACTTTATACACATTACACAGAATAATAAGAAAAAAAAATCGGATCGCACACCTTTGAAGAAGCTATAATTTTAGTAAATAAATGATTATGCACATATAATTGTCAATTAAATACTCGTAAACCCGAAAAATTCATTTTGTTTTGCAAAGGTAAACAATTCATTGAGTCTTGTCTTAAACCATTGACAAAAATTGAGGACCTCCTCGATTTTTGAAGTTTAAAAATCGGAAACAATTTGTAGAAAACTCCGAAAAAAATACATTTCAAAATATTCGAACTAGATTAATTCCATCAAAACAATTTAAACGTTAACTTGCCATTGAACTATTTAAAAAAAAATCTATTCTGGCGACAAAAACCAAACATTGAACAACCTTCCAGTAATCGCTTCACTTGCTCCGAAACAATTTGGCAATTCCCAATTTAACGAACAAGTTAAAATTTATTAACTTGCTTCCACGGTTGCAAAAGATGTTTTTAAGAAAACTCCAACGGAAGTTATCTAACAAGAAAAAAATTGGCAGTCATAGGGACAGCCGATAGAAGTGAAAACTAGATTTTCTAATGATTAAAAACAAATATAAATAAAATAAATAAATAAATACTTAAAATAAAATAAATAAAAATAATTCAAAAAAGCGCACTATCACGTTTCGTGAGTGAAATTCGAACCTGCGACATCAGCAAGGCGGCTACTTGCCGACTGCGCTGTACATGGTTGCTTGAGAACCTCTAAAATGTTGAACGCTTACCGAAATCTCCAGGTGACGATGTTGACGGTGACGATTTCGCGAAATCCATGTTTTTTGCTCACCCAAAAAAGTACTTAACGTTCCTAAAGAAGTTTTCACTTCAAAAATTTAAAACTACAACCCGTCTACGGAGAATTGTATGTTCATTCGTCACATTGATTTTGTTGTGGAAAGTTAAAGATCGGTCCTGGATTACGAGTGTATCTCACTTACCGATGGTTTCTGCTGTCTTCTGTGGGGTACCCCAGTCTAGTCTGCCTCCATACGTCTCCAGCTGTTTTGTGCACTGGCTGGCTTTCTCGGAAATAACTTGGAAAAAGTAGATTCCCGTCGCCGAATTGAGAGAGGGTGGTTATGAATCGTGAGCGAGCGTCCGTATGACGACCGTATGACAACTGTCAGATGTGACATTTGATTTGACTGAAGTTGGCGCTTAGTACGCGTTCGGAAAAGGTGAAGATACATTCGTTTATTGAATTGAATTATAATTTGGAAAAAATGGATTAGGTAGAAAATTAATTTGTGTTGGCACTTATTCAAGGAAAAATAAGAACTGAACATTTTACGGAACAGATTTTGTTGTATAAAATGTATCCTATGCTATCCGGACCATAATAAGGAATCGATTGACACCTCAATCATTTAAATCCGCTCAGTAGTTATATTATACGTAAAAACAAACATACATAAACTGCTAAAGTCACAACCCTTCCTTTTAGCTTTACCGTAGTAGGGTACAAAATAGAGGAAGAATCTCCAGCTGAGTTAGTTGGAATTTTAAGCCGGGCTCGTTTGGTACTCTTGTAATTTTAATTTTAAGTTGAATAAAGTAATAACAATTAAAATATATCAATAAACCATTACTAAACGTCAGAAAGATTTTAAAAATAAACTGGACCGCAAAGAAAAAGGGTCGGTTAGAAAATCTTCAAAATGAAAAACTACGTATTTTCATTTATTTCAAATTTATTAAAAATAAAAAGCTTGAATTCATGTTTTTTTTTTATTTTCATTCAAGCACATAAAAATATTCTTTTAGTCAAAAATATTCTATAGTCTTTACTTCATTAAGCTGGGTCAGGTACATTGAAGATTTTCTAACCGACCCTTTTTATTTGCGGTCCAGTTTATCTGTATTAATGGTCTAAACTCTAAACTCTAAATTAAGGTGATGGTGCTAACTCGGTTGTATACGATCTCTGCTAAACTCATACATACGAAGCCTCGATATATTGGTCAGGACGTGAATTGAAAACAGAAAGGTTCAAAACCGTACTATTGTCGTACCCACCCCTAACACAAGCCTTATGCTTAGTTGGAGGGGAGAAGGAATTGGTCATGCTCATGCTTAAAATGGCTAATAATAATAATATAGCCTTTATTCAGATCAACTTAACCTAATAACAGTAGTTCTAAAGCAAACTTAAACTTAAAACTTATTCTAATATTTGCTGCTTTTTTATCTTTTGTAGATCTGTTTGCCAATCGGCAAAGGCCTCCTCCAACCTTTTCCATTCTGATCTTTCCAGAGCCACTCTGTTCCACATCACTCCTGCCACTTCTCTTATATCGTCGTCCCACCTTTTCTGTGGTCTGCCTCTTTTCCTTTTACCTTCCCTTGGGTACCACCTTGTCACCTTCTTACTCCATTTGTTATGACCTCTTATTGTGTGCCCTGCCCATCTCCATTTGAGTCTTTTAATTTTCCGTACTACATCTATGGTTCTTGTTTTATTTCTGATGACACAATTTTTCAGTCTGTCTGATCTTTTGATATTCAGCATGCTCCTCTCCATAGCATATTGGCAGGTTTCTAGTCTCTAATAAAATGGCTAATACTCTTGATATAATTTAATATAAAAAATTCTTTTTAAAAAACCAACTTCAAACGCCCGCGCCAATACAAAGTATATAATTGTTGATATTTTAAGCCGCTTTCGACCGATTTCGATAAATTTCAAGGGGACCACCTGCAAAAACCCTTTGAAACAAAAAAAAAGAATTTCCCAAGTCAGTTCAGGCGTCTTCGAGTAAACGGTGAACATACATAAAAAAAAAGATTCCGCCGAATTAAGAACCTCCTCCTTTTTTGAAGTCGGTTAAAAATATCTGTCAAATCAAAAAGTCTTATCAATAGTTGATAATAGATATATTAAGCAAAATGTATTGCATGACCAATAATATATTAAGAAACAATTGAGTGTAAATAATAAGCATAATATAAAACTTAAGAACTGGTACAAGACTTAAAACATAATAGGTAGGTTCTCTTAAAAATATTACATGTAACAAAAACGTAATTAAATTCTCTAAGTCACTTCCCTATTTTAAAACTAAAAAAATCTTGAACTTGATCGACCGTGGGGCCCAAGTGCTAAGCATCACCAATTCATTTTTACACGTCGATTACCTTAACATTGATAATAATGAACCGTAAAACGAAGCCAATAGAGATCAAGGTCCTATACGTCATCACGGAGGCACTGCAAAGTATGTTGGTCATGTATTTGGTACGCGCAATTATTATCTTTGACAGCTGTGTATGGCCAGCTCCACAGGTACGCTTGAACAGACAAATGTATTATATGTGCCTTACGTAACCAGAGTAACGCTTTTATATATGTTAATAGACAATACTATAGGTATGAATTATCTTGATAAATTAAACATTTTTTTCGAAAAAGCTTTTTGAATCGAGATTGTGTATGAATGTGTGGACCTTTCCAAAACGGATAAAGATTTGAAAAATATATTTATCCCTCTTATTAAATCTAATGACATACAAAAAATAGAAAAAATTATACCAAATCAAGTCTTTAAAAAATAATCTATTTTAATGTAACATAACTAATGCCAACGCAAAACTTATTGAAATGAAAGAAGGTAGGTACGAAGGGAATTATTTGATGAATAAATTCACTTATAGATTCACCACACACCAAAAAACATACAGAAAAACCGTTATTATTAGAGCAGGTTACGCAGAAGTTAAAATTTTGAAGCCTTATCGCTGCTTAAAGATCTCTGTTGTATAGAGTTTATTATCTAAACTAGCTGATGCCCGCGACTTTGTCCGCGTGGATTTAGTTTTTAAAGTCCCTCGGGAACTCCTTGATTTTCCGGGATAAAAAGTAGCCTAGATGTTGACCCGAGTAATAAGCTACCACGGTATAAAATTTTGTAGAAATCTGTGCGGTAGTTTTTACGTGAAAGAAGGACAAACAAACAGACAAAAATTAAATAAAAATCTGTTTTGGGCTCAGTATCGATAGTAAAGCATCCCCCAATTAAAATTTTCAAAATACATTAAATGTACAGAAATATTCCAGTTACAGTTTTATTATATGTATAGATTTTGTATCCAAGCCTCATAAAAGAAGCAAAGCAACTTCCAACAAATCATCATTAATATACACTGTAGACACGGTTGTACAAATCGCGTGATTATAGAAGCCTTATTCGTTGCGGCATGTGGGCTACGGGCTAGATCATTGACACAACCTACGCGGCTGCTCGTCACCTGCTAGAAAAAAGTCTAGTTTTTTTACCACAATGAATCTAGTTTTAAATAGATGTACACAAATATCCAAAGCTGCAAAACTACTAATAAAGACATGCTAGCGTAAGTAAAATATGCTAAAAGTGAGATAGATACTTGACTTATAAAAAGTAGGGGAATATGATATTCGGACAACATTTTTCTTTTCCTGTTCATAGCCACAAAATTATCTTGATCCAATTTTTTCCAGATAAAAGAACGAAGGATCTCGTGAGACTCCATGACACATACAGCAAAATATACCAAGGAAACAATAAGACAGAAACCGTATATTTTTATATGATAGTGCCAAATACAATTTTAGACAAATTTAATAACAATTATTTTGAAACTTAGATAGGATTTTACTAAATATAAATCGAGCAAGATGATGGAAGGAAGGACGATCGACTACAGGCCAGACGGTGGTGGGCTTGATTACCATAACTCTCCTTTAATGGCAGAGATACCTGTAGACAATTATTCCCATATCCATAGAAGTATAGAACATTTGAGGTCGATGGGAGTGGCTCCACACCTCGATCCCCATAGACATTTAGCAGCGAACCTCACAGATTTAAGAAGGTACGACCACCCAGATGACATGCCGGAGATAAAGCCGTCCGTACTTAGATTATCCGAATTCAAGAGTGGTCTTCAAGAAATAAGGGTGCATAATAATGACCAAGAGAATGACATTCAGCGACAAATGACCCCTCACGATGACGGGAAGGGTTACAGTGCGCCTTCAACGCCTTTGTCTGAAAACGGTGGACAAAGCATCCAGGAGGAAAAGGTTAGATATTATTTTTTAAGTTGCGGTGTAATTAATTAATTTAACTTATCATTACGCTCTATCCTTGAAGTCATCGGAAGTTTTCTTGCGTTGACGTCATCTTTGGCAGCATTCGTTTTAACACAATGTTTCGTTATTATAATCATTATGAAGAATCACGATGCAGGCTTGTTCCGCGTACCAGACCATTAATCTTTTGATGATCTTCTATTTTTGGCAGCGATTTTCCTAATATGCCTGAGTACCTAAAACTTCCGCGTTCAATGCGAGTTCACTTGAGTTGGTTACACACCTTTTTACTAAGCTACAAGCAGATGACCTCATCTCTCCCCCATTTAAACTCATCAGTAACTTATCTATCACTTGACAAATATCAATTTTTTTTTTTCACATACTTCAAGGTAGAAGAATTACCAGCTCAGTTTATTCTTCAGAAAATAGTAAATATGGATGATGTTTAAAAATTTGCATCTCCTATTTTGAAATCGATCCAGATTAACATGAATATTTAAATATATTTTTGATTTTGGAGTACATAATTATTAATATTTTCATTTTCATTTACAGGTCCGATTTCACCAACGTAAAGGAAGTATTATCCGAGCGTAAATTTGATATTTTGACAGTATTTTCATTAAAAAAAACTGTCAGAACGCCCAAATTAATCTTCGGTTAAACGTCGCTCGACGTTGGTGAAATCAGCACTTAGAATCTTTTACCATAATACGCAATTATTTTGTACTTTTAAAACTATTATTATCTATAAATTCTATAGATATTTAAGTTTCTTCATTAAAACATGTGACTTAACAGAATAAAAAGACGATCGTCCTTTAAAATCACGAGCATCAACAATCTACATTTGCCATAACTTCAGTAACGTATTTCACAAAAAATATTCTCTTTTACAATACAACTTTATTTTTACAATTTATGTACAATTTTATTTTTGACTGCTATTTCATAAGCACTCATGATTTATTTATATTTATCTTCATTAGAACATACATTTTCTTCCTCATCACACAAGAGCGCTCGAATTGACAAACACAACAGAATTATTCGAGTGTGGATCTCGTTAAAATGTATTTACATAGCAATCTGTTTTTTCGTCACCTAAAATATAAATACGAGCTCATAGCATTAAGTTGTAACTTGTTGAATTGGTTCATGGGAATAACGATCTTGACCCTAGCTAATAGAACACCTTTTAGGATACAGACAGTATCTACATTTCTTGTTCCTTCTTGTTAGTGTTCACATAAAACACTAATAATTCCGATATAGATATTTACTTTCGAACTGATTAAGTAAATCGAGTAAGGTACAACTGAATTTCTTATCTGAGCCAAGAGTCATCAATATATGGGTCATCTATAAATTATTCATCATTAGATTTCCTAAAATAATTTCCTCTTTACATCAACGATTAAAGTTCGATCGATGATTATAATTAAAATAAAAGCAGTAAAATAAATTACCAAAATCAGAATATATTAGAATGACACATAGGATGTAATTATTTAGTTTTTGTGGTAGTGATGTCAATATCATTAGGAATATCAATGTTCTACAGGATATATAATTATTATAATTTACTTACCGGTTACTACAAAATTTACTACAAAAGTAATTAGTGGTCATATCGTATTTCATTCTTATACGAAAAAAGTCGTTTTATAAGTACAGATAATAATATTATCTTTTAAGCTTAACAAACTTCTAGTTTGAATGTCAATTTATATTGGAAATCGTCTTAACAGTTTAAGTGAGATTCTTTCCTAGCCTAATAATTGTACTGTTAAATTCTATCGTTAAAGCCAAAGTTCTCCTTATAGAAAAAGTCCTAAATTCTTTTTAATCTATATTCTATCTATATATATAAAAATCAATTGCTGTTCGTTTGTCTCGCTAAAACTCGAGAACGGCTGGGCCGATTTAGCTGATTTTGGTTTTGAAATGTTTTTCGTAGTCCAGGAAAGGTTTAAACGGTGAAAAAAAAGGTAAAAAAAAGTAAAAAAAATGACATTAAAAATGATGTACCTATAAATACAAAATATATATAAAATTGACATTCGCAAAGTCCTCAACTAAACCTATGCAAAAATCACGTCGATCCGTTGCTGCGTGATGGAAGGACAAAACAACAAACCAAATACTTCCGCATTTATATTAATTTGGTAAGGAATCCATACTTAGTGGTAGAGTCATGACTTGTCATAAGCGCCACAGGTTGGCCTACATGAAATAAATGATTTTGAATTTGAATTTGAATTTGAATTTAATAGTTTAAATACTTTTACAACCAAACTCTTTCTTTAATCAAAACATTAATATCCCTTGCCTATTTGAATTTGATGTCTTAATTACCCATGGAAGCGATTTCTTCGCTAATGTTAACGTTTTAAGTCGATTTAAATTTTATTGCTCGAAAATTAAGTTCCAAAATTGTCTAAATCGCACATTTCTTGCCTCTATTACACTTGATGAGTCCGGATATGCCTTGAGCGTACAAGGTCAGGCGTACTCGGGTCGTATAGAGGTTGCAAAGGACAATAAGTACAGTCTCATGCAATAGACAAACAGATTTTGGTTTTCAGAGATACGCGTACATTTGCTGATACAAGAACTGCTAGCGCTCCTTTTTTAAATTTCTTTATTTATATATTTACCTACCTTTACTTTATAATATACACTTATATCTTAACTCTTTCTCTATTCTTCTTTATAATCAATTTTTTCGTTATTGGTGGTAGAGTCATGACTTGTCGTAAGAGCCACAGGTTGGTCTAATAAAATAAATAATTTTGGATTAGAATAAATATAGTCATTTACTTTAACTTACCATTTATCATTCATAAAATCATAGTAGACCTAAGCTCCATATTAGTATAACTCTCGATAAAGAAAGAGTGGATCGTCAGAAGTGGGATTAAGCTAAGCATACCTTAGGACGATTTTGAATGGAAAGAATTACTTACTGATTTTTAAGCGGAACGAACAAAAAAATCGGCCAAGTGCGAGTCGGGCCTCGCTCTTTCAGGGTTCCGTTAAAAAAAATTAAATAAAAATATTTCCATGTACCCATGGAAATATTTTAATTTAATTTTTTTAATTTAATTTAATTTTTATCGACCGAGCGAAGCGAAGGTCTTTGAGTCTACTTGAGTGAATTTGCACTTGTCCGTCCGTCCGTCCGTCCGTCCGTCCGTCCGTCTGTCAGAGCCTTATAACTTCTGAATTACTGAACGAAATTACTTCAATTTTAGATATAATATGTAAACCGATGGCCTCCAGCCGAAAATGGCTTAAAAAGTTATAAAAATCTTTATTTCAGGGGGGCTCTCATAGAAGCGAATGCGAAGAAAAAAAAAATTTGCGTTTCATAGGTTTACAGTACCTCATTTTAAAGATAATTTGGAACAGAGTACAAAAGTATTTTTTTTTAAATTTTTTTCCTAAAATTGACGAAATGGGGGGCTTTCAAAGTGGAGATTATATTTGACCTCAGAACGGAATAACCATTGAAAGCTGGGGCTTGAAAGTTTTACAATTTTAGCGTAATATCATGTACTTGAACAACAAATACTAAAATTAGATAAATGTAATAAGGAAACTAAATTATTTAACTTTTAATGAGCAGCAACAACAGAACTTCACAATGATGTCAATAGATGGCGCTCTCATCTCATATAGCAAATGCAGCTTTATGTAACATACCTATTATTCAATTAAGATTATTATTTAGTTATTTAGCAAACATCAATAAAACTTCACGTTGCAGTTTGTTTTTACATATTTCTGATCGTGTCAATAGTTGACGCTGTGTACAAGTAATTTAATTTGAATGTTCCAAAAAACTATACCTAAGTTTGATTGAGGCCTTGAGGATTTCACTATAACAGTTCCCTAACCTTTACGGGCTACCTATGTTAAGTTAGTTGACACTTTCTGTCAACTTTGTTATTACGAACCTCTACGGGACAACTAAAGGTGAAAATGACATTGGGATGTTAGAATTGTATTTAGGGGCTACCTATGTAAAGAGACTTCTACAAATGGGATGATTTAGGTATGGTTGGTGAAAACGGGCATAATAATAATGTCAATTTTGATCGTCAATTATGGGAAACCGTTACCGCGAGGTCTCAGTTCGGGGCGAACCACTAGTTATTTGTTGTTATAGCGGCAATAGAAATACATAATATGTGAAAATTTCATCTGTCTATCTATTACGGTTCACGAGATACAGCCCGCTGACAGACAGACGGACGGACGGACGGACGGACGGACGGACGGACAGCGTAGGCTTAGTAAATAGGGTCCCGTTGGTACCCTTTGGGTACGGAACCCTAAAAAGGAAATCTTTTGTATTCTCCAACTCACAGAGCTTGTTACTTAGCCATTACCTTCCGAACCGATAAGGATCTCGGATTTTAATTTTTCGGCATTTTAGTATGAAATGTGCTGTTTTATGTAAATGTAAGATATTTTTATGTACAATTATATTATTCTTATCGTTTCTCTCAATCTTGTATGAAAATTTCAGTAGGTATAGACATACAGACTGACATCACTGGTAATAATTATTACCTAAATAATTAGTAACTCGCTAAAACCCACTGTTTTATCCGGGTGGAATAATTGAGCTTTAATTTTAGTTTCAATTTAATTCAAATAATACGAAAAGATAAAGAAGGTAAGTTTCTTCTTCTTTATCAACCGATAGACGCCCACTGCTGGACAAAGGTCTCTTGCATGGACTTCCACAGGTCTCGGTCTTGCGCCGCCTGAATCCAGCGGCTCCCTGCGACTCGTTTGATGTCGTCGGTCCACCTGGTGGGGGGTCTGCCAACACTGCGCTTCCCGGTGCGGGGTCGCCACTCCAGCACCTTGGGACCCCAACGACCATCAGCTCTTCGAACTATGTGCCCCGCCCATTTCCACTTCAGTATCGCGACTGCTTAGCTATGTCGGTGACTCTGGTTCTCCTCCGGATCTCCTCATTTCTGATTAGATCCCGCAGGGACACAGGTAAGTTTACCTATATTATATTCAACACGATTTAATTAAGAGTTTAATAATATCATAGATTTAGGATAGCGTAGCGTCTACCCGCTCTAAATCTATAGTTATTATATTAAATTGAATATGTGACAGATTGCCAATACAAAAGTTGTCTAAAAGTCTAACTTAATTCTTGGCTTAACTCAATGAATGAACCAATTTGGCTGTTTGAAATAGAGATAGCTTATTATTACACATTACATACAGAAAATTACAGAGTTCCCGCGGGAATTTAAAAGCTTAATCCACGTGGAACGAAGTCGCGGGCATCATCTTGTCACTAGATTCTAGTGTAATAATATAAGAAAGTAACCTTAATATTAAGAGACACCAAAAAACCAGGTAACTTATTATTGGTTTTCAAGAATTTAATACTTAAAGAAGTTGCAATAACCATTAAAATGTAATAAATTGGTGAACAAAGGGTGATAAATCGGTGAGCAACATATTGTACTATCATCTATAATATGGCATAATATTATCAAATGAATATTTTGTCAAAACAAAAATTATAGGTACAAATCAATTATTAGATAAGTAAATGAATTTTAATTGTATTGTATAAGTATAGACAATAATAAATTTTGTTATTTTATAACATTGTTGAACAACAAGATTGATAATTATGTATTTTTCACTCAAGTCATAACTTATAGCTTTCGTCATTACTTTTATTAGCTTTTAATAATATGAACCGGAACCAGCGCACACGACAGTTTTGCTAATTATAATATTATTATCCAAAGCACAGAATATATAATAGTACTACGTATCCAAAGGGTGTTATGAAGTTGGCACCATTCGTTATTTTTAAGCCAAGTTCGGTTCGTCTCGGATTTCCAATTAGAATAATTGGTATATTGTAAAGAAAAAAATTTTTTTGGATCACTAACAACAGTTAATGACGTCAAAACACTTTTCTAAAATAAAGTTATGACGAAATTTATAGGTTTAAAACTTATTTAAATATACCTTACCCAACTGAGCAATATTCAACATGAAAGATAGATAACATCAAATCAAAGGGTGTTTGAACTGTTTTTTTTTTATTTTATTTTTTAAATTATAAATCATTTATTATCATAGAATACTTAAATTTTCTTCTCGTCCAAGTCAACGCATCCAATTCTGGTATGTCTAATGAATTCAGACACGTCTTCCCACGTGTGGGCGTTTTTTTTTATTTATATTTAAAATAAAGTTTCAAATATTTAAACACAATTTTTCTTTTTTTAATAACTTAACAGATAGTCATGGAAATATAGAGCATTAAAGTTAGCGCCACTAAGCGTGACGTCACAAGCAAGTAGCTCCACAGACTCCCCATAGAAAAAATCGTTTTACAACGAGACAGATACAGTTACCGTAAAACAGCTTGTAACATATTTTTTTTTTTGATTGAGTTACTTTCTGTATACCTAACACAAATGTAACATCAACTTTGTGACAATAGTCAACTACCCTATTGTTTAGCAATTTGCCTTTGTTTTTCTTTTTTTTTTTCCGTGGGGAAATCCATCATTGATACCACCGCGCCCGGGGTGGCGCAACAGTTATGTCGGACTCTAACCTACTAAAACCCCACGGTGTTCCTTCTCATCGCCTGGTGACTGGGCAACGGGATCATATCACGTTCGCGCAACCCAGCCAGCGGCGCCTGCCGAGACAGACCCTCCTCTACAAAGTACAAACACAGAGTTCTTCTCTTCACCCTATCTGAGGCACACCAGTAACAAAGTGTGCCTCCCGACCGGAGGACCTTACTCCCTCAGACAACAGACTCCCCATGTCCATCGCGTTGAGGTCCTGATCAAGGCGTCACGGCAGGCAGCGATCGAGAGCGGCACGCCTGCGCCCGACTCTTCTGCGAGTGCGACGGATCGGATCACAATCCGCATCGTCCTCCCTCATCCACTCAGCCGTCTTCTTCTGCGATATGACCTCCTCGCAACAATTTTTTGCCTCCCTCAACTTTGTCTGCCTAGCGACAATAGCGTTTATAGTGTACGCCTCCTCAACATTTCATGTTATCGTAAGAATATAAAAAAGTAACATTGATTATGCGTTGTGTAACAGCGTTCTGCCACAACCTACCTCAACTTTGTCTGCCTCGCGACAGTACCGTGTGCGCATTCTCTATATTATTTCACGTTCTCGACTGAATATCAGAAAATAACACGCGATAAACAAATGACCCGGTATCACGCCGAATGTTACAAGGCCTCTGATAAATCACAGACGTTATGTAAAGTGACCAGCACTTAGTAAACACCGCGAAATGTTACCTACCGCGGATGTTTGGCCCGACTGTAGCTCTTATTCTTATTTATCAACCGATAGACGTTGCATACACTTCCACTGTCCACATCTCTCGGTTTTGCGCCGCCTTTATTCAGCATCTCCCTGCGACTCGTCATGTCTTAAAATGTGTATTCAATTCGATGCCTTAACATTGGTAACCTAACTCAAATATGGTTGAGCAAAGCAACGGCTGGATCATGATGCGTCATGCTCGTGAACTGGTGCCACCGGCGGAAATGGTACTTTCTGTCTGCTCATCTTAACATGTATTGAATTGTAAGTATGCATTTTTGTAACTTCCGTTCTAGCATAGTACCTATTGTAAACTGTATTGAAAAAGAGCAACCGCCGAGTTTCTTGCTGGTTCTTCTCGGTAGGAAGGGCATTCCGAACCAGTGGTAGACTCATCGACGATTCGAAGGCACTTGTAAAAGTTTATTTGAATAAAAAATATTTCTATTCCATTCTCGTCTGATACCGTCGTCGATGCCTTTTGTCTTCACACAGAGTGATTTTTGTAAAGATGTCTAAAAGCTTCCCAAACGCTGCCCAGTCGAATTGAATTAGATCTGAAAATTTTACCTTCCTAGCTGGACCGTTTGTCCCAGATTTTTTTCTGTATTCGGCGGTCTTCTCTCAGAATAAGAGGGGTCCTTCATCCCTTCCCACCACGCTGGCCAAGTGCGGGTAGGCAAACTTCACAAACATTTGAAAACACTATGGAGATTTCTCGGACATGAAGATTTCTCCACGATGTCTTCCTTCACTGGCACCGTTGAGTACAACTATGTACCTATATTTTATTGATTAAAATGCACGCAAACCTTTGAAATGGACCCCCAGAAAGTAAGATTGACGGATTGCAGACTGAAATCTAAGCTAACTTAGATTAGCTAAGCTCGCGTACCTGATGCAGTTTTACACACTTACACACACGCACACACAATAAGCATGAAGTTTTAAACTACTTATTATTATTATAAATGTTTTTTTTTTTATTAGACCTATGAATGTTTGTATGCTTAACTATATCGGGGAAAGCACTGGCAGCTATCATAAAAGTATAAACTCAGTTCAGCTGCCAGGGCAGCATTACGTTTATTGTTCCTCATGTACATTCTTTTGTGGCAACTAAATCATTATTATTATTATTTTATTACATACACTGCAAACTATACAAACTAAACAAAGTTAGTTGTGTATGCCCATGCGCAGCCACGAGTATACGAGCGAAGCTAAACCCTGCCGCCTACCCTGGCCCTTCGCATTTTCTTCTCCAGTGCTGTCCAGTGCCTTTACTACGAGTACGTCGTTTTAGTTGGTGAAGTACACTGTGCAGTACGGCCGCTAAGTTCTTGGTGATTTCTAGTTTAGCTTGGCTTACCTTTGCTGGCTTATTTTAGCTTTGGCATAGCTTATTTTTGGGTCTGAAACCCGCAGAAGGCTATCACCTCTGTGTGTTGTTATGCATGTCTAATTCAAGGTCAGACTGGATCCCATAAAATTTTATAACAGCCAAAGAGATTTCGTATAATAGAGTGGCCCCGCGAAATTACCTTATTTAGTACTGAACTAGATTGCGTCTGCAGATGAACCGTCCGTATTTAGGTTTTTATTAAATTCCGTGGGAACGCCTTGATTTCGCGAGTTAAAAAGTAGCCCAAGTATTATTTGTCTAGAATGCAACATCTCTGTGCCTTTCGTCAAGATCAAAGCTGTTAGACTACTTATATTATTTACTAAAACTTTTATTTTTACCCTGGAAAACTAACTATTCCCGGGATAAAGTGTAGCCTTATTTACTTCTTCTCCAGTACCAGTTTTCGAAGCCAAATCGTCATACACTATACTCGTTTTTGCTTTGTGTACCAATAATATCTATTGATATTTATTATTTCACGGTTATGATAACTTAACATGAGTAAAAGAGATAACAAAACCTGCAGTAGTTTCATGTCGTCGCCGCGTCGTTCTGAATTTTTCAAGCGAAATTCGAAAAAAAAAAAGCTTATGGACCATAAGTCTAAAATAATGCAGTTTGCTACTCCATAGTCTTAACTCAATGATGGCAGCTATCTCATTCGCCAGTGGAACATAAATAAAATTAGCAGCAATTAAAATAATTGTATATATTCGTAGTATAATATGAATTCCTAATAAACCTGATGAAAAATATTTATTACTTACCTATTTTTTGTAACAAATTCCTTTCTTTCTATTAATTATTTTGAGATTGTATTTAAGCTACTTTGGTAGGCTAATAATTAATTAGGTATATTAATTACAAACAGAGAAATCTTTCCTCTTTATAATTTTAGTATAGATAGTTTGACATATCTTTTTGATACTTGTGTATGAATATTGCATGCAATTTTTAAAATTACAACTTTTTTTTAAACTAATTTTTTGTTATTATAAATGACATTATAGTTTTGGCAAATATAGCTGGATTAAAACACTTTGATAGTTTGTTATAAACGGAATATTGGCACTTTTTCTAGTGCTGAAGTTGTTGGTATTGCCATGACTGAAAAACGGGATATTTTTCAAGTACATTTACAAATACTCTAGCAAATTGAATTTCGTATTGTATTGTAAAACATTATCAAATCATGAAACCTATACGTGCCTATACAAAACTGGGGAAAAATGTGATATTAATACAGTAGAAACCAAAATTGTTGCCTTCATCCATGAATATTTTGTTATCCTGACCCAAACACCACCCATCTGAATTTCAAGTACCAGGAATAACCTTGGCTTTTTTGTTTTAAATTAGCACAAATTTAAATCCTTTCCGATTGTAAGGTTGCATTTAAATATCGTATTATTTAAAGTTGTCAGTGCGCAATTTTAAAACTTTTAATACGAAAAAACTTGATTTTCAATAGAAAGCTTTTAAAATGGTTTTTAAGGTGTCGTTTATAATGGTTTATATATATACATTCAATTTTAAATTATAATTGAAAATAGCAGTCAGTATTTATATATTTTAATGTTTAGTGTGATAACTGATAACGAATCGATTGGCACCTGGTTAAATAAAGATAAGTAGGTATTTTCTGATGTCTGTTTCGTATTCTGCAGCGCAGTGTGACTCTGCATATCCAATACGTTTGGTAATATCTATTCTGCACGTCTGATCTATCGATTATAAAAAACCTGATCTGTTTCCCGCGCAGTTCGCGCTCGGCGGCGTCCGTCGAGAAACCGAATTCGTTCAAGGCCACATTCCAATTTCAAACCATTGTCAATGTCGAGAGCGCGGATGACGGATGTTTTCTTTGGCCATCTAATTTAATAGCACTTTTAAAAATTGGAACAGACTCCAAACGACGTGCTGGTGAAATTGGCGGGAATTCAACAAAGTTTAAAAAAAATCCGCTTCATATTTTTTCTATATAAGAAAGAGACTTAAGACTATTGCAGACCGCATACTTTATTAGTTGATGTCAACGATAAAATTGTTTGAAGTAATAATTTCATAAAGTATACATAATTATTAAAAATTAAAATCTATAAGTACATAATATAAATGAATATAATGATTTTTCTTCTTCGATAACTGATCATAACGATTTTAATGATATCCTTATAGGCAGGAAAAGAGATTCAAGGAGTGATCTGAGCCCATCATTCCCGAAATATTAAGGTTGTAAACAAAACTTATTAAATTATGTGCTGTAAGTACATTTCTTAATTTAGCGATCTAACCGATGATCTGTTCAGCGCGCTGAACAGATCAAGAGATAGCTTTTATCCCGGGGAACGGATAAAAAGGCTAGTTAAAGGCTATTTTTATCCCGAGAATTCAAAAAGGTCCCATACATTTTTTTTAAAACCTATACATCAATACTGACGTGACGAAGTCTTGAACTTCATAAGCATCATCTTGTAAGTAATAAAATAAAAATATGAATAATCAATGCCGTTGGCAGCGAGTCGAGGTGCGGCATCGCAAAGAAACTTGATTCAACTATAGATATTTCGTTTTATCTATGACCGCACTTCAAGCGGTCAATGTCAATAAAGCCTGCACCGTCCGGACTTGTCATTTAAATATTTTTTGCATAATATGTATCAATTATTATTCTAATGTAATTATTAACAAACAACTTTTTATTCGGGTTCATTGACATTACAAGGATATAAAAATGATTTGGCGTTGTCCAATTCATTAGTCATTATCTTATGTTGCTATTTTATGAATCGCGATTTCAATAATAATCTTGTAAAATATTGCGAGGTATTTTTTATGGACTTGATGCTATCTTTACTTTAATAATATTTATTAAATAATTGAACTGTATAACTATTCTATTGAATTGTAAACTTATTTTGAAAAGAGCAACTGCCGAGTTTCTAGCTGGTTCTTCTCGGCAGGAACGGCATCCCGAACCAGTGGTAGACTCATCGACGATTCAAAAGCACTTGTATAAAAGTTTATTTGAATAAAAAACTTTTCTATTCTATTCTATTCTAATATTATTACTTTTTAATACAACTTGAGTTTTTTTGAGAGTTAAATAAAAAAAACTTAATTATTTTGTAAAAAAAATAAAAAAAAACCATAATTTGTAGGCAGCTCGCCACGTCTTGATCCACGCTATTTCTTGGAACGTACTACCAAAATCCTTTCATGTTTATTGTTAAGGAAACGTATCTACAGTTTAATTTCCTGAGCCACAAAGTTGATAATAACCTGGCAAATAATTTTCACGGGCGCATATCAACAAATTTACACTGTAATTTTGATTGACACCAACCATTACTGGCGAGTTAGGCGTTGCGTCATCGAGTAACTACGGACATACGTTGCTTTATTTTTTCGGCAACGCAAACTTTAATTTTGTAGTTCATTATCTTGTTTTCACTTGATATTGAACTTTAAGACTGTAGTGTTAAAGTCAAGGTTGAGTTTAAGGACAGTTTTATTATGTTTGGTTGCCTGCAGCTATTAGTGATCTCTTGGCTTGTATACCATTATGTTGTCGTTTATTTTGGCGTATTATATACTAAAATATAAATAAATACTTCATTATGTTGAAATAAAAATTAATAAAATTCTTTAATAACGATTCTTTGTTTGGCCAAAAATTTTTAGACATGCATTAAAAAGACACCTACAGAGTTTGATAATTAATGTCAAATAAACGTTCAATCGTCGTTTATATGTATGCTACTTTTCAAGGTTGTATACCTACCCACCTACCTTCTAAATAGTACATAACGAGTAAAATAATAATCCATTTACAGTCTAACGAAATTACACTAATCACGGTGCGGTCACGCGATTCGACTATCTTTATCTCCCGTGTGATATAATTATTTCGACGGTTCTGCCTGCGGCCAACTCGGCATTCTTTGTGTCCGTTGTTCACAATTTTGGGCTATTTGCTGTGGGATAATATTTTAAATAATTCAGTAATTTCCTGTATAGGGCCTAAGCAAAGAACTAGGTCGGATGATGTAAAGTAACCATTTCTACTTATGTGATACCTACTGTAAGTCTAAATACTTATTACAGAAGCCACTTTTTTATATCTGATGATAATATAAGTATTTAGACTAATATTAGAAGTATTTCAATAAAATTAAATTTATTTCTTTCAGACCCAGTGTTTGTTATAATTAAACAAAAAAATGTATTGAATTCTCTACTTATTACATTCCTGCCGGCATTGTTATAGGATTTTACAGCCGTTAAATTATTTTAATTAATTTAATATGATTGAAAAATTGTTTAAATTATTTATCTTATTTAAACGAACTTTATCGCTTAAAACGCATTATAAACGCTACGAATCGAATTGCATCAATGTCGCTTGGAATTGAAACTAAGTAAAGTTTCAATATAACATACCTAATTTAGATAGTATTTCTGTTATTTTTCTACCTAATTAGATTCCGAAATAATATTAGAAGTAGAAGTTTGGTTTCAGTTTTTGAACATTCCAATTTTATTAATCTTTGAAGTAGGCAGATGTCCAAGTAAATTGTTTTATTTATGGTTAACCTACCAAGCAAGAAATATCTCGAGTCGTTAAGGTATAAGTAATAAGCACATGTCTGAGAATATTACTTCCTTCAAAGTCACCTCATTAAACAAAGCTATTTCTATATATAAGTTTGAAAATATTTCTCTTACCTACTCACCTAATAGATATTTAATTATATTAAAAAATATCCTAAAAATCTACATATGTTAATACACTTGTTTATAGATGTGTTATAATGATTCGGAATATCTACATAAGAATATTCATTCAAATTACTTTTGAATATAGGTAGGTACATATTATAATAATAACAAGTGTAAATTGAAAATTTAAAACACCCTCAACATATGAATCTATGACCGGACTAGGTATTTACGATATATCTGACATCCTTTTAACAGTTCAACTCAATCCCACCAGTTAAAAGTATAATTCTTTAATAATTTATAAAATGAGCGGATACTCTTCAAAAACTAAGCAGGTTATCACAAATTATAGCTAAGACTAAGATCCACCTAAATTACGTTAGCTTTCAAACAGGGAAAAACCGCATCAAAATCGGTCCGTTGGTGAGGGAGTTACGAGGGAACAGATAGATACACAGATACACTCGTCTTTATAACACCCCTCTTTTTTGTCGGGGGTTAAAAATATAAGCAATTCCGACTGACTTGATGTTGCTTGTATCAAATTGTTTTACAGCGTAAACCAAAATAAGTGGTAATAAAAAATATAGGTAGGTACTTATATATTATATTAGATATAAGGCTATGACAGTTACTTGGTATGATATACCTAGTTGCAGTTCAAACAGTGTAGGTATAATTTGGTCAACTGAAATGTCACATTTTATCGATATTAAGTTACAGTCTTGTGGTTAGCCTCTCTTATTTGAATTCCGTAATTAAAAATGAATGCAATAATTCATATTACTATACTAACAGTACTTAAATGCAAATATTTAAATGAAATATATTACATAATGTATAATATAGAGTTAATCTTTATTTTTATCCCATGTTAATTGAAGTTAGCTGTCTGAACCAGATTTCTCCAAATTGTTCAGTATTGAGTCGTCGTAGGGTCAGTTTGGGCTGTTTGAATGTTCCCAATCATATCATTCCAGACTTCAGCACTAACACTGAATAGTTATACTGGTCGTGTGAAATATAGACTGCATATTGTGCAAAATAATTATTTCAATATTTATTTCACAATAAATGTGATAGTTAACATAAATCTATTAAGTATATTATTAACTAGTAGGGCGCGTGGGTGCGCGGCCCGCAAGCGGACCGCGGTTTTTCTATCGTCAAGTGGACTTTCAGGTTCTGATCATTTTCTATCAAATAACCACTCTTCCATCTTTTATACTCTCCGAGATAGACACCGTTGAAGTTTGTATGGCCGCCATCTTAGATCCGCCATTTTAGAGTTTTTTTTCAGCTCACTTCCAATTGGTTGAGGTTTCGAGTGACTTTTGTTTGAGCATACCCAACCTATCTTCAATACCCTGGCCGTGCTCCTCACCCACCTTCCAAACCCTCAATCATCTTCTATCATCATTTGTCACAATGAAAATTCTTCTATAAAAACCTATTTCGAAATGAAACCGTATCAAAGTCTTGCATGATTCCCGGCTTATAGTCTCTTCAATATTCGCCATATAATTTGTATGAAGAAAAAAAAAATTCCGCCATCTTCGATTTTTTTCCATTCATCAAATAGACCTTTGGGTCCTGATCATCTTTTGCCAAGAAACCACTCTTCCATCTTTTATACTCCCCGAGATAGACACCGACGAAATTTGTATAGCGGCCATCTTTTTTCCGCCATTTTGAATTTTTTTTCAGCTCACTGCGAATTGGATGAGGTTTCTAGTGATATTTGTTCGAGCACCCCCCACCTATCTTCGATACCCTGGCCGTGCTCTTCACCCGTCTCCGAAATCCTCAATCATCAGCTCTCTCCATAATTTTCCTCCGAATGAATTTTTGTCTTCTGTACGAAACAATCAGTAAAAAAAAATTTTTTCATACAAAATTTTACAGGAGAGGTGATCAATCAGTCAGTGAATCAGTGAATCAGCACGAACAGCTATATATATATTAACTAGCGTTTGCTCGGTGCGCGAGCTGCTAAAGCAGCTCGCGGGAAATGTTATTACTAAAAGTAAGGCGCGTGGGTGCGCAGCCCGCTAAAGCGGACCGCGATTGTTCGGCTTTATTTATTTCGCTCGGTGCGCGAGCTGCTAAAGCAGCTCGCGGGAAGTGTTATTGCTACAAGTAGGGCGCGTGGGTGCACGGCCCGCTAAAGCGGACCGCGATTGTTCGGCTTTATTTATTTCGCTCGGTGCGCGAGCTGCTAAAGCAGTTCGCGGGAAGTGTTATTACTACAAGTAGGGCGCGTGGGTGCGCGGCCCGCTAAAGCGGACCGCGATTTTTTTACTCATCAAGTAGACCTTCGGATTCTGGTCATCTTTTGCCAAAAAATTTGTTCGAGCACACCCCACCTATCTGCAATAACCTGGCCGTGCTCCTCATTCACAAAAGAAAAAGAAAAAAAAAGAAAAAAAAAAGAAAAAAAAGAAAAAAAAAATGAAAAAAAAGAAAAAAAAACAAATGTAAAATGAAAAAAAAGAAAAAAAACAAATGTAAAATGAAAAAAAGAAAAAGAAAAAAAGCCCTATGAACCTATCAAAATCAATGTCTTGCATAGTTCCCAACTTCTAGTCCCTTCAATATTCCCCATACATTTTGTATGGGAAAAAAAAATCCGCCATCTTGAATTTTTTTCCTACTCACCAGGTAGACCTCCGGGTTTTGATCATCTTTTGTCGAGAAACCGCTCCTCCATCTTTTATAGTTTCCGAGAGAGAGACGGACAAAATTTGCCGCCATTTTTTTTCCGCCATTTTGGAATTTTTTTTCAACTCACTGGCAATTGCTCGAGGTTTCGAATGACATTTGGTCGAGCACCCTCCACCTATCTTCTATACCCTGGCCGTGCCCCTCGCCCGTCTCCGAACTCCTCACTCATCAGCTCTCTCCACCTTTCTCCGAGTCACATTCTTTGAGCTCTATACGACACCATGGGTGAAAAAAATTTTTTTCATACAAAATTTTACAGGAGAGGGGTCGGAAATTTGAGACGTCACAGCTCGGCCGCCATCTTGTTTTTTTAATTTTTTTCACTTTTTCTGTTAATCGTTTACTAATTTCTACAATAATCCAAAATTTCAAAGAAATCGGTTGGAAAACAAAAGAGTTGCAAGAATCACGTCGGCCGCCATCTTGTTTTTCCGAAATGTCATAATTTTCCCCAACTCGAATCCCCCACCCGGACATATCTCCCCTACATCATTATATCGATTTCTGTCTCCTTCTAGGAGAACAACCCTGTCAATGAGTGAGTGAGTGTGTCAGTGAGTGAGTGGTAATCGAGCTATATATATTATAATAATATAAATAATTGTATATTATATTATTTCCATTGCTTATACTTTTACTTCCCTATATCAAAACTAGTCTATTTAATTACGATGTTAAAAATAACCAATAAATATTTATGTTAATGAGCTCAGACTAAAGCAATTATTCGGCGATTGTCTTAGATAATTATGTAGGATCAGGACTAGCATAATAAAACAGCTAATCTTATAAATTACACCATATACTTAATATGTAACTACCTAGTGCCTTAAAAATATAAACGTACTTAATTCGCCAAGATATTTGAATTAATCATTTGAATATTCAAACATAAATTCTAAACATGAATAATTGCTTGGGAATATCCATACCATTTGTATTGTCAATAATAAAAAAAGAAACAATAACTCAAATAGAAAATATCACACGAGAGTAACAAATAAAGGGCACACCCACAACGCCTCGGCGCAGACGCACGTATGACGTCACCCGGCGTATTTAGCGTGACCTTGGACCAGCTCAATGCCAAGCAGAAATTAGGCAGCCCGCACAGCCGGACGCATCCACATCATTCTTACGTCAATCCTTTATATTTTTTCGTTACGTAATATATTTATGTAAACATAACATCGTAAACATTTCGAGCAAGTGCATTTTTGAATTGAATATTTAACTTGATTTATTAGTAGTCTGCAACTGTTGAATCTTTGGTAGTGTACGAGTATTTATGTTTATACATATAGATATACTATAGTGAAACCTCATAAACAATAGAAGTGTGTAAGTTAATTGATTGAGAACAAAATTGATCATAAAGATTTTAGACTTATTTCTTGGTTTAACATATTTATAATATTAAACTGTTACGAAGTTTATCAAGTATTAAAATGATTAATTTTTGTTAGTTTTACTTATAACTTCTTTTTAAACTCCGATCACTAAGTTGCTGTAGTCTAAAAATATTATAATATTTTATAACGTAGTATCACAATTCACATCACACTAATATTATAATGGCAAAAATTTGTGTGTGTATGTTTGTTCCTCTTTCACGCAAAAACTACTGAAAGGATTTGGCTGAAATTTGGAATGGAGATAGATTTTACCCTGGATTAATATAGGCTACATTCTATCTCGGAAAATTAAAGGGTTCCCGCGGGAATCAAAAAACCTTAATTCACACGAACGAAGGCGCGGGCATCATCTAGTCTTTCATAAAGATGGCCCAGCCTGAAAATTCATGTTTTCATTGAATTTTCATTATTCAAAATGATAATGAATTCGATTCAATTCTATGAGTTAGGTAAAAATAATTTTGTCTTGTACAGATGTCTTGTCTTGTCTTAATGTTTTATATCAAATAACAAGCGACTACTAATAATACTTTTTGAGTTGTATGTATGAAAAATTACTATTCATATTATTCAAGCTTAATATAGCCGTTTCCGCGTCGGAATAGTTAAGGTCCCTTAGGTTAATTAATTACTGTTTTGGAATTTAATTTTTATTAAAAGAATTACTTACCATGTAAAAATTTTTTTTTATCATTTTTGTATATCGGCCAAGGCCAAAGCCCGTTTTAATTTTTTTTTTAATAACATAAAATTTTAATATTATGAAAGACATTTTATTATTATAAATGAATTCTGAGTTTTACAACGAATAATATAATTTTATACTACATACTTCAAATCAGAATTTTCATTCAACATAATTGCGCATTGGAATATTTCGTTACAGATCTATGTAATCTGACTTTTTAAATTTTTATCGTTTGTATAATTTTGAGATTATTTTATTAAATTACGTATGAGTAAACTGCGGCTTGAAAATACAATTTGAACTATTAGGGTAATGGTCACATCGATCCAAATAGTTATATCCAACCCTTTATCATAATTTATAGTTGCTAACCCCTCACACAATTAATTTAACCCTTAGCAAGTGCAGGTCGAATTTTAACCGCGTTCAAAACCTCTAGTCATCGCTCAAGAACCAAGTAACCCCATCTAAACTTTGGTTTTAGCAAATGAACAATTTTCCGAAAATCATTAAAAGACTGATTAAGCGTACATATTTTTTTGCTTATCACAGTCTTTGTTAAGTTGTCTGGTCAAATACTAAACATTACTTTGATTTTAGCGTACGAACAAGTTTGGAGAATAATTTCTAACTAATTTAATATCAAGATGGATTGAGTGCACTATTTTTTATATTTTTTTGCGCCAATTTTGTTTTATGATCAAGTACTTATAGTTGAATTGCTTAAACAATGTTTTCGTAGTTAACGCAACAAATTATGTAAGTATCCAGACCTACCATTGAAATTTGATCACCCATCCAATCATCGACTTGAATGAAAATAGCTTAACCAGCAATGAAATAAGCGACGTTCAGATAAGATAAGAATTTAGATAAACTAAGATAGGTATAGGAGGTAGATTATCGAACTAAGGACAGGGTCATACGTACCGACAAATAAATTATAAACCCTTACAATCCCTCTATTAACATAGATAAGGAATTGGTCGCACCCTAAGATGCTTTATACCTTAGCTACATTTAGATCTAGGTTAATTTATTATCTCTAGCAAAAACCTAGAGAATAATATATGTAAGTATATGGTGACCGATTTTGAAAAACTCTGATGACGTGTCATGACTCATGAGTCATGACGTCGTTCGTGTTTTTTCATAGTAGTTTGTCAAAGTTTGAACATAGATGTGACGTATCCCTCTGATTGGTGTTCAATCCAATATGGCGGATTACTGTATTTTATAGTTTCATTTTTTCAAAATAAATTACAATCTCGCTCAAAATAGAAAAATAAATACATTTTTTATAATCCATGAATCCTATTTCATTAGATAAATTAATAACTTTATTTATTGATTCTTGGTTACTGTCACCTTTTCTCTATAAATCATCAAAATAATACGTAAATACAGATAATACGAGTTTAAGGGGCTTTGTTATTAAAATCACGAGACGAGATTTCCTCGTTGGATAAATACCAGTAAATTAAAATTACATTGGTAGGTACACAAGTACACCAGAAATCGGATTTCGGCATGGTTTGAAAGAACTTACCTACTTACTTTGGTAACTCGTTGTGGCACAAAACTGGGTACCAATTGTCTAAAAGTTATTCCATTGATCGTATTCATATGATGATATTAGCGTCAAAGTAAAATAATCCTTGACTGTATTGATTTAAAGTCACAAATTCAGTACAACTGATTTTAACATGGAGCGTTATGGA
Organism: Oeneis ivallda; assembly: GCA_029955525.1. Taxonomy (NCBI): domain Eukaryota; kingdom Metazoa; phylum Arthropoda; class Insecta; order Lepidoptera; family Nymphalidae; genus Oeneis; species Oeneis ivallda. Next base: position 4,155,374 of record JARPMR010000027.1, on the reverse strand, counting down.
GCGTATCGCACATACCGAAACGTATAAGAATGTATACACGAAATTGTGCTCTTATTTAATGCTGTAATGGTTTATTTTACTTTGACGCTAACGTCATCGAATACGATTACGATCAATGGAATAACCTTAGACAGTATAAGGACATATTACTATCCTTACTGTGTGATAAAGTGGTGTCCTGTCCACAAATCCAGAATTTTCAAAATATTATGTAGATATCTATAAAGGTTTAAAAATTTTCAAAATCTTAGTTTTTGAAAATTTTATTAGTATTGCTTCTATGAGTTTACTTTTCAACTACTTAATTTAGTTTTCATAGAGCAAGCAATGACGATTTTTTTTTCTACTTTACATTAGTAGAAATCAATTTTTCGAAATAAAACATCTGCGATTTGTTGTATGTATGTATGTATGTATGTATCCACCGTAGCGAATAAACTACTGAGCCGATTTTGAATAAGGTGTCAATCGATTCATTATGATAGTCCGGGTGACTTAGGCTACATTTTATCATAAAACAAGTGTAAATTAAATTTTTTTTTTTAAATGCAATCTTTTAGTAGCTACATCATTAGACTCTGGATATCATCTAGGATCAGAGTACTTGTTATGACTTATCAAACGAGCCCAAACTCGATGGGGTTACGTCGTTTTATTACAGAGTTCCGATAGCCATCTTCCGTCTCCATCATCAGATCAGCTCCATGTCACAATAATATTGCATTGTCGTCCGATTTACACACACATGCAAAATTTCAGCTCGATCAGAAACTGGGAAGTGGGTCTAATTCAAGATGAATTAGAATCAAGATTTGACCCAAACAAACAAACTGGTCAAGCTAAATAAAAGCTTGTAAAAATCATTATGACGTTTCCATAGTCGGTTTACAGTTTTCAAAATTTCATTGCTGTGAGGTGAATGTTTTAACAACCATTCAAAGTAGGTAGGTACGACTACAATCATCTGATTGTACTTAGTCGCCATAAATTCTGCAAGGAGGGCTTTTTTGTTAGATTCCTTATGATATTCACAGATGTCAACAAGGCTTCCCAAGCACCTGGTGAGTAATGAAATCATGTCTATAGGTCATATCGCATATGGTCGTTGAGACCACCCTGGGTCGCTAATTACATGGGAGAATGGTCAATGTTCATAGGGTTGAAGTGTCACGGAATCTCAAGTTAACTTCCTTCCAACAAAGGCTTCCACTGGTGTCATATTTTTTTTTTAAAGAATATCAACCAAGGTGAACTTGACTAATATTCTCCTCTCCCCTCCAAATAAGCGAAAAGCTTGTGTCAGGACTGGGCACGACAATAGTGCAACGGGTGGGATTCGAACCTGCGACCTTTCAGTTTTCAGTCCGCACCTTTAACCGTTGGGCTATTGAGGCTTGTGATATTATTATTAAGAATGTCTTCAGTAGGTATCTATATATCAATTGGGATGTTGTATGGATAAAATAAATTATTCTTTTATTATGTAACTAGTTGATGCCCGCGACTTCGTCCGTGTGGATTTTGTTTTTACAACCCCTCGAGAACTCTTTGATTTTCCGGGATAAAAAGTAGCCTATATCATTCTACAGGTTTTCAACTAGACACCCATGCAAAAATGACGTTGATCCGTAGTTCTGTTCCAGCGTGATTGAAGGACAAATCAACAAACAAACACACTTTCGCATTTATAATATTAGTATGTTTCTTTAATCTTACCGATAATTCAATAGAGGGTCTTCCAAATTAAGCGAGATACTTAATTGTTATTTTCTACAACCTATTAAAAAAATCACAAAAACAATTAATTTGAGACCCACATACAATTTTTGATATTATGAAACTCGCCATCTTTTATTGTAAAAATTGTAGCGTACCAAAATTGGTATAAATCCTGAATTCACTTTCAAAGCAAGTGGATCTAACGTATCTTCTAGGCAAAAGCGTTCCAACATGGACCTCATCATTACTTATCATCAGGCATAATTGTCGTCTAGCAAAAACCTACTTGTATCTCTCAATAACAATATTATACCTCATAATACTTATCTTTTAGGCTAACATCATACTTTCATGACACCAAGTTATCAACTAGGGTATGTATGTATTTGTGGAGGGGACGCCTGCTAACGCCTGGCGGGTGATCAGTCCTGTGTCGGAACTATTCCACCCAATTCCCCGTGTTTGGACACAGGTTACTGGTGCCCAGGCAGCCTACCCCCCTCAAACCTACCTGTAGCTTTCGTAAACCTAACGATGTCTCCTATTGAAAGGTTTGTTAGGTCTTCTTCACTTAATCTATCCTTACCTTGTAGTTCCCATCTTACCAATGAGTACATAGGGCACTCAGCTATAAAGTGGAAGCTGGTCTCTTCCTCACCACACTCTGGACAGGATGGGTCTTCTTGTATTCTCATTATTGTGAGATGTCTATTTAGCAGACAGTGTCCCGTTGCTATTCCTATTACCAATGCAATATTGTTCCTACTTTGTGACATAATTTGTCTTGTCTTCTTTTTATCGAATGATTTCAGGAACAATTTCGATTGTCTATATTGAATCGAGTTGTTCCATCTTGAGTTCGATTCTCTTTCTACGATTCCCTCCATCACTCTTTTGGTAATCGTGTACGGAATGGGTAGGCAAGGCTCAGGTCCATGAAATTGGATACTTGCTCCCATTCGAGCTAGTTCATCTGCTTTCTCATTACCGATGTTCCCTTGGTGTGCAGGAACCCAAGCAATCGTCACTTTTGTCTTTTCAGCTAGTGAGTTTAATGCATGTTTGCATTCCTTCACGAGAGCCGAAGTGGTGTCCTTTCTTTTCAGAGCTTTTATTACGGCCTGGCTGTCACTATATATAATAATTCCTTTTGTATCAGTACCTACAATGTCCATCAGGCCGATAGCACACTCCATGATCGCATACGTCTCGGCCTGAAATATGCTCGTAAATTTACCCAGGCTGATTGCCTGGTCCTTATCCGGAATGGTGCTATAAAATATTCCAGCACCACTGAGCTTTGTGGATTCACGCCTTGATCCGTCCGTGTAACAGACAATGATACCTTCGCTGGCGGATTCTATCTTCCATTCTTCTTTTGATCCTATATGCACTCTATATTTCTTATCGAAGATGCGCTGCCTCCTAATGAGATCATTATTAATGATTATCATAGACAGTTTATCTCCGTAAATCTTTTCTAACTCAGTATGTCCTTTATCCATGAAACTGCCTTTCCATTGTCTTGACAGTTTCATTCTATACCACTGCTCCAACGCTCTTCTTTTGGCTGCCAAGTCCAGAGGATAAAGACCTAGAATAATCTCCAGTGCTGCGGATGGTGTTGTCCGCATGGCCCCCGAGATCATCAGTGTGGCCATCCTTTGTACTTTAGTCAGTTCTTTGCTATTTGTTGATGTTGCTGCTTTATGCCACCAAACAATCGCTCCGTATAGAATTCTTGGTAGTATGATGGCCGTATATATCCATTTGATTACACACGGCTTCATACCCCAGGTTCTACCTACTGCTCTTCTGCATTGTATGAGGGCTATTTTAGCCTTCAAGCATTGTTCCTCTATATGCCTACTAAACCTAAGAGTATTATCTAGCAACACCCCTAGATATTTAATTTCTTTAGCCAATTCTATTTCTACACCATCAATTGCAATCGGTGCAAAGTGTGCTATTTTCCTTCGTTTGGTAATCAACTAGGGTAAAACTGGGATAGATGCCTCAGAGGGATAGATGCCTCATATTCTAAAAACCTAACTTCCCGAACTCGCGACTAAGAATTAATTGTATAAGTAAGAGCCGCAGTCACCCTGCACCAAAATTACCCACGGACAATCGTGCTGTGAGGACGCATTTTGCTCGTGCGTGTGATTATCTCCGCGGCGAAATCCAATAACACGTCAAAGTTTTAAAGGTTAGTATTTCATGTTGTATAACTTTATAATTAGTAATAAATTCCGACATATCTTTTATAACGTCAATATACTGGTTCATTGAGGCTGCATGTTGGTGTAAATAAATGCTATTTTGTTTATATTTTCTTAAAAAAATACTTGGGCATCTATCCCTATCACAAAGGATAGTTGCCCTGATTTTTTGAGGTATAGGTGCCCTTAGGGGCATCTATCCCTCTATAAACCATATATATGAAGTAAGTGTATATTTTAATGTCTTATATTTTTTATGCATTACGTATATTTATATTTTGACTTCTTACTGATTTTAGCAGAACTATGCCACGAAAATATAAAAGAAAGGAAGGAGTGCGAGCTCGAGTGTGTTCTTGGACTACAAACCTACAGTCAGCTTTCGATGAAATGGACGAAAATACTTAAAAAACTCATATGTATAAAACTTCAATTAAATTGGATAAAATAATGAAGATATATTTTATAACAACAACTTAGAATTTATACTTTTGCTTGCTTGTAAAATTTAATTTAACAAATAAACATAATTATGCATGTTGAAACCTAAGAATTTATATTTTAGTTAAACAAACGCTTTAAAAATTTAATTATGGTCATTTGTGTGATATCACACACAACACACAGTGAGCAGTGATAGCCTAGTGGTTAGGACTGTGGTCTCCTATTCGGGGGGTCGCAGGTTCGATCCCGGGTACGCACCTCTGACTTTTCGGAGTCAAGTGCGTTTAAGCAATTAAATATCACTTGCTTCAACGGTGAAGGAAAACATCGTAAGGAAACCTGCACACCTGAGAGTTCTTCATAATGTTCTTGAAGGTGTGTGAAGTCCGCCAATTCGCATTGGGCCAGCGTGGTGGACTATGGCCTATGGCCTATGGCTATAACCTTTCTCTGAGAGGAGACCTGCGCTCAGTAGTGAGCCGTTGATGGGTTGCTAATGATGTGTGATATCAGCTTCAAATGATAACAATTAAAAGATTTAAAAAACATAACATGTTTTTCATTATTGTGGCCCATGTTTCTTGGAGACAATTGCTGTTTTGGAGTAGAAATTCCTAACATTTGGTTTGGGTTTTTCGATTACACGGTATAAAGGGCATCTATCCTTCTCAGTATTTTCATGGTGGGGCAACTATCCATATAGGTAGGCATCTATCCTCAAAAAAATTGTTCCACGAAAAGCTAATTTCTGCAAAATCCGTATTTGATAGGTTAAAAAATGATAATAATAATTCAACATAAAGGATTGAGCTACCTACATTAATAGAAATTAGTCGTATAAACTTAATATTTTTTGAATTAGATGGCTTTTTCAAAAAGTGGGGCATCTATCCCGGTTTTACCCTAATAAATATTTCTTATATTGGCCCATAATTACTAACAACAAAATAATAGACAAAACACCATTCTTCCCACAAAACCAACAATCTAATATTCCAAAATACACCTCCTCTGGAATTCCCATGGCACGCAAGCATCCCATAGCTTGCGCAAAATTCGAACAGGATGCATCATGCAATATAAGAGGGATGCTCTCGACCTGTCCCACGACCCTGCAGGTGACAACCCACATGTCTCAAAACACACACCCAGACAAACAACTTTCACCTCTACGACTTTAATCTTAGAGTCCATGGAAACTGCAGATAAAACTTTATCTTTACCAGTTCCTTACGTCTATATCTATAAACCAGCCAAACAATTATAACTTGTATGTTTTTAGAGTTAAAGTTCAAAAATGCATGTTTAAGTGTTTGCGCATCTGTGGGAACATAGTTTCCGTAGTATAGGATTCTTGGATATTGTCATTTCCTTTATAAAATTCTTTGTTGTGTAGTGATTTATCAGAATATTTAGTTTCGTTAATGCTTCCTTTCAGTCAAATTTTTGGGTGTTTTTGGCATTTTTGTGCATCTGTTTAGGGGTGTTTATGCGTTATTTGTATTCTATGGGAATTACTGTGCCGTATTATTAGGGTCCGGTCTTTTTAGTTTGAAGCTTTGGATTTAATAATATATTTACGTAAGAAGTTACATATTTGTTACCAAAGATCAGTTCCTAGTTGCTACCTCTTTGTGTAAATCAAATAACACTAACAATTATCCTAGATTGCGTAACTAAGATTTCTAGTTATCTTTTATATTACATATTATTATAACTAAATAATTAAAACAAGGGTAAAACTCTTCCGAAGAGTTAACTTTTAAAACTTCTGTTGAAGTTATGTTATCGTTAAAATAAATCGCAGTTATTTTGAAATCAGAGACATGAGACAGACTTCAATTTTGTTTATTTGATTTTTTCGCTTATCATTCAGATTCAATAGATTTAGGATCGGTAGCTTAGTCGCTACTAGATACCGAATAGTACGCCTGAACTGGCTTAGCACCCACATAGTCTCTTAGCAACCAATGTTATATGTTTGACGTTTTCAAACAAACTAAGTATGAAATTGCGTTGCCTATTGTTTGTAGGAAGGGCGGTATCTAGTAGCGACTAAGCTACCAATCCTAAATCAATGCAAGAATTAATAAACAAAAACTTGAGAGGTGTCAAGGGACACCCGGATGGAACGAAGTTCTTAATGTGCATAAACCGACATAATTTTTTTAAATTATTATAGCAAATAAATTGTAGCAGTAAAAAATTAGGGAAAAATTCCACATGTAGAAATTATTTAAAATAAAGTAGAAAATAGAAAATTCAGTCTGTCGAGCTGGGATTCGAACCATCGACCTTTATGCGACTGTAGAAACCACAAGGCTACGGAGATCTAATATTGTAGTGTGAAAATATTGAACACAATGCCAAATTCACTTAATTTTTTCCGTCTAGCCCCCTTACGCATCGCGCGATAAGGAACTTCGTTCCAATATTAAAAACGCACGAGAAATAACACGCATTGCACGAGATGCACTGTAACACACAGATTAACATAACAAAGGGATGGGTAACGGTCATCCCTGTGTAGACACCCCTCTAGCGTGTAACGTGGGGTATCAGTGACCGACTGCCCGACTTTAGGGGATGTATTGACTATGCTTGACAATGATCGATTTGTATTGCTCTTTGTTAAAATATGTGATCGCATTCCTAACATTACAAATCATAAATTCATAATACATAATAATACCTAATACAGCGTTAATAGATTGTATTCTTTTTCAGCGACTTCATAAAGTTATTTAGGACCAATTAGGCTAAGTATGTAATTAGGTTATCATGTGCAACCCATTAACGTCTCACACTAGGTGTCTCACAGAGAAGGGTTATAAGTTAGAACTTTAGCCATAATATTCCCACCAAGCCGCGCTGCCCCGTTGCGAATTGGCAGACTTCACACAACTTTGAGAACATTGGAAGACAAACTACTTGTCAAGACGATTCAAACGAGCCGAAACTCGATGAGGTTGTGTCGTTTCAATGCGAAGTTCCTATGGCCACCTTCCAGCTCCATCATCAGATCAGCACCATGTTAACATAATATTGCATTGTCACGCGATTTACACTTAGATGCAAAATTTCAGCTCAATCGGTAACCGGGAAGTGGATCAAATTTAATTTGCAAGATTTGATGACAAACATCGGGACAGGTGAAGCTAAATAAAAGCTTGTAAAAACCTGCATGCCTGAGCTTTCTCCACAGAAATCTCTAAAACAAATTGACGGCTCTAAATCTAGTGCTATTCGTTTCCGCAGGGACCAATAAAAGAGAGATAGCACAAGATTTAGAGCTTTCATATTAGTTCAGAGATTAAGTACAACAGAATTAGCAGATTAAGTAGGTACCTACAGTAGAATTATCTGCAATATGTTACTCTTTTAAAGGGTTAAAAACCGATATAATAATAAAATATGAAGTGAAATTTCCTATCACCTGTTACATTACATCACGTAACATGTATTACCATAGTCAGTGTTATGTCTAGACACGGCATAAAATTAATCGCATACTAATGTTAATGTAACGGCTTTCCTTATAAGGATTTATGTTGAAATGAAGAAGCGATCTAATTTTTTTTGCTTAGTTTTGCTCAGGCTGCTTGAAACTAAGTTAGGTTAGTGTCCAGGAGTACTTAAATAAAATGGATTAACTTGTTTAAGTTTTTCAACAGGACAAAAGCAAATTCGTCTTTAATAATTCAATTATTGCGTTTAATTTAAATTCAAACTATTTATAGGCCAAGATTGATTAAAAAGATTTTAAAAAATAATATAGCGCTTCAATCTGCCATTGAGTAGCATGCAAAAGAAAAAATATATAGGTTGAACCTATATTTTTTTCTTATATTATATTATATGTATTATACTTATATACCTATTATATTTATTGGTGAAATATATTTTTATAAAATGTCAAAATTGTAAAAGCACTTTCTCTGAAATATCTTGATCTCCTTGTGTCGCATTCGAGGGCTTATGGAAAAATCTTTTCCTTAAAGATAAGCTGCCATTGTGCAAGTCTTTTGTATTTTTTTAAGTCATCGTATCACACTTAATTTAATAAATGCGAAGGTGTGTTTGTTGGTTTGTCCTTCAATCACGCCGCAACAGAGCCACGGATCGACGTGATTTTTTGCATGGGTATAGTTGAGTACCTGGAGAGTGACAGGCTACTTTTTATCCCGGAAAATCAAAGTGTTCCCGAGGGATTTTAAAAACTAAATTCTCGTGGACGAAGTAACGGGCATCAGCTTGTAAATAAATAAATAGTAATATAAAAAAAGTTATTGCGGCCATTTAATGTCCATAAATAAAACACTATAATCTCTAAGAACTACACTAGCGGCACGCTATGATGGCCGGTTTGACGTTTGTCCGCTCATGAAGTTCCGTATTAATTGATAACGACTTTGAAGGAAATAATTGTATTACTTTATTGACGATAGTGATGTGCAGAGATTCATAAATTTTATCGAATGTAGTTTTAGGTTTAGGACTCAAAATTTATTTATTAAATTGATTTCTAAAATGTATACAAGTGTAGAAAAATAAGTTTGCACCATTTAAGGGGTGAATGTACTTGTGAATATGAACAATTTTCACTATGTGGACAAACCTCTGAAATCGCAAAAAAATATCAGCTGTTTCATACAAAAGGTAAAATTTTTATTTTTATATGATATATACCACAACTCGGCATTTGGTTTTCTAAATTGAAAATTTTTAAAAATGGAATCTAATACGATCGTCACATAGGATCGCTGGCTAGCACAACTACTACCTCCGGCAAACTCGCGTCAATGCTCAATGCAAAACAAAGCAGTTTCGAATTGACGTTGCTTCGAAAAGTATAAACTGTCAGTGCAATGCGATTGTGATATAGTTTTGACCTGGCTTTGGATTTCAAATATTGATACTGCATTACTGTTGACCCTTGCTCGTTAATTTGGACTCTGTTCAAGCCCTTTGTTGTGGATTTCGTCGATATGACCGAACGTACGCAGAGAACTGTTCTAAATAGTCAGACACGTGAGTTCGTAATACGCCTTCGTAACTATTTATCATTCAAATATTCAGTTCGTTCAAATAAATTGACATTCCACATCACTATTGTAATGTGTCAAACCGGCCATCATAGCGTGCCGCTAGTTTACCTGTATCTGTACATCTTTTTTTAACACATGTAGGTTTCTTCATTGCAGACAGTAATTTTATTGATGTCCAAAACTGGAATTATGAAAGAGATAGGTGACAGTAATTATATTAAGACAGAAAGGGACAGCAGATGGACATGGACATTATTTCCTGTGTATTGATCACGTATTTTTCTTGAATTTTGTCACGTATGTAACCACATAGAATTACTTTTAATTGCTGTTAAGGTTAAGTCTGACCTCAAATGTGATAATTATTTCGTCCTTTGTGAAGTTTTTTTTTTATTTTTTTTTTATTTCAAACAATAGCTTTTTGCTTGAGTATACTTTCACACAACTACGTAAAGAGAAATATCTAATATGTACAGACATAATAGTCCTGTATATAATATGTATATAGAAGTATTTATAAATAGCACAGAAAAATTATTGCAGATAGACCTATTGTGAGGTAAAGGAATATAAAATGTTTAAGTACCTTACTAATATATACCTACTTATTTTTTTTAACATATTTTGCACTACAAAACACGAGCGAGAGTTAAAGTAGTATTTTCAATGAATATGTTGTTTAATGAAAATTGACATAGTAAATCATAAGTATCAATTTTTGTACTTACCCGTTTTCAAGGAAATATTTATTTTCTATCTTTATATTTATAAAATAAATATTCATTCCAAAACCACTACTTACAATACTTAAAACAAATAAGTACTTTTCACTACAAAATTTACTTTACTTGTTGTGAAAGCTCATGTGAGAAGTCAATTTTTCTTGTAATGGAGAATGTTAATAGGTATGCCAAATCGCTTGAAATTTTGTCTCAGTAAAGCCTGTGTGTATATAAATACACTAGTTTTTGTTGCAGTCAAAAATACCTAGTAGTTTTGATTTAATAGGCATTCAAAGTTTCGAAAAATATCGAGTCCCGCTACCAGTCACATGACCGCTTGTGACGTCATGTCACCACGCGCCGCGGCCCGCTTAGTATCAAGTCGCCCGCGCCAGCGGTTATAGTAGGCTTGCGCAGTATTTTGGTGTGTTTTATTATTAATTTATGTTAAAGATATTAAGCCGCGTATTTAAGTTAATAGTCTAGTAAATATTATTCGATTAATAAAATGGACGAAGGATTCGAAAAAGGGCTATCGGATAATCTACCTAAAATAGATGGATTAATGGTTGCGTATTATTTATCAACAAATAGTGATTTTGTTGCCGCCGAAATGCGAGGAATAAAAATGCAAAGGTAAGTAAACTTTCGTTGCTACTACCTACTTATGCTTAATAGTTTATCTGTTCTAAATTGTTTTATCGTTATGTCGTAGTGGAAGAATGCATTATGCAACTCAAATAGTGGAAGTACCTACCTACCATTAAATTTTTCGTTAAAGACAACAAATATGTAAGAAATATGTATTATAGTTTTGTAGCTATAGGTAGGTACGTATGTATATTATATAGGTATTGCAAACTAGCTTCCGCCAGCAGCTTCGCCCCAGTTTCCCTCGGGAACTGTACATTTTCCCAGGATTAAAAGTAGCCTGTGTATGTGTTTTTCCAGCCTTTGTCCAGATCCGTTCAGTAGTTTTTGCGTGAAAGATAACAAACACACACACACTCACAAACTTTCGCATTTATAATATTAGTAGGAAGTAAGATAGGTACTTAGAATGTAGATGTAGTGGGTTGAACGTTACAGATGTACTAGGTAAACCTTTTTTATTTGTATTTTTTTACTAACAAAATACGTAAGGCCATTTTATTTAATTTATTTTTTATTGCAAATGTAGATGTTTGAACAGATGTACTAAACCTTTTTTATTTATTTGTATTTTTTTACTAACAAAATACGTAAGGCCATTTATTTTTATTTGAAACTAGCTGATGCCCGCGACTTCGTCTGCGTGGATTTAGTTCATAACATCCCGCGGGAAATCTTTGTCACCCTCCAGGTTCTCAACTATACCTATCCAATAAATCACGTCAATCCGTAGCTTTGTAGCAGGAAACATTTGATCGTCTTGCTCGCGGCATTGTTGATGATGATTCAAAGAGAAAACATATTACTGATGATATTATCAATTACGTTAAACTATAATTTTTATAATTGTTTTTACCATAATTAACCAAATACAAAATTACGTTTAGCTGTCATTTACGTTTTGTTCTTCCACTGTCATTTTCGTTTTTTTATTCCATGTCAGATGCATTTTTGTTATACCAGGTTTTATATTGACTTGACGGAAACGCGGTCGAACGGGATAAAAAGTATCCTATGTCCGTCTCCTGGTTCTAAGCTACCTCTCCACCAATTTTGAGCCAAATCGGTTCATCCGTTCTTGAGTTATAAATAGTGTAACACCACTTTCTTTTATATATATAGATTTATTTCAGATCGGCAAGAGACAGCTATGGCGATGATGCTATTGGTTATGTTCGAGTAAAAAGAGTAGGTGATGTATGTACGGTTAAATGTAGAATCACGCCAGAACACCGCGTACGTACCACACCTTATCATTGCAGTTTAGAATGCAATGAAAAGGATCAAGACGTTTTAAATGTGACCTGCGAAGATTGTGCCGCCAGCAGAGGTGGCTGTAAACATACTATAGCATTTTTACAGTGGCTACATCGTCGAAGCGAGGAGCCTTCAACGACTGCTACCAAGTGTTATTGGAATTTTAACTTTTTTTGAATTGGAAATCTTGAAAATTGAAAATTTGAAAATTGGAATCGCATTTTAACGTCCTTTGGAACTATAAAAAACAACTTTTCCGGCGAATTGGTAGTTGTATTTTTACATTTAGGCACAACACATGATTTCCTAGTATTTGGATTGGACATTTTTCAAAGTATTTAAGTGTAATTTCGACGGCACGGGCGCTCGACCGCGAGCGGACTAGTGAGCCAGACAGAGCGTGTTGTGCGATGACGTCACACCTTACCGGCAGCCCGCATCGTGCGGTTACAACTTGTTTTACTTCTCAATCGGAAACTAATTGACGTATCGAAGTAATTCTTTCACTAGTATTTTTATTTTTGACAGAGAATATGGAGTGCTAATAATCAAAACAAGTTAACATTCTTCATTATAACTAGGCATAAGCAGATTAACTAAGGGCTGGACTCCCAGTTGCTAAGCATTACAGCTTAAGGAATAAGGATCTCCTTAGTTACGGATATTCAAAATCGATCTCTTAGTTCTTAAGTTCGTTAGTACACACAAAATATTATGACAACTCATGAGAGATTTAATGACTCATTAAATTTATTTTAATGAATGTCTCCGAGTCTCACTTGCTCCACAAATATGTAAACTATTCAAATAACGGCAAGTTTTATAAACATCAACAAGCTGTAAGTGAAATTTCATATCCATGAGACCGGAATATCTTATACAAAATATTACAGATTTCTAAAGATACCATGTATAGTGGTAAATCAATACCATTATCTCGAAACCACTATAAAAATGAGTGATACCAAACAACGCGAGCAGTTTTCTGCGAAACGTCTTCAAACTACAAACAATTCGCAACCGTAACTTCAAATACTCTAAGATTCAAAATAGATTAACAATTCTTGACTCTCCTTAAAACACAATTATCTGCATAATGCCACGCGAGATTGAACTATAAAATGTAGTGCATTAAATCAATATTGTAATGATATACTTACAACAAATTCATCAACTGCTGACAACGTAATTTCAACTGAATTTTTAGAGAAATAAAGTTTAAATTCTCCTAAACCATAGTGGTACTTGGGATTTTCTGTAGTTGTACGTGGAATGTGCTCCCGCGCATCTCACGGCACCGCGACCGGGCGGAAATCTTAATGGATCCTGGAACCTGGGCTAACTACGGGCTCCATCGATCCGATATTGTGGTGTTAGTAATGGTTTTCGATCTTTATTTTACGTTTTTGAAAATTATTTTGGATTTAAACTTAATTTTTAAGCTATTGCATAGCTTTTATCGCGGGCTTAGAGCGCGGCGACCGAATCAAGAAATTCCGTACCGAAAATAAACCTAACACCGTCGTTCAGTAAGCGTTCAACATTTTAGAGGTTCACTAGTAGCTCTGTTTGGCGCAGTGGGCGAGCGGCCGCTTTCTTTACCGTATGGTGTATGATGTTGCAGGTTCGAATCTCACTCGCGAAGTAGTGACAGTGCGCTTTTCTTGTTTGTTTGTTTTTTGCATAATTTTTATTATGCAAAAAAAATATTGCATAAATATTATAATTGCGTAAGTGCGCCGAACAGAGCTACTTTTGAACCTCTAAAATGTTGAACGCTTACTGAAATCTCATATCAACCGTGCCGAAGTCTGCCGAACTGAAACGACGGTGTAAGGTTTATTTTTGCTATGCAATAGCTTTACCGCGGCAGTCCCCGAGTGCCACACGTATTATTTTTGGATTTATTTTGATTATGAATCTTATGTGAAATATTCTGGCGTCCGTGTTTCTCCTGTCAAGTAAGAATTCAAAAAAATTCAAAATTCAAAATTATTTATTTCATGTAGGCCAACCTGTGGCTCTTATGACACGTCAAGATTCTACCACCGGTTCGGAAAGCGGATTCTGCTGAGAAGAGCCGGCAAGAAACTCAGCAGTTGCTCTTTTCAAAATAATCATTTTACAATATTAATAAGTAGCTATTACATTGTAATAAGTTTTTATACTATCTTGTGGGCAGCTGGATGCCAAGCTGATCTTTGTTAGAATAGAATATGACATTTCCACAAAACGTACTACAATTCAATTCATGTCAAAGACGGGCAGACAGAAAGTAGCCCCATTCCCGCCGGCGGCACCCGTTCACGAGCATGACGCATGATCCAGCCATTGCATCTATAATTTGTAGTAAGTAGGTACCTTCTAGACAAGATTGAATAGGCAAGCGCTCTCCAACCTAGACTTCATCGCTTCTTTCCATCATTGATTGTCGATAATCAAGTTGTCTTCGATCTGAAGAGCGATTGTCTATCTTTATTCCATCAAAATCTTATTCATTTGATGACAAAAACGTACATTTTAATCTGTCAAACAGCAAATTCGAATTGTCTATGCGGTTCATCGATTCTTAACGATAAGCCCCCGATTTTATCGTTATTTTTAACGATGAGCACACGATGAGTGAATGATTCTGTACCATTTGACAGAAAATAGCGATTGTCTATCTTTTATGAGCTCATGGCCATCTCATTGCTAATGTCAAATGATTGCGGTGAGTCCGAGGCTACCTTATTCGTATAAATCCATTGTATTTGCGCCATGTAAGTGTTGATAAATTTAAAAATAATTAGTAAAAATAGTGTTTTAATGTGTTTATTATTAAAATAGTATTGTTGTGTGTAGGGTTTTTTAGTGATAGTTAGTTTTTGCGTATAATTTGTGTTTTATTATTGTGATTTAGTCTATAATAAGTACCTACATCCATTTAATAAAGCCAATGGGGGAATTCGTCGACAATTAAACTATAATAAACGACGAACTCAATCCATACATGCCGCCAAGGAAAAGATCCACAGGAATATCTACCTACTGAAATCAAAAGTAGGTAAGTTTTGTTAGTTGTTTGGATAGCTAAGCAGGCGTTACTTTGCGGAAGTTCATGATTAGCTAGAAAAGGTTAGAATTATTTTGCTATAATCCGCCAACATAAAAAATCTGTATGGTCAAACATGCAATTACAAGCTAAGCATCGCTCACCTTCCCAGCCAAGCAAGAAAGCCAAGTTCCCAGCAAGCAATGCCACCACCACTCACATGCACCACCACACAAGACCTAAAGTACAATAATTCTAACCTTTTCTTACTAAGTCTTATTTGTTTTACTAAGCGAGCTAAGCCTTAATTTGAAAATATTATGTTCAGACTAAAGAAATCATAGGTAGTTCATAGGTAAGAAAATGATGAGAGTAAATTTTCTGTCCTAATTTTCTTACTAATACATAACTACTTTAATCTAAAGGTTACTTACACTACCTACTTTAATCTCTTAATTTTTTGTACCCATTGGATAAACTTAAAGTGCCCTGGACAATGCCTATGTCTAAATAAATAAATAAAACAGTGCATTAAGTAATGTCTAAAACTTAATATATTTAAATAACAAAAATAATTGGTATAGGTAATACAATGTAAATAATTTGAATGAAAGAAAACTCAATTCACTTATTAAATTATATCTCACTTACAAACCTTACAAACCTTGACTTTACAAACCTTTTGAGAACATTATGAAGAAGAAGAGGTGTGCAGGTTTCCTCAAGATGTTTTCCTTCACTGTTGAAGCTTGTGATGTTTAATTTCTTAAGTCAGAGGTGCGTGCCCAGAATTAGATTGAACCTGTGACTCACCGGATAGGAGACCGCAGTACTAACCACTAGGCTATCACTGCTTCACTTACAAGGCTTATAATATTAATATGATAAATATTTTTTACAGATTCATGGACAGCTTTGACTTCCCTGGTGCCTGTTGTAATCCGGCTCCTAGACTCAAATTAGCAATTTGTTCGTTGATAGCTGTGTCCGTTTGTATGATAAACTCCCAGAAGACATATTGGAAATGTCTCTCAACAAGTCCAAAGTTTTTGTAAATAATTAACTTATTTAAAGAACAAGAAAGCTTGGGAATGAATGGTGCTAGCGGCACTAGAGAAGAATAGAAATGTTTTTATTCAAATAAACTTTTGTACAAGTGCTTTTGAATCATTATTATGTACCACGATTTTTGTTTTATAATGTATATTTGTTTTATATAATGTCAATATTTCGATCCAGTTGCATGGACCGTGGTCACGATGGGACTGTGGTACGTACTTGTATAATACATTATAATTATGTCATTAAGCCACTAAATAAGTCTAAAATCTTTTGCTTTTGAATCATCGATATCACTGGTTTGGAATGCCCTTCCTGCCGAGAAGAACCGTCAAGAAACTTGGCAGTTGCTCTTTTCAAAACAAGTTTACAATATAATAGATATTATGCTATGTATGCAGTGTTTCCACAATGAGGGGAAGTTCCACAAAAGCATACCTAATTATAATTAAACACATGTTAAGACTGAAACTTCTAATTAGTTTTACATGATTTGTGAAATGGTGGTAATGAAAAAATACCCCAGCTGATTTTGAAGTGGGCTCTTCTCGGCCCAGGGCGCGTTTGGAACCCTGGTATCAATTTTCTTTATAATCGGTAGTAGTAAATAAATATTTTATTAATAATAGCTAGTTACACATATAATAAAATTACAGTGTAGGTAAATAAGCAAACCATAGGGAATTTATATGAAATAAAAACCTTTATGGATATACATTTATCTTTTTTATTTCTCCAAATAATTAAAAATGTGTGCAGCCTTATTTTACTAATTATAGGAACATTTACTAATATACTTCTTTCGATATTGTTTTGGCATACTTTAAGTTTCTTCAGGTTTATATTAGTATGCCAAAACAATATAGAACTGCAATATACATACTGAATAAATAAAACACATTTACTATTGTCAAGCTTAATTTAATTTTAAATACAATAAAATTATACAATGATTT
The DNA here is from genome assembly GCA_029955525.1 of Oeneis ivallda. Lineage (NCBI taxonomy): Eukaryota > Metazoa > Arthropoda > Insecta > Lepidoptera > Nymphalidae > Oeneis > Oeneis ivallda. The sequence continues at coordinate 4,138,262 of JARPMR010000027.1, read as the reverse complement.
GTAAAAATAAGATGTAAACTATTCAGTAATAAAGGCTTATATTGTTATATTATTATTACTTACTAACATCCTTACTAATATTATAAATGCGAAAGTGTGTTGGTTTGTCCTTCAATCACGCTGCAACAGGGCTACGGATCGACGTGATTTTTTGCATGGGTATAGTTGAGGGCCTGGAGAGTGACATAGGCTACTTTTTATCCCGGAAAATCAAGGATTTCCAGAGGGATTTTAAAAACTAAATCCACGCAGACGAAGTCGCGGGCATCAGCTAGTACTATATTTAATTATAATAATTTATTATTCACAGTTTTCTTTGTATTATTAGAACAGCAAAGCAAATTTTTTCTTTAATGAATCTCAACACTCTATTATTCTTCTTAATCAACCTAAAGATGTCCACAGCTGGACAAAGGTCTCCTCCATGGACTTCCACAGGCTTCGGTCTTGCGCCGCCTGAATCTAGTGGCTCCATGCGACTCGTTTGATGTCGTCGGCCCACCTAGTAGGGGGTCTGCCAACACTGCGCTTCCCGGTGCGGGGTCGCCACTCCAGCACCTTGGGACCCCAGCGACCATCAGCTCTTCGAACAATCTGCCCCGCCCACTTCAGTTTTGCGACTCGCTGAGCACTACACTATATTCATTAGCAACCCATCAACGGCTCACTACTGAGCGCAGGTCTCCTCTCAGAGAAGGGTTATATGCCATAGTCCACCACGCTGGCCCAATGCGAATTGGCGGACTTCACACACCTTCAAGAACATTATGAAGAACTCTCATATGTGCAGGTTTCCTCACGATGTTTTCCTTCACCCTTGAAGCAAGTGATATTTAATTGCTTAAACGCACATAACTTCGAAAAGTCAGAGGTGCGTACCCGGGATCGAACCTGCGACCCCCCGAATAGGAGACCACAGTCCTAACCACTAGGCTATCACTGCTTGCTACACTATATTAGGGACATGTAGGTATTTACTTACCATCATCCTACTAATATTATTGTCATACTAATATTATAAATGTGAAAGTGTGTGAGGATGTATGGATGTTTTTTACTCTTTCACGCTACAATGAATGAACCGATTTGGCTGAAATTTGGAATGGAGATGGCTCATACCCAGGACTAACACGTAGGCTACTTTTTATCCTTATTTTAAAAACCTTAATCCAGGCGGACAAAGTCGCGGGCATCAGTAGTACTAGTACTAAATAATTAGTCTTGTTTATCACATCTTCAAATAGCCTTTATAAGACTATGATAAACAAACATTTATTTACTTACTAAATTAATTAAATTGAGCACAGCTGCAGTCTTAAATGTCTTTTACTTCCTTGGTGGTTCCTAGTGGACAATCAATGGCAATCAAAGATAATCTCCTCAGAAATTAGGAGATCCGTAGGAGAACCAGTCAAAGGTCTCTTGCATAGACTTCCACAGGCCTCGGTCTTGCGCCGCCTGAATCTAGCGGCTCCCTGCGACTCGTTTGATGTCGTCGTCGTCGTCGTCGCTCTTCGAACTATGTACAGGAAGTAATTGAAACCTAAATCTCGCACTGTATATACATATATGACTGTCGTGTAGTTAACATATTTTAATTTGCAATAACAAATATTGATGTCATAATAATTAAGATAAAACTATCCTATCTTTTAAGTTCGACCAAATTAGGGGTCATCCATAAATTACGTCACACGAATTTCATGATTTTTTTGCCCCTCCCCCCGTCCTTATCACAACTGGTCACATTTGTGAGACTCCCCCCCTCCCTAGTGTGACGTCACATATTTTGCTTTACAAAGAAATCACCGCTAGGTGCAATGCGTTTGGCGGCATTTATCAAAGGACGCCTAGGCGGTCGGCGCGTAAACACTAGTAGAGCGAGTGGTCGACAAAACAATTGGTATCTCTATATTTACACATAATATAAATTAGTTGAATATGTTTTTGAGGTTTTCGTAAAGTAATAATTTTAACGTTCTTGTTTTAACACTTGGATTATAATAGATATTGAAATGTGACGTCACGAAATTAAGGACCCTTCCCACCCCCTTGTTACACAATGTCACACTTCGTCGACCCCCTCCCTCCCCCTTAACGTGTGACGTAATTTATGGATGGCCCCTTACAGATAGTTACAAAGTTTGATCAAAATCGGTTCATTAGTTTTCGAGTTTATTCCGAACATAGGTCGTGACAAGAGATTTTATTATTGAATAAAATCTTGTATGAACATACATAACATTATCTTTTTTATTTCTATGATTCTACATTTGTTTCCAGCGTGTACTGCTACACACAAACATGATAATAAAAAGTAACATTTTAGTAAAAAGTAAAAGCTTTCTTATAATTATAAACATTTTACATTTTCACCTACTTACTATAACATATCTTATTGAATAAAAACCTGTATGAACATACATAATATTATCTTTTCTTTTTTAGGGTTCCGTACCAAAGGGTGCCAACAGGACCCTATTACTAAGCCTCCACTGTCCATGTGTCCGTCTGTCCGTCCGTCAACGGGCTGTATCTTGTAGACCGTAATAGATAGACAGTTGAAATTTTCACATAAATTGTGTATTTCTATTGCCAATATAATAACAAATAATAAAATTAAATTAAATTACAAAATATAGGGGGTATGGGAGATGATACATGGAAAAGGAGTCTAAATAAAATTTTATTTTTTTACCCTGGCATGTGGGGTGTCATTATCTAGAGCTTGTTAAGTGCAGTTCAAATATATACTTTTTTATTTTTTAGCAACAAAAATGAAGAAATGTAGGGCCGTCAAAGTTGTCGGTTTTAAACCAATTTTGTTAGGGGGTCTATCTCAAACACTAAACTAGTTAGGAATTTGAAATTTTGGTATATTATGTACTTAGGGTGTACTTAAACAACAAATACTGAAAACAGCAATTTATAACCATATGCTAATTTAGTACTTTCTGAGAACTAAGATATTTATATACTAGCTGATGCCCGCGACTTCGTCCACGTGGATTTAGTTCTTACAATCCCTCGGGAACTCTTTGATTTTCCGAGATAAAAAGTAGTAGTATGTCACTCTCCAGGTCCTCAACTATACCCATGCAAAAATTCACGTCGATCCGTAGCCCTGTTGCGGCGTGATTGAAGGACAAACCAACAAACAAACACACTTTCGCATTTATAATATTAGTAAGGATGTATCTAGTTTTTGCGGCGTGATTGAAGGACAAACCAACAAACAAACACACTTTCGCATTTATAATATTAGTAAGGATGTATCTAGTTTAAAAAAAATATTTGGTCATATGTACGGAACCCTAAAAGACTTGCACTTGGCCAATTTTTTTTATTTGTATGATTCTGTATTTGTCTCCAGTGTGTTCTGGTACACACAAAAATCGTCGTAGCGAAGCCATCATTTTTCTGAAATAATCGAAATTAAGAATATTATTTCTTTTATATGTATAAAGATACAGCAGTGTTTTAATAATATTATAATAACATTAGATGATGTCAGCGACTTCGTCCGCGTCGATTAAGGATTTTTCTTTCCCGCGGAACTGTAATTTTCCGGGATAAAAGCAGCCTATGTATTAATCCTAGGTATGAGCTACCTCCATTCCAAATTTCAGCTAAATCGGTTGATTCGTTGTGACGTGAAAGAGTAACAAACATCCATCCATCCATTCTCATAAACTTTCACTTTTATAATAAGCTAGATGGTGCCCGCGACTTCGTCCGCGTGGATTGAGGTTTTTTCATTCCCGCGGGAACTGTAATTTTCCGGGATAAAAGTAGCCTATGTATACCTACTTATGTATGTACCTCCTACTTATGGCATTAAGCAGTGATTACAATAGTTAGCCTAGTAATTACAACTGTGGTCTCCTATTCGGGGGGTCGCAGGTTCGATCCCGGGTATGCACCTCTGAATTTTCGGAGTCAAGTGTGTTTAAGCAATTAAATATCACTTGCTTCAACGGTGAAGGAAAACATCTTGAGGAAATCTGCACACCTGAGAGTTCTTCATAATGTTCTTGAAGGTGTGTGAAGTCCGCCAATTCGCATTGGGCCAGCGTGGTGGACTATGGCCTATAACCCTTCTCTGTGAGGAGAACTGCGCTCAGTAGTGAGCCGTTGATGGGTTGTTAATGATGATGAGCTACCTCCATTCCAAATTTCAGCTAAATCGGTTGATTTGTTGTGACGTGAAAGAGTAATATGGATGGATGATCCATCCGAACTTTTGCATTAATAATATTAGTAGTATATCCTATACTTTATGATCAATTCTTGTATATGTAATTGGTTTCTTAGAAACGGCTCTTACAATTTGGATGATTTTGCTTTCGTGCCCTGTATTTGAGTTCGTGCCAATACTGAATATACTGGTGTGTTGTTTATATTTATTTAATTCCACTTAAAAAATGAATCATTACTTACAGTTTCCTTTCTTTGCTTGTCGTGGTGGCACCATCTTCTAAACTATAAAGGGCAGCAGCTGTGTTCCTCCAAAACTCTCCCTCCCTTGCCTTTGGCACTGAAATAAAGAGTTTAAGATGTTGATAAATTTCTTTCTTTAGGAAGACATTTAAAGTTATCTTGTGATCTATTCTTTTGTCTTGTGTGTGTAATGAAGAATATACATACATTACTAAGTTAGAAGTTGTTCATGTTTAAATTTTTGTAGGAAAGATATGAATATTTCTAGTAATTATTTATAGTAATTATTTATAGTAATTTACCTTTACCTTACTTTGTTTTTCACGGCACAACGAATGAACCCATTTGGCTGAAATTTGGATTGGAGATAGCTCATATACTGGACTAGCACTGGCACACTTACTACACGGCTAGATACATTTTATCTGGAGAAAGTAGAGTTCCTTCGGAAATCAAAAACCCTGTTCTACGCGGAAGAAGTCGCGGTCATAAACCGTATAGTTTACTTACATATTTCCGATTCGAAAGCCCTTTGTAAAAGTTTATTGGAGTAAAAAATTTTCTTCAATTCAATTCCCTTAATCATGCTTAGATGTTAGATTTATGAATAATATGAATCATTATAAAAACAAACGAATTTTTTCATAGATTATTGACATATGACTGACGTCTGACATTGACACTGATTGACACTTGACAGCGACAAAGTACACAGACTTACTTCTAACAAGAAAAAATACATGGCTGTAACCACATATAACCCTAGAAGAATGATTAATAACACAGAAAATATACAAAATTAGAAGCTTTTAGCGCCACCTATAGTTGAATAGCAGAAGCGACTAGACTAAGAACTACTGCTACTCGTCAATAGGTGGCGCTATTTATGTTCAATCTCCGATCGTTCTCCATCGGTCTTTATTTCATCACGATGTCATCGGTAGGACTTACACAATCGCTATTTGATTTCAACGATATATGAAAATCGTTAAAAATATTCATCATGAAATAAAGATAGACAATCGCTCTTCTGATCTGGTGGTCTGAGATGATGTAGTTTAATATGGTAGCGGGCTAACTTGGCGTAGTGTAAACCCATACCCTCATCAAAATTCTTTGGAAATACACCCTTTTTAAGCTATTGCATAGCTTTTATCGCGGGCTTTGAACTAGGACAAACAGTTTGAGCGCGGCGACCGAATCAAGAAATTCCGTAACGAAAAAAAATCCTAACACTGTCGTTCAGTAAGCGTACCTACAACATTTTAGAGGTTCACATTTAGCTCTGTTTGGCGCAATGGGGCGAGCGGCCGCTTTCTTTAGATGTCGCAGGTTCGAATCTCACTCGCGAAGTAGTGACAGTGCGCTTTTCTTGTTTGTTTGTTTTTTAATTATTTTTTTGCATAATTTTTATCATGCAGAAAAAAATATTGCATAAATATTATAATTTCATAAGTTGATAAAAAATGCTATGCAATAGCTTTACCGCGGCAGTCCCCGAGTGTCACTTAATTTATTTCATTTTGATCTCATATTACTTATTATTTATGTTGTAGAGCTATTAATTTAGTGCGCTACTCTGAAATTAAAATATTCCTATAAGTCTACCTATTAAATTATGATGTAATCAGCAGCCTTTATTTATTACATTTCTAGATAGCCTAAAAATAGACTATACACAAACGACTCTCATTTTTACATTCACTGCATACCTACATTATGAATGCCAGTTTATGTTAATACTATAATATATTATTTTATATTAAGTATAGGTACCTATTTTATGTTGGGCTGAAAGACCGGATTTTATCACTGAGCGAAATATCTGCTCAGATTCGCATTGTCTTGAAAAATCCGCAACGTATTTTGTTATGGCTCTTATACAAAGACCTTAACGCATTCTGGCAAATTCAAAACAACAAATAGATTGATAGTATTAGAGTTCGGAACGCTGATGCAACCCCTGCATGAAATATTTATAATATTTAAAAATCATCAGGATAATATGCTTCAGGATAAAAAAAAACTTCCTGAAGATGTTTAGTTAAGTTCTTTAAATAGGCAACGCCAGAAGACTCGCAAGTCGCAATATCGTCCTTTCATTCAGCTTAACCTATATGATCTTCTTTTTGGTACAACTGGCTTTGTGGTTTTGATGTAAAATTCGTGCTGTAATTCGTTTTTCAAGAACGCGATGTGGTCTTTTTTGAAGTGCCATTATAATGAATTTTGCGTAGTGGCCATTTTAAATGTGCCACAACGCGTTCTGACCAAATTCTTTGCTGAGTAAGTGCATTTGGTCTTTAAGACTACCTTATAAATACATAATATTAGCTAAAAATGTTGCCTAGATACAATATAATCGAGAATTCATAATATTATGCTAATAGTCTAATAAAACAAAATCTATATAAATTATTTATTGAAATTCGGAAGAACATTTTCGTATGCCAGTTCTAACAACATGTTGCATGGATGGCGCCAGTTAGAGCTTTTTATTTTGTTTTTTTTTACAGAATTGATGAATTCTAGATGTCAGATTTTAGTCTTAAATGCATAAATACTCAAATAAAATTCGTTATTCACAATCAATTTTCAAACCAGAGTAACGCGTGCAAATGTGGTGATAAAATCAATTTGATGTAAATTATTATCCATTAATTTACGGAAGGACGTAGTAATTTACTTTTTTATGCTGATTTTTATCATTTGAGATTCTATGATCATGTTGATATTATATGAACTTTTAAATATTTTTGACTATAATTTGTAGGCGAAGAAAGCTCTCGCTAAGATTTAAGAAAGATCTCGATCGAGAAAGATTTAGGCCATGCCCAACACGCTGGCCAAGAGTGGATTGGCATCACACACCTTTAAGAACTCTATGGAAAAATTTCGGACATGCAGGTTTCGTTACGATGTTTTCCTTCTCTGTTAAAGCAAGCTTCTCAAAACTCTGAAAAGTCAGAGAGAGCCTGGGATCGAACCCGGACCCCCGAAATGAATGCCGAAGTCCGAACCACTAAGCTATCACGTCTTAACCACTTGACAACAATCATCGTTTAACCGCTAGGTGTCATCTATATATATATAAACGAGCTATATATTATATTATAAAAAAGAAAGTGGTGTTAGTTACACTATTTATAACTCAAGAACGGATGAACCGATTTGGCTGAAAATTGGTGGAGAGGTAGCTTAGAACCAGGAGACGGACATAGGATACTTTTTATCCCGTTCGACCGCGTTTCCGTCAAGTCACTATAAAACGTGGTATAACAATAACGCATCTTACATGGAATAACAAAACGCAAATGACAGTGGAATAACAAAACGTAAATGACAGCTAAACGTAATTTTGTCTTTGGTTAAGGTATGGTAAAAAATTTGACAATTATAAAAATGATAGCTAAACGTAATTGATAATATCATCAGTAATATGTTTTCTCTTTGAATCATCATTAACAATGCCGCGAGCAAGACGATCAAATGTTTCCTGCTACAAAGCTAGGTACGGATTGACGTGATTTATTGGATAGGTATAGTTGAGAACCTGGAGGGTGACAAAGATTTCCCGCGGGATGTTATGAACTAAATCCACGCAGACGAAGTCGCGGGCATCAGCTAGTCTATATATAAAAATCTCTTGTCACGATGTATGTTCGGGATGAACTCGAACCAATTTTGATCAAACTTCGTAACTATCTGTAATTTGGTCCAACTTAAAAGATTTTATAGTTTTATCTATTCATAGTTTTTATCTTAATTATTGACATCAATATTTGTTATTGCAAATTAAAATATGTTAATTTCACGACAGTCATATACTTAAACAGTTCGAGATTTAGGTTGCTAAGCAACCTAGCACACTAAATTTGCGGTTTTAAAGATTGCGGTTGTCTAGATTGTGTTATAATTGTGCATTACTGATACAAATACGAAAGTGAGTTTGTTTGTTGGTTTGTCCTTCAATCACGTCGCAACAGAGCAACGTATTGATACGATTTTAGCATGGGTATAGTAATGGGTATAGTTGTGGGTCCTCAGACCGGGAGAGCTACTTTTAATCTCGGATAATCAAAGAGTTCCCGCGGGATTTTTAAAAACTAAATCCATGCGGACGAAGTCGCGGGTATCAGCTAGTATTATATAAGATTTTGTTCGTATAAAATGTCATGCCTTTGCCAAAATCGGCTCTGTAGTTTAGGTAGAACATATATAAATAGACGCATACATACATACATAGACTGCTTAAATCATAGCCCATCCTTTTGGATTAGCCGTAGTCGGGTAAAAAGCCGGGTACGTGTACACTGTACCGAAAAAATGCGCATATTTTTTCTTGAAAATCTCTCTATTTCAACAATAGCCACGAAATACGGTACTTATCTCTTAACAAACTCGCGACAAATTAAAACGTTTGAAAAGCAATTTTCCACGCCCAAATCCCGACACCTTCAATGCCAATATTAAACGGTTTTTTTACACAGAAGCACGATTTCCAACTTTTTACTCACCTCTTGGGTGACAAAAGCGCTGAAAAAAAAACCTATCGGAATGCATAAGAAACGATAACAACCGAACACGAATCTTATTTACAGCGAAATAGAATTCAAAACCTGTCTATTTTATTTGAAGTTCTATGGTATGAACTTTTTTATGACAAATAAATTTGTACCTTAACTCGAAAGAGTTAGAGTTGAAAATTATTTGCAGCAACTATTTACATGATTTGGGTCTTGGTCTTCAGTTCTTTACGCCAATGCGTCGAAAAACGGTTATTTGGAAATGAGGTTTTTTTGGAGGCACGTGCCCACGGACCCGAATTTGAATATTCGTGATTGAAATACCACTTAAATAAGATTTGCTTTGTTTTTGGTAATCTTCTTTTTTTCGATCACAATTGGATCTATGAATGCGATCTCAATCTTGTGGTAAGAAACGATGCAGGCTAAGATGCAAGCGGGTTAAACTGAAAGGGGTAGATGTAACCGGATAGAAGCGGGTTAAACTGAAAGGGGTGTATATGTTTTGCTTATAAGCCCATACAAGGCGAACTAAGTTAACTTAGCTGTTTAGACCTTACAGCCTGCTGTTGCTTCTAAGCGAAGCCATGTGAACCAAATAAGAAAAGACGCCGAGATAAGCTCACCTCAATTAGCTTAGTTTTAACATAAGTTCTACTCTGCGTGTTGCTTGCGCCCTTATCTATTCTTCGAGAATATTATGATCCTGGGTCAAAACAACTTCAGTTTCAAAACCTCATATCCTTAGAATGTAGCCAATGTGTTAAGGTGGAAGACACGGTTCTGCCCGCGAAATTCAAATTTTATTTGGTTTTTCGCAATTTGTAAACGAATACGACAAAGTAGGCTTATGGCATTCTAATTGCGACAATGGCAGTATCATCTTCACTGGTTTATATACAAATTTTTACTTGAAAGTGTCCAGTTTAAGAAATTAATCAAAATATCGACTAATTTGTGAGTAACTCACGTCCAACTCAGTATTTTGATTAATTTCTTAAACTGGTCACTTTCAAGTAAAGATTTTTATGTAAACCTGTGTAGATGATAATTCCACTGGCGCAATTAGAAGGCCATAAGCCTACTTTGTCGTATTAGTTTACAAATTGCGAATAACTTAATTAAATTTGAATTTCGCGGGCAGACCCTTGTCTCCAACCTTAATTCTAGGATTTCTAGGTAGGTACATGAGCTATCTCCATTCCTAAGCCAAATCGTCAGTTCATTCGTTGTGGCATGAAGCTGTAACAAACATTTGACATCCTCATAAACATTCGCATTTATTAGTAGGTAGGATTATCATACTAATATTATAAATGCGAAAGTGTGTTTGTTTGTTCGTTTATTTGTCCTTCAATCACGCCGCAACAGAGCTACGAATCGACGTGATTTTTGCATGGGTATAGTTGAGGACCTGGAGAGTGACATAGGCTACTTTTTACCCCGGAAAAACAAAGGCCGAGGGATTTTAAAAACCTTACTCCATGCGAACGAAGTCGCAGGTATCAGCTAGTCATTAATAAAAAAAGCAAATTTTATCACACAAATTTTAAGGATAATATTTAGTAGGTACCTACTTAAATTATTCGAAACTGCAATAATAATTAAAGGTCATGCGAAAAAATAATATATATTTATTATAATGAGAAACGAAGGACATAGGTAGTTCGAACACATATTAAGTCATTTGTCATTTTCACACAATCCTGTCATAATTATTAACATATTATATTATAATTGCATAAGTTATAGTATATTATTTTCAAGATATCCTAAATTAGCTAATACCAAAACATTATCATGCTACTACCAATTCGTATTGGGCCAGCGTGGTGGACTATGGCCTATCATAACCCTTCTCTGAGAGGAGACCTGCGCTCAGTAGTGAGCCGTTGATGGGTTGCTAATGATGATCATGCTACTTACCTAACTTATGCATTTCACGATCATATCCTACCTACTTCCTACTAAAATTATGAATGCGAAAGTTTGTGAGGATGGATGGATGGATGGTTGTTTGTTACTTTTTCACGCAACAACAAATTAACCGATTTGGCTGACATTTGGAATAGCTTAACGAGTCGTGAAATTGAAGTGGAAATGGGCGGGACTCATAGTTCTACGAGCTGGTTATTGGGGTCCCAAGGTGCTGGAGTGGTGTCCCCGCACCGGGAAGCGCAATATTGGCAGATCCCCCACTAGGTGGACCGACAACATTAAACGAGTCGCAGGGAGCCGCTGGATGCAAGTGGCGCAAAATTGAGGCCTGTGAAAGTCCATGCAAGAGACCTTTGTTCAACCGCGGACGTCTATCGGTTGATAAAGAAGAAGAATCTAACTTAGAAACTACTCACACTATCATCATCATCATCATCATCATCAATAGCCTATAACAGTCCACTGCTGGACTAAAGGCCACTCCCAAGGGGCGGGTTTGCCCATAATCACCACGCGGGGCAGACGGGTTGGTGATCGCAGTAGATGGTAGTAGTAGCACAGAGGACGCTGCTGCCCGTTCTCCGTTATATTCCCTTAGTCGCCTCGTACGACACCCACGGGAAGAAGAGGGGTGGTGACAATTGTATTCTGATCTGCCGTCACTCACACTATACGGATATAATCTAAAGACCCATTTACACTAGACTTTCTACCGCGTTTCAACAAAAGACCTTCGCTGAAGTTGTTCAACTATTGTAAAACGCTTAGTTTATACTCTATTTTTATGAAACATCCAGTCATACTCAGAGTTGTCTTTGAATAGAGTCGTTCAGTGCACGGTCGGTTAAACGTCGAGTGTAAATACCACTTAAGTATTTGAAGCGCGAAAATTATTTCATTAGAAAAGAATTGGCCTTTGGCAATGGAAATTATCATGAACATATTGAAGTGTGCGTGAATTATTTATGTACATAATATATTAACCGTGCATGTGGACGGCGGTTAGGCCTCAAAAATTGGGAGTAAATTATATTTCTTGCATATCCATTCATCGATCTCCTAATGGCCACTTCTTTAAGAGGTAATAAAGACATAGATGATAGAAGGTAGGTATAAGTTGTTTCATTGGAACGCAGTTCCTTATCGCGCGGTGCGGAACTCGGAAGGGGACTAGACGGATCGACACTTTTTTGAAACCGACACTTTTTTGAAGGCATTGTGTTCGGTATTTTCGCGGTACAATATTGGGTATCCGTAGCCTTGTGGCTTCTGCAGTCGCCTAACAGTTAAAAGTCGATGGTTCGAATCCCAGCTCGACAGACTGAATTTTCTATTTTCAATTTTATTTTAAATAATTTCTTTATGTGGAATTTTTCCCTAATTTTTTATAACTTATAAGTAAGTATAAGGACACAGAGATATACAAACACACAGAAACACACGTCAAACTTATATTACCCCCTTTTATGTCGGGGGTTAAAATCAGCTGCGATCTTAGTCATGCGCTAACTAGTTGGTAGCTGATAAAAAGGAAACCTTGAATTTTTCACTCCATTGGGTCGAATGAATCATATAATTTTCCCGACTGCACAAAAAATGGTAGTTTATCAATGACGCACTGCACAGTACACAACTTAATAGTAACATAGACTATAGAGGTCACTGAGGTATAGCCAGAGGGTTTAAGAGTAGAGAGGTAGAGTCTGTTCAATAGGTCAGTGTACATGGGTTACTTTTTTCCATTTATTCCACCTTTCCACATTAATGTGTGAATAGTTTATTTTTATTAAAATCTTTCTTATAAGTAAAGAATCAAAACTGTTTGATTCATCGATAACTCTTTTACAGTGTTGCTACAACCTATTTTTCAATTTACCCATATCAACTGACTTATTGAACAGATTACAATAGACGAGCTAATCTGTGTATCACAAAAAGTAAGCAATAATAAAATGCTGATTCGTAAGAGTTGAAACGTAAACCAGCAATATATCGTGTATATATTTTAACAAACACCAAAACTGTTTATGTTAAAAAAATCGTATTATAACAATAAGTAGGTACGCGTACGTAGATAGGTAACTATGTTTTTTCTTTTTTACATAATATGTAAGTATTTTCTTCGAATTTTTTAATTTTTAAACTTTATCTTGGTATCCTAATATCACAGGGGCATACTGTGCTCTTTCTTTAAAAATTAAATAATTTTTCAATTTATTAAGATTGTATGTTAAAAAATTTATTATTTTGTTGATTTTAATGCCTCCCCCACACTCCACGAGCAAATGGTCGATAATAAATAATAATAATAGCAAAAAAAGCACCATTCGTGGATTCTTTAATTTCAGAAAAGCCTAATAAATATGATATTAATAAATTTCTCAATTCTGAGAATTTGTTTTCAGCAATTTTTAAAAGGCAACAAAAATATAGCAGCGAAAGCCATTAAAATTTTATTTTCCTGATTAAGTGGATATTTAGTTGATACGTGCGGATATCCTAAAGTTGGTAGTTATAATGTTATGTTTATTCAATAATCAATTATTCAAGTTTCAACAGATAAAGTCCGCGATATTTCTGAATGTATTTAGTTTGCTTGGCCTTCAATTACTCACTCCATTGGCTCAGTTAAACGCAGATTTATCCCAAAGACATTTATTATATCATAGAAAAATATCGATTGGAGGCGACCTCTTTATTTTGGCGGCAAAAACGCCAATGTCAAGCGCGACCATGCGTTAAATATTAGCGCAACAATTGAAAAAAAACGGATAATTTAGGTAAATAGCAAGAAATCAAGTGTTTCTTAACACCACGAATTGAAATGATCGAGATCATAGATTTTTTAATAATTTCCGATCCGATTGATTTGCGATTATAAGCAGTGAAACCGTGGTTAATGATTTTTTCATCATGGGGTCGTCAAAGAGTTTTTTATTTTAGTTCGTGGAATTAATAGTTACTTAAATTGCGAAAAATTAATTTAAAGTCGACCATAGCTTTGCCAAATTCAAGATCATAATAATTCTATAAGATGACTCTCTTGTCCATCTGTCCGTGTGTCACCACCGATTTTCTCAGGAACGGATGGACCTAGCAAGAAATTTATATCAGATACTGAGGTCTATAGTCCCTATTAGGTGTATGAAAATCAAGGCCCTGAGTCAACACGATAAAAAAATATGGGCAAATTTAGATTTTCGCGAAAACTTGTAACTACCAAAATTTACCTTAATTTTCAACTTTTTTATTTTTCGGAATTTTCCCTTTACTTGTGCTGTAAGACCTTGCTTTTAACCAAAATTGACAATTCTAGGTCAGCCAGAAGTACCCTATAGATTTTGGGTCGAAAACCTATAATATGATAGTTATGTCTGCAGTAGGGTACTGACTTACTTAACACCTTACTGCAGACATATTTATTTATAAAAAAAACCCAACAACGAATTATTATTTTAAATTTTGTAATAATAGTTATTTAATAAGTAGTTATATGTTTAAAAAAATACTAGGCACTCAAACGAATTTACATAAATAAATAAATTAAACAATTATTTTAACTTGCTATTAATTCAAAAATTACCACAATTGGGAGTCGAACCGACCTAAACTGTCAATATCCAACTACATAATTAATGTTAGGAGGAAAATGTAATACATACAATACAAAATCCACCTGTTTCCGTCACGATACAGGTTAAAAATAACTAACTGGTTGTTCGTACCCACTTTACTTACTTACGGGCAGGGCATTTTGTTAATTAGAAAATTTAGTTACAATCTACTATGTAGGTATTATTATAACCTCAATAGCCCAACGGTTAGAGGTGCGGACTGAAAACTGAAAGGTCGCAGGTTCGATACCCACCAGTTGCACACCCTTTGAAACAAAAAAAGAATTTTCCAAATCGGTTCAGGCGTCTTCGATTAATCGGTGAACATACATAAAAAAAGATTCCCACGAATTGAGAACCTTCTCCTTTTTTTAAGTCGGTTAAAAAAGGTTTAAAGACCAGTAAACAAGTATGAAGGGTTGAAATCCTTACACCTGATACTTTAATCTAATCTTCCAACGAGCGGGGGTAGTTTATAAAAGGACACCCGTACAGACCTCGCTCATGATGAGTTAATGTGTCAATCATACATAAGCACAGAGTACATTGATACAATTTGATATAAAAAAATTATTTTTAAAAAACCGACTTCAAACACCCGCGCCAATACAAAAAATATAATTTATTGTAGATTTTTTTAAAACCGCTCGACCGATTTCGTAAAAATTTAAATGGTGGTCCCATTTATACTTCCCTGGGAAGTAGGTATACGCCGTATACCCTTTAAAAAGAAGAAATTTCCAAATCTGTTTAGGTGTCTTCGAGTAAACGGTGAACAAACATAAAAAAAATCCAACGAATTGAGAACCTCCTCCTTTTTTGAAGTCAGTTAAAAAGCATCGAACCATATTGCTTAGAACAGAAGTTTCTAACAAAGTTCCACTCCAAACTTAGGCTCACAACCAATAAATGTGTGAGTGCCCTATTATTATTTTCTGGTACCGGTACTACTAATTACGTTGTTGATGGTTATTGTGATGAATTATGACACCTTTCACATTACAATACGTCATTTTTAAATAATTTTCTACGAGCCTGTCGTACTTAAGCGATGATACTGCATAGTTGGCCTGTAAAGGCTTACTAAAAATAGCTTATCATCGCGTCGACTATAGCGCTTCTAAGTTTTCGATGTTGAAAGGATATGGAAGGCACTTATAATGAAAGGGCGTTACGGGTGTAAGTTTGACTCGCCGCTGTAACGTATTAATTATACATAAATTATTAGGATGATGATATTATGACAAATGAATATGAGGACGGGACATAAAGTTTGAAGAAGTAATTGTCGTTGGCGTCCGTGGTGCTGGAGTGACCATCCTGAACCGGAAATGCGCGTCAAAATAAATACGCGGATTTCAGCTCGATGGCGATGACGGGACTCACTCACGTGATGCGACCAGTGACCACCCCCGCGCCGCGTTGACATTGCTATATTATAAGCCGAGCGATACTTCTTTTATAAGCCTACGTACTGTTCAATATGCTCTGCAATATACCTTAGGGAACATTTCAAGGAGTTTGCAAAGCATAGGCGTAATATGCTCTACTACCCGTGCGAAACCGGGGTGGGTCGCTAGTATTTACTATTTTATAGTCAAAGTGATTAGGGGGTATGAGCTTCATTTACACTTTCATAGCTCTACCGAGTTAGCCCGCTACCATCTCCGACTGCGTCGTCACTATCAGGTGAGATCGCAGTCAAGGGCTATAATGTCAATTGTCATAGAATAAAAAAGTCGTGTGGTGTCGTGGGACACCAGATAGGAACGAAGTTATTATTATAAAAATATTAATTTCAAGTTCTATTCGAGGTAATTATAAAGAAAATAATTATTCGGGTATACCTTTTTTATCATGATTTTTTTATCGATAAAAATCAAAATGACCCCAGGGAAGCCTAAATATCGATTTTATAAAATATTAAAATTAAAATATTTTTATAAAATAAAAAATGAAAATAAAATTGGGCGCCCCCGGGTGGGCTCGAACCACCAATCTTTCGCTTAACAGCCGCACGCGAGCCAATTACGCCACGGGAGCGATGCACAACTTGTTGAAATTATTATATAAGATATTTTTTAGGCCATCAAATAAAAATGTCGTTACAACTTTTGTTCTTAATTTTTAAGACCAAAAGTTGTAACGACACTTTTTCCGTCTAGCCCCCTTTCGCAACACGCGATACGGAACTTCGTTCCAAAATCAGTAATAGTGTCAGACAATATTGTTCGTCTATGACACCACTCAGAATGTTGCTAGAGATAGGTATGCATTTTCCTCAGTCAGTCAGCTTAACCAAATAGCTTTGTTTCTGCCTGCAAGTGTAAAATCGTTCCAGCAGATTAGGGCGGGCAAAAAACCGCCTTATTAGAGGAAATCCCTCACCAGGACCCCAGCTTCCTGAGATAAACAGACGGGATGTATGTCCGCGATTAATAATAATTTTAAGGACGCCGAAAACTGTCCTCCTGTTGGGACTTTTTGCGAGCACTTTTTGCTAGAG
This sequence comes from Oeneis ivallda, assembly GCA_029955525.1. Taxonomy (NCBI): domain Eukaryota; kingdom Metazoa; phylum Arthropoda; class Insecta; order Lepidoptera; family Nymphalidae; genus Oeneis; species Oeneis ivallda. Next base: position 4,121,238 of record JARPMR010000027.1, on the reverse strand, counting down.
GAGGCCGGAGGGGTCTCAACTCTCAAGGAAATTAGTTTGTGGAGGCTTTTAAGCTATCAACGATGTTTGCGGTCTAAAGTTTGTTACGATTTTAAGCTATTGCATAGCTTTTATCGCGGGCTTTGAGCGCGGCGACCGAATCAAGAAATTCCGTAACGAAAATAAACCTAACACCGTCGTTTCAGTTCGGCAGACTTCGGTACGGTGTTTGTGTGCGTGCGACTAGAAAATGCTATGCAATAGCTTTACCGCGGCAGTCCCCGAGTGCCACACGTATTTTTTTTAAGAAATCAAAATATTGAGATAACCTAGTATTGTTCGTTAAGAAGTAGTCTAGATTCTTTTAATTTTTTTTTTGCGAAGATCTTAGACTTATTTTGTGATATAACGACATAATTATTATATTGGTACGTCTACGTACCAAATTACATATTATTGTTAGAACGGCACCACTCCACTCCCCTCTTTAGGTGGACCTTATACCTAACAAAATTTTCTTCGTAAAAATTACCTTTGCCGTTATCCAAAATGTCGCGGTCTTGATAAAAGTGTTACTAACAAGTTTTTCAGAGAAATGATACCTAAAATGTCTTGATAAAAACTCGTGAACGGGTTCCACCGGTGGGAATGGGGCTACTTTCTGCTTGCCCATCTTATATTGAATTGTAAATATGCATTTTTGGAACTTCCCCTCATTGTGTAAAAACTGCTTAAACTGCATACATAGCATAGTAGATACCTATGTGAACTAGATTGACAAAGAGCAACCGCCGAGTTTCTTGCTGGTTCTTCTCGGCAGGAAGGGCATTCCGAACCAGTGGTAGATTCATCTGACTATTCAAAAGCACTTGTAAAAGTTTATTTGAAAAATAAAATCTATTTTTTTTACAGTTTTACAGTGAAATACTACCTAATAAATCTAATAATATAGTAATAACAAAAATCCGCTTGCAGAAATTATAGGAACCTTACAAAAACAGTTGAGTAGCATTTTAGGAAAACGGTAACTTAAAATCGCACAAACAAACAACCGGTTAACGCATATACCATCCATTTCATCGTAGTTCAATAGATATAATATCAAGGATATACCTACCCAGCAAAAGAGGACATAGGTAATCTACCCATAACAGCATGACGTAGTAATCTGAGGGTACAAAGTACTTTGATTTGAGGAGAGATTGCTACCCTAAAGACATGGGGAGGGTCAAAGGATTAATGTCCTTATTAAGGGCCGGACAATCCATTATGACACATTTTACACTGACCCTTGGAAGGCGGAAAAATTAGACCATCAAGTGAAATGACATGTTTTGCTTAAAATAATATTAATAACAAGTGTAAATAAAAAAAAAAAATTTAAAAAATAAGGTTTTAGTGGCTGACTACATCATCAGCCCCTGGATATCATTACCTAATCATATAGGACCAGAGAACTTGTCAAGACGAATCGAACGAGCCCAAACTGAGTGCCCAAAAACAAATCCAGGGGTTACGGATGGGGGTACGGGATGGGTTTTATAGTGCCCTTAGCCACCTTCCGGCTCCATCATCTGGTCAGCTCCTACATGGCTACATGCGAAATTTCAGCTCTATCATACAATCTACATACATTGCAAGTTAAATAAAAGCTTTTAAAAAAAAGATTCCGACGAATTGAGAACCTCCTCCTTTTTTGAATTCGGTTAATAAGCGATGATAGTTTAGTGATTCAGAGTTCCGAGAACTTACAGAGATAGAGAGTGGTCCGTGGTTCGATCCCAATTTTTAACCGACCTAAAAAAAAGAGTTGTGTTGGTCTATTATTATTAATAACTATGTTTTTTAATTTCTATTATTATTAATAACTATGTTTTTTAATTTTATTATTGGATGACAAGATAGTCTATGACTGCTATCTGCACCTGATGGTAAGTGATGATGCAGTCTAAGATAGTAGCGGACTTACTTTGAAGGCGTAATAATATGTCAGTGTTCAATCGGCTTCTCACGCCATCGTACCGGAACGCTAAATCGCTTGGCGGCACATATTTGACGGTAGGGTTGTGGTGGGTTAATTTGTAGGTACTAATTTGGAAGTGTTTGTTTGTTGGTTTGTCCTTCAATCACACCTCAACAGTACGATTTGGAAAGTGACATACTTACCTACATTTTATCCCGGAAAATCAAAGAGTTCCATAACAGCATTGAATTAGAGCTTAATTTCGTGTATGCATTATTATACGTTTAGGTATGTACGATACGCTCAATAACGCTGCATGTTAAAATCGGTTGTACTGAATTTGTGACTTTTAATCAATACAATTAAGGATAAGATCAATGGAATCACTTTTAGACAATTAGTAGGTACCCTGATCCAGAAACCCAGTGCAGCCTAGGGATTAATGACAGACTTATTACAATCCAGGTCTTTGTTTACAGTAACTTAGACGCTATTGCAGTTTCTCTTTTAATTTGCATTTAAGCCAATAGTAGGGAGCCAACCACGAGGAAATATCGGTCGACACTTCACACCGTCGTTTCGTGAGTGTTCTGAATTTACACCCGGTTCTATTTCATCTTCTAGATATATAAAAGGAAAAGGTGACTGACTAATCTATCAACGTACAGCTCCAATCACAGGACGGATCGGGCTTACAGATAGCTATTATGATTTATGACGTGGGCATCCGCTAAGGATTTTTGAAAATTCAACGCCAAACAGGGGTTTGAAAAATCGAACTTAACCTGAGCGAAGCCGCGGGCCAAAGTTAGTTTATCTACAAAATCTGACGATTTTTTGAGAATAACAACGATGCTGAGGATTGTTATTTGTTAGACAGATTGAACATAATATAACCTGCAGCCACGTAGTGGTTTCTTACTTTAACGTTCCTTTCTCCTCTTTTCTATTTTTTCTTTGTCCTATCTGCCACTAATATGTTATTTGAATATCTATGGTAATAAACACTAAATTATTATCAATTTCCAAATCTTGTTTGTCAAATTAATTTTATTGGTACTGAGTTTTTGTTTCACATTTTTTCCACACTCTGGTTCTTTTGATGGTTTTTCATGTGCTTTTTGTATTTGTATTTCAATTAAGCGCTTCAATGTATCCAACCATAAATCATTAATGCGATTAGTTGTACAAATTGCCTGCCTTTTTTTCTCGTAATGTCTTTGTAGCTTTTTTGTCTTGTTCATCTTTATCAATAAAAGCCTTTGCTTGCTGCTACTTCGTCTTCTTCGATTAAGATTTATACTATTCCGAGAATCTTGGTGCTTTTGTTTTTAGTCTTTCATTTCCTGGAACCGTTTACTTGTAGGTAGTCTTGAGCTGCATTGCGTGCATTGGATCGCTGTTGCGCCTTTGTGTTGGACCATTTCAGTCAACTGAATTTCCTCTAGTATCCATGCAGTTTATACAGCTCGGCGAGGAGTTCTGGGGAACCAATGTAGGTTGGGTACTGGCCGTTTGACTACAGATACTTAGTACGTACGTTTTTAATGACCTCCCTGGTACAGTGAAGAGTGCTGTGGTCTTATTACTGGGAGGTCTCAGGGGGTAATTTGGGAATTTATAATTTCTGAATTGTCTCTGATCCAGTCTGGTGGGAGGCTTTGGCCGTGGCTAGTTACCACCCTATAGTCAAAGACGTTCCGTCAAGCGATGTAGCGTTCAGATTAGGGGTATGGGTTAGACTGCATTGTAATTTAACATCAGGTGAGATCGCAGTTAAGGACTATCTTGTCATCTAATAAAAAGAATGGCTGTCTGTAAAGTCGGTTTACGGACGATAGTTTTACGTGATTACGTCATAAAGAAACATTGATGAAAAATTGCATACTTTTATGAATTGAATTGAATTATTATCACTGAATTATCATTATTTTGTATATTACAAAGAAGGAGTTAGTTGAAAATTACAATTTTCTCTTGTCAAAAGCCAACGCTTGGGCCAATCGTGCCTCTCTATCGCTTGTTCCGCGCTTTCGCTTGCACGCGTAAGCTCAGGCGGAACTTGATACTTTTTCGTGCGTGCAGCCGGTGTTTATCGATTTATAAGACGTTATCACGTCAATAACGTGTTCCGATATTTCGTGGCTCTCCATAAATTCTGTGCATAGGGGATTTCCTGATATACCTGGAATGAATAGATTGTATCAGGATTCGAATGACACGCAGAGATGCACCCCTAAAGTTTCGAAGTTACGTGCATTTTAGGCAACTTAATATTGGTTTTAGCGGTGAAGGGAAACCTCGTGAGAAAACCTACATGCCTGAGAGTTCTCCATAATGTTTTCAACGGTACGTGAAATCACCAATCTGCTAGTAGTGGATCTTGGCTTTAACCCAGTTTTGAGAGGAGTTCTAAGCCCAGTAGTAGCAAACGGTAGAGATGATGATGTTAGCTTCCATTTTTGTCTACAACCCTCTATCACTATCGCCCGTTGAGTGGTTCTGGTCCTGTTCTACTTCACATCATTGATGATAAAGGAAGCCTAAGAAAATAAGGCTTGCAAACACCTGAAACAATGTAAAACTATAAGCGGAAGGCTTACAATATACCAATTCATCACAGATTCCTCTCCGTTGAATCAATCCTTCACGACGTCCTATTAAAAGTCATCCGCCACCTCGAATCCACAGCCTCACGCCATTAACTAGTGCTCCAAACTTTAATTACGTTCAGGCTGTGACCAATCGGGATCGTGTTTGACTTTTCTGACAAGTCATGCAATGCTACCGTATCCTATAACACTAGCGTCTCAAACAACCTCACCAACACTACGGAATGTTTAAGAAAATTCAACTTAAACTTCATTAGGATTAAGTTTAATATTACTTGCAGCTGCTGCGTTGTCAGCAGCCTTTTATATTTCATTCATTGCAAAGCAGTTTTCGACAATACAAATCAATAGATGATGATGTAATTTGAACTCTATTTGTTTGGACCTCAAGATTAATAACGCAATGATTGGGTCTCAAAAAGTTTTATAGGCGAGTTAAAATTGAGTCGTGCTTGAATAGAATCCGGTGCCCGTAGGAACGTGGCCCATAGACTTTGTAGTTTGAAAGTTGGTGGAAAATTTTGAAGAGGTGCTTGATAATCGCCTAAATGTCATAATAATACCCTTATCTTACTGAGCCCGCTCTGCATTGCAATGACAATATTCGACCGAGCGAAGCGAAGGTCTTTGAGTTAACTAGGGCGATTTGCACTTGTCCGTCCGTCCGTCCGTCCGTCCGTCCGTCTGTCAGAGCCTTATAACTTTTGAATTACTGAACGTAATTACTTCAAATTTAGATATAATATGTAAACCGATGGCCTCCAGCCGAAAATGGCTTAAAAAGTTATAAAAATCTTTATTTCAGGGGGGCTCTCATAGAAGCGAATGCGAAGTAAAAAAAAAAAATCGCGTTACATAAAATTGTTACGTATCATTTTAAAGATAATTTTGAACTGAGTACAAAAATATTTTTTTTTTTAATTTTTCCCTTAAAATTGACGAAATGGGGGGCTTTCAAAGTGGCGATTTTATACGCTCGCTTGAAGACGCTCTCTAGAAAAATCCGCTATGGATTTTCAAACTGATTTTATGTTTTTAGGTCACTTATATCCTGTACTTGAACAACAAATACTAAAATTATATGAATATTATAAAGAAACGAGATTATTTAATTTTTAATGGGCGTCAGTAATTCATATAGCATCAACATAGCTTCACAATAATGCTAATAGATGGCGCAGTCAGTAACTATTCCCATGGAACTACGAGTTAAATTCAATGTTTGATAAATAATTCAATGTTTTCACTAACGTTCCCTAACCTTTACGGGCTACCTATAAGTTAGGTGATTGATGTTTTCTGTCAACTTATTTATCACGATCCTGTACGGGACACCTAAAAGGATATTGGGACGGATGTTAGGACTTAGGATTGTATTTAGGAGCTACCTACGTTAAGAGACTCCTACTTAGGGGATGATTTAGGTATGTTTGGTGAAAACGGGCATAATAATAATGTCAGTTTTGGTTATCATGTATCGATTGAATGAATAATCATGGGATACCGTTACCGCGAGGTCTCAGTTCGGGGCGAACCACTAGTTATTTTAGATTAGTCTTTATAAAGTATTATATAGGCCCCGTGACTTCGTTCAGGAGGTTTTTAAGAATTCCGCGGGAACCGTCTTTTTCCGGAATAAAAGATCCTCTTTTTCCGGGATGAGAGGAGCCTAAGTCCTTGACGTGATTTTTAGCATATACTCATGCTAAAAATCACGTCGATCCGTTGGTCCGTTGCTGTGCGATTGAAGGAAAAATCAACAAACAAACACTATCGCTACCTAATTAATATTACAAACACGAAAGTGCTGTTTGTTTGCTGATGGCTTTGAGAGTGATTTCCCGCGGTATTTTTAAAAACTTTTTTATTTTTGATGACTATAAAGCCCTTGTCTGCGATCTCACCTTATGGCAAGTGACGATGCGGTGTAAGATGGTATCTAGCTAAATTGGCTTACTCCTAGCAGACAAATTTGCAAGCAAAAGCCAGATAATTACTGATAAGTAAGGATTGTAGAGTCCACAGCCTCTTGGGCTATTATTGTTGGACATTGAGTACAACGTCTCGGTAGGATGACGCGCGTATTTCAGCCCAGAAACTAATTTGGGATATCACAATGAGTGTCGATGCGGTACCGAAAGTGCCTTTGGAGTGCGCTAACAGTGCCGGCGCTCTATTATAACACGTACCGAGTTCGGCACGCGTTTGGCTTAAGCACCTTGAGCAATAACCCTATAGACTCAAGATTCAGACATTTTGAAGAATATCTTAAAGGTATTATGCAAACGTAATTTAACTATGGCGGACCCTGGCTTAGGCTGAGATAAACGCTAGGAGGAAGAAATAGAAATGTTAAGGTGGAAGACAAGGGTCTGCCCGCGAAATTCAAATTTAATTCGGATTTTCGCAATTTGTAAACTAATACGACAAAGTAGGCTTATGGCCTTCTAATTGCGCCAGTGGAATTATCATCTTCACAGGTTTACATAAAAATCTTTACTTGAAAGTGACCAGTTTAAGAAATTAATCAAAATACTGAGTTGGACGTGAGTTACTCACAAATTAGTCGATATTTTGATTAATTTCTTAAACTGGACACTTTCAAGTAAAGATTTTTATATAAACCTGTGAAGATGATACTACGTAGTACTATTATATATTCTGTGCCATTGTCGCAATTAGAATGCCATAAGCCTACTTTGTCGTATTAGTTTACAAATTGCGAAAATCCGGATTAAATTTGAATTTCGCGGGCAGGCCCTTGTCTTCCACCTTAATTAATTAATGTAAATATGAATGTTATTCATATTTATAATTACTGAGATCGACTATTGGATTAAGTTTGAGGAAGCCGGCTAACCAAGACCCGTGAAAACAGCCGTGAAGCTGCATCCTGCCTTTATTGCCGTGTTAGCCGGCGTTCACACCACAACACGTATTTGCTTTACTCGAAATATCTCGTGTATAGGACATGATGACCGATTTTGAAAAACTGTTGGATGATGTTCGGTAGTATCTACTATTTCTACAAAAATATTTTATTTCAGCAAAAAAAAAATTTGGCAGATAAAATTGCCATTTCAATTTTAAATTTTAAAATTCACGCAAAAGCGCTCGACGGTGTCATGGCGTCGTTCGTGACGTCATCACCATGTTTTTTATAGTACGTACATAGTTTGTCACAGTTTGAACATAGATTCATGTGACGTATAGCTCTGATTGGTGTTCAATCGAATATGGCGGATTGCTCTATTTTACAGTTTTATTTTATCAAAAGTAAATATCAATCTCGCGCAAAATAGAAAAATAAATACATTTTTTATAATCCATGAATCCTATCTCATTAGTTAAATTCATAATTTAAATGATTCTTGGTTACTGTCTACGTGCCTATTATAATACGGACTTCATTAAATTCTCGTTTAGCCTCAATACCCTAATAAAATAACCTCAATAGCCCAACGGTTAAAGGTGCGGACTGAAAACTGAAAGGTCGCAAGTTCGAATCCCACCCGTTGCACTATTGTCGTACCCACTCCTAGCACAAGCTTTCCGCTTAGTTGGAGGGGAGAGGAGGAATATTAGTCAACTTTAAATATTAGTCACGTGTGTGACTAATATTTAAAAAAAATTAAAGAAGTGCGTCACTAGAGAAACATATCTCTACTCATCATCATCATCAGCATCCCATCAACGGCTCACTACGTTCAGGCTTGTATTTGCTCAAACTCATCTACAAAATGATTTTTCTTAAGTATTAATTATTTAATGCTCTGTTAAATTATTATGAACTATCCAGATAGATTTTATAATAATATTGACAAGAATATAATATACAGGTGATTTTTTTTATTAATATCAGTCAAGTTGGAGTTGACTTATATCCTCCTCTCCCCTCCAAATAAGCGGAAAGCTTGTGTTAGGAGTGGGTACGACAATAGTGCAATGGATGGGATTCAAACCTGCGACCTTTCAGTTTTCATTCCGCTCCTCTAACCGTTAGGCTATTGAGGATTTGAAATGGCAGAAAATTTTATGCTGTACATATTATTCAAGCAAATAAACTATCTTAATCTTTTTCCTAAAAATGTTTTTCCATGTTTCTTCATTAATCAATTGCCTGATACGACAATATACCTATTACGATAGTTTTAAAAGTAAACAGTAATCGAGAAATTCATCGCCTTATAAACATAGCCTCATAATCTTGGGCAAATAAAAAATGTTGATGTTTCGCCCAAACTGAGGACAATTAGTTCCGGCTACCTGCGGATGTCGTTCAAGGGCGAAACTCACTTTCGGATGAAGGCACCGATGACTATAGTTTAATTGGATATGATTTATTCGGCTCCTTTAAAGTTGAGGTTATTTTATTTGTTTAGGGTAACCGAGGAGACGGAGGAGGAGAGCAGTGATAGCCTAGTGGTTAGGACTGTGGTCTCCTATTTGGGGGGTCGCAGGTTCGAGCCTCTGACTTTTCGGAGTCAAGTGTGTTTGGGCAATTAAGGCGAGGAGGCAGACAAAGTTTAGGTATTTGAGGGGGTGAAGCAGGAGAAGGAGCGGAGTCGTAGTCCCGCCCACCGCGGGGCGCCCCGTGCGAAGCGCAGAAATGGCGCGAAGCAACTCTGGCGGGAAACAACTCCCGACTGACAAAACTGGTTATTTATCTAAACTTAATAGGTACTGTAACTTATTTTCGTCAATCCTATTATACTTTATTTGGCTCAGTTAGCATGGTTCCAGTTTATGTTCATAGATAATCAAAAAAAAATTATACAGGTTCAATTCCTAACCAAATACAATAACATGCTTTTTTTAATTTTTTTTTTTTTTTTGGTTAGTCTACCGATTTCGTTCAAAATCGATATTTGGGCTTCCCTGGGGTCGAGAAAGAGAAAATGAATGCCTGCCATAATTTTAAAAAGTCCCCGCCATATTGAAATTCTATGTTATTGGGCCGATTACGTTCAAAATCGATATTTAGGCTTCCCTGGGGTCAAGAAAGAGGAAATGGGTGCCAAAATTTTAAAAAGTCACCGCCATATTGAAATTCTTTGTTATTCGACCGATTTCATTATAAATCGATATTTGGGCTTGCCTGGGGTCAAGAAAGAGGAAATGGATGCCAAAATTTTAAAAAGTCACCGCCATATTGAAATTCTTTGTTATTGCACCGATTTCGTTCAAATTCGATATTTAGGCTTCTCTGGGGTCAAGAAAGAGGAAATGGGTGCCAAAATTTTAAAAAGTCACCGCCATATTGAAATTCTTTGTTATTGGACCGATTTCGTTCAAATTCGATATTTAGGCTTCTCTCGGGTCAAGAAAGAGGGAATGGAAGCCAAAATTTTAAAAAGTCACCGCCATATTGAAATTCGCTGTTATTGGACCGATTACGTTCCAAATCGATATTTAGGCTTCCCTGGGGTCAAGAAAGAGGAAATGGGTGCCAAAATTTAAAAAAGTTACCGCCATATTGAAATTCTTTGTTACTGGACCGATTTCGTTCAAAATATATATTTAGGCTTCCCTGGAGTCAAGAAAGAGGGAATGGGTGCCAGAATTTTAAAGAGGGAATGGGTGGCAGAATTTTAAAAAGTCACCGCCATATTGAAATTCTTTGTTATTGGACCGATTTCGTTCAAATTCGATATTTAGGCTTCTCTGGGGTCAAGAAAGAGGAAATGGGTGCCAAAATTTTAAAAAGTCACCGCCATATTGAAATTCTTTGTTATTGGACCGATTTCGTTCAAATTCGATATTTAGGCTTCTCTCGGGTCAAGAAAGAGGGAATGGAAGCCAAAATTTTAAAAAGTGACCGCCATATTGAAATTCGCTGTTATTGGACCGATTACGTTCCAAATCGATATTTAGGCTTCCCTGGGAAGAAAGAGGAAATGGGTGCCAAAATTTAAAAAAGTTACCGCCATATTGAAATTCTTTATTACTGGACAGATTTCGTTCAAAATCGATATTTAGGATTCCCTGGGGTCAAGAAAGAGGAAATGGGTGCCAAAATTTTAAAAAGTCACCGCCATATTAAAATTCTTTGTTATTCGACCGATTTCATTATAAATCGATATTTGGGCTTGCCTGGGGTCAACAAAGAGGAAATGGATGCCAAAATTTTAAAAAGTCACCGCCATATTGAAATTCTTTGTTATTGGACCGATTTCGTTCAAATTCGATATTTAGGCTTCTCTGGGGTCAAGAAAGAGGAAATGGGTGCCAAAATTTTAAAAAGTCACCGCCATATTGAAATTCTTTGTTAATGGACCAATTTCGTTCAAATTCGATATTTAGGCTTCTCTCGGGTCAAGAAAGAGGGAATGGATGCCAAAATTTTAAAAAGTCACCGCCATATTGAAATTCGCTGTTATTGGACCGATTACGTTCCAAATCGATATTTAGGCTTCCCTGGGAAGAAAGAGGAAATGGGTGCCAAAATTTAAAAAAGTTACCGCCATATTGAAATTCTTTATTACTGGACAGATTTCGTTCAAAATCGATATTTAGGATTCCCTAGGGTCAAGAAAGAGGAAATGGGTGCCAAAATTTTAAAAAGTCACCGCCATATTGAAATTCTTTGTTATTGGACCGATTTCGTTCAAATTCGATATTTAGGCTTCTCTGGGGTCAAGAAAGAGGAAATGGGTGCCAAAATTTTAAAAAGTCACCGCCATATTGAAATTCTTTGTTATTGGACCGATTTCGTTCAAATTCGATATTTAGGCTTCTCTCGGGTCAAGAAAGAGGGAATGGATGCCAAAATTTTAAAAAGTCACCGCCATATTGAAATTCGCTGTTATTGGACCGATTACGTTCCAAATCGATATTTAGGCTTCCCTGGGAAGAAAGAGGAAATGGGTGCCAAAATTTAAAAAAGTTACCGCCATATTGAAATTCTTTATTACTGGACAGATTTCGTTCAAAATCGATATTTAGGATTCCCTGGGGTCAAGAAAGAGGAAATGGGTGCCAAAATTTTAAAAAGTCACCGCCATATTGAAATTCTTTGTTATTCGACCGATTTCATTATAAATCGATATTTGGGCTTGCCTGGGGTCAAGAAAGAGGAAATGGATGCCAAAATTTTAAAAAGTCACCGCCATATTGAAATTCTTTGTTATTGGACCGATTTCGTTCAAATTCGATATTTAGGCTTCTCTGGGGTCAAGAAAGAGGAAATGGGTGCCAAAATTTTAAAAAGTCACCGCCATATTGAAATTCTCTGTTAATGGACCAATTTCGTTCAAATTCGATATTTAGGCTTCTCTCGGGTCAAGAAAGAGGGAATGGATGCCAAAATTTTAAAAAGTCACCGCCATATTGAAATTCGCTGTTATTGGACCGATTACGTTCCAAATCGATATTTAGGCTTCCCTGGGAAGAAAGAGGAAATGGGTGCCAAAATTTAAAAAAGTTACCGCCATATTGAAATTCTTTATTACTGGACAGATTTCGTTCAAAATCGATATTTAGGATTCCCTAGGGTCAAGAAAGAGGAAATGGGTGCCAAAATTTTAAAAAGTCACCGCCATATTGAAATTTGCTGTTATTGGACCGATTTCGTTCAGATTCGACATTTAGGCTTCTCTCGGGTCAAGAAAGAGGAAATGGGTGCCAAAATTTAAAAAAGTTACCGCCATATTGAAATTCTTTGTTACTGGACAGATTTCGTTCAAAATCGATATTTAGGATTCCCTAGGGTCAAGAAAGAGGAAATGGGTACCAAAATTTTAAAAAGTCACCGCCATATTGAAATTTGCTGTTATTGGACCGATTACGTTCCAAATCGATATTTAGGCTTCCCTGGGGTCAAGAAAGAGGAAATGGGTGCCAAAATTTAAAAAAGTTACCGCCATATTGAAATTCTTTGTTACTGGACCGATTTCGTTCAAAATATATATTTAGGCTTCCCTGGAGTCAAGAAAGAGGGAATGGGTGCCAGAATTTTAAAGAGGGAATGGGTGCCAGAATTTTAAAAAGTCCCCGCCATATTGAAATTCTTTGTTATTCGACCGATTTCGTTCGAAATCGAAATTTGGACTTCCCTGGGGTCAAGAGAGAGGAAATAGATGCGAAAATTTTAAAAAGTCACCGCCATATTAAAATTCTTTGTTACTGGACCGATTTCGTTCAAAATCGATATTTAGGCTTCCCTGGGGTCAAAAAAGAGTAAATGGGTGCCAAAATTTTAAAAAGTCACCGCCATATTGAAATTCTTGTTTACTGGACCGATTTCGTTCAAAATTGATATTTAGGCTTCCCTGGGGTCAAGAAAGAGTAAATGGTTGCCAAAATTTTAAAAAGTCACCGCCATATTGAAATTCTTGTTTACTGGACCGATTTCGTTCAAAATATATATTTAGGCTTCCCTGGGGTCCAGAAAGAGGAAATGGGTGCCAAAATTTTCAAAAGTCACTGCCATATTGAAATTCTTTGTTACTAGACCGATTTCGTTCCAAATCGATATTTGTTCTTCCCTGGGGTCAAGAAAGAGGAAATCGGTGGCAAAATTTAAAAAAAAACCGCCATATTGAAATTCTTTGTTACTGGACCGATTTCGTTCAAAATATATATTTAGGCTTGCCTGAGGTCAAGAAAGAGGGAATGGGTGATAAAATTTTAAAAAGTCCCCGCCATAACAAAGAATTTCAATATGGCGGGGACTTTTTAAAAGTCTGGCACCCATTCCCTCTTTAAAATTCTGGCACCCATTTCCTCTTTCTTGACCCCAGGGAAGCCTAAACATCGATTTTGAACAAAATTGTTCGAATAACAAAGAATTTCAATATGGCGGTGACTTTTTAAAATTTTCGCATTCAATTCCTCTTTCTTGACCCCAGGGAAGCCTAAATATCGATTTGGAACAAAATCGGTTCAGTAACAAAGAATTTCAATATGGCGGTGACTTTTTAAAATTTTGGCATTCATTTCCTCTTTCTCGACGCCAGGAAAGCCCAAATTTCGATTTAGAACGAAATCGGTCGAATAACAAAGAATTTCAATATGGCGGGGACATTTTTAAATTTTGGCACCCATTTCCTCTTTCTTGACCCCAGGGAAGCCTAAATATCGATTTGAAACGTAATCGGTCCAATAAAAAACGAATTTCAATATGGCGGTGACTTTTTTAAATTTGCGCATCCATTTCCTCTTTCGTGACCCCAGAGAAGCCTGAATATCGATTTTGAATGAAATCGGTCGAATAACAAAGAATTTCAATATGGCGGTGACTTTTTTTTAATTTTGGCATCCATTTCTTCTTTTTGACCCTAGGGAAGCCTAAATATCGATTTTGAACGTAATCCGTCCATTATCAAAGAATTCCAACATGGCGGAAAAGTGCACCTGTGTTTGCACACATACTTGAGATAGAAACTAATTTCATCGATTCGATATATCGATACTTTTTGACACTTCATGCATTGCCCTAGTTGCCAAAGACGCTTTCGCACGCGTAAGGATCTGGAAGGATCCGTGCGCATCCTTACGGAACCAAGGATGCGAAAGGATCCTTTCGCATGCGAATCGTGATCTACACTTGTAATTTTAGGCACTTTTAGGTACAAAAAAATTGTGAGCCGTCGTGGGACGCCTGGCAGATGTGAAACATCGACATTATTTTGTAAAAGTAATATGCAGAAAAGGACAGATTGTGAGAGGAACTAAATATGTCACTAAGTAGACATATAATAATACTACTACTACCACTACCCCTACCCCTACCCCGACCCCGACCCCTACCCCTACCCCTACCCCTACCCCGACCCCTACCCCGACCCCTACCCCGACCCCTACCTCTACCCCTACCTCTAGCCCGACCCCTACCCCTACCCCGACCCCTACCCCTACCTCTACCCCTACCTCTACCTCGACCCCTACTCCTACCCATACCCATACCCCTACCCCTACTTCTACCCCGACCCCTACCCCTACTCCTACCCCTACCCTACCCCTACCCCGACCCCGACCCCGACCCCTACCTCTGCCCCGACCCCTACCCCTACCCCTACCTCTACCCCGACCCCTACCCCTACCCCGACCCCTACCCCTACCCCTACCCCGATCCCTACCCCTACCCCGACCCCTACCCCTACCCCGACCCCGACCCCTACCCCTACCCCGACCCCTACCCCGACCCCTACACCTACCCCGACCCCTACCCTTACCCCGACCCCGACCCCTACCCCTACCCCTACCCCGACCCCTACCCCTACCCCGACCCCTACCCCTACCTCTACCCCTACCCCTACCGCTACCCCGACCCCTACCCTGACCCCTACCCCTACCCCGATCCCGAGCCCTACCTCTACCCCGACCCCTACCCCGACCCCGACCCCTACCCCTACCCCTACCCCTACCCCGACCCCTACCCCTACCCCTACCTCTACCCCTACCTCTACCTCGACCCCTACTCCTACCCATACCCATACCCCTACCCCTACCTCTACCCCGACCCCTACCCCTACTCCTACCCCTACCCTACCCCGACCCTAACCCTACCCCTACTCCTACCCCGACCCCGACCCCGACCCCTACCTCTACCCCGACCCCTACCCCTACCCCTACCCCTACCCCGACCCATACCCCTACCCCGACCCCGACCCCTACCCCTACCGCTACCCCGACCCCTACCCTGACCCCTACCCCTACCCCTACCTCTACCCCTACCCCGACCCCTACCCCTACCCCTACCGCTACCCCGACCCCTACCCTGACCCCTACCCCTACCCCTACCTCTACCCCTACCCCTACCCCGACCCCTACCTCTACCCCGACCCCTACCTCTACCCCGACCCCTACCCCTACCCCTACCCCTACCCCTACCCCTACCCCTACCCCTACCCCGACCCCTACCCCTACCCCTACCCCGACCCCTACCCCTACCCCGACCCCTACCCCTACCCCGACCCCTACTCCTACCCATACCCATAAAGTACCTAACTACCACCTACCTACCTTTTTTTTTTTTTTTTTTATTCGATGACAAGCTAGTCCTTGACTGCGATCTCACCTGATGGTAAGTGACGATGCAGTCTAAGATGGTAGCGGGCTAACTTGGAAGGGATATGGCAGTGAACATTCAACCCATACTAGGGGTATGGGTTGAATGTTGGTTTTGGTTTCTACACGCCATCGTGCCGGAACGCTAAATCGCTTGGCGGCACGTCTTTGACGGTAGGGTGATAACTAGCCACGGCCAAAGCCTCCCACCAGACCAGACCAGAGACAATTCAGAAATTATAAATTCCCAAATTGACCCCGCCGGGAATCGAACCCGAGACCTCCCAGTTATAAGACAACAGCGCTCACCACTGAGCCAGGGAGGTCGTCAATTTGACCTCAATTTGATTAGCCAAACTGTACGATGTACCTATATATGATGTACTTACTTTGCATGATGCATCCCACCATTATTAGATACCTTACTTGATGATGAAATTGATATTTCATGATCCATTACATTACATGTTACACAAATCATCCTTTACAAAATATTGAAAATATAGGTACCTACTTACTTTACAACTTCCATCATCTGCTTTTGTTATTTTTAGGGTTCCGTACCCAAAGGTTACCAACGGGACCCTATTACTAAGCCCACGCTGTCCGTCCATCCGTCCGTCCGTCTGTCAGCGGGCTGTATCTCGTAAACCGTAATAGATAGACAAATGAAATTTTCACATAATTATTATGTATTTCTATTGCCGCTATAACAACAAATAATAAAAATAAAATTAAATTAAAAAAATTAAATTAAAATGTTTCCATGGGTACATGGAAATATTTTAATTAAATTTTTTTAACGGAACCCTAAAAGAGCGAAGCCTGACTCGCACTTGGCCGATTTTTTTATACTGTACATTCTTAGATTTTGCTTTTTTTCGGACCCATTTTCAAAATTAGTCTACTCTACTACTCAGTCCCTACTTATTTACAACTTTTTTGATGGATAAATTATTTACAATATTAATATATACAAACTTATAATTAGGTACACTCTATTTGACTTCTCTAAAGTCTAAAATATACAAAATAATAGTTTTCAATATAACAATTTTCAATTATTACAATTTACGATAATATTTGATAGCCGAGCGAGCGCAGCGCGACGCAGGTCCACCTAGCAGCACGCCTCGGCGATCACTGTCTAATTGAGTAGGAGAGACAAAGAAGTCGCTTCTGCGAATAGAAGGGCCAAGTGACAAATTGTAATGGATAATATTAAAATTATAACAGTTGCAATAAATAAAATCTAAAACAGCCATTTGTTGTATTAAAATATGAAAAACAATTGTAAATAATTTTACCAAAATAAATGTATGCATAACAGAGAACGATGGGAGTTTATGTATTTGCAGAGTCAACTTTGCAATTTTTTTCTATCGAGAAAAGTTTGCGTCATCGTGTTTAGGAAACAGCCATCAGGCCAGAAATACGATCGATTATAACTATTTTTTTTTTCATAATATTATGACCCATAGATTTTAAATTGGACGATCTTCATTCGGCTTGTGATATGAAGATCGTGACTGACTACAGCGCCTTAACTATCACTTGCTTCAACGGTGAAGGAAAACATCGTGAGGAAACCTGCACATCTGAGAGTTCTTCATAATGTTCTCGAAGGTGTGTGAAGTCCGCCAATTCGCATTGGGCCAGCGTGGTGAACTATGGCCTATAACCCTTCTCTGAGAGGAGACCTGCTCTCAGTAGTGACTAGTGAGCCGTTGATGGGTTGCTAATGATGAACCGAGGAGACTCAATACTAATATTTGATTCTATGAAATTCTTCTCTGTTGTTCTCTCATCTTTAGTGATGGATCATTCACTAGAGATGAAGTCGTCTCAACAAAGTTCTTGCAAGGATAGCCACTTGCTTGAATCTAACGAATCACAGATCGCGCGTCCATCCATTTAGTGTTGGGTCTTCCAACAATGCGTGATCTGAATCTATCTGTTTTTCGAGCTTGTTCGATCATAGTAATTCATAACTATGATTAGTTTGTCTTGATACGTGAAACAGGAACTTTATTTTTGCGTATGCGACCCCATATAGTCCATATTATACTATCTACCTGACATATGCGTCGATATTACCGCAGATAATCCCGGAGATAACCAAAAAATTTGAATTGACTCAACTAACGTGCCACTTTTCTATCTTTCCAGGTGTTCGGCTCCAAAGCGGACCTCCAGCTGCACACGCAGATCCACCTGCGCGAGGCGAAGCCCTACCGCTGCACCCAGTGCCCCAAGGCCTTCGCCAACTCCTCGTACCTGGCCCAGCACTCGCGCATCCACCTGGGCATCAAGCCGTACCGCTGCGAGATCTGCCAGCGCAAGTTCACCCAGCTCTCCCACCTGCAGCAGCACATCCGCACCCACACAGGTGACAAGCCCTACCGATGCACCCAGATAGGGTGCACCAAGGCCTTCTCCCAGCTCTCCAACCTCCAAAGCCACAGCCGCTGCCACCAGACCGACAAGCCGTTCAAATGCAACTCCTGCTACAAATGTTTCACCCACGAGAAGGATCTCCTCGAACACATTCCCAAGCACAAAGAGTCGAAGCACTTAAAGACGCACATCTGTCAGTACTGCGGCAAGAGTTACACCCAGGAGACGTACTTAAGTAAACATATGAACAAGCACGCGGAACGGGCTGACAAAAGGCCGCCGATCTCTGCGCTAGGACTGAGCGGGCTCAACAGGTCCTTAGCTGCGGCGGCGCCCACTGCAGCACCGTTCGCGGACCACCCCTACTGGCCGAAGGTCAGCCCGGACTCCGCGGCGCACATGTCCGACGAGGGCGGCTACCACCAGCAGAGAGAGAGCGACGACCATCACGAGCACCAGCTCCAACAACAGAGGGCCCTGTTCGCCCAACACGAGAGTCAAGACGATCGCATCCAACCGCCTGTTTCGGCTGCGAATTCCGCTTTCACTCCGATAAACTCGATGGCGCCGCACCTAAACGGACTCTCGCATCACAGTGCGCTCCCTACACGGCCCTACCTGTACGACCCGTTGCATTTCCAGCAAGGGAAGCAACAGCCTAACTCCTTCCCTAACCAACTGATATCGCTTCACCAAATTCGGAACTACGCACACCAGCCGTCCGCCTTGCTGCCTGCGGAACACATCCTTCCCCACTCCCTGTCCCACAAAGACAAGCAGTAATCCCTTGCCGTTTCCTGTAGGTGCACTTAACTAGAACTTATGATGGTATTATTAGTCTATAAAGAAAAACAATGAAAATTATTAAAAATGTTTAGAATCTCGCTCTCCAAGACAGATTTGGTGGTATTAAAACATATTATGTATGAAATACGATATTCGTTTGTCATTTAGTGATGCGAAATTCACGTTTTTAGACTTATATCGATATTCTGTATAAAATTCTAAATCCTGTGAGTAGTTATGTAAACGAAATATATTGGGTATGAAATGTGATTTCAGATGTTGTGAGGATAATTTTTGAACTTATCGCTTATAGATTAGTTTTCATTAAAGCATCAGTTACCATCCATAGCAGATTAACTATTAGATATTGAGATCTTTATTTTGATGCAATATTGATCTAAACATTATTTTTTTCGATTGTTAAATAGGTATGTATATTTACTTTTTGCAATAGTGATATTCTGCTGTCTTTAAGAAAACTAATCCTTAAAATAGAACGTCAAAGCAATAATATCAAAAGTTCTGTCTGAAAATTTATAAGAAAAATTAATATACAAATGCATAATCAAAAGGCTTTACAAGCATTTTTAGGCATAATAATACTCCTCTCTAGGAACTTTAATTTTACTGTAAAATCACATTTTTAACTGCGAAAATACTAAAATATATGTTAATAAGATATTAATTTTAATTTGTAAAAAGATATATGGATTTTAAAGACACATTTTATGGAAATGATAAATAATTAATTTCACCAACGTACCACACATAGTAACTATAGTATTGTTTTGAAACATGAAATATGCAGTATATGACGCGTTGATTGAAATATATATAATAGAAAAACAGAGTTCCTGATTGATTGATGAGTTACAATACCGATAGAATATAAAATTCCTCTTTAAATTTGATTTTCTCTTATCTTTTGCATTTTTATCGTATATGTTAAGAAGTACTAAACATGACAGATCTCTTAAACCATCACATTTGCACTCAGTTCCTACTTTCTAGATTAAATTCTTATTAAGCTTACTTTCTCATTATCTATTATTCTACGATCATTAGTTAACGGATTAGAAAATGTGGTCTTCCTTCAGATTTGTACATTTTATGTGGAATAAGATCGAGATAAAATGTTTCTTGTTATCTGTTTAAAAGTTAAGATGATTTTTAACTAATGTATGAGTAATTGAGGTGTTAATATTAGGGGTTGTGAATGTATTCCATAATTTTGGGCAGCTTTGTAAAGATAAAATTTAAATATTATTACAAAATGTTATATTTATTTTATACCGTAAATCATTTAAGGCAGCTTAATCATGAACGCAGCTTAATTTAAAATGATTTAATTATCGTTTGTATTTATTCTTCTTTTATTTATTAAAACATTAAATTAGTTAACAATCTTGAAGGCTGAATACATTTTCTATTTGTATTTGTACAATACTTCTTATGTAATGTAAAAATATTGACGGGTGGCCAAAATCGCTTTTTCTCATCTATCGATATCGATAAAAGCGCACTTTTGTAAATATTTTGTAAATACTGAATACACATTTTTTGAGAAACCTTGAAAATTGAAAATATTTTTTCTTTTAAGTGTAAAATGCTTATGCTCAAATATATTAGACGTAAGATGTCGTTTGGTAATGAATACATCGCAGGTACTTTGATGGCACTTTTTGTCTACAATTTGTTCTTATTTAGAGCCCATCAAGTTTAGATCAAGTTGGCAATAGTCCATAGCTATGTTTAAAGTTTTGGATTGTACTTAACAGTTGATATTTTTAAATTGTCAAAATATGTTATCGATAGTGAAAATTGGACAATTGGTTAGCAATATAATTGCATTTGCACATTTATGTACATTTGTTTTCTCTTAAAATAGTAACGTTCTTCCAATTTTGATAGTGCGTTAATTTTTTTGAAAAATCAGCTGTCTAATGGTTCCAGTCTTGTCTGTAAACAACATTTATTGCAGGTGAATCTTTAGTCTAAACTGAATTGTTAAAATTTTTCGCCATGATTGTAACCAACAATGTTTGTACCATTTAGTTTGATCCATGCCAAACAAGGACCGATTTCAAATCAATGAATAATGATTGTTACGACTGATGTACAAACCGATATTGCAATAAAGGGTTCCATAATAATTGGTTAAGTATTTGACTGTAGTCAAAATGTTGATGTTCATTATTTATAATCGAAAATGTAACAGGTATAAGAATAACATTTGTAAAAACAAATAAGTTATAGAGCTTCAAAGTTTCCTGTTAGACAGAGAGAGCGCTAATGAAGTGTGATGTCACAGTTCAGCAGCTCCATACACGCTCCCTAGAAAATTTTGTTTTAGAAAGAGATAGATACAGTCACAGTAAAACAGCTTATAATTCCGAGACTAATAAAGGTACATAAAAAGAGAAATATCAGTCAAATACCTAATTATTATATTTTTAATACTTGTTCAACAAAAGCAACTCAGTCAATTTTAAAAATCTTCATTTTTTAGTAATTTGATTCTCGAAAGCACTGTATTATATAAGCTTATTTGAAAAAAAAACCTATTCTATTCTATTAAAAAAATAGAACTGTGTGACATAGCCCGCTTTTAAAACACTTACTGCCGAACTCAGAGTCGCTAATCGTTACTTAACGATTTAATCTTGGATTTTAAAAAGTTTCATTCTCAGAAGTTAACGCTTCGTTTGTACATTAATGACAATTCAGTAATGGATTTAATGATAACTAATTAATTAATCATTAAATAATATTTTTTAATACATGCGACTGAGTGCGGCAGTTAATCACAAGTCAATGATTAATTAATCATAATTTAATGAATGACTCTGAGTGCGGCAGTTGGGCCCGCAAATTGCATTTTGATACGAAAAATGACATTTCAGTTTAGACCCATTTATCTTTTTCAAATGTTTCTGTTAGACCAAAAGTCGACCTAAATTAGTATAATTTTAAAGTATACGAAATATTGTTGATTTATTTCTTTTGGAAAATCGCATAATAATTGTGTAGTTTTAAAAAAATGTGATAGGAGACGAAGTACGGAGGGAAAAGGTGTATTTTTCGAAAATCTTTCGTCTAAAAGTTGATTTGCTATTGATCTTTTTTTTATTAGGTTACGAATTCTTAGGTTGTGGTTATTGTGATTCAGGACACTATTCCCTGAGGACTAGTGGTCTAAGTGTAAGTGAAATGTTTCTACAAAGCGTTTAATCACGTTAAAATATGATGAGCCCACGCTTGTTGCGCGAAAAAACCCAACGTAGCACCTTAGAATAAAAAGTCTCTTGAAATTAGGATTATTTTGATGTTGGAATTAAACGAGGATTACTGAATTAATTATTATTTTTTTTATTATTGAGCGCCGGGGGGACAATTTGTTAAATTTAGAAATTTAGCTCGAAAATGACAGCTGTCAATTATAATAAAATGACATTTATTACAAAACGACTGTTATACAGATAACAAAATGCCATAGATAATGTTAAGCGTCTCTTAGGAAGGCATTGAATTATATCGATATATTAATCGCACAACGCTAATATTTTCTTAAATAATTTTCATTAAACAAGTGTAAATTGAAAATTTAAAACACCCCCGACGACGTGTGAATGGGAAGTGGCTGGGCTATGTGTATTATCGTTAAATTATACTGGCACGCGTTAAGCACTTAATCGAGTAATCATACGCCACAAATACCTTACATCATTTTGGAAAAGAGCTGATACTCTTACACTGCTGGACGGATATTAACCAAACACCGCAAGGAAACTGGCTTTGAAATGAAAAAAACCGCATCGAAATCGGTCCATCCGTTTGAGAGCTACGATGCCACACACACACAGACAGACAGACATCGACGTCAAACTTATAATACCGATCTTTTTGCGTCGGGGGTTAAAAATAATTCGGCGTATGAAATTATTTCAAAATCAAAATCTATTAAATACGAATTCTTAGTCTGCCAATCCGCACTTGACTAAAGTGCTGGACTATGGTCTATGGTATGTTTCCTTCTCATTCGAGAGGAGACCAGAGGTGCGATTGTCTACTGTAAAATAAACCAGAAGTATATTGAATTAGAGCTCAATTTCGTGTATGCATTCTTATACGTTTAGGTTTGTACGCTATGCTTCCATAACGCTCCATGTTAAAATCAGTTGTACTGAATTTGTGACTTTAAATCAAAACAATCAAGGATTATTTTACTTTGTCGCTAATGTCATCGAATACGAATACGATCAATGGAATTAATTTTAAACAATTGGTACCCTGGGCCCAGCAATGGGCAGAGGATGGGTTCAAAAGAATGATAAACACATTGAAGAAACATTTCACCCGCTCAAAGTCTAAATGTAATGCTGTCTGTCCGTTTGTCACAAAGTTAGCCAAATGCTAATTTTAAGTTCTTGTACAAATCTTTTTTTTTTATTAATTATTGTATCGTAATGCAATATTAAATCTCTTCCGAATTTGTTATAGTGCTTACGCGCAATGTAGATAGATGACATTGAGCCAAGAATTTATCCAAATTTTTTTATGCTGATCGCACACCTGATAGCACGCACCCTACGTCCCGTACGCAATACACGCTAATTGATCGCAATTTTTATTTCAATATGTGGACTACGTCAGCTATTGTCTTATCAAATGATGGACGTCTGATTGACCCATTGGTTTAATGGATAGCATATTCGTTTGCGGTAATTCGATTCCTTGTTGGCCCAAAAATAACTAATGGAGCTTTTCTGTCACTAAATTCTCAGCAGCCCGTATTCCAGAAGTTTCTAATGTAATAGTCACTCGTTTCGGTAATTTCATAAAGCGGTTTAGCCAGATTATCATCAGAATTGTCTGATTGCTGTCCCGGACTATGATAGTGAGGGCATAGAAAGTGTACTTTTGTTTGTGTTTGTTGTTGTGTGTGTATCTTCTGCGATTGTTTTCCGTGGCTGAAATTCCTTCAGGAGAGCAAATTATTATTTTTTCCACGGATTTCCTCCATTCCTTGAACTTGCTTGCTTAATGTGGCATGAAGCTTTCCCGCTCCTTAGAGAAGATAAGCGAATTCTAGTGCAAATACGTTAACAGTAATTTTGTATGTTACAAAATGTTTAACGTCTTTGCCTCGTACAGTGCGTAGGTACAGCCCGTGCGGCAAGTGCTGTTAGATATGTGATCAGCTAACTTCGATTGTAAGGGATTAAAAAGGTCGCCAATATCTCTCTATTGTAAGTAGAAATGTGATATTGTAATGATTTTTTTTAGTTAGTTAAGTGTAAACTTATTTTTATGATTAAATATAATATTTTTGTAAGTAATTTTTTTCGTTTTATGGATAGTTTTCGCTTTGTCTAGGCGTTCCCGTTTCAAGATTTTAGATCGAAGTGAACGGTATCTTTTTTGTTACTTAAAATTGATTAAAAATTAATTACAACTATGCCAAGATCTATATTCATTTTATTTTTATACCTTTTAACGGTCGAATACTGAATCTTATTCCCGAAGAGGTAACGTGTACCTAAGTAGTAAAAGTGACTGGTTTTTATTTTGTTGTGTAGAAAAAATAACAGGAATCAGATAAGTAATAGCTAAGACACTGAAGTCTCAAGACACGATTCTGTATTCGGCCGTAACCCCACCCAATTATATATATTAAAGAACTTGAGATTTTAAAGGAGTGCCTAAGGGAGAGGGCAAACTGGCTACTTTTAACGGCAGCAATCGCGCGATTTTGCGATTCTGCGATCGAAAGCCATACAAACGCGAACGCGTTTGAGTCGCGATTTTTGCGCGCTCGAAACACGATGCACGCAAAAGGCCATTAAAACTCTAGAAGTCTAGACAATAAAAGCGCGCCATCGCTGCCGCTAAAATTAGCCAGTCTGCCCTCTACCTAAAGCTTAATAGAGATGTGCTAACAATTAGGCTGTGAAGAAACGGCGATCTTAGTTAGGTAACCCTTACTGGCAATTTTGAACCTTTCAAAAACTTAAGTGACTCCCTTAAAGGGGTCCGAATGTTCAATCCTTATCTGAGCGCTTAGACGGCTAGTCGACGTCAAGCCATTCCATTTGAACGGATACGGAAGAACAATAGGTACAGACCGATTTCACCAACAAAACAAGTCAGATAGATCGAAAGACACGATACTGTTGGCAGATTTTTAATACAAAGACTGTCAGAACGCCCAATTTATGCCATAAGCGTCACTTGACGTTTTTGTGTTAGAATTAAGAAAGTAGGAAAAAATTAATAACCGAACCACTGTACTGGGACGAAGCTTTAACTGCAAATCTATATTAGGCACTTATGTAGTTACAATCCTAACAATAATGTAGGCACGACCCTAAAAGGTTTGAAATTAAAAACCAATATTGAAAATTTTCTTCTTTATTTAGTAAAAAGTCGCAATTATTGAAATAAGGTACTTATAATAGGTATTTACAATAAAAGGATTGTTCTACCTACGTAGGTAAAATTCATACAGGCACAAACCATCCAAAAATTAGAAAGCAAAATATACCTAAAGATAAAGTGAGATAAATAAAGTAAGATGTAATTTGTATAAACAAAGGCAAATCAGGAACGCAGATCTATCAGGAGAGTTAGTAGTATTACAAAACGGACATCACAAAAATCTGTCGATCGTGATCCGCCTTCAAGTTCTGTCATTGTAATTATTTCACACAAAGACTTTGAGTCAACGAATAAAATATTATCGGCAAACAAAAATAAAGCCAGAATATTCACCTTACCTACTCGTTAATTACAGTGAGCATTTTAACTATTCATTAAATGAAAAATCATTAAAAAAATAATGCGAAACTTCAAAAGGTGGCACTAACATTAAATTGCTATTAATGTAACGAAAAAGTAAAACCATAGAAAACTGGTTTTCATAAAAGTAGTCCTTCTACATAAATTAGGTTGAATAGTATAAAATTTTGTATGAAATAGCTACAACGCGGTTATAATCATCTGAAAACGAATAAGCGAATTTCAAGAATTCTTCATAAACATTTTTTAAGAAAAAGATGCAGAAGAACCTTATTAACAGACACAAAGACAATAAATAAAATAAAGAATTCGCTTAAACACTTTCAGCCTACAAATTACATCTCACACCTTAAAAACTAAAAGGGAATATTTCAAAATAATACTTTATATGTATTGTCATTTAGTCGCCCTAAAAACTAAACGAGAATCATATAAAAACACAAAGATTCTCAGATGGAAGGAAAAAGTTAGACGGATTTAACCACTTTAATGAAATTATAAGAAGCCGATCATTCACATTTCAGGAACCCTGATATTTATTTGCATATCCAAATCGTAAGTCAATCTTCACGGCCAAACTGCGGCTAATTCCACCATTAATTTGAGCCATAAATGTTATTTATTGATACTATATAGTATTGTTCTTATATAGTAATTAGATCTGTTCTCTGTAGGTCTGTTCTCGTAACTTAAACTTTGACTACAACTACTAACAAATAGTAAGAAATTTTAATTTTAATATTAAGAAATACATTTTACAGTGCGATTTTAGTATCGTAAAGAATTAGGCTACTACGAAATAAGTGCTTGTCACAGAACAATCGGCTTCAGATTTATTGTGCATCCACCTTTTGCCTTCAATCTGTGATAATAAAAAAACGAAAACACTGGCACAATAAACGACTAGATATAAATGGGGTTCAAATCTTTTAAAATGCTAACATCAAAGATGATAAATGATGATATTATTATCATGGAAAAGATGACGTCAATTTCAATAAGGGAACATCAAAACCAACATACAGTGAAAAATGATTTGATACTAGATTTGCGAAAAAGTAACTTTCAAAACTGCACCAACCAAACACTATAATCGTCTTTTAATTAGTCTTAGAAAATATTCAGGAGAACACTTAATTATTAAGTAATTTACAAAATTATGCTCTAGATACTTGAATTAAATAATTTTTTTAAAATTTGGAATGGTTCCCCTCTCAGCAGAAGTCATCAGTTAATTTTTTCAAGGCCATGAATTTATTCGTTGAATGATAAGACTCTTAAGAAAAGTGCAATATGCATTTAGTCGATTGCATGAATTGGTTTGGAAGGTGCAAACATGAAACCATATTATAGACAGACTAGAGATCATCACAAATATTAAATGAATAGATAATAAAACAAAAGATAAACATTCTAATGTAGATGAGGATCTTCTTAAATTGATAGATCATAAACAATAGATAAACATTCTAATGCAGCGTATGTAGATTAATTTTGATAACCCAATTCACTTAAAGTTGAAATATAAAAATAAGTACTTTGAGAACACACATTTTTTATTTTTTTCCAGAACATTACTACGATTCTTAATTAAAGACCAAAAAATTATCTAATTCCATTTAAAATAACAACCAATACGTGGACGTAAACGATACCACATCAAAAGTTACATAACAATAGTAAAATTAAATGCTGACAAAAAATTCGTACCAACTCTTTATTTTTCAAGTAATCTTACAGCTTCCCTTGATTAAATTAACTTTAAATGGTATACTCTATAGAATGATCTAAATTTAAAATAATATACTTACCATAAATAGAATAAACAAGCAGTGTAAACTGAATAGACTACCCATGTAAAGTAAAAGATCTTTCATTAATTGTAAAATGGTACCTTCAGCATACTTGTTATCTATCTAATACATTTTGAATCAAAAATAACAAAGTTCTAAAGATATTAATATAAATAGACAATATTAATAATTGGTTAATTAACAAACAATACAGTTGACAAAAGAGATAATGTACTCGTAGTAGGTAATTAAAATTTCTTGGTCTTAAATTAAAAATCGGAGCATACTCGCTGGTAACAAATCTGGCTTAAACTTCGACTTTGTAAGGAGATCCGGGGATGTGATCGTCTCCCCACTTGACAATGACGATGTACTCTCCCCTGTCCCTCACAACGTACCAGCACTCGTAGTTGTTTTTGCCCTTGTGTTTAAGCTGAACCTCGTCACAGGGCCCTTTGGGACCGTAGATGCCGACGTAGAGGAGGTTGGTGCCTGTTGAAAGGGACATGTTAACAATTACGATGATAATAATAAAGAATTAAGTAGCGTGAATAGGAAATTTCAACTCTAGTGATAATGGTAGAGAAAATAATGCAAGTAGAAAAGAGGATAAAAAGAATGGGTACAGCGACTCCAGTGATGACGGTGACGACAGAGAACAAGAAAACGAAGGAATCAGGAGATTATTTTCTCAATATAAAAGACTGTTTTTTTTATTTTCAGCTGCTGTGGCTTCTTACGGGGAGTTGTTTTTAAAACCTCCGCGGGGACCCTTTGTTTTCCAGCTCCTCAACTTAATTAAAACTAAATTTAACAAAAGCCGTTCGCATTTTAAACTAACTATTTATGTGTCTCTTATTACAAGTCAAGACTTTCTACTATAAAACAACGCCACAGAACATGACCTGAATCTGACATGAGGATGCCACCTGTTTCCAACGACTGCCAGCGACGCTTGAGATCGACCGACCAACGTTGTTGGTTCCAACATGGTTCCAACGCTGCAGCTGCACTCCACCTTAAAATATCATATATAAGCATCTTAAATCTGATGACAAAATTCAACTCACCAGCATCACCCGCGTGCACCGTAAATTGGTTATGCTTATTCAGATACGCTTTCTTCAGCCCCATGCCCTTGCTGGTAACTTTGGTAGCGTCCGACTTGAACGCGGGCAGAAGCGGACCCGTTTTGGCTGCTGCCAGCTTTGACACCTTCTGCACTGTCTCCACCGTGACCGAAGAAGTTTCTTGCGCTCCGACTTCAGCTAGGTTTGGACCTAAATGAACAGACAATACAGAATTTTTAGCCACGTCCATAAGAAGTTTAAATACCGCAACTGTTGAGCAGTGAACTGAAAACCGACAGTGCAATGGTTTAAACTCACCCGTTGCACTATTGTCGTACCAACTCCTAGCACAAGCTGTACGTTTAATCGGAAATGGGAAATGTTGAGCAAGAAAGGAGGAAATATTCATTAATTTCATTCATGTTGACCTATCGTCAGGCCACTTGGCCACAACCGGCTTTAGGGCATTATCCATCCACAAGTGCGGATTGGTAGACTTCATACACCTTTACGGACATGGAAAACTCCCAAGCAGCAAGTTTCCTCACGAAGTTTTCCTTCATTCGTTAAAACAAGTGATATTTGATTGCATGACCTCCGAACCACTGAAAAGAAGACTGAAATTTTAACCTCTGAATAGGTATTTAAATTAAAATAAAAATAAAAACTTGATATGAGGATTAACAAAAGGTTACCAGTGGCTTCAATCTTGAAGGGTGACCCGACGATGTGACCACCGTTGTACTTGATGCTCATGTAGTAGAAGCCAGGGGCGAGAGGCGTGTAGCGGACCTAAAACAAGCAATTAATAAAAATAAATAAAAATAAAAATATTTTATTTCGACCTACTGGGATCATAGTGTGTTAGCAACAATAGACTTAAACCTATATAAGACTAAAACCTAAAACTTAACCTAAGACGGCACCGATTTGTCAGCACATGAACCATGCAACAGTGGTTCAAGGTACTGACAATCGATCCTGTCAGCAAATGCCCTTAGGACGCTATTAGAGCTGGCCCGGACTCTACGCAACAGGGATGTGCACCGCTTTCGCATAGTGGTTAATAAAAAAATTTACGGCGTTACAAAATAGCAACTGAAAATTCGATAAATAGTTTCTATAGTTTTTTTGAGGATGCTATAATTAACTAAACCTACCATGTCACTCTAATAATTAAGATGAATCTAATAACACTCACTTCATCATCATCATCATCATCAGCAACCCATCAACGGCTCACTACTGAGCGCAGGTCTCCTCTCAGAGAAGGGTAACACTCCATTATTATATCAAAATTCGTTAAACCGTTTAGACTAGTGACTAGAGAGCGTGCCAAAGAAATAGCACTGTATGAAACCATTGGGCATCCATTCGTTATACAAATCACTAATGATAAAGAAGATTAATTAAAATTATTCAACTTTAAAAAATCTGAGGATGTAGGTACTCACAATTTAAGGTATCCGTAAGAAGCATAAAATAGAAAGGCTAGTAAAATATTTAGTCGATTTATTACATATTTTTATTCTAAGACTAGCTGATGCCAGCGACTTCATTCGCGTGGATTTAGTTTTTAAATTCTGCGGGAAATCTTTGTTATTCCGAGATAAAAAGTAGTCCATGACACTCTTCAGGTCTTCAACCATTCCTATGCAAAAATGACGTCGTTCCATAGCCCAGTTGCAGCTTGATTGAAGGACAAACCAAGAAACAATCACACTTTCGCATTTATAATACATAATATTATTAAACATTGATTCACGGTTGAGTTTGGTTGTCTACACGACTCCAAAACTGTTTTTTATTGCAAAACTAGCTGATGCCCGCGACTTCGTCTGCGTGGATTTAGTTTTTAAAATCCCTGGGGAACTCTTTGATTTTCAGGGATTAAAAAGCCTATGTCACTCTCCAGATCCTCAACTATACCCATGCAAAAAATCACGTGGATCCGTGGCTCTGTTGCGGCGTGATTGAAAGACAAACCAACAAACCATCAAACCAACAAACACACTTTCGCTTTTATAATATTAGATCTTTACCTATGAAATTGCCTTTCTTCAGTACTGGTCATTTCAAATAAAAAAAAAGTTTGTAATGGCTCTGTATTTTAAATTCAAATTAATTTTGTTTTAAAACCATGACATTCTATTTACAAACTCAGTCTTTTGTTTTTTGATTAGCGTTGTATTTTCATTACATTTGAACATTTTTCGTCATAATGGATACTTTAAAAATTCGTGTAATTATGGAATATGAGTTCCGTCGTGGCACCAACGCGACACAAACGGCCCGTAACATCAAAAAGGTTTACGGAGAGAACTGTACAAACGATCGCACAACCCGTTATTGGTTTTCCCGGTTCCGTTCTGGAAATTTTGACTTGAAAAATGAAGCTCGTGGTCGTCCGGATACTTTGGTTAACAATAATGAATTAAAGGTGGTTGTGGAAGCTGACGAAACTCAATCTACAGCTGAGCTAGCAGCAGCTTTTGATGTAAGCATCAAAACAATATTGATCCATTTGCGACAAATTGGCAAGGTAAAAATGCTTGATAGATGGGTGTCCCACGACCTTAACGATCGCCAGCGCAACGTACGCGTCGAGACCTGCCTTGCGCTGCTCAACAGGCAAAGAAATGAAGGAATTTTGAAACGAATTGTTACGTGCGACGAAAAATGGATTCTGTTCGACAATCGAAAGCGCTCAGCAAGTTGGTTAGACCCTGGTTCAGCACCAAAGCAATGCCCTAAACCAAAAATGACCCCTAAAAAGGTGATGGTCACTGTTTGGTGGTCTAGTGCGGGTGTGATTCACCACAGCTTTTTATAAAACGGCATGAGCATTAATGCAGATGTGTACTGTGAAGAACTGGAGAGAATGATGGAGAAGCTTGCACATCTGCAACCAGCTTTGGTCAATCGATCGTCCCCACTGCTCCTTCACGACAACGCGCGACCCCATACTGCGCAACAGACAGTCTCCAAGCTGCAAGAGCTGGGGTTGGAAGCTCTCCCTCATCCGCCATACTCACCAGACCTTGCACCTACCGACTATTACTTTTTCCAAAATTTAGACAACTTTTTAGTGGGTAAAAAATTCAATTCCCGAGAGGCAGTACAAAATGCCTTTGAAGAGTTTGTTGCCTCCCGTCCAGCTGATTTATACAAGAAGGGCATCAATAAACTGCCAATGCGTTGGCAAAGATGCGTCGATTGCATGGGTGATTACTTCGAATAAGAAATAAAAAAGTTTGAAAAAATAAGTACTTTCACTTATTGCATACAAAACGGCAATTTCATAGGTAAAGACCTATTATTAGTATGATGATAGACTTGCGCTTGACGACCATCGTGCCTGATGGAAAGTAACGAAGTCTCGATTGCAGCACGCGGTGTCATTGGAGAAGCCTGTTCTTAATAGATCCATGCAAGAGACTTGAAGGTACCTAAGTTATACGTGGCAAAATACGGACGTTTCATTTAATCCCACCTTGTATCCTTCCTCAACCTCCGTACAGTCCATTGCGACTCGCGACGGTCCATCCAGGGTCACTGCCAGAATACCCGTGCCCGCATTGCACGTGTTGATGATCAGGTCCGTTTTAGCACCTGTAACAATCAGACTCATCAGTACCTTTTGCTGATCGACTCTGTAAAAGCTGTATCAATCATCAAACCGCTTTCCGAACCGGTGGTAGAGTCATGACTTGTCATAAGAGCCACAGGTTGGCCTACGTGAAATAAATAATTTTGAATTTTGAATTGCTACATTCTCAATTGTCGTGAACGTGTGGCAACCAACCTACTTCGTAGCAGGCCGTTTTCCTGGTTCCTGGCCGCTAGATTCGTGGATAAAACTTCGGTGTTTGAATTTTAAATTAGGAATCTATTTTGTAGGAAAGCTGTCAGACGTATCATTACAATTATTATTCCCGACATGGGAAGATCTCCAAGTGATTATAATTCTATTATTAGCATCGCGTAGAAAAGCCGTTCTCATAGGCTTGTCGATTGAGTCGGCTTCCAATTACGCTATCTCAGTATTATTATAATTCGAGTCTCCACCCTGAAAACACCTAACAGCTTTCCGTGATGATCTAATGTAATAACTATCTAAAACCAATACACAGTGAAAAGTTTGATGTGTTTGATTTGAAGGAATAGGAGATCTATTAATAATCCTGGTGGAGCCAACGTCTTGTGCTAGTCTTGTGGTCCAGTGCATACCACAAACGTGATGAATCAAAACATGGAATTTAGATGTTGGTTTGAGTAAAGTAAAACTAAAATTGAAATCCGAATTGTCGCGCTTGAAAATTAAAAAAATCAAAATTCAACATTATTTTTAAGTAGGTATTCAAATAGAGCTCAGCGAATCGTGAAACTGAAGGAAATGGGTGGGCCACGGGGTACATAGTTGATGGGCACGGGGTAGAGCTGATGGTCGTTGGGGTCCCAAGGTGCTGGAGTGACGACCCCGCACCGGGAAGCGCAGTGTTGGCAGACCCCCCACTAGGTGGACCGACGACATCAAACGAGTCGCTGGGAGCCGCTGGATTCAGGCAGCGCAAGACCAAAGCCGGTGGAAGTCCATGCAAGAGACCTTTATCCAGCAGTGGACGTCTATCGGTTAATAAAGAAGAAGAAAAAGGTATTCAAATAAGGCCAACTTTAGGCTCTTATGACAATAGTCCAGACTTTACCACCGGTAGTCTAGGCAATGAAGCTAGTGGACCCCAACATCAATTCCTCAGGCGACGAAACTTTACAGAATGATAAAGTATCAGTAGTTAAAAGTATTTTATAAATATCCAAAATAATATTAGGACGGAAGTTAGGTATTTTTACTAAACTCTTTTATGCTTAATATCTCAGTTCGGCAAAATGCTCGGTCAAAACTTTCTTCACCTGAAACATTCATGTAAAGTCTAGAAACAAAATATAAAATATCCAAAATATACTCCTAGTCGAAACCACCAAATTTTAAAAAATACGTTTTTTCAATGTTACTTGCAGCGAAAAATTGCTCTGTGAATTTTTTTCACTGGAATGTCCTTTTATAGCCGTTTTGTACCTACAACTTGAAAATCCAAACAATATACCAAGAGACTATATTTTTTTCAAAAACTACCCTTTTACTCACAGTGCAAAATTTCTCCATCCATTTTTTTTATTGATATGATTACAATTATTTTTTTTGTATCAAGTATCAAAATATCCAAAAAAATAATCAAGCGCATTAAAAACTATAAACATTTTAGAAAGAAATATTTTATATTTAATCCATCAAGGGAAGCAGGAGCGTGGTGACGTCACGAGACCCGACATATTATCTGCCTATTATATCGACATATTTTTTCTACGGTGACGCGAGCCTGTATTTCGTTGAATCGACTGTGCAATTGTCAATCAAAAACTGTTGCCAACGACGGTGACTATGACGATCAATTATTGGTTATGATTTATGAACTATACCCAAGATGTCCCAGATGTCAGTCAGCCTATACGAGATTAGTATGGCTCTCAAACAGCTCAAGAACAACAAAGCGCCTGGTGATGACGGAATCATTGCGGAACTCCTGAAAGCGGGTGGACGTTTATAGGTTGATAAAGAAGAAATAGATATGAATATTTTTTACTTTTTAAAATTAAAAAAAAAATAATTTTGATGATATTATGTTTTAGCTCAAGCTTTACGACCATTAGAATAGAATAGAATAGAAATGTTTTTTTATTCAAATAAACTTTTACAAGTTTTTTTACAATCGTCAATGAGTCTACCACTGGTTCGGAATGCCGTTCCTGCCGAGAAGAACCAGCAAGAAACTCGGCAGTTGCTCTTTTCAAAATACTTTTACAATATACTTAATAGATATTATGCTATGTATGCATTACATACTGTAGTACCATTAGTAGTGACCTATTTATTCGAAAATTCATGTTTAAGAACACCAAAAATCTAGGTCGTAAACGACATTTTTAGCGAATATTGAGACGTAAATAAGACAGATCGAAAGAGCGTTAAAAACTGAGTATGATACCATTAAAAAGTTCAAGTTTTGGCCAAAATGTCCTTTACGCCCTTTGTAATCCGAGGTCCGTGTGTAATCCGATACATCGATGCTGGAAATTTCAAATTTTGTAAGCGACAAACATGCGACAAACCCCTAATTTTCAGGAGGACCATAAACTGTCATAACTCTCATTTGTAGGGTTCCGTACTCCGTACTAAAAACGGAACCCTTCTAGAATCACTTCGTTGTCCGCCTGTCTGTCCGTCTGTCAATAACCTTTTTCTCAGGAACACATGGAGTGTATCAAGTTGAAAATAGTATCAAATACTCAGGTCTGCAATCCCTTGTAGCTGTGACAAAGTCTAAGTCGACGCAATCAAAAGATACGGCCTTTTATGGCCCATCTATGCCGCATATTTTAACACTCGCAAGACCTAGAGGGTACTTCCTGTTGACCTAGAATCATGAAATTTGGCATGAAGCAATGTCATGTAGCACAAAGAAAGGAAAAAATCCGAAAATCGTAAATTTGTAGTTTCATCACAAAAATTTTTTTTTGTGATGCAGTATATCCTACTATCCTAGTTCCTACTATGCGATGCGATGACTATGCAAAAGTTTGTGAGGATGTATGGATGGATGTTTGGATGGATGTTTATTACTTTTTCACGCTACAACGAATGAACCGATTTGGCGGAAATTTGGAATGGAGATAGCTTATAAACAGGATTAACACATAGGCAGTAGGCTATATTTATATTATAGTTCTATATTTGCATTAAACTTTTCAGATCATTGCATTTTGCTACAGATATTTCAGGTTCCAATTCAATTCTTACATCTTTAGAAGATTTTTGGTGCATTTGAAATGTTGAACTCTTCTTCCATTAATTTTTAACAATCATTAATTTTCATTGAGACACTTCTTTTATGCATTTTTTCTAAATTGACTTAGTTTATTAACAAAGAGCTTTTGCTGTTTGTAAATAAACTAAGCTAACGCCTTTTGCTGTTTGTGTCGTTTAGGCTAAGGTCGATTCTTAAATATTTAAAACTTATTATTTCAAGACACTACCAAGTATGTTAAAAACAATATACTTTGTAATGTCTTTGGATGTTATCTAGCACATTCGATTGGAATCAGACCATTGCATAGACAGGGTCGTCTTAACCACACTGGACGCCGGGGTGCGAAAATCCGCCTGCGCCCCCCTTGCCAACAAAAAAAAAATTAATTAATTTTCCATTTTTGTATTTCATTTACTCTAAAATAAAGTTAGATACTTTATAATTGACTTCAAAAAAAGGAAGTTTATATCGGCGCGCAATCGGCTCATATTTTTTTCCATGCAGGTATGTACACCAATTTCTTCGAGATTTCAGACCGTATCGCATTTTTTTTTATTTGAAAGAAAATGTTTGCTATTAACTATGAAGATTTAGAAAATATCGATTGTGTATTAATAATGTAAGTAATAGGTATCAAGCATAGACTACATCGTTAAGCTTGAGGCCCCAACTCCTCAATTCTAATGCTGCAGGGTGCTGCACTCTTAAGCTGTGAGAATTTAGGAATTTTTGATTGTGAATTCATATTGTAAAGACCAATTAATTACCTTTAGTTAGACTACACCACGAACTCCAGATTCTATCACCTGACCTGACAATCAGACCTGATGCTGCAGAATATTGCACTCCTAGGCCACTAAAAATAATAACGATTTTCAAAAAACTAACTTCAAACGCCTCTATAAATTACATATATAATCTTTGTTTCTACACGTATGTTGAAGTCGGATGGGCATATAAGAAACGTCGAAACAAACGGAGGCGCAACGCACACCAGATTTACACATTTGCCGCCAGTAGGCTATTCAAATTTTGCCGCCCCTACAAATCTCTACAATACTGTGTCAGTTCCTAGATTATTTTAACGACCCAATGATTTAATTAAGGCAAGCTGAGTCTGGTGGGCCGAAGCCCAGCAGCATCAGGATTGAGGAGTTGGTACCTTAAGCTCAATGATATAGGCCAGTGATTAACGGCCGTACTACGCAGCTATGTATTCCATACTTGATACCTAAAATATCAATCTGTAATGGAAATTTTCACGAGCGAAGCGATCGTGAAAATATTTACTAAGTCAGAATCTAAAATTTGATCTATACGATCTAAAATTTTACTTTTTTTATTACTTACTACAAATATTACATCTCGTATCTCCAGTCCTTATTTATAAGAGAAAAATTTAAAATATACAGATCGATAGAGATAAAAATTTCGAGTTCAATGGTATATTATCAATTAGTGTACTTAGGACAAAATGTCCCTTACGACATTTGAAATTTCCAGCGTCGATATCAATTCGTCGCTACTTACGTCAATGTTAATTCAAAATTTTTAAATACCAAAATAGATTTTAGATCGTAAAGAGTTTTTAATTTTTGTAGACGCGTTACAGCATAGAAACCAGACAGTTTGAAATGAATTACGACATTACAAAAAGCTACAGTACCCGGCCATAAGGCCGATGTGCAATATATATCGCCGGGTACTGTATGTACTACTACTATATATATTGCACCGGCGATATATATCTCACATCGGCTTTATGGCCGATGTGCAATATATATTGCCGGGTACTGTACAAGAAAGTTAGAATCTAAAATTTGATCTATACTAACTAAAATTTTACTTTTTTGTTACTTACTACAAAGTATTACATTTCGTATCTCCAGTCCTTATTTATAATTATAAGAGATATCAAAATTTTAAATAAATATACAGATCGATAGAAAGAAAAATTTCAAGTTCGATGGTGAATCAAGTGTACTTACGACAGAATGTCCCTTACGACATTTGAAATTTCCACCGTCGATATCAGTTGCATACTGGCGTGCCAAATACGTAGGTACTTAAAAAAAATATATTTAATACATTCCTCAAATCCAAGTAATGAAAAAAAATTGAATTTTAAGCTATTGCATAGACACACAATAATTTCGATAACCGTTCCATTTCGTTATACCTACCTATGTATTTATAACCGACTTTAAAAAGGAGGAGGTTCTCAGTTCGACTGTATGTTTTTAAGCTTTGAGCAGTTTGAGCGCGGCGACCGAATCAAGAAATTCCGTAACGAAAAAAACCTAACACCGTCGTTCAGTAAGCGTTCAACATTTTAGAGGTTCACAAGTAGCTCTGTTCGGCGCAGTGGGCGAGCGGCCGCTTTCTTTACCGTATGGTGTATGATGATTGATGTCGCAGGTTCGAATCTCACTCGCGAAGAATTGACAGTGCGCTTTTCTTGTTTGTTTGTTTTTTAATTAAATAATTAATTTTTGCATAATTTTTATTATGCAAAAAAAAATATTGCATAAATATTATAATTGCATAAGTTGATAAAAAATGCTATGCAATAGCTTTACTGCGGCAGTCCCCGAGTGCCACTTAATTTTTTATTTTAATTTACTTACCTAGACATATAAGCTTAAAAAAAAAAAATTATGAGCCCTTATTTAAGCTCATTTATCTTGTACAAATAAATTAATGTTCAGTTACATGTTTATGTTCAATATTTAGCATTGTAGAAGGCATGTAGTAACATGTATCTATATTATTTTGTGAAGTCGCTTCGCTCGCGCACGCTAAACTATACCCAATGTGTCAAGAATTAAGGTGCATTATCGCGAAAACGCAGTTTAGATTTCAAAAAATCTGTTTCAATATCAATGTTCTTCGTGATATTTTTTTTGGATATTTAGGATAAGAGTGTAAATGTGACTACCTACTATGATAAAAAAAAGAAATTGGATTGAGAAATTTTTCATACCGAGTTATAAACAATTTTCAGTTGAAGTAAGATAAATAGATTTTGGTATGGATTTTTTTTGGATTTTCTTACACGTTATGCTAAATTACATGTTAAGGACATTTAAAAATAAAAACTTGACTGAGCAATTTTGTGGTCGAAATTACGGACAAAAAAAGGAAACCTCTCTAAAAAGTGACAGTTCCGTTTGAAAAAAGTTTTGGATTTTTATCAAGTACCTCTTATTAAAGCTAATAATTAGTTTGGTAAAAAAAAATTGGACGGAGAAATTATTTATTTCAAAATATTGAGCTATTTGTACTTTTAGGTATAAATACCTAACTTCCGCATGGATTTTTTTTTGGATATTTTTGTGTAAATTTTGGGTCATCCCATACTACAACCCCGCCAAATTTCATCGACTGAGGATTTGATGTGGGGGTCTCCATACAACAGACCGCCCCATTGCCTAGGCTACGGTCCGTAAAGGAGATTCTGCTGAGAACAGCCGGCAAGAAACTCAGTCGATGTATTGCAGGCACCGTAATATTATGTACCGGGTCCTATATTTTGTAGCCACCTTTAGATTTCTGGCTTCGCGAAAGCTTACCAGTTTTGACAGCTCCCAGTCCTGGTCCATGAGCGTGTACTGCAGCGGGGTCAGCGTCATCTTTGCCCACCTGCACAAATAAAAAAAAATTGTGCACCGTCGTTAGACGCCTGGCAGATGTGAAACACCGAAATTATTTTGTACATGTAATTATCGGTAACAGGTACTCTTTCTAAACTATCACTATCAGACATATTTTATGGTTAAATTTAGGTATTTCTTTTACGTAAGACACAGGTTACGCGTACTGTAGTAAACAACACTGTTTCGTACTACATACATACATACTATTAAATACATGCTACACTTCGCAACGCCAACAGTCGGTCTGACCCGCTGTTATAGATGTTTTCATACAAAAATATTTATATTTTGATTATAATATTATGATATGCCCTTGACTGAGATCTCACCTGGTGTCTTTCAGAACTGGTGGTGACGACCCAGTCAAACGAAGCTAGCTCTTTCTGTATAATTCACAGGAACGAACGATGCTTATTGAAATGATATCGAAGGAATACGAAACTAAATAGTATTCAAATGCGAGCGAAGCGAGCGCATACTTTTATGTGTTGTAAAAGTTTTGAAAACGAAAGATTAAGATAAATAAATCAAATTTGAAGAAAATAGTCATGTTCTATACAACATGATTATTTTCTTGAAATTTGTATTTTATCAACTAACCAAATAAGTATATATCGTGTATATCTATAGAAGTAGGCATGCAAAAGCCTCAGCCAATGCTAAGCGCGAGTGTTTATTTCAAGTTGTAGCAGCTGACTTTTGTTTTTTGCAATGCCGCCTTCAGAAATCTGTCCAGCGCCATGGCTCTCCCCACCCTACGCTGCTGTCTAGGAACAGGTTTGAAAACTTTAAACGTAAATTACCTTAATCCTCAGCGGCGACGCGGGGATGTGGACGCCGTTGAACTTGACGTTGATGTTGTGGACTCCGTTCTCGCGGGGCATGAACCTGATGCTGTACTGGTCGCCGTCGATGTTCTGGATGAAGCAGTCGTCGGTCTTGCCCGTCGGCGACACTATCTGTGACAGAAACATTATACTAATTAATTGGACATGCTTATCTATCTTTTTCTAATAGCAGTGATAGCCCAGTGGTAAGGACTGTGGCCTACTATTCGGGGGGTCACAGGTTCGAACCCGGGTACGCTCCTCTGACTTTTCGGAGTCAAGTGCGTTTAAGCAATTAAATATCACGTGCTTGAACGGTGAAGGGATACATCGTGAGGAAACCTGCACACCTGAGAGTTCTGCATAATGTTCTCGAAGGGGTGTGAAGTCCGCCAATTCGCATTGGGCCAGCATGGTGGACTATGGCCTATAACCCTTCTCTGAGAGGAGACCTGCGCTCAGTAGTGAGCCGTTGATGGGTTGCTAATGATGATGAAGGATCTATCTTTGCGGTTAAGCCTCAAGAAAGTCCGAAAGTCATTTGTGGGAATGGGCGTGATGTTCTACAATAAAATTCCAGAGTCAATTTAGGTTTGCATTCACACAAGTTACAGAAAGTACATAAATTCATTATTTTGTTTATTCAGTTCATAAAATTACACTAGATAGCAAATTAAACAATAGCTAGCCGACCCAGCGAACTTCGTACCGCCAACAAAAATATTTAGGGGTCACCTTTATCATTTAGGGGTATGAAAAATAGATGTTGGCCGATTCTCAGACCTACCCGATATGCACACAAAATTTCATAAAAATCGGTCCAGCTGTTTCGGAGGAGTTTGGTAACAAACACCGCAACATGAGAATTTTATATATTAGATTGAATTATTACTAACCATATTATAAACTCACACAGTAGGTAAGTATAATATTTTAATAAAATGAGTAACCGCCGAATTTCTTGCTGGTTTTTCAGATGAAATTGGAACGGCTTTCTGAACCAGCACTATGTAAGAAATTATTTTAATCTTCTAGAAGATTCAAATTCTTATAATATTAAATGCTGCAAAGTAGTGCTGGATTGGAATCTCAAATGGGAAAATTCAAAAAATTCAAAACTATTTATTTCATCACCGGTTCCGAAAGCAGATTCTGGTGAAGAGAATCAATTAAAATCGAAAAGAAACAAGAAAGGATAAGAAAGAATAAGAACTTTTAGTAGACAAACGTCCACGGCTGGACATAAGAGCCGCAACGCGCCATGTGGCATAGCCCTTAAGAAAAAACGGCCGGCTACAATACGTGATTCATCCCCTCACAGTACAAGTGTTACCATATTAATTTTTATAACGCATCGCGCGAACTTCGCCCGGCATCCAGCGCGAGTTATAAAACATTGAGCGGGCCCTGATTTATGGGGGCGGTCACGTGCGGTCAGCCTGTTTTATTACATTTTTTCCACAAAAATAGCAACACTATAATATGTGTATAACATTGTAAGAATATGGTGTTTATTAGCGTAGCGTACTTAAGGTGGAAGACACGAGTCTGACCGCGAAATTCAAATTTAATTTGGTTTTTCGCTATTTGTGAACTAATACGACAAAGTAGGCTTATGGCATTCTAATTGCGACAATGGGAGTATCATCTCCACAGGTTTATATAAAAATCTTTACTTGAAAGTGTCCAGTTTAAGAAATTAATCAAAATATCGACTAATTTGTCAGTAACTCACGTCCAACTCAGTATTTTGATTAATTTCTTAAACTGGTCACTTTCAAGTAAAGATTCTTAGTAAACCTGTGAAGATGATAATTCCACTGGCGCAATTAGAAGGCCATAAGCCTACTTTGTCGTATTAGTTTACAAATTGCGAAAAACCAAATTAAATTTGAATTTCACGGGCAGACCCGTGTCTTCCACCTTAACGCTGGTAAATAGTGTTCACAGTTCACGCAGTTGACAGTTCATTCAGTAGGTATTACACTTCAATCACGCACGCCCTCCCCTCCCATCTCCCTCCTAAAACCCGGGACGTAAGAAGACAACACATCATACCAAATCCTTCTCAAATCGTTGTCATGTGGTGGTAAAATCCAGAACCAGTGGAACTTCTCGAATGCTTGAAAAGTTCAGGTGAGTCCTTTCCCTATCTGTCTTTTCCAACTTTCACACCAAGTAGGTAGTAGTAAAAGAAGTAAGCTTTATTGCACCAAAACACAGAAAAACAAAACCTTACATAGAGAACAAAAAGAACAGAATAAAATAGTGGGGTAGTTATACTAAGCTAGTAGCTGATAAGTCTATGGCGAAGAAATGTTCGTGAGGAAACCTGCACGCCTGAGAGTTTCCCATAATTATGTTCTCAAAGGTGCTTGGTGGCGTCCTCATTCGGGAGGAGACATGTGCCTCGTATTAAGCTGGCAATTGGTTGAAATGAATGGAGGAATAATGCACTTAACGCTGATAGGTCTATTTTTTATTATTCTAGATCTAATATAACGGTGAAGGAAAACACAATGAGGAAACCTGTGGATTCTGCCTGACAATCCATTCAAAAGAAGAAACTTGCCCAGCAGGGCCTGGAAATAGATTGAGACTTAAGATGAATGAAAAGATTCTCGTGTGAGAACAGGTTCAAAAATGCAGAAAAATCTTTCAATCAACAAACAAAAGGACGCTTTTGTATAAACCTATAAAATAAATGTTAACTCCGATCAGTATTACGCCAACTGAAATCACAGATCATAAATCATTAATATGGCGGCAACTGGACGGGTATGGTGTTCACACGATAAATCAAAATGACCCCTCATTGGCGAATATATTGTCTGGACGGGGAATACGCGGAGGTTGTACCGATGTATAGAATTCAAAGTAGCTAAACGTCATAAATGAAAAATAAGCCGATTTGGGATTCTACTTTTGTAAACTCCCGGTAGCACTACCAACAAACATGGATATAATTCGTTCCAGCGATTCATGAGACAGTAGGTAATGAAGAACCTGTAAATTCTCTTTTTCCTCATTGTAGAAACACTGCATACATAGCATAATATCTACTATATTGTAAACTTGTTTTGAAAAGAACAACTGCCGAGTTTCTTGCTGGTTCTTCTCGGCAGGAACGGCATTCCGAACCAGTGGTTGACTCATCGACGATTCAAAAGCACTTGTAAAAAAGTTTATTTGAATAAAAAACATTTCTATTCTATTCTATTTTAACTATATATTCTTAATATCGCAAAGATCATCACATTCACCCGATTCAAAACCTGGTAAGTCTATCTTCTTGTGCGTTGTCTGGGATTTAGTTCAGGGCGTCTCGTACCGCAGGTGAGATAAACCATGCATAAAATCTACACCATGAAGTATTTATTGAATAGAATCAGGCATTATTCATTATTTATTCTCCAAATCTTTGAAATTACGAATTTTGGAGTCAACATCTCCTGATGATGTTCCGGTATCGGAGCGAAACGTACGTCGAGTGTTAAAAGAGTTATTTTATTGGAACGTAGTTCCTTATCGCGCGGTGCGGAAGGGGGCTAGACGGATCGAAACTTTTTTGAAACCGACAATGCCAAATTAATTAATCGAAAGGAACTTCGTTCCATCCGGGTGTCCCTTGAAACCTCTCAAGTTTTTTTAGCGGATTATAGCAAAGAATATTAATTTTTCTTTAAATACACCTTGAAGGATGAGTACACTGGATCACACTCAC
The DNA here is from genome assembly GCA_029955525.1 of Oeneis ivallda. NCBI lineage: Eukaryota > Metazoa > Arthropoda > Insecta > Lepidoptera > Nymphalidae > Oeneis > Oeneis ivallda. The sequence continues at coordinate 4,077,757 of JARPMR010000027.1, read as the reverse complement.
GCCATTGAGCCTGATGTAGAACTAGATGGGTTTGCCCACTTGTGCATTGTCTGGGAACTGGGTCACCTCCAGCAGGTAGGCGTCTCCGACCGCAGGCGAGATGTACACCTTGAAGGGTGAGTACACTGGATCACACTCACCCTGCCATCCAAGCTGCCCTTAGCGCCATTGAGCCTGATGTAGAAATGGGTGGGCTTGTCCACTTGTGCGAAGTCCGGGAACTGGGCCACCTCCAGCAGGTAGGCGTCTCCGACCGCAGGCGAGATGTACACCTTGAAGGGTGAGTACACTGGATCACACTCACCCTGCCATCCAAGCTGCCCTTAGCGCCATTGAGCCTGATGTAGAACTGGGTGGGCTTGTCCACTTGTGCGAAGTCCGGGAACTGGGCCACCTCCAGCAGGTAGGCGTCTCCGACCGCAGGCGAGATGTACACCTTGAAGGGTGAGTACACTGGATCACACTCACCCTGCCATCCAAGCTGCCCTTAGCGCCATTGAGCCTGATGTAGAACTGGGTGGGCTTGTCCACTTGTGCGTTGTCCGGGAACTGGGCCACCTCCAGCAGGTAGGCGTCTCCGACCGCAGGCGAGATGTACACCTTGAAGGGTGAGTACACTGGATCACACTCACCCTGCCATCCAAGCTGCCCTTAGCGCCATTGAGCCTGATGTAGAACTGGGTGGGCTTGTCCACTTGTGCGTTGTCCGGGAACTGGGCCACCTCCAGCAGGTAGGCGTCTCCGACCGCAGACGAGATGTACACCTTGAAGGATGAGTACACTGGATCACACTCACCCTGCCATCCAAGCTGCCCTTAGCGCCATTGAGCCTAATGTAGAACTGGGTGGGTTTGTCCACTTGCGCGTTGTCTGGGAACTGGGCCACCTCCAGCAGGTAGGCGTCTCCGACCGCAGGCGAGATGTACACCTTGAAGGGTGAGTCGGGGATGTGCTGCTCGTTGAACTTGAGGCCGATGCGGTATTCGCCTGGATACAAAATAAAAGTATTTCAATAACTGTTAAGGTCTCAAAGAAATGCCCTTTAAATCAAGAGTGAATAGAAATTTATTCACTTAACATCAGGAGTTGATCGATCAAGGGCTAATCTATACTTACTCTATAGATATATTACAAAAATCCTAAAGAAATTAATTACGCCCATTGCAACTTCAGCTTTGCGACTCGATTAGTTATATTAATTATGTCGGTAACTTTGGTTCTTCAAGGGATCTCCTCATTTCTGAAAAAATCAAACAAAACTCCCGATTTTTCAAAAAAAGGTGTCTAAGGGTGTCTTTTTCAAAATCTTATTTTTTGAATTTACAGTGTCTTAGTAACTTTACTTTTCAACTAATGTAGTTTTATAGAGCATGAAATGGTGATTTTTTTCTACATTACCTAAATAAAGCCACTGTCACTTTTTCGAGATAAAACTTTGGTACAGCGATAGAGGGAGGTGAGATCGCCGTTGAGGGCTACCTTCATCATCATCAACCCTTTAACGCCTCACTAATGAGCGCAGGTCTCCTCAGAGAAGGGTCATAAGGACTGTGCTCATTAGTGAGGTGTTAATGGGTTAATGAGTAATGGACTATGGTCCACCACGCTGGCCCAATGCAAGTTGGTACACCTGTGCAACAACAGCGGCTGATAAAGATGTCCAAACTGTCTAATTTAAATTTTATTGCACACCATAAAAACATAACCAGATGCAATCAGCAAATGATTTCTAAGTCAGCCCTTTCCGATCCCCGACAAATGCATACGATAAATTCGCGAGGTGGGTCTAAAAAACCGACAAAATTGGAAAAAATCTGTACAAAAACGGGACAAAATCGGGCAAAAAGAATCCAAAAGGGGCAAAAACGCAATTTGAATTGCATGAAAAAAGGCTCAGCCGGAGAAGACGTCACTCAATCTGAATAACTGGCTAACGATGTCAGCGATATTTCTTCCTGGAGACGAAAATTTAAATTTTTACATGAAATATATTGATATTAGACTACCAAAGAATCTGCACTGGTTTCTTGTTGTCTGAATAACATGGACAGGTTCGATTCATGTCTAGTTTAGCACAGCACAAAAGCAAAGCACACACACTTTTCACAATGTCCTCTCTGAATAAATAAAATAAAAAAATATTTTTAAAAAACCAACTTCAAACGCCACTACAAAGTATAAAATAATTTTAGTTTGTACATGTGCGTTGAAGTCGGTCTAGTGTCGCGATTCGGTTTCATTTCATCTTCGCCAAATTTAGTAGGTATGAGTGTTCTCAAATATCTGCAGAACTCATTTCAGACTGGCTAAAACTAATAGAAATCAACACGCAGAGAGTATTTACATCGTGCAAATGACAGAGTTGACTTTTACTTCTTTTGACTTCAGTTAACTTTTATCACTAGTAGAAACTGCTTAAAACAGTCATTTGTGATTGTTTGTGAATCAGGGCTTCTTACGACCCTTTTTCGTGTAAATCTTGGGTTGCTTATATCAATGGTCAACAAATACTATCTTTTTCTGCGTCTGCATTAAGAAACTTGCGATTGATCCATTGCAATCGTCTCAATCGACGTTATTAAACACAATTGGATATTCTTCGAATTTTAAGTTTATTTTAGCCTATAGTGCCAATGTCGGCCAATCCCAGACCATTGAGACTGTCACAATGATTTGAACCAGGTTTTGAATTACGGGCGTATGTAGTAACTATTGCTTCGTGGAGGGCATTATTGTTGCAGATTTATTTACATGTGGTTGGGTTTTTTCGATCGTGTTTTTCGGTGATTGGACAAAAAATCTTTTTGTGTTTTGTGCAGTGTCTTTTAGTGTTTTTTTGTTGTTTTTGAACTTGTAAATAGTGCTCGGGCCGGTGCCACTGTTTGATTTGACTTCTGATCAATTTTTAAGTAAGAATGGGTTTAATGATTGAAAAATTTTTTAAACACAATGGCGTAGCGTGGAGAGTGGGGGGATAGGTAGGTATGTGGAATTAGGTTTTAAAAAATGCGCGGAAGTCCTTTATTTTCCGGGCTAAAATTATCCTATACTACGAATATGTAACTCTTTTTAATACATAATCTATAGTAAAAATTCTTTTCAAAAAACCGACTTCAAACGCCCGGACGACTGCAGAGCATATAATTTATTGTTGAATATTTAAAAGCTGCTCGACCGATTTCTATAAAATTTAAATGGTACCACCTGGGAAGTCGGTCTAGTGTCGCGATTCGGTTTCAACGTTTCTTTGAAACAAAAACGAATTTTCCAAATCGTTTCAGGCGTCTTCGATTAATCGGTGAACATATTTAAAAAAAGATTCTGACGAATTGAAAACCTTCTCCTTTTTAGGGTTCCGTACCCAAAGGGTACCAACGGGACCCTATTACTAAGCCTACGCTGTCCGTCCGTCCCTCCGTCCGTCCGTCCGTCCGTCCGTCCGTCTGTCAGCGGGCTGTATCTCGTAAACCGTAATACATAGACAGATGAAATTTTCACATATTATGTATTTCTGTTGCCGCTATAACAACAAATAATAAAAATTTAATTAAATTAAAAAAATTAAATTAAAATATTACCATGGGTACATGGAAATATTTTTATTTAATTTTTTTAACGGAACCCTAAAAGAGCGAGGCCCGACTCGCACTTAGCCGATTTTTTTTTAATCGGTTAAAAACATCCATGCATAAAGCACTATTACTCCGTTGCTGTGATTGAATTATAATTTATAATATGTATACGAACAAACACACTTTTGCATTTATATTATTATTAGTAAGTACCACATTGATTTTTGCTAGTAACTCTGTGTTTAACCTGGGTTTACTCGATTACGGTGCAACCAGACCAAAACCCAAATAATGATGTAGGCCTCATGCAAAGCGGCGGTATTGACATGTTACGGGTTCGATACCCGGGCCGCTTCCTCTTTCATGTACTTTCGAACTAAAAACGTGATGTGCGTTTTACAAAAAAATTTGAAAATGCAAATGTATTATAAATGAGTCTCTTTTTTTTATCTAAATGCTATGAAACAGAGTCGTTATCTACTATATAAAAATAAGTCGGGTTTTCCTTCCTGACGCTATAACTCCAGAACGCACGAACCGATTTCCACGGTTTTGCATTCGTTGGAAAGGTCTCGGGCTCCGTGAGGTTTATAGCAAAGAAAATTCTATCCACGCGGACGAAGTCGCGGGCATCAGCTAGTAGAAATATAAATAAACAAATAAAAAATGCGTCTTTAGGGTTCCGTAACCAAAGGGTACCCTATAAAGGCCAACGGTACCCTATTTACTAAGCCTCCGTCCTCCGCTGTCCGTCCGTCTGTCAGCGGGCTGTGGCCTGTACTGTATCTCATGAACCATAATAGGTAGACAGTTGAAATTTTCACAGAGTGTGTATTTCTATTGCCGCTACAACAACCAATTATAAATATTCTAAGCAACCAATATCAAAGATTAAAACAATTAAATTAAGAAAGTAGGTACATAGTGTTAAATATTGTACGATGGTGTAAATTGTGTGCTTTTATAGAATTCCGTCTTATTATAGCCAAATAATAATAGAGCAGTGATAGCCTAGTGGTTAGGACTGTGGTCTCCTATTCGGGGGGTCGCAGGTTCAATCCCGGGTACGAACCTCTGACTTTTCGGAGTCAAGTGCGTTTAAGCAATTAAATATCACTTGCTTCAACGGTGAAGGAAAACATCGCGAGGAAACCTGCACACCTGTGAGTTCTTCATAGTTCTTGAAGGTGTGTGAAGTCCGCCAATTCGCATTGGGCCAGCGTGGTGGACTATGGCCTATAACCCTTCTCTGAGAGGAGACCTCGCTCAGTAGTGAGCCGTTGATGGGTTGCTAATGATGATGATGATGATACCCAAACAAAAGAATATTAAGCCTACAATAAGTATGACGTAAGTGTATACTTATTATGTGGTTTGTGTTCTAAATTGTCCTTATGGATTTCTTATCTATTTTCCATTCCATTACTTTTTATTATCATCATCATCATCATCAGCAACCCATCAACGGCTCACTACTGAGCGCAGATCTCCTCTCAGAGAAGGATTATAGGCCATAGTCCACCACGTTGGCCCAATGCGAATTGGCGGACATCACACACCTTCGAAAACATTATAGAGAACTCTCAGGTGTGCAGGTTTCCTCACGATGTTTTCCTTCACCGTTGATATTGAGCAAGTGATATTTAATTGCTTAAACGCACATGACTCCGAAAAGTTAGAGGTGCGTACGGCGTACCTGGGATCGAACCTGTGACCCCCCAAATAGGAGATCACAGTCCGAACCACTAGGCTATCACTGCTTCACTTATCACTGATAATAGGAAGTAATGGAATGAATGAATGACTGACCCGAATTCTCTACGAAAACCTCAAAAAAAAAAAATTAAGTGGCACTCGGGGACTGCCGCGGTAAAGCTATTGCATAGCATTTTTTATCAACTTATGCAATTATAATATTTATGCAATATTTTTTTTTGCATAATAAAAGTTATGAAAAAAAATAATTTTTAAAACAAACAAACAAACAAGAAAAGCGAACTGTCACTACCTTCGCGAGTGAGATTCGAACCTGCGTCATCATATTACACCATACCATAGACTACACCACTGCGCCAAATAGAGCTACTTGAGAACCTCTAAAATGTTGAACGCTTACTGAACGACGGTGTTAGGTTCTTTTCGTTACGGAATTTCTTGATTCGGTCGCCGCGCTCAAACTGTTTGTCCTAGTTCAAAGCCCGCGATAAAAGCTATGCAATAGCTTAAGAACAGAATAAACGTTTGAGTGCTACTTAAAAATTGGAATTCTGTTCCGAAAAAATCCCGTTCCAACACAGCATTCCATCATAGCGCGATGTCCCTTCCAACAGTTCCAACGGGTAGCGAAACTTTTTTCCCCCCCACAATATCAGCCCGTCGGTCAATTAAAATGACTTCAAAACACCAGTGGCAAGGAATCCCGGGTCTAAGCCTAAATTTGTCGTGGCCCCATTGTATTCCTCCGCTGAAAAAAAACCTGGTTATTCCGACAAAGAAAGCGGCCCCTTTTTGTCTTGGGATACTTCATAAGTGTATAGCGATTAGAAATTTCTGAGCTATTTCGGACGTATAATGACTTAAGCTTGGCTGCGCTTCGTTTTAAGTTACGAGCTGTTATGATTTTTTTTTTTTTTTTATTCGATGACAAGCTAGTCCTTGACTGCGATCTCACCTGATGGTAAGTGACGATGCAGTCTAAGATGGTAGCGGGCTAACTTGGAAGGGGTATGGCAGTGAACATTCAACCCATACCCCTAATTGGTTTCTACACGCCATCTTGCCGGAACGCTAAATCGCTTGGCGGCACGTCTTTGACGGTAGGGTGGTAACTAGACACGGCCATAGCCTCCCACCAGACCAGACCAGAGACAATTCAGAAATTATAAGTTCCCAAATTGACCCCGCCGGGAATCGAACCCAGGACCTCCCAGTTATAAGACAACAGCGCTCACCACTGAGCCAGGGAGGTCGTCAAAAAGGGAGGTCGTCGATTTCGGATTTTTAATAATTCCGTCGTCACACTGCGCGGAGAATCAGCGTGGCTGTTCCCAAGCGGCCTAGTTGGCACTCATGACTAGTACAGGTTATTAGGTTAGTAGTTACTCGTATCAATTTAAATGTTATTTAGAACAAAATTAATGTTATTTTGTAAATAGTATTTTGTCTAAACATTTGTGTTGGGTATTTTTCTCGATTTCAACACTTTTCGATTATTTTCATTTTCAAAACAAAAAATAAAAGTAGAGATTCGTGATCACCATGAAATTATTGAAGTGTTGATCTATGAATACCTACATATTTGGTGTTAGTATAGTTGACATGCATATTTTTTTTTTCTCAATGTATGCATTGACCTCAAAATTTCGGTAGAAAAAAATTTCCGCGAATCTATACAAATAGCACCGAATCCGAATCCAATTAATCAAGAGAATAAGGTAATCTAAGAAACTATAAACATATAAAGATAAAACCAATCAATTCCCTACAAAACAAAATAATAAAAGAAAGCTTTCTTCAGCATTTCTATGAAAGAAAAGACATAAAATAAAAGATTATTCTTAAAATTGAGTCGCGGCCGACTCGTCAAAGGGTCGGTCATTTTGCCCATTCATTTATACGATTCCGAAGTTCCTACAAGGGCAAATTCTTTCGTCCCAATGCGATGATGCTTCGATTCGTATCAATTCAGTTTTAATAATCGGCTTTTATTTTAATAAATTAATGTTAAAGTGTAATTTTTTATTTTATTATAAGTAATTTTTATTTTATTTGTATAGAAGCTTATTTGGATTAGGTAGGCTATAAAAATAGCTACCTATATTTATATCATCAGCAACCCATTAATGAAACTACTGAGCGCAGGCCTCTTCTCAGAGAACCTTTGACCTACCTAATACCCTACTTCCATGTCTGTGTATCTATATACTATACAGATATATAATCGTAGACCTCAATGCAGATTTTTTATTCGAAATCGGTCTAATTGGAATGGTCCACTTAGGTAACGTTTATGCACACGCGACGCGACGCAACACGCGCCGCGTATGCATAAACGTACCCTTAAACGGTTTCGTGGCGGAGATTTTCTAAGGCCTTACTACATCGATGTATTATTTGAAGTACATCGATGCCTTACTACTATTGAAACGCTATAACACCAGATGTCTTGCCGGGTAGGTGTAAAAGCTTGTTTACCTACGTAAACCATAAAGATCACACAGAATCACTTAACTCAGAAATCCGTGCAAAAACATTATAAATATTAATTGGCAAATTACAAGTGTTAAATAAAGATTTATTAAATCCAGTATATTTTTCTGTTAAACTATTATATAAACATTGTCACGAGCTACATAAATGTTTAATTTAACAATTTTATCCTTAAATGGATAAGAACGTAACCTACTGATTAGTAAACTGACTAAGTTATAGTTAATAAAAAAAAAGCCGGCCAAGTGCGAGTCGGACTCGCACACCGAGGGTTCCGTACTCCAAAAGTAAAAGTAAAACAATAATATTATATTAATTTGCTTATTTATCGTTAACTTTGTTTGTAGAGGTTTATCTATCTATCTATATATAAATAAAAATGAATGTTGGTAAGCGCATAACTCAAGAATGGATGGACCAATTCGGTTAATTTATTTTTTTGTATGTTCCTTAAGTTCCACGGAAGGTTTTAATACAAAAAAAAAACAAAAATTAAATTCACGCGGACGAAGTCGCGGGCATCAGCTAGTTGTTAATATAAAAAAAACTATGCTAGTTAGAGCGTTGGTTTTATTTTTCCTGTAAAATATACATAAACCTCTATTGAGGTTAATGATATATGAGGTGATAAAAAAAAACAAAAGCGTGGAGGTGTTTGCATTCTAGCGAAGAAAGGTTTAGATTTTGATTCCTTAGATTTGATAAAACAATATGCATCGGACGAAATATTTGAATGCTGTGGTATTAATATTCCAAGTTGCAATATGATTGTGATTTGTCTGTATCGCACACCAAACTCGAGTGTATCGTCGTTCTTGAATACTCTTGAGCTTACCCTTCATGATGTTTGTACCAAGTATAGTAAGAAAAAAATTGTCATTGCTGGTGACTTAAATATAAATATTTTAAAAAATTCTACAGAGACTAGTATGCTATTTGACATTGCAAAAAATCATAACTTGACATTTCATATTGATAAACCAACAAGGCAAAATACATGTATAGACATTATCATGAGTAACATATCCAGTGCACGAGGCGAACTTCTCAATTTAGGTTTGTCGGATCATGACACCGCACAAATGTTGTATGTGCCAGTGAATAAACCTAAGGAACTCGTAAATTACTATTTTATTTTTAGACGAGATTACAATAAAGATAACATGGAAATGTTTCGCAAACATTTACAAAGCTTATCATTTTCCGAATCGTATAATAACTCTGACTTTAATGTAGCATTTGAAGAATTCTATCGACTGTTTACATTATTATATTATTTATGTTTTCCAAAGATCAGAATAAGAATTACAAACAAAATCTCTAGACCTAAATGGATAACAAAGGGTTTAAAACTAAGTTGTAAAAATAAAAGAGTACTACAGAGACAATTTTATAAACATAAAACCCAAGAAAGTAAAACTAAATACTTAACCTACTCAAAAACACTAAGACGATGTTGTAAAACTGCTGAAAAAAATTGTAATAAGAAATATGTCGCATTTTCAAAAAATAAATGTCGAGCATCATGGGATATTATTAAAGAAAATTCTAATATACGGGTAGATAAAAACTATATCAAAGAAATAAACATAAAAGGGCGTATTTCATCTAATCCCAATGAAATTGTTGAGAGTTTTAATAAATATTTTATAGAACTAACCAATAAAGAGAACGGAAAGCCTTACAATACCAACAAAACAAACATACCTAGCACTATTTTTCTGAGACCTTATTCTATCGATGAGATTATGAATATAATAATGTCATTAAATAACACTAATGCTGCTGGACATGATGAAATACTGACAAAAGTAATAAAATACTGCAAAAATGAAATAGCACCAATTTTAACATACTTAATTAATCTGTCGTTCTGTCAAGGTTGCTTTCCGAATGCTCTAAAATTGTCTGTTGTCAAGCCGCTTTATAAAAATGGCGACAAAAGGCAATTAGGCAATTATCGTCCTATTACACTTGTACCAGTAATGTCTAAAATCTTTGAAAAAGCGATGCATAAACGTATTATAGATTTCACAAATAAATTTAATATATTTAAAAACGAACAATATGGATTTCAAAGTAAAAAATCAACAACGCAGGCTTGCTATAATTTGGTAAGTAAAATTATAAAGAGTATTGATAAAAAAGAAACAGTGATATCGATTTTTATTGACATGTCAAAGGCGTTTGATTTTGTCTCACACGATATCTTATTGAGCAAACTAAATGATTTTGGTATAAGAGGGCCAGCACTGGAATGGATACAATCTTTCCTTAAATGTAGAAAACAGTGTGTAGAAATAGAAAATATAAATGAAAATAATGAAATAGTTTCAATAACATCAACATTTGAAATTAATAATTACGGAGTCCCTCAAGGCACTGTTTTAGGGCCGCTACTTTTCTTATTCTATATTAATGATTTACCCGACATAACAAAATATAATATGACTCTTTTTGCTGATGACATTTCTATTCTGTTGACATGTAATAATAATGACATAAACAAATTCGAATCCGACATTAATAACACACTGATATCAATAATTGAATGGCTCGAGTTTAATAATCTATGCATTAACATCAATAAAACTAATTTTATTCAATTTAGACATTACAATAAAAGACATATAAATTTTAGTATTAACTATAAGGGAAATAAAATAAATGAAGTAACAGATTGTAAGTTTTTGGGAATACAAATTGATCAACATTGTTCATGGAAATGCCATATAAATTACGTATGTAATAAACTAAATAGATTTGTGTACGTGCTGCGTAGACTTGTAAAGACTACTGGTTTAAATACTGCTCTTACGGCATACCATGCGTAGGTGTCTTCAGTGCTTCGTTATGGCCTTATAATTTGGGGAAACTCAACAGACCTCAACAAAGCATTCATAGTACAAAAAAAATGTCTAAGGGCTATTCTTGGAATGCCACCATATGAATCTTGTAAACCTGTTTTCCGAAAACTAAAAATATTGCCACTCCCTTGCATGTACATTTTGGAAATTGCTAAGTTCGTTAAAGAAAACCCCCATATATTTAAATTTAGCCATGATAATGTTGAAAAGAGAACTATGAGAAATCTGAATAAATTAATTTTTGACAGAATTTCAAAAACGGCACTGTGTCGGAAAAATTGTTACGTTATGTGCATAAAGATTTTTAATAAACTACCCGCAGAAATTAGGATGCTCCCACAGAAAAAATTTAATTATAAACTTAAGAAATGGTTGCAAGAAAAAAATTTTTATACTATAAACGATTTCTTGCAACCTTTTCAGTAGTTGAAATTAATAATAATATTACTTAGTTATAAGGACAACTATTAACTATGTAACTAATTACAAATTTGCATGCTACTCTGTGGCGGATTGAAGCGAATGTATTATAATTGTTAAGATCTTAAATGTACTCAATCTGGCAAATAAATAATTTGAATTTTGAATTTTGAATTTTGATCATAATTATTTCAGATTTTTCGATTGGTAAACTTAGGAGATAAGGGGGGGGAAATGGTATTTTTTTCGACATTTTGGCCGATTACTCAAAAACTTTTATATATAGAAATAAATAAAAAACTGTTTTAGAATGCACAAGTAAAGGCCTTTCATATGATACCCCATTCGGTATAATTATCTTACTTTGAAATTTCAAACCCCTGATTTCCCCCCTTTTTAAATTAAACTAATATAATTTTTGCGTTGATTTTATTTTTCCTGTAAAATATACATAAACCTCTATTGACCATAATTATTTCAGATTTTTCGATTGGTTAACTTCGGAGATAAGGGGGGGAGGGGGGACGGTATTTTTTTCAACATTTTGGCCGATTAATCAAAAACTATTATATATAGAAATAAATAAAAAACTGTTTTAGAATGCACAAGTAAAGGCCTTTCATATGATACCCCACTCGGTATAGTTATTTTACTTTGAAATTTCAAACCCCCGATTTTCCCCCTTTTTTTATAAAACTAAAAATAATTTTCGATTTTTCTTTATTCCAATGATGTTGGGCCACTATTATACACAACTATGCCAAATTTCATGTCGATAGCTTTAATAGTTACTGAAATAATCGACTGTGACCGACGGACGGACGGACGGACGGACGGACGGACGGACGGACGGGCGGAGAAAGTCTCACCATAAGGGTTCCATTTTTACCATTTTGGTACGGAACCCTAAAAAGACTATTATCGTAATGAAGTCTACTCCGTAAATCGAATTAAGCGCTGATAGCCTGATGGTTAAACAAGTGTAAATTGAAAATTTAAAACACCCCCGACTTGTGAATGCCAGACTATGTACGGTATACCTGACATTCGGGTTGTTACGTTCCCTCAAATATGGTTGAGCGAAGCAAATGGCTGGGTCATGCGTCATGCTTGTGAACGGGTTTCACCGGCGGGAATGAGACTACTTTCTGTCTGCCGGTCTTAACATGTGTTGAATTATAATTAGATATAATAAGGTATGCTTTTGTGGAGCTTTGTTTTTGTGGAATTTTGTGGAACTTCCCCTCATTGTGGAAACACTGCATACATAGCATATATCTATATATATATAAAAGAAAGTGGTGTTAGTTACACTATTTATAACTCAAGAACGGATGAACCGATATGGCTGAAAATTGGTGGAGAGGTAGCTTAGAACCAGGAGACGGACATAGGATACTTTTTATCCCGGTTCGACCGCGTTTCCGTCAAGTCACTATAAAACGTGGTATAACAAAAACGCATCTGACATGGAATAACAAAACGCAAATGACAGTGGAATAACAAAACGTTAATGACAGCTAAACGTAATTTTGTCTTTGTTGGTTTGTCCATCAATCACGCTGCAAAAAACCTACGGATTGACGTGAATTTTTTGGATAGGTATAGTTGAGAACCTATAGAGTGTAAAGCATCCCGGAAAATCAAAGAGTACCCTCGGGATTTCAAAAACTGAATCCACGTGGACGAAGTCGCGGGCATCAGCTAGTCTATTATATTGTAAACTTGTTTTGAAAAGAGCAACTGCCGAGTTTCTTGCTGGTTCTTCCCGGCATGAACGGCATTCCGAACCAGTGGTAGACTCATCGACGATTCAAAAGCACTTGTAAAAAAGTTTATTTGAATAAAAAATATTTCTATTCTATTCTATTCTGTAACCTAGTTTTCTTTAACGTCATCAGATTCTTCTTATTAATCCTCGATCATCATCTATCTGACACCCACTCATTGAGACAATTCTAATGAGCCCAAACATACTATATCTGCTGTAAGTTGCTGAGAAGTGGGGTATCCCGCAGACAACTTGATTTTGCAGCATCAGCCCAAGGTAACCACGCCTTGGAAATAATCCGAATTAACAGTAGGTACACCAAATTTCAAATCAATCGCACCAGTGAAAGCTTGTAAGACCTTATAGGAATCAAGTAGGATATGAGCTGATGATATTCAAAAGCATGCGGAGATTTTCATAAATTATATAGCTAAGATCCACTTCAAATGCATTAGCCTTCAAACAGAAAAAACCGCATTTAAAACGGTCTATTGGGGAAGCTGCTACGAGGGAACAGACAGACCACACAGATACGTCAAACTTACAACACCCCTCTTTTTTTGTCGGGGATTAAAAATTCGGATTCTGCGATTCTTTTTTACTTTCCAGAGTTAGGTATGTGCGTTTTGAGCAATTAAATATTGCTTTAAACTTTATTGCTTGCTTTAACGGTGAAGGAAAACATCGTGAGGAAACCTGCACGCCTGAGAGTGCTCTATAAAGTTCTCAAATGTGTGTGAAGTCTGCCAATCCGCACTTGGCCAGCGTGGTGGACTATAGCCTAAACCTACCTTTCGGGTGGGAGACTTTTGCCCAAAAGTGGGCAAGCGATGAGTTGAGCTGGTTGAGATGGTGACTGGTATGATAATGATACTATATTATTTACTACCTTTTGCCCCCACATTTTCATCTGCGTGAAATTAGGTTTTGGGGTGGAATTTATAAAAACCGTGAAACACGTATAGTACAATTAACACAACCAGCGTACGTTACAACGTATAGTACAGTTATTTTTAATACAAAGACAAAATAAGTTTCATGGATATAACTTGAAAAATGACGGACTTTAATACAAACTTTTACCCTCTATTTAACCTCCTTAGGGGTTGAAATATAGCAAAATCATTTCCTAGCCTACGTCATAAAAGAAGTCTACTATCAAAATTCAAATTTCTAACTCCAGTGGATTAGGCTGTGCGTTGATACGAGTAGATCAGTCAGGCAGTCAGGACAAATATTTTTCACATGACTGCGCGGCGCAAAGGAGTGGTAATGTGTTTATCAGTCTATGTATGTATGTATGCATGTTTGTTTGTTACTTTGTGGCACTCAAGAGACCAAATGCGTGGGCCAATTTTGATAAGTGGCACATCGTTAGACTTGCCATGCCAGCGCGAGTGTCAACGAGAACATGAAAATTTTAAACATTCAAAATGGCGAATTTTAGACGCCATAATGTGGGGTTCAAAATTTTTTTCTTCAAGTCCTATTGAGTGGAGTATCAAATTAATGGGTTTGAAAAGGTGATTACGAAAATATATTTTTAATTTTTTTTCTTTCCGTTCGCGGCTTCGCTTGCGTGCATCTAAGCCACTTTTGCATCTAAGCAAGACGCATACAAGGATGTTTTTACAAGCTTTTATTTAGCTTGACCAGTTTATTTATTTGTTTGTTTGGGTCAAATCTTGTAAGATGAATTAGAACCACTTCCCGGTTTCCGATTGAGCAGAAAATTTGCATGTACACACATCAAAAGTGTCTAGGGATCAAGCATTTTTATGCGGATTTCTTGAGATTGAGATGTGGCTTTGTAATAAATTTATGATTTTATAAATTTATATGGATCCTTTTTGGTGCATTTCATAATTTCATAATCAGCGATTAAAATCCTGCCAGGAAGTCCATCCTTATAGTGGTGGAACCATCATGGTATGGGCGGGTATTTGGATCGGCGGAAGAACTGAGTTGATTTGGATCAGAGGCAACCTCAACGCTCAAATTTATGCTGAGACGATTGTATCAGACGTCATCGTTCCTCTACAAGTGCAAATCGGTCCCTTATTTCAGTTAATGCATGATAATGCACGACCGCACACCGCAAGAGTTGTAAGACAGACTCTCGCCGCAGCTAACATCAATGTCCTGCCCTGGCCTGCTCAGTCGCCAGACTTGAACCCGATTGAGCATGCATGGGATATGCTACAGAGAAGAGCTCTGCCGAATATGGAGGGTATCCAGTGGCAAGAAGACCTTTTTTTGTTGTTGCAACGAACATGGGCGGCCATTCCACAGCGTGATTTGGATGAACTCATTTTGAGTATGCCAAACCGATGTTCTTGTGTTGTTAGTGTTCGCGGTAGAAACACGGATTATTAATTGTTTAAGTTACCCAATAAAATTTTAAAGAAAACTGTTATTTCAGTCTTTTTTTAGAACTTTAATGTTAGTGGTTCAAATGTCAAAAATCCCTTTATTAGGAAAATGGCAAATTTCTTTATTAATGCAAAGGTGACTTGGTTTATCGTTACTGTGACAAACGAAAACACTTTATTTGATGAATCCTTAAAGAAAATTTTAATTAATATCAATCAGGAGAAAAGTTATTGCAAAAATATATGTTGATCCCTAGACACTTTTGATGTGTGTATATGTAAATCGGAATACGATGCAATATTATTGTGATAATTATGGAGCTGATGTGATGATAGGGACGGAAGATGGCTATCAGAACTCTGTAATAAAACGATGTAACCCCATCGAGTTTGGGCTCATTTGATTCGTCATGACAAGAACTCTGATCCTAGATGATATCTAGAATCTAATGATGTAGCTACTAAAAGCTTGTATTTAAAAATAAAATTTTTAATTTACACTTGTTCAACTGTTTTATATGCACTTGCAGGTACATTATATAGTAATGTTAAAGTAATTATACAATTCAAACGCAGTTGACAATTACCGACGCGTCAGCTGCGAGTAAGTACAGTTTGAACGCGAGGGAAGGACATTAGATTTGCTAATTCGTCCATTTGCATATTATACATTAACGGCTACAGTTTATTTTAATACACTGAAGTAATGGTCTTTTAAGTAAATTAGGTAAGTACCTACCTAACTTCATAAACAATCCACAATGTTCTAATAATCAGAATTCAGAAGTACCTAAGTATTTATTTTATATAGGCTAACTGGTGACTCTACCAAACAAGTCTCTACCACCGGTTCGGACTTTGGAAAGCATATTCTTTTGAGAAGAGACAGCAAGAAACTCAGCAGTTGCTCTTTTCTAAACAAAATTTACTTTGTCAATCTTGTGGGCAGCTGAAAGGCCGATTGCTTCCTTGCAACATGCAACACTATCCCTAAATAATTCCCTACTAATATGTAATATATTATAAATAATTATAACCCCTCTCTGAGAGGAGATTCTAAGCTCAGTAGTGAGCCGTTGATGAGTTGCTGATGATGATAATGGTTATACTTAAATGCGAAAGAATGTTTGAAGTCTACTTTTTAAATTACCTAGTTACGCTAATTTTCGTTAGTCGCTTGTTTTGCGGTGATAAGTTTTTAAATAGGTAGGTAAAGTAACTTATCAGCTTTCATAGTCTCTCATAATGTCTGTCACGCACAGACTAAGGGTTCCTTGTCTTACTGAGGAACCCTTATAAGAGTTATTTATTAAAAACGTATCTACGTTTGGAATTAATGGAACTAGTTTTTCTTGACCTTCGAAATATTTCATATCCACGGTTATTGGTTCCGAACAGTAAATCAAAAAAGCGGATTCAAATACCAAAACGCATACCATGACGATCGAAACCGAAACAGTAATTATAAGTGTATTAAGTATTAACATTTAAAAATGTCTTCATAAAATTAACCGCGTAAAAAACCGAAAATATCCAAGCTGGAAAAGTTATGACGGACATTAGCAAAAACAAATATCATAAATTCGCGTAGGTAATCACCGGCCGAAAATGCGTCGGCTATTGCCCGTACCCGCTTTAAGAAAAAAAAAGGAAAGGAGCTATTTAAAAAAAAAAGAAATTAAAAAATCGATCTGTCAAAATGCTTCGCAGTAAATTTTGCCGCGGCCGCGTTGTGGTCAAGTTGGCGTCGATTGGCCGGTTCGCTGCAGGGGCGTGTCCACATTCGAATAAGGAACAAGTCGTGCGATTTATTTATGAAGTGCATTTCAGTTGTTTATGTAGGTTTTTTACGTTGCACAGTTCAGTATAGTCCCCGCAGGGGCGTGCGGGTCATTTGACTTGGTGATGTCGATCTGGGTACGATAAAACGCCTTAAAGTAAGTTATTTAGTCCTGTGCTATAAACCTTGGCTGGTAAACTGGTGTCGAGTTATCGTAATACAGCTGAGTTTGCACTTTTTTGTTTTTGTTGTCTGCCTTTTTGCCTAGCCTTTTTTTGTATGTAAGATGAAGGAGACTTTATTCGACTCAGGGCCGATTTCACGAAGGTAAAATAAGTCTTCTCCGAGCGTTTTGATATTTTCAGTTTTTGTATTGAAAATCTGCCAAAATATTCTTGTAAATGAAACACGTTCATAATCGTTGAGAGCCAGAGACACACTACTGTCTATGGCACCCGTTTATTATACAGCCAAAGAGAACATCCAAAGAATTACAGATTAAAAAACATATACATACCTAGTCTATCAACAGATTATTTTGATATAAATTACAACACCCCCACTATATCAAAATAAGTAAATAAAGACTTAACTTATTTTACAATACTCAGACACTCTGTAGCCCTAAATCATCCATAAACTTATAATGCTTATTAAAATTTAAAGCCTTGGTCATTAAATCAGCAGGCATATCAGATGTCTGTAAATAATCAATACAAACAATTTTATTTGAACACACAACGCACGGCTAAAATTTATAAGATTTACTAGCTGACCCAGCGAACTACGTACCGCCAACAAAAATATTTAGTGGTTGGTCGTCCTTATCATTTAAGGGTATGAAAAATAGATGTTGGCTGATTCTCAGACCTACCCGATATGCACACAAAATTTCATAAAAATCGGTCCACCCGTTTCGGAGGAGTAAGGTAACTAACATTCTTCTTCTTCTTCTTCTTCTTTATCAACCGATAGACGTCCACTGCTGGACAAAGGTCTCTTGCATGGACTTCCACAGGCCTCGGTCTTGCGCCGCCTGAATCCAGCGGCTCCCTGCGACTCGTTTGATGTCGTCGGTCCACCTGGTGGGGGGTCTGCCAACACTGCGCTTCCCGGTGCGGGGTCGCCACTCCAGCACCTTGGGACCCCAACGACCATCAGCTCTTCGAACTATGTGCCCCGCCCATTTCCACTTCAGTATCGCGACTCGCTTAGCTATGTCGGTGACTCTGGTTCTCCTACGGATCTCCTCATTTCTGATTCGATCCCGCAGGGACACTCCGAGCATAGCTCTCTCCATCGCCCGCTGAGCGGTCCTGAGCCTACTTATGAGGCCCTTAGTTAGCGACCATGTCTCGGATCCGTAAGTCATCACTGGCAACACGCACTGTTCGAAGACTTGAGTCTTCAGGCACTGAGGAATTTTGGACGAGAAGACATCTCGGAGCTTCCCGAACGCAGCCCAGCCGAGTTGGATTCGGCGGCTGATCTCTTTCTCGAAATTGGACCTACCTAGCTGGACTGTGTGTCCCAGGTAAATATACTCGTCGACAATTTCGAGTGCAGAGTTCTCAACAATTACTGGGTGGAGCGGTGCATGAGCATTGGACATGATTTTCGTCTTGCTCATGTTCATTTTCAGGCCCACCTGTTGAGAAACCCTGCTGAGATCGTTGAGCATTGTATTGAGGTCTCTCAGAGACCCTAAAATTCTCGTGTCACAACTAACATTGTGACACGAGAATTTTATTAGATTTACGTTGGTGAAATCAGCCCTTAATTGTCATGCAAGTTAGAAACTTCTTCAAAAAATAATGGCTACATAAACTGATCTGGTAGGTATTGGTCCAAGATCCCAGTGCCGCCAGACCTAAGTTATTTTCTCAGCCATGATTTATGTACGATAGAATAGTGTTCGTAAGTCCTTTCAGTGTATGCGTACCTGTTAGCTTGTGCCGACGGCCAGTTTCCAGATACCAGGTGCTAAAGGTAGGTAAAAACTAGACTAACTTATCTTAAATTCTCAGGGCTGATTTTCATATATGTTTTAAAGAATATTGTAAAAATTAATAAATTAATACTGCCAGACGCTTACCGCCGGCGGTAACTTTTGCCAGACGCTTTGAAGTTCCCAAAAAAATATATAATTTAAGTTAAGTTATATTCTCAGTTACGATTTTTATACATGATACTCAGGGAACTATTGCAATATTTTCTGTAAGCTGCCAGACCTATTGGAGGGGTCAAACATCCCCCGACACACATTAAGCGTCCCCATATGTATGAGCGCTAGAACATGATTCACTCGTTTACTTCTACTACTTTTTAGGGTTCCGTGGTAAACAAGGAACCCTTATAGTTTCGCCATGTCCGTCCGTCTGTCTGTCTGTCTTCATGAAAAAATTCATCCCCACTTTACATGTAGGGGAGGTACCCTAAAAAAAATATTTTTCACAATTTTATTTCACGACTTTGTCGGCGTGATCGATATTTATACCCTTGTCAAATTACAGATTTCTAGTACCAATAGTCTCTGAGCTGAACAGCGGACAGACAGACAGACAGACAGACGGATGGACATGGCGAAACTATAAGGGTTCCTTGTTTACTACGGAACCCTAAAAAGTAGTAGAAGTAAACGATTGAATCATGTTCTAGCGCTCATACATATGGGGACGCTTAATGTGTGTCTGGGGGGATGTTTGACCCCTCCAATAGGTCTGGCAGATTGCAGATGATATTGCAATAGTTCTCTGAGTATTATGTATAAAAATCATAACTGAGAATATAACTTAACTTAAATTATATATTTTTTGGGAGTTTCAAAGCGTCTGGCAAAAGTTACCGCCGGCGGTAAGCGTCTGGCAGTATTAATTTATTAATTTTTGCAATATTCTTTAAAACATATATGAAAATCAGCCCTGAGAATTTAAGATAAGTTAATCTAGTTTTTACCTACCTTTAGCACCTGGTATCTGGAAATTGGCCGTCGGCACAAGCTAACAGGTACGCATACACTGAAAGGACTTATGAACACTATTCTATCGTACACAAATCATGACTGAGAAAATAACTTAGGTCTGGCGGCACTGGGATCTTGCTCTATATTCCTCGTTGCTATTCGATAGGTACTGATACAGATATGATATTTAAAATATTGCAATATAGCTATCGAAATGCGGAAATAGTGATATTATTTGCTGAGCCATTGATACAGTCTCTTAAGACTCTTTCAATTTGGGAGATAAAATGAACAACAGCTGTATGTGTCATCCATACAGACTTGCCTTGTCAATTGTCATGGACAGACATACAAAATTACAGAATCGCATTACCCGTATATTATTGTAATAGTTACTCGTATATCTACCATACCACCTCTCATAACCCCCATCAGCCTGGCGATCGAATGGGACCTATTTTTAAGCTATTGCATAGCTTTTATCGTGGGCTTTGAACTAGGACAAACAGTTTAAGCGCGGCGACCGAATCAAGAAATTCCGTAACGAAAAAAACCTAACACCGTCGTTCAGTAAGCGTTCAACATTTTAGAGGTTCTCAAGTAGCTCTATTTGGCGCAGTAGGCGAGCGGCCGCTTTCTTTACCGTATGGTGTATGATGTCGCAGGTTCGAATCTCACTCGCGAAGTAGTGACAGTTCGCTTTTCTTGTATGTTTGTTTTTTTAATTATTTTTTTTGCATAATTTTTATTATGCAAAAAAATATTGCATAAATATTATAATTGCATAAGTTGATAAAAAATGCTATGCAATATGCAATGCTTTACCGCGGCAGTCCCCGAGTGCCACTTAATTTTTTTTAATTTCTTACAAGATAACTAAGGGTTTCACCGGATGATAAGAGACGATGCAAGTTTACTCAAATATGCGGGGTAATATAAAACCATACCTACCATACTCTTTAATAAGTTTCTACGTACCATCATATGGGAACGCTGAATCGCTTTGGCCACAAGTCGTTGATGTTAGATTGGGAAATAGCCATGGTCAAAGCCTCCCGCTAGACTAGACTAGAGACAATCTAGAAGTTAACTACAATTACTAACCCAAAATGCCCCTAATGGGGTTCGAACTCGTGACTTTCCACTTAATGCTTGCTCTTGGCGTGTTACATACCTGGCTCATCAACCTTATAGGATACGTCGCAAGATCCGTCTTTCCTGTCTTTGAAGTCGATCTCTGCTTTGCTGGGCCCCTCCAGAGATATCGCCAGCTGGCCGGCCCCAGCCTCCCTGGTCCAGACGTTGAACTCGTTGAACCTCCCCGCCTCTCCCCTCTCTAGACCCGCGCCTCCCGCTTTCACTAAATGTGCTCCTGAGTCGCGAAGAGGGCCTACCGTGAACTGGAAGGGTGATCCTGGGAAAGACGGTACATGGTCTTGTATTTTTCTGATGAAAGCCAATCTTCTAATCTAAAGATTTAAGACAGCAATGATAGCTATGTAGTTAGGTTAGGTTCTCCTATTCGGGTTATCGCAGATTCACCTGTGCACTATAATATGTCCCGCGCATATGACTAATCTCCGTGGAGATTCATGGATTCGTGGGAGGACCAAATGTTTTCTATAATAGTTCCATGGGGAGGACATGGGGAGGACTATCTATTCGCATTATTACACGACTGTCCAAAAAAGGGAGTGTAATGTTTTTAGGGTTCATTGTATGGGAGTTTCTTTATTCCGCCATAACTTCTAAATTCCTGAACAGATTTGGATGTGTGGGGTATCGTTAGAATCCTTACATCATCCCAAGTGACACTGGCTATACCTACCTACAATTTTGTCGGGTTTCTTATTTTATTTTAATAACTAACTAGATGATGCCCACGACTTCGTCCGCGTGGATTAAGGATTGTAACTCCCGCGGGAACTCTGTTATTTTCCGGGATATAAAATGGTCTATGTGTTAATCCTGGTTATGAGCTAATTTATGTGGACCAACGACATCAAGCGAGTCGCAGGGAGCCGCTGGATTCAGGCGGCGCAACACCGAAGCCTGTGGAGGTCCATGCAGGAGACCTATGTCCAGCAGTGGACATAGGTAAAGGTTGATAATGATGATGATGATGATTAGACTCAAAGCACCAAAAATATTCACGAAAGACCAGATCTCACCAGGGATATGGATCTCCCGGTACTTGACGGACACGGTGTGGACCCCCAGCTCCTTGGGGACGAAGTGCACGGAGTAGAGGCCGTCCACCACCTCCTGGATCTCCGCGTCCTCGGAGACGCCGCCGGGGCTGGTCACTGTCGCCGCCAGGTCGAACGAGGTGATGCCTGTAAAACAATTTTTGAAGTGAAAACTTCTTTCAAGAAAAAGATTAAAAACCAAATAAAAGTCAACTGAATTTGACCTATTTACTTCGCAGTCCTCTCTCGCGCATTCTAATATTTTCAGTAATTATTGTAAAAACCTCAGATACTTTTAATAAAATGTGTTCAATTATTGTATTCGACAATTAACTTACGGATATTTTAGACATACTTTTATTATCATATACCTACCTAGTGGTCCGGGAGCCAGTGACATCCCTAATACATTTCACGAATTTTCGCTCGAGAGGAAATAATTGACCGAATTTGTACCTGGCTCCCGGACTATAGTTTTTGATAGAGAATAAGAGCAATAAACTTAAAAGTAGGTAGGTAGGTAGGTTTCGCCATTTTTCTCTATCAAAATCTACGTATACAAGTACTAGGTATTATATTATGTGCCTGGACCTACAAACTATTTTGGCTAGCGTGGCGCATTCGTTTCATCGTTTTTATTAGGCCCGCCCGACTTCAACATACGTGTACAAACTGAAAGTATTTTATACTTTTACGTGGCGTTTACTTTTACGTATATAATCGTAGTATTAATGCTTCCTTACTAATACATGTTATAAATGCGAAAATGTGTCTGTTTGTTGGTTTGTCCGTCAATCACGCTGTAGCTTTGTCTATGGGTTGACGTGATTTTTGGACAGGTATAGTTGAGAATCTGGCATAGGCATCCCATCATCAAAGAGTTCCCGCGGGATTTTTTAAACTAAATCTACGTGGACGAAGTTGCGAGCATCAGCTAGTACCATAATAAAACTATATCAAAAATATCCGTAATTTTATTGTCAAGAATAATAAATTGACCACATGTTGTCAAAAGTGTCAGATTTTTACAATTTTTACAATCTGAATATGCGCGAGAGAGGGATGCGAAATGTAATAGCTCCTTTTAATATTCTCCTCTCTCCTCTAAATAAGCAGAGAACTTGTATTAGGATTGGGATCGAACTAGTTCATCAGCTCATCATCAGTCAGTTTCTTAATCGTTTAATGATTTTTTTTTGTAGGGGAAAATCATATGGGTACGCCTTACCGACTTGTTTAAATAATACGTTAACAGTATTTAACTTTTTTATTTTCCGGGATAACAAATAGACAAATAGCCTATGTCACTCCCCAGATTTCAACTATACCCATGCAAAACATCACCTCGATCCATCACTCCGTTGTTGCTGCGTGATTGAAGGACAAGCCAACAAACAAACACACTCTTATAATAATTATGACTAAGGATAGAACGGAAAAGTGGGCGGAGCATTAATTCTGCCAACAACGGAGTCGCGTACAAAAGCTAGTATTGAAATATTTGTGGTTGTCAGAATGTAGTAAATCATTAGTTATGTAGGTTATTATTGGTGTTGCCTGAAAAGGATCGCTTAATTTCAAAAAACTAAAAATTATTTATTTCACGTAGGCCAAGCTGTGGCTCTTATGACACGCCATGACTCCACCACCGGTTCGGAAAGCGGATTCTGCTGAGAAGAGCCGGCAAGAAACTCAGCAGTTGCTCTTCTCAAAATAATCATTTTACAATATTATTATGTAGCTATTACATTGTAATAAGTTTTTTATACTATCTTGTGGGCAGCTGGATGCCAAGCCGATTTAACCATGCATCCTTTGTTAGAATATAATAAAATAATCAAGCCAAGCCAATATTTCCACAATGAGGGGAAGTTCCAAAAATACGTACTACAATTCCATTTATGTTAAGACGGACAGACAGAAAGCAGCCCCATTCACGCCAACGGAACCCGTTCACGAGCATGACGTCCATCCAGCCGTTGCTTCGCTCAACCATATTTGAGGGAACCAGACTAAGGGCTAAGTAGAGATGAGGCCGCCAAATACATTGTTATGGTTTTTTGTTGTTATAGGTGTGTTATGCGGTGTAAAATAAAAAAATATTCATTAATTCATTCATTCCTTCATTCATTCATTACCTGGCATCTTGAAGGTGAGTTTGCAGTTGGTGCCGACCTCGGTAAGCGGTGCGGAGTCGCGATGCCTTTGGATTTTCTCTCGCTGCCTGTTGCTGCCTTCACCGGTTACCTTTATTATGACAATTAGATATGTGCTTACTAGCAGTATAAAGTTTAACCTAAGAACCCTATAATAATATGTCCCAATGGGGAAGAAAACTAACAAATTTTCTTACAGATGTCGTTTGTAAAGCTTGACTTCATCTTGACTCATATAGCCGTGTTTTTCAGTGATCGAAGCGCATAGGAGATAAGTAGTCGACACTCGACAGTAGGTAATAGGAATTTCAGGGATAAAAAAAATACTTCTGAAAAGTTTCACAACTTGACATTGACATTGATTTTTTTTTACTTAACTTATATTCTTGAATCTTGATGTATACGTAAATTAGGAGTTGTTTTTTGTATTTATTTACTAAAGTTTTGTACGCAATTTTATGGCCATAATATGTGGTGAAATGAAATATTTATTTTTCCATTAAGGTCCGATTTCACCAATGTAAAATAAGTCTTATCCGAGCGTAAATTTGATATTTTAACATAATTTTTAAACTGTCAGAACGCCCAATTTATTCCTTTCCTCGGTAAAACGTCACTCGACGTTGGTGAAGTCGGCCAATTTTGAAAGTTGCTTGTAGGAGGTTGTTGGAAAAGAATGAATTGAAGAAGAATGGCAACTCGGCAACTTCCATACCTTGACAGTGAAGGGCGATCCCTCCACGTGGTGATCGGCGAACTTGAGGTTGACGATGTAGTAGCCGGGCTCTGTAGGCTTGTAGCTGATGGCCAGCACACCGTCCTTGCTGTCCGCGCACTGGATCTCCGCTTTACTGGGACCTGAGGTGGACAACACAAGAGGGAATAGATATTTTCTAGTCAAGCGCGCTCCATCAGACTGCATCTTCACTTACCATCAGGTGTAAGGAAAAATATTTTAACGTCATTTTACCGAAGTTAATTAACTCACAAAGCAGTAATAGCTGGTTAGTACTGCTGTATATTCGATAGTTCATTCGAGGGGTCGCAGGTTCGACCCGGGCACGCACCTCTGTTTTTTCTTAAGTTATGTATGTTTAAGAAATTAAATATCACAAGTTTCAACGGTGAAGGAGAATATCGTAAGGAAACATGTGTGCCGTGACGTGACCAGTTTTCTCCGAGCCCCAGTTCTTTGAAGCCCCAGTTTCAAGTTTCATAATTGTGTTTTTAGTGCAATTGACAGACAAAAGTGATTGTTTTGTTTTTTGACATTCGTGAAACAAATTCGTGACATTCTTTTTCGAAAATTTTGTTTTTAAGTGTCACTGTAATTTATTTTTTTGTGTGAGTTTCTAGTTTAATAATCTATATATACTAGTGGTTCGCCCCGAACTGAGACCTCGCGGTAACGGTATCCCATGATTATTCATTCAATCGATACATGATAACCAAAACTGACATTATTATTATGCCCGTTTTCACCAAACATACCTAAATCATCCCCTAAGTAGGAGTCTCTTAACGTAGGTAGCTCCTAAATACAATCCTAAGTCCTAACATCCGTCCCAATATCCTTTTAGGTGTCCCGTACAGGATCGTGATAAATAAGTTGACAGAAAACATCAATCACCTAACTTATAGGTAGCCCGTAAAGGTTAGGGAACGTTAGTGAAAACATTGAATTATTTATCAAACATTGAATTTAACTCGTAGTTCCATGGGAATAGTTACTGACTGCGCCATCTATTAGCATTATTGTGAAGCTATGTTGATGCTATATGAATTACTGACGCCCATTAAAAATTAAATAATCTCGTTTCTTTATAATATTCATATAATTTTAGTATTTGTTGTTCAAGTACAGGATATAAGTGACCTAAAAACATAAAATCAGTTTGAAAATCCATAGCGGATTTTTCTAGAGAGCGTCTTCAAGCGAGCGTATAAAATCGCCACTTTGAAAGCCCCCCATTTCGTCAATTTTAAGGGAAAAATTAAAAAAAAAATATTTTTGTACTCAGTTCAAAATTATCTTTAAAATGATACGTAACAATTTTATGTAACGCGATTTTTTTTTTTTACTTCGCATTCGCTTCTATGAGAGCCCCCCTGAAATAAAGATTTTTATAACTTTTTAAGCCATTTTCGGCTGGAGGCCATCGGTTTACATATTATATCTAAATTTGAAGTAATTACGTTCAGTAATTCAAAAGTTATAAGGCTCTGACAGACGGACGGACGGACGGACGGACGGACGGACAAGTGCAAATCGCCCTATACTAGCGGCACGCTATGATGGCCGGTTGACGTTTGTCCGCTCATGAAGTTCCGTATTAATTGATAACGACTTTGAAGGAAATAATTGTATTACTTTATTGACGATAGTGATGTGCAGAGATTCACACACCAAAAAAGAGAAAACGAGCAAAACCAGTCGTTTCCACATCACTATTGTAATGTGTCAAACCGGCCATCATAGCGTGCCGCTAGTGTAGTTAACTCAAAGACCTTCGCTTCGCTCGGTCGATAAAAGAAAGTGGTGTTAGTTACACTATTTATAACTCAAGAACGGATGAACCGATTTGGCTGAAAATTGGTGGAGAGGTAGCTTAGAACCAGGAGACGGACATAGGATACTTTTTATCCCGTTCGACCGCGTTTCCGTCATTTCACTAGGTATATAACGTGGTATAAGAAAAACGCATCTGACATGGAATAACAAAACGCAAATGACAGTGGAATAACAAAACGTAAATGACAGCTAAACGTAATTTTGTCTTTGGTTAAGTATGGTAAAAAATTTGAAAATTATAAAAAGTGTTATAATAAAGCATTACTGATATTATAAATGCGAAAGTGTGTTTGTTTGTTGGTTTGTCCTTCAATCACGTCGCAACAGAACAGCGGATTGATGCGATTTTGCATGGTTATAGTAATGGATGTAGTAGTGGTTCCTCAGACCGGGAGAGCTACCTTTTATCTCGGATAATGAAAGAGTTCCCGCGGGATTTTTAAAAACTAAATCCATGCGGACGAAGTCGCGGGCATCAGCTAGTTATTAATAATTTTCTCGCTGACAGCTCGCAACTAAGAGGAACAGTTTAAGACTTTTGTAGGCTCTAATGAGTTTATTTGTCGTGTTCCCCTTAGCTTAGGGTATTCTTCGCGTCGGTTGCAATTTGACGTCGCCGCATTTTTCATTGCGCTGCTCGACGCCTCCCGGACTCCTTCACGCCCAACGCTGCGTGACTCCTCCGATGCTCGTTCGCGCCCATCGCTGCACGACCCGACCGACGCGACGCCCCTCGCGCCCATCGCTGCGCGAGCACCGTGAAACCCTTCGCGCCCATCGCTGCGCGATCTGACCGACGTCTTTTCCGCACCTAGCGCTACGCGACTCTATGGCTGCCTCTCCTTTCTCGCGCCTAGTGCTGTGCTTCTCTCGATGTCTCGACTGACGTTTCTCGCGCCTATCCTACTGCTGCGCTGCACGTCTCGACGCTTTTCGTGACCAACGCTGCACGAACCGTCCGACGTTTTTCTCGTCCTAGTCGCTTCGCCGTCATGGTCATTGGTTTCGGTTGTTACCCTTCATCCATTTTCATTATTTTTTTGTTTTTCTTCACTCCCCAGGGGGGTGATGTGGCGTACAACCTCTTTTAATGAGGTTTGAACTAGCCAGCAATCTATCAGCGAGAACGTTTTGAGTTCCGAACATTGAAAACATATAAATAGATGCGCAAGCTGTCTGCGCCAGAATAATTCTGTATCAATAGGCAGGCCACGTCCAAAATCCTAGTGTCTATATTTTTATATATTATATTTTATTTTATACTTTAATATAATATAGTTTACCCAGTCACGAAGTCTATTATTAATTTATCCAGCAATAACAATATGGGGCGGCTGAAGAGCCCCATACATGCACACCTGAGAGTTCTTCATAATGTTCTCAAAGGTGTGTGAACTGTGAAGTCTTTCAATTTGCATTGGGCCAGCGTGGTGTACTATGGGCTATAAGTCATATGGGCTATATGGGCGCTCAGTAGTGAGACGTTGATGGGTGGCTGATGAATTAAGTCACAGTGCGCCAGGCTAGTGGCGATTGGGCTGCCTGCAGTATGATCTGCGCTGCAACCCACACGCTGGCGAATTGAGGTGATGATGATGATGATGATGAATCATCTTAGTCATACCTTCGATGGACAGCGAGAGACCACCATAACCAGCGTTCCTCGTGTCGACCGTGAAAGTATTCTCTCCATGGGTCTTGCCTTCCTTCAGAGCTGTTCCAGATACCTGCAACATAAAAAGTAAGTATATAATATTAAGCACTGATAGCCTAGTGGTTACGACTGTGGTCTCCTATTCGGGGGGTCGCAGGTTCGATACCGGGTACCTCTGACTTTTCGAAGTAAAGTGCGTTTAAGAAATTAAATCACATCATCATCATCACATCACATGCTTTAAAGGTGAAGGAAAACATCGTGACCTGCATTCCTTAGAGTTCTCCATAATGTTCTCTAAGGTGTGTGAAGCCCGCCAATTCGCATTGGGCCAGCGTGGACTATGGCCTATAACCCTTCTCTGAGAGGAGACCTCGCTCAGTAGTGAGCTGGTGATGGGTTGATAATGATGATGATGATGACATGATATTAGACATGGTTGGGATGCATAAGTCATCACTGGCAACACGCACTGTTCGAAAACCTTGGTCTTCAGGCACTGAGGACTTTAGACGAGAAGACATCTCGAAGCTTCCCGAACGCTGCCCAACAGAGTTGGATTTGGTGATTGATCTCTTCCTCGAAATTGGACCATGACTCACGCCGGAAGGTGCAGTGTTGGCACACTGCCCACTAGGTGGACTGACGATATCAGACGAGTCGCAGATAGCCCAAGGTGTTGAACTGTTCAGTTAAGTGAGTAGTGACATATTTCGCAGAGCTAATGGTCTTTGACGTCCCAAGGTGTTGGAGTGATGACCCTGAACCTGAAAGCATAGAGTTGGCAGACTCTCCACAGTATCAGATGAGTCGAAGGGAGACGCTGGATTCAAGTGGCTCAAGATCGAAGCACGTGGAAGTCTATGCAAGAGACATAGCTAGGTCCAGCTATGTAGACGTCTATCGCTTGATAAAGACGAATAATAATAGGTACTTAAGAATATTGAAGAACTTGGTTTTTCAATTATAATTTCTTAATGTTAATATTATAATACCAGCCCAGCAGTGGATTGATGGAGATGCTGATGGCAGTGACAAATATGTAAACACAAAAAAAATCCTGAACCCTTACCTTAACTTTCTTAGCGTCTCCAACCTCCTGTTCTAGGACGGTGATGTTGAAGGGGGAGTTCTGGATATGCACGCCCATCTTCTTGACTGATACTACGTGCTGCCCAGCCTCGCGTGGCGTAAAGCTGATGCCGATGTTGCCTGAGGGTAGGCGCTTGAGGAAACAAGGCTCTTCGAGACCGGAAGGTGCCTGGAAAATGGAAATACAAAAAAATACAAAAATATTTATTTCAGTACCAATGTTAACAATACTTAGTATTAATTGAGACCATCCCAGTAAGTAACTAGTATTACTACTAGTACTTGTGGCAGGAGGCCCCTGGGTGTATGTAAGTGTATGTGTGTGTGTGTGTGTGTGTGTGTGTGTGTGTGTGTGTGTGTGTGTGTGTGTGTGTGTGTGTGTTTTAATTTAAAAGAACATGCAGGTCAGTACATGTTATATGTACACTTGTTGCATCAGATCTTCCGTTTCATCATAATTTAATTTATGCAACGACTCAATAAGGAGTTTTTTGCAGTTGTGAAGTGATAATGGAGAAATATTTAATTTATTGTTAACTAGCTGACGCCCGCGGCTTCGTCCGCATGGATTTAGTTTTTAAAAATCCCGCGGGAACTTTCATTATCCGAGATCAAAAGTAGCTCTCCCGGTCTGAGGAACCACTACTGCATCCATTACTATACTCATGCAAAAAATCGCATCAATCCGCTGTTCTGTTGCGACGTGATTGAAGGACAAACCAACAAACAAACACACTTTCGCATTTATAATATCAGTAATGCTTTATTATAACACTTTTTATAATTGTCAAATTTTTACCATACTTAGCCAAAGACAAAATTACGTTTAGCTTTCATTTGCGTTTTGTTATTCCATGTCAGATGCGTTTTTCTTATACCACGTTTTATAGTGACATGACGGAAACGCGGTCGAACGTCTCCTGGTTCTAAGCTACCGCTCCACCAATTTTCAGCCAAATCGATTCATCCGTTCTTGAGTTATAAATAGTGTAACTAACACCACTTTCTTTTATATATATAGATTATGTTGTAAAGATGTATCGATTTCCTAGTAAATTGTCGAGAAGCAAATTTAGTTTTACTTGGTATTTTATGTACAGCCATATTTCTTCTCCTCCTTTTAGGTTTGCCAGGGTCCGGAGGTACAATTTTCTAACCGTTAGTAACGCACAATATCTATAAAGTCAACGGTTGAAAATCTGTATGGTTTAAAAACATAACTCGTTCCACCTCAAGAAACTTTATTTTTGAAGCTGCTCCCCATACTGGGATGCAATATGCCAAAACGGATTGACCCAATGTTACATAAATCTGGGTTAACAATTTTTTTGTCGTCAGAGTTTTAAAAATCCAGATAAGTTTCCTAATTCTGCCATTTACAAATTCAATATGGGAGTGCCATGAGAGTCGCCAATCTAACATTATGCCTTATAAATTTTACTAAAGTTTTGAAAAAAGCAGGCGGACTACTTGGGAGTTCTCTCTCACTACACTTATCCTCCGAGTGGTGTTGAAGGAAAAACTGGCGAAAGTACGATCCTTTGAAACCAGTCCCAGGAAGAAGAGAATAAGAAGACGAAGCTACAGATTGGTAATTTTTGGCGATACCTAAAAGATTACTATGCCTAGGGCTATTGATAATATTGATAGATAATTCCAATCACCAATTTAAAAGGAACTGCCGATTTTCTTGCTGGATCTTCTCGATTGTAACGGCATTCTGAACCAGGTGGTAGCTTAATAACAAAACCTTTTCTAAATATATTCTTATTACCTGAATAGAAGCGTTAAGACTGCGGAGATCGTCATCGTTGACTTTGCCGGGCAGGGTCACCTCGCTGCAGCTGCCGACTGATATCTGGTTCCTTTTGCGACCCTCTCCTGTAACCTACAACAGATAGGCCCAAATTTTATTAAGATGATAAAAATGACAGGTTCCGGGTTCGAATCTAGGTGGGGACAATTTGAAAATTTATAATTTCTTAATTATTTATAGTCTGCCCTGGTAGGAGGCTTTGGCCGTGACTAGTTATCAAACCTTACCAGTGAAAACGTGCTGAAAAGCGATTCAATGTTCAAGTACAATGTGAATTTGCTTAGAAACCGATTTAGGTTTATGAGTTTAATTAGACCACCACCAGGTAAGATCGTAGTAAGAGGCCAATCTGTCACCTAATAAATATAAAAGTATCCATTTAAAGTGCGGAAGAGAGACTCTATTAAGTACGCTATGAGTCTAGCCAAAAAAGTTACGCAAAACTCTAAAAAAAAATACCTTGGCTGTAAAAGGAGAGCCTTTGATATGCTTGTCACCAAATCTGACGCTGACTTTATACTCTCCAGGAGCTGTGGGCAGGTAAGACACCGCGACAGTGCCATCTTTGTTGTCGTGGCATGTAATCTGGAAGTTAAAAAAAATACTACTTTTTATACAGGATTGGGGAGCCTGATGGTCACTCCGCTCGGGTCTGCAGAAATTTCCTTTCACTGCCTTACACATGTCACGCTGATGGTGATAAAGAAGAACGCATCCGAACTCATCGCCAGTCCACTACTAAGGATAGAGTGAGAAGGGTTTATAGTAGACCATTATTTATTTATTTTTCATTATTAACATTATGGCTCGCAGTTTCTCAGTCAAGTTATAAATAATCCTTAGCCAACAAGGCTTGCCAAATCAATGGATTACGAAGCAGAATTACGATAGCCGTAGTTCATAGTTCGTAAAACTGATGGACATTGGACGCGAAGGCTCTGGAATGGCAATCACGCGTGGAAGTGCACGGTATTCACGGACGCTCTACTAATTAGACCTAGGATGTAAGACCGTAGTGTGAAAATGACTCTACGGGAGACTCATGTCTAGCAATCTATTGCTTGCCAACAAAAGGGGATAGCTCACCTCAGCTTTGCTGGGACCTTCAACTGCCATAGACAGCCCACCAGCACCGGCGCCCTTGGTGCTGATGGTGAACTGGCTGGGCTCCCCACTGACTCCCGAGACGAGTCCAGGTCCATATGCCGTCACGTAGCCCGAGGATATGGAGTCCACGTGGAATTTGTAGGGGGAACCTGGAAATAACGAGAATATGTGTGAACCGGTTATTTTGACCATAAGGAAACCTGCACGCCTGAGAGTTGTCAATAATGTTCTCAAGGGTGTGTG
The DNA here is from genome assembly GCA_029955525.1 of Oeneis ivallda. NCBI lineage: Eukaryota > Metazoa > Arthropoda > Insecta > Lepidoptera > Nymphalidae > Oeneis > Oeneis ivallda. Next base: position 4,044,975 of record JARPMR010000027.1, on the reverse strand, counting down.
AAGTCTGCCAATTCGAATCGGTCAAGCGTGGTGGACCTATAACTATTCTCTGGCAAGAGAACTGAGCTCAGTAGTGAGCCGTTGATGGGCTGCTGTTGATAAGATATGGATTCCATTTCCATACCTCTAACTCTAGATCACTCTTCCTTTACAAAGCTTCTAAGTAATTTAGAAATCATAATCACCTTGTCCACTGCTCGACAAAGGTCTCTTGCGTGGGGACTCCCACAGGTCTCGGTCTTGCGCCGCCTGAATCCAACGGCTCTCTGCGACTAGTTTGATTTCGTTGGTCTATCGGTTGATAAAGAAGAAGAAGAATCACCTTGTACATGTTCTCCGTTATACTTCACGTAGAGTTCATGCACGCCCTCCTCGCGCGGGTCGTACTTGATGCTGACAGTGCCATCCCTGTTGTCCTCAATCACTGGCTGGTCAATATGGCCGCTCGGCATCTTCACTTCCGCTGCAATATAAATGGACTTTTATTTCTTAATCATCATACTTCATAATTATTATCATACTAATATTATAAATGCGAAAGTGTGTTTGTTGGTTTGTTCTTCAATAACGCCGCAACAGAGCTACGGATCGACGTGATTTTTTGCATGGGTATAGCTGAGGATCTGGAGAGTGACATAGGCTTAGAATACTTTTTATCCCGGAAAATCGGAGTTCCCGAGGGACTTAAAAAACTAAATCCACGCAGACGAAGTCGCGGGCATCAGCTAGTAATATTGCAAATGCGAAAGGGTGTTTGTTCGTTTGTCCTTCAATCACGTTTCAACAGAGCTACGGATCGACGTGATTTTTTGTATGGGTATAGTTGAGGACCTGGACAGTGACATAGGTTACAATTTATTCCGGAAAATCAAATAGTTCCCGAGGGACTTTAAAAACTAAATCCACTCGGATGAAGTCGCGGGCATCAGCTCGTAAGAAATATTTCTTTATATTTAATTGTCTTGACTGCCTCGTTGGTCTAGTGGTTAGCATGTTCTACTGTGGATAAAGAGGTCCCGGATTCGATTCCCAGATCGGGCCAATAAATCTATTGGGGTTTTCTGTCAAGAAACTCTCAGTACTAGCCCGGAGTTAGGAAGCTGGGAGTGTGTCACTGTCAACTCCGTGCCTCGAAAAGCACGTAGAGCCGTCGGTCCTGCGTCTGATGTCTCTCCGATCGTGTCTGATATCCGTCCCATCGGATTATGAGAGTGAGGGAATAGAGAATGCACCTATGTTTGCGAATACACTTATGCACTATAATATCCCCCGCGTATGGCTAACTTCTGAGGAGGTTGACCGCCATGATCGGACTCGGTTGGGAGGACATTATTTTTAATTATCTGAACTGATGACAGGAAGACTGGTCCATAACATTTTTTGCGTATAGGTCACTCTGACTGTATAGAGCAAGAATGCATCAACTAACACGTTCCATTTTTCAAACACATAACCGCGAAACTGTTAGTGTTAGTGTAATGGAATAGCCAGTATCCTTTTGTTTTCACTTCCGTCTATTTTAACCATAAATATATTTTCATTTATTTATAAAGATTTATATAGCATTAATTCTTAGTACATTACGTTTATATTTGACGATGCAACTATCTGTAAACTTTTGTATAGAAAATTTCTTACGTAGAGATATTATACTAAAATTGAGATAACTCACATTTTTAACCGACTTCTGGGCTTCTTTTTCTAGACAAAAGTCTTGCTATGATATAACTACACTAACTGCCGCACTCAGAGTCCCTAATCGTTACTTAACGACTTAATCTTGGATTGTAAAAAGTTACATTCTCAGAAGTTAACGCTTCGTTTTTACATTAATGACAATTCAGTAATAGATTTAATGATAATTAATTAATTAATCATTAAATAATATAATTTAATACATGCGGCTGAGTGCGGCAGTTAATCACAAGTCAATGATTAATTAATCATAATTTAATGAATGACTCTGAGTGCGGCAGTTTGTACACAATTCACTAATTGTGATTAATATAATTACAAACCTTTGCGACTGTCAATATGGAAGATCGACAGGAAATTTAGAGGCGTGTAGGAAAGTCCGAAACCAGTTTTGTTGAAACTAATCTTATGACATTCAGAGTACACTATAGGTATTTCCTCTTTATCGATTTCTGACACTGAGAAATATTTCTTTTTACTGTCTATGTAGAATCTAGATATGTCGTTCCAGTCGCTTTCGTTGTCGTTGCCACCAACGATAGAATTCCAGAGTCCAGACAAATACGCCATTTATCCAGTTTTGCAACTCTTGAAACGAAATGTGAATTTTGAAATGTGTCGTGTGGTATGTGTTATAAAATGGCCATGTTTAATGGTTGTATCCTTTGTTTCTAGTGTGGTATAATTTTTAAATATTAAATAAAATTACGTTTGCTGGTGAATGATGTTTTGGAAGATATTTATTTAACTTTTTGATTTTTTAAGCTATTGCATAGCTTTTATCGCGGGCTTTGAGCGCGGCGACCGAATCAAGAAATTCAGTAACGAAAATAAACCTAACACAGCATCGTCTAACGTCGTTTCAGTACGGCAGACTCCGGCACGGTGTTTGTGTGCGTGTGACTAGACGAATGCTATGCAATAGCTTTACCGCGGCAGTCCCCGAGTGCCACACGTATTCCTTTTTTATCTAGAGTACTACATGGAATATGCCAGTTGAGCATTATTGAAACGCAAAAATTAAAGTTTAAGTTAAGTTTAGTTGTGTAAAGTTCATGCTAAATAATCACTGTGAAGCTTATGACGTCATAATTTTATACATACTACGCTGCTAGACCCTGCTATATATATATTATATGCTGAATTTCGTGATCAAACTAAAAACAGCTATATATTTGTTATCTCATCAGCTATTTGGATTATATATTCATTCTTCACTGTTTTTGTGCTTTTGAGTAAAAAATATAGTATGTTTTTATTTTACGGCTACATTGCTCCATTAAAGCAATAAAAATTATACTCTTGTCTTAGAATAAATCTTGTTTTGATTCTAAAGTTTCAAAAAAAAGTCGTTCTCAAAAACTTTTTTTACTAAATGATCAAGCAAACATGAAATGAAAATTTGAAATGTTTCGTACGAATATAGTCGCTCTTTCAGAATTCGTATGACGGTATTAGACATTTTATTAGATAACAGATATTAATATTAGAGTTTTGATAACTCTGAGGTTCGCAGATGAATAAGATCAGAATAAAATAAGGGTCCTCTTGTTTTTATGTCATATAAAAACATCACCGCAGCTATGCAAATGTTAAAGAATGCCAATAAATTGTTGACACGCGAGCTCACCGCGCGACTATTTTATACCCATATGACGTCACACGTACGGCAAAACATCATGTCGCTAAGTATAAAGATTTTATTATATAAAATGTGTTGTTTATTCGAAAGTTTTGACACAAGGAATAATAAAAATAGTTGGCAACTTAGTAGGCGCGCCTCTGTGTTTATTATTAGGGTACGGCTATATGTCGGCGGGTATTTTTTCACAAAATTTTTCGATTCGAATTCGAATACGGATTCGGCTAGACATTACACAACGGAAATCGCAGGTCCCGTCGTGAGCAAACGATTAGGTCATGGTTAACATAAATTACATGTTATTTTATTTATTTATTTATACAACTTTATTGCATACAAGATCAAAAAATATATAATAAGTAAAGATTGGATAGAAGCAGGCGTTACTTTGCGGAAGTTCATGATTTTGCTAATCATGAACTTCCGCAAACTACACTGCCTTGTAAAGTCGACATCTCCTGAGGACGCTCCGGTGTCGGGGCAAATCGTGCGTCGAGATTAGTGTAAAAGTGTTTTGTGGTGGTGCATGTGAGTGGTGGTGGCATTACTTGCTTGGGAACTTTGCTTTCTTGCTTGCTTGGGAAGGTGAACCGTGCTTAGCTTGTTACTGCATGTTTGACCATACAGATTTTTTCTGTTGGCGGATTATAGCAAAGTAATTCTAACCTTTTCTTGCCAATAAGTAAAGAAACAATTTAATACAAAAGGCGGCCTTATCACTAATAATGATCTCCTCCAGGCAACCTAGACTAGAGAACATATTAATTAATGTACTAAGAGAAGTGGTATCGCAATAAGTGCATAGGAATACAGATCAATATTAATTACACATATATACACTCTAAATATTTATTTAAAATTAGTATGATACATAAACATATAATTAGTACCTACCCTATTTTTTAAAGCTAACATGTTAACATGGTTAATATGTAAACATTATTTGAATGGGCAATACAAATATTTATATTTCTATTATTATATTTGTATTCTTTTCCATTCTGATGTTGATAATAAATTCAAATTTTGTAATACTAGATCTAATAAATATCTCGAATCAAAATATAGGTTTTTCTACTCTGATGTTTCTCTCAACGATTCTCCATCGTCACGTAAAATGTTCTGCTTGATAGAGTAAACATATTCATATTTATATCTATATATATAAAAGAAAGTGGTGTTAGTTACACTATTTATAACTCAAGAACGGATGAACCGATTTGGCTCAAAATTGGTGGAGAGGTAGCTTAGAACCAGGAGACGGACATAGGATACATTTTATCCCGTTCGACCGCGTTTCCGTCAAGTCAATATAAAACCTCTGGTATAACAAAAATGCATCTGACATGGAATAAAAAAACGAAAATGACAGTGGAAGAACAAAACGTAATTTTGTATTTGGTTAATTATGGTAAAAACAATTATAAAAATTATAGTTTAACGTACCTAATTGATAATATCATCAGTAATATGTTTTCTCTTTGAATCATCATTAACAATGCCGCGAGCAAGACGATCAAATGTTTCCTGCTACAAAGCTACGGATTGACGTGATTTATTGGATAGGTATAGTTGAGAACCTGGAGGGTGACAAAGATTTCCCGCGGGATGTTATGAACTAAATCCACGCAGACGAAGTCGCGGGCATCAGCTAGTTTCTGATATAACTAAGGTCACTATAACTCCGTGCTACCATTGTCGTCCGTGTATCTTGTATGATACCTACGAATTCGTAAACAAAGTAAACAAAACATAGCCAATGCATATTTCTGTAGTTAAAGGTGGATACATAATGTAAATAATGTAGTTCATTGCTGTGTAATTTGTTGCTGTTATTTTTTGAGTGCCAACTATTTACAGTGAAGTTGCGTGTCATCAAATTATATCAAAAACTTTTTAATCAACCAAACCAATCTAGATATTGAATTTTTACTGGAATAATGTGAGTTCCAGTGCAGTATGTAATACTAAAGACGATGATGATGATGATGATGATGCCGTCCATTCCAGTTTACTACATTACTAGTACGGAATAACGTGAGCCGAGCCTAATTTGCAAGGCCTCATATAACCCTGCCCTTACCAGAAACTATTTCATAAAGCGTGCGCCACATCTCCGCTAATATATTTACAAGCAACATTTCCGTTAGTTGACAATTTGACGATATCTGAATGTCAACATGTCTGGTCTGACTCGCGTTTTGAATTTTGCCAATAATAATATTAAAGGTATCAACGGATAGTAAAATCATGTGACGATTGAAAGCGATGTTTTGCGTAATAGGTAGGTACATATTATAATAGATATGATTCGCCTCTATTTTTTCTAAGAGCTTTATTTTTTTCTTGGGAGCCACTGGGATTGACTGTACTGCTCTCGTAGAGATAGAAATCAGATTTTTAGAACTCATTATATTTATTATTTCTGTCTTAAATTACTTCGGACTATTCCATGGATCTTTATGGTATGACTAGTTCTAAACGACAAAGCCGTTAAAGCTAAGCGATTATAGGCATTGAGAATTTATTTCGTAAATCGCAGTTCACAGAAAACTGCTTGGAGACGCTTGTGGCGTTCTAAAATTACCTATAATAAAAATTGCATGAATCATTGCAAAGACCGCAATTATGGCGATTGACTTAATTTATGGTATATACTCCTACTAATATTATAAATGCGAAAGTTTGTGAGGATGTTAAATATAAATTGTTCATGCCACAACGAATTAACCGATTTGGCTTAGGAATGGAGATAGCTCATATTGTGCCTAACTAGGATTAACACATGGGCCACATTTTATCTCAGAAAATCAAGTACCGGACGAAGTCGCGGGTATCATCTAATATCATAATATTCTTGCTGCAACAACGAAGCATGATTTTGAGAGCTGGAGATTGAAATAGAATAGAATATAAATGTTTTTATTCAAATAAACTTTTTTACAAGTGCTTTTGAATCGTCGATGAGTCTACCACTGGTTCGGAATGCCCTTCCTGCCGAGAAGAACCAGCAAAAAACTCGGCGGTTGCTCTTTTCAAAACAAGTCAATAGATACTATGCTATGTATGCACAACGAGTTCCACAAAAGCATACCTAATTATAAATTCAACACGTAAGACGGGCAGACAGAATGCAGCCCCATTCCCGCTGGTGGAACCCGTTCACGTTCGATATATGTATTCGATACATTGGATGTATACATACATCGCTACCTCGATATATACCTAGATATATTTTCAACAAGCATACAAGAAAATAGGGGGACCCCCCTAGGTGGACCGACGACATCAAACGAGTCGCAGGGAGCCGCTGGATTCAGGTGGCGCAAGACTGAGGCCGGTGGGTGGTGGGTGTGCAAGAGACCTTTGTCCCAGACGTGGACGTTTATCAGTTGACAAAGAAGAAGAAGATAGAAAAACGAATAAGTACGAGTTTAGCCAAATCGGATATTTTTCGGCCTTGAATAATAAAAACAATAATTAAACTTTGTTTTGAAATGCGCCGCGTCTGAAATATTAACATTTGCTTATATTATGGGCTACACCCATTTCCCTCATTAAAATAATATCAGCAGATGGCAATAAATTGTGTAATATCGGCCAACTAAACATACGTGTTCATGTGAATTTGGGACATTGACAGAATATCGTTCTTTCGCAACATAATCTTTTTATTTTAGAGAACTAGGTTTTGTTTGGAAACTAATGATTAATTATTGTGTTTTCAACAATTTTTCCATACCTATTTATTTGTAGCTCACGATTTTGTTAAAAACTTTTATTTAGAGACAGGACAATGACCTGTGTTCCTAATTAATTGTTAAATAATAAATAATAAATTATGATTTTTTTTTATAAATTTCGAGATTTTTATCTGTTTCGGACTGAACCGATTTGGAACACGCAAGTTGAAGATTTTACAAGGAGTAACATTTAAGCTACATTTGATCCCGGAAATAATAAGGGGTTAATCCGTAAAAAAAAAACAGTTGTTATAAGGATAATAATATGGTAAATATAAACGCTAAACTAATCTTGACACCTACCTACCAGACTAGAGAGGCAGACCTACGCTATGCTTTTTATCCCGAGCAATCATAGAACTCTAGGATTATTTTATTTAAATCCTAAATACTGCGGACATAGTCGCAGGCACCGTCTAGTTTATTATTAATTAGTACACTTCTTTTTCTTACTCATCAATCGATATACGTCCACTCCTGAACAAAAGTGTCTTCTTGTATAGACTTCCACATGTCTCGGCCATGCGACACTTGTAACCAGCGGCTCCCTGTGATTGGTCTGACATCGGGTCTGCCAATGCGCTTTCTGATGCCAATTGCCTGCACTCTAGCGCCTTGGGAACCCAACGGTTCTTCAAACTTTGTATTAACACAAAATACATAATCTTCTGTACCTGTACAGTCCAATTCAAACTTTATGACTTCTCCGACTTCGTGCGATTCGATGCGCAGAATTCTTTATTCGGTATTACCGTATGCGGGGAGGCGGCGAACCTGCCCCTCTAGCTAAGTTACACTTCGTTGTATCTATTCTCTTTCTACGATCGTTGTCACTTGAAGTTTTGGCTAGGGCTAGACTAGATGGCGCTGCAGCTGATCAAAGACAGAAGTGTATTGATAATATTTCGCCGCATTCTGTATTGTTTTTTTCAGCATTTAAAACATTTATAATACAAAATGCCGCCAAATATTATCAATACACTTCTGTTTTTGATCAGCTGTAGCGCCATCTAGTCTAGCCCTAGCCAAAACTTCAAGTGACAACGATCGTAGAAAGAGAACAGATACAAGGAAGTGTAACTTGGCTAGAGGGGCTGCGCGAATTTACACTAGCGGCTAACATCCGTGTGGACATAAAGTTCGAATCGAACTGTACAGGTACACAAGATTCACATCGCAGAATCATTTAAATAATAAATAATTAGCGATTCTTGCTATCACACAATAAAGTGCAATTCAAGTCACACGTCGTCGTCATATTTTTTTTTTAAGAATATCAGCCAAGTTGAAGTTGACTAATATTCTCCTCTCCCATCCAAATAAGCGGAAAGCTTGTGTCTGGAGTGGGTACGACAATAGTGCAACGGGTGGGATTCGAACCTGCGACCTTTCAGTTTTCAGTACGCACCTTTAACCGTTGGGCTATTGAGGCTTTAATATCTATTATATTTTATATTTATCTAGAAGTTGCCACCCTGGCCTTTCTATCGCGTAACTTTTATCCCTTCGCACTACGTAAGCCCATAGAGTTGGCCCGTCTGGACGGAATGAATGACTCCGGATACTTTTAGCTTTATACCTAAAATGCAGAGTGCGCCTGGCCTGGTATTCTTTGATTTAGGGAACCTATAATCAAAATGTCGTTGAATCTAGGGCAAGACGCTAAGTATTTAATAAATCAAATTAATAGTTTCAACAGTCTAATCGCTTTTGATGCCACCGCCAAGTGGTATAAGAATATTATCTATCATAAAGTTAGGTAGATATTCTGAACAAAAGTTCTTAACCCAGTTACGACTTGTGGTTTAAAATTGTTTGCTAGGTATGTGAAAAACAACGGTGATAAAAAGACTAATAAAATGTTACGCAGCGATAAATAGAACGTTGTTTATTCAAACGTTAGACATAATAATGGTGATTGTTCGGTTATACGTGACCCTTTGCCTTGCCTGCAAAAAACGTATGGGTACTTATAAAATAATAAAAAGGAAAACATACTATTTACTAGATTGCTCTATTTAGACATTTTATTAGACACATTTACGGCAAATTTAGAAAGAAAGAAAGAAAGAAGAGCTTATTTCTAAGAGGGGAGGAATATTGTTCCAGCACCTAGTAGCTAACGAAAGCTTCCACGAAAGGCTGTTGATGTATGACGTGGCCAAGTTTAACGATTCAGTGGCATTTTTACGAATCCGCTATGTCGGTAACTTTCGTTCTCCAACGGATCCCCTCAGCTCTGATTTGATCTCGCAGGGATACTCCGAGCTTAGCTCTCTCCATTGCGATATATGTAAAGATATAGTATACATAATAATATTAAGTCAAGTAAATAAATTTAAATAAATGGTGTCACGATAGTGGTTTGATCTTAAATTCCCAAAAGACTAAATAAGTCCACATTCATTCACCAAATTTAAAGTCAAACAGTATATTAAACTAGTGGTTCGCCCCGAACTGAGACCTCGCGGTAACGGTATCCCATGATTATTCATTCAATCGATACATGATAACCAAAACTGACATTATTATTATGCCCGTTTTCACCAAACATACCTAAATCATCCCCTATGTAGGAGTCTCTTAACGTAGGTAGCTCCTAAATACAATCCTAAGTCCTAACATCCGTCCCAATATCCTTTTAGGTGTCCCGTACAGGATCGTGATAAATAAGTTGACAGAAAACATCAATCACCTAACTTATAGGTAGCCCGTAAAGGTTAGGGAACGTTAGTGAAAACATTGAATTATTTATCAAACATTGAATTTAACTCGTAGTTCCATGGGAATAGTTACTGACTGCGCCATCTATTAGCATTATTGTGAAGCTATGTTGATGCTATATGAATTACTGACGCCCATTAAAAATTAAATAATCTCGTTTCTTTATAATATTCATATAATTTTAGTATTTGTTGTTCAAGTACAGGATATAAGTGACCTAAAAACATAAAATCAGTTTGAAAATCCATAGCGGATTTTTCTAGAGAGCGTCTTCAAGCGAGCGTATAAAATCGCCACTTTGAAAGCCCCCCATTTCGTCAATTTTAAGGGAAAAATTAAAAAAAAATTATTTTTGTACTCAGTTCAAAATTATCTTTAAAATGATACGTAACAATTTTATGTAACGCGATATTTTTTTTTTTACTTCGCATTCGCTTCTATGAGAGCCCCCCTGAAATAAAGATTTTTATAACTTTTTAAGCCATTTTCGGCTGGAGGCCATCGGTTTACATATTATATCTAAATTTGAAGTAATTACGTTCAGTAATTCAAAAGTTATAAGGCTCTGACAGACGGACGGACGGACGGACGGACGGACGGACAAGTGCAAATCGCCCTAGTTAACTCAAAGACCTTCGCTTCGCTCGGTCGAAAATAAAATAATTGCACATGATCATAATTGCTTGCATCAGCCGCAATTCAATTGCTTATGTTCAACTATTAAAGTCGTTAAATCGCATAAATATCTAGGGTTAACAATAGATCATAGGTTCAACTGGCACGAGCACATTAAGAATGTTTGTGACAAGCTTAGCGCTTTCTTGGCAAATATGTCTATTATTAGGAAGCGTTTAAATTATAAAGTCAAAATTATGCTTTACAATGCACTTGCAGACTCGATAATAACTTATGGTCTTAGCAGCTATGGTCGAACAGACAAATCATATCTTCAGTATATTTATCGATTACAACTTAGAATATTAAAATCCATTGTACCTTTGAATATTAAAAGTATAGCTAAAACTGATGAAAAATATCTATTTAAGCATTGCAAAGTAATACCCATTCATAAGAAGGTCCAATATCAGCTGCTAAAGGAGCAATTTTTTAATTTAAATATATACAACATATTATTCCAATTAAATGTGATACACGTAGAGTAAATCATAATACATTACAAACTATTAAATCTAAAAATAAATATGGTAAACGCACCACTGCATACATGGTCCCTCGCCTAATAAACAATTTAGATAGTAAAGTTAGATTACAATTCACTGAAAATAATTTAAAACGTAAACTAAAATCATATTTTTTGGATAAGTTGGTTTGTTAATGTTAGTATAGGTATTTGTGTTTAACAGAATCGGATTATAGCTCACAATTTAAACCTAATGGGTTTCTCGTATGCTAATAAGAACATTATTGTATATTTCTCTTAATAGGGAATATGCATAAAATTTAAATTTGTCTCAAATATTTTTTTCTAGATTCTTTATTGCCTTAACATTATACTTAAAAGGTATTTTTTTTATTTAGTTATTATTTAAACCCAGAAAATATTATATAGAAAGTGAAAAATAAAGGAGGGAAATTCAAACTTACAAAACGCGTCGCCATTGGTCGAAACGAAATGTGACGTCATTTGTGTTACGGTTGATTTACGGCGTCGATATTCATACAGTGTTTGTGAGAAAAATTGTTTAAAACTGTATTCCTGTGTGATTACTGGTGAATTTATATTTGTAGTCAATCTAGGTCGATGACAGAAACTGGTTTTGTCAAGGCACAATCGGATAATCTACCGAAAATAGACTATGCATTTATGATGTCAGCATATTTTGTATCAAATCTCGATTTTACGAACGCAGAGATCAAAGGAGTGAAAGCTGCAAGGTAATTATTATGTTACATGGTATATTTTAGTCCTTAACATAGATTTTTATTCTTATATGTTTAAATAATACTTAAAACAAAACATAACCTTTAAATAATCTGTGTTCTTAAACTCCTAATTTACGTCTATATCATGATAATTTATACGTAATATTATGTTATTGAAGCTCACTCAAGTTTGATATGTTTATATACTTTTTGTAAATAAGTATTAGATAAATACGATATTCCGATTTATATGAACAATTTTCTTACACTTTTTTTTCGTACTTTCGCATCTCGTGGAATACGAAAAAACACTTTATCGGGTGTACTAATAATAGTGTTTTTGTACTTAGGTACCATACAATACTTGTAAGAAGGTTTTTTAACTTCTTCCATGGTTTTTGTAGCAATTAAAACTGAAAATAAGTATGAAGTAACTGAAACGCTATAGTAAACAAACACGGGACATGTCGAATGACGTCATCAAAAGCGCGCGCTAATGGTGGCGTTTGAACGGCTCAAATTTATTCAATGTTTTAAATTTCACTTTGAAAAATTATTTGACTATTTTCAAACCTATTTGTATTTTTTATATGTTATAAAGATGTAAATGATTAATTTAAGAAATTAAAAAAAAATCATGCATATTCCCTATTGATAATTAAAAAAAAAAACTAGAATTTCAATGTCGGTGTTGATTGATGTTGGTAGTAATTATCAATTTGGAATTAAACCTAAAACCTAAAACAGAACGATCCCGATGCAATAGTGTTGATTTTAATAATATTCCCTTTTTTGGAAATACATAAGAACTAATATTATTGATGCAAAAGTTTATCTGTTTATTGCTTTGTCCTTTAATCACGCAGCAACGGAGCAACAGATCGACGTGATTCTTTGTATCTTGTTGAGTTAATTTGAGGGCTTGAAGAGTAACTTATGCTACGTTTTATTTTTGGCATGGCTTGTTGAGTTGAATTGAGTGGAGGGCTTGAAGAGTGACATAGACTACGTTTTATTTTTTGCATGGCTGTTGAGTTGAGGGCTTGAAGAGTGACAGGCTACGTTTTATCCCGGAAAAATAGAGAATTCCTGGGGAATTTTTAAAACATCACTCCAGGTGGACGAAGCTAAGTCGCGGGTAAAAGTGAATTGATACAATCTACTAGTGGTTCACCCCGAACAGAGATATGAGAAGGTATAGATATGCCTAGCTAAATATATAAAAGGAAAAAAATGACTGACTGATTGATCTATCAACGCACAGCTCAAATCACTGGACGGAAACGCATATAGATAGAAGATACTTAATTTATTACGAAGGCATCCACTAAGGGAGAGGGCAGACTACTTTTAGCGTCAGCGATCGGCGTTTTTAGGGTTCCGTACCCAAAGGGTACCAACGGGACCCTATTACTAAGCCTACGCTGTCCGTCCGTCCGTCCGTCCGTCTGTCAGCGGGCTGTATCTCGTAAACCGTAATAGATAGACAGATGAAATTTTCACATATTATGTATTTCTATTGCCGCTATAACAACAAATAATAAAAATTAAATTAAATTAAAAAAAATAAATTAAAATGGGTAGGTGGGTAGACGGAAATCTTTTAATTTAATTTTTTTAACGGAACCCTAAAAGAGCGAGGCCCGACTCGCACTTGGCCGATTTTTTATGGTTTTTAGTCGCTGTTTGGAAGCCCGATTCCGCGTCCGACGCTAACACAACAAACGCCAGTCCCAGCGATCAAGTTGCATTTTTAGCATCTATTTTAAAAGATTTTAATACTTTTAGCATCGTATCGAAAGCTTTTGATTCGCGAAAATACGACGCAGTCGCAAATTTTTTTTTGAAAATTCTTGCTTATGGAGGTAAAATTGGGGTTTGAAAAATTGATCAAAAGCTAGTAGGTACATTAGAACAAAGCTCGCGTAAATCTAGTCATTATGTATCTTTCTGATGTAAAGCCAATCAACTACAGTTCGTGAAAAGCTCGTCTTGATCAACATACAGACCAGAGAACCTACCCAACATATAATATTAATTAATCCTCAAAATATATACAGACGGCTGGACCATAACTTGTTTTAACATAGCTAGGAAATCTGAATAACATTTCTGTTTGCCAGAATATTTTTAGGTAGTAAACATAAGGTCTTACCAATGTCAATTTTGAATAACAACCATTTTTACCTACACACACGTAATTTACCAACTGTCAAATTATTAAAGCTATTTCCTTTGTTATGTTTTAGGAGTACATTAAAAGAAATTTGTACTTTTTTATTGGATAGATTTTGCAAAATAATAATATGAAAACAACAATCAGTATTGATTGAGCCGGTCATACCTCAAGACTATTCAAGAACGGTTTGTAAATACTTTGACAAATTGAAACAATCTCAAAGTGTGCGGAAGATTAAAATTCTTTAAATTTACGTAGATACGAGTGTCACAGAGATTTTTTTAACAAAATATTTGTAAGACAACGCCTTGACGCCCAATATATTACACAGTGACAAATTGTTGAGAAACATGAAATCTGCTATATTTATAACTAGCTGATGCCCGCGACATCGTCCGCTTGGGTTTAGTTTTTAAAATGCCGCGGGAACTCTTTGATTTTCCGGGATGCCTATGTCAGGTTCTCAACTATACCTATCCAAAAAATCACGTCAATCCGTAGCTTTGTTGCAACGTGATTGACGGACAAACCAACAAACAAACACTTTCGCATTTATAATTATGTATTAGTAAGGAAGAATTAATACTATACGATAATAAAGGCGATCTAAATAAATTTTAGAACACAGAAGCTACTATTGTGACTTAAATATGATAGTTATATATATTCCTTCGGGAACTTTTTTGTAGAGAATAATGAGTACTTTAATTATGTAGTACATCATTTTTATGTTTCATCAATAGTTTTTTTCAGCACACGCCAAATAATTCATTTTATAGGCAAAATTTTGCTACTTTGGGTAAAATTATTGCAATTTTCTCTCTATCTGGATCTCTATTTTTTTTTAAATAAATTATAGCCTATGTTACTTCCTGATAACTTAGCTTTCTATTGGTGAAAAAATTGCTAAAATCGGTCCAGTAGTTACAGAGTCTATTCGGTACAAACAAACAAACGAACAGACAAAAAACTTTCCTCTTTATAATATTAGTATAAATTAGATCCGTCCGTAACTTCTTTGATTTTTAGAAGAAAATGTATCCTATGTACATTTCCAAGGAGGCAAGCTTAACTTATGCGTACAAACGGAAAGATCGGTTCAGCCAGCGGTTGATCCGTGAAAAGTTTCAGACTGACAGTCACACCTATCGCATTTATAATATTTCTTACTGTAATTTTTAGGTTGCATGTTATATTAAGTCCTGGCTAACATTCAAAATTGGTTCTATGGTTTAGTCGGGAAAAGGTGACCAGAATAGTAAATATATACAGACTTTTGAGAGTTATCTTTTACATATACTACGATTACGATTAATCTATTTAGAAATAAGTAGAAACTACATATTTACAAATAAGTAGAGTAAAAAGTAAGAGAACTAATAAGTAGAGCAGCTACTCTGAACTTTAATTAAATAAAATGTCTTTTTTGTGAGTCAATTTTGGTGAATTAAAACATATAATTATATTATACATATTATAAAAAAAATTAAAAAAATGCTGTCTCAAGTTACGTACGCTGTATATATAAAAAAAGTCTTGTGGTATCGTGGGACACCAGATAGGAACGAAGTTATTATTATAAAAATATTAATTTCAAGTTCTATTCGAGGTATAAAGAAAATAATTATTCGGGTATACATTTTTTATAATGATTTTTTTATCTATAAAAATCAAAATGACCCCAGGGAAGCTTAAATATCGATTTTATAAAATATTAATAAAAATTAAAATCTATATATATAAAAGAAAGTGGTGTTACACTATTTATAACTCAAGTACGGATGAACCGATTTGGCTGAAAATTGGTGGAGAGGTAGCTTAGAACCAGGAGACGGACATATAGGATACTTTTTATCCCGTTCGACCGCGTTTCCGTCAAGTCACTATAAAACGTGGTATAACAAAAACGCATCTGACATGGAATAACAAAACGCAAATGACAGTGGAATAACAAAACGTAAATTACAGCTAAACGTAATTTTGTCTTTGGTTAAGTATGGTAAAAATTTGACAATTATAAAAAGTGTTATAATAAAGCATTACTGATGTTATAAATGCGAAAGTGTGTTTGTTTGTTGGTTTGTCCTTCAATCACGTCGCAACAGAACAGCGGATTGATGCGATTTTTTGCATGGGTATAGTAATGGATGTAAAAAGTGGTTCCTCAGACCGGGAGAGCTACTTTTTATCTCGGATAATGAAAGAGTTCCCGCGGGATTTTTAAAAACTAAATCCATGCGGACGAAGTCGCGGGCATCAGCTAGTAATTTTATAAAATAAAAAATGAAAATAAAATTTCGCGCCCCCGGGTGGGCTCGAACCACCAACCTTTCGGTTAACAGCCGCACGCGAGCCGATTAGGCCACGGAGGCAATGTACAACTCATTGAAATTATTATTTATTATACATATAAGATTTTTAGGCCATCAAAAAATGTAAAAAGTGTCGTTACAACTTTTGGTCTTTATTTCCGTCTAGCCCCCTTTCGCAACGCGCGATAAGGAACTTCGTTCCAATAAATTTATAAAAATATATTAGAATACTTTACATTTGAATGCTTTTCATCTGAAACATATTAAATTAAAAAAAAATTAAGTAGCACTCGGGGACTGCCGCGGTAAAGCTATTGCATAGCATTTTTTATCAAATTATGCAATTATAATATTAATGCAATATTTTTTTTGCATAATAAAAATTATGCAAAAAAATAATTAATAAACAAACAAACAAGAAAACGCACTGTCACTACTTCGCGAGTGAGATTCGAACCTGCGACATCTAAAGAAAGCGGCCGCTCGCCTACTGCGCCAAACAGAGCTAAATGTGAACCTCTAAAATGTTGAACGCTTACTGAACGACGGTGTTACGTTTTTCTCGTTACGGAATTTCTTGATTCGGTCGCCGCGCTCAAACTGTTTGTCTTAGTTCAAAGCCCGCGATAAAAGATATGCAATAGCTTAAAATATAGTCAATATAGCATAAGATTTTATATCAAGCATAATAATATTTAATATTATCATTCCTGTTTCTGAAACCGCGTCCTTCAAGTTTCGTCAAATCAATTTGTTCCAAGCAATTGAGCTCTTAAAATAAAATCTGTGTTTACATAAGTCGTAAATTTTATATATATAATTTATTTTTGCATCAATGTAAGTAGTTCAAAATACAATTTTTTAACGACAGTGTTATGCTTTTCTACCGGAAATTAGAGTCAAAAATAACAAGAAAATAAGTTATGTATAATAAGTTATAAGAAACATTAAGTACGACATAACGTCGTCGTAATGCCAATACCTATCTGCTATTTTTTGTGAAGTTTACTTTTTTAACCGACTTGAAAAAAGGAGGAGGTTCTCAATTCGTCGGAAACTTTTTAATTTTTTTTATGTTTATTCAGCGATTACTCAAAGAGGTCTGAACCGATTTGGAAAATTCTTTTTTGTTTCAAAAGGGTATACTTCTGAGGGGTCCCATTGAAATTTTATCGAAATCGGTCGAGCGGTCCTTAAAATATCAACAATAAATTATATACTTTGCAGTGGCGTGGGCCGTTTGAAGTCAGTTTTTTACTGGTTTTTTAAAAAGATTTTTTTTATATTAAACTAGCTGACCCGGCGAACTTCGTACCGCCAACTTATCTATATGAATAAAACAAATAAACTATCCTAATCCAAAAAAACTATCCTATCTTTCAAGTTGGACCAAATTACAGATATGTAGTTACGAAGTTTGTTCAAAATCGGTTAAATAGTTTAGGAGTCCATCGCGGACAAACAACGTGACACGTAATTTATATATATTAAGATTATAAGGTTTATGAAAGATCATATTATTCGCATTTTTCAGTGGGTACTTCCGAAGAAACAGCATATTTATTAAATTCAAGATATTAAGGTGGAAGACACAGTTCTGCCCGCGAAATTCAAATTTAATTTGGTATTTCGCAATTTGTAAACTAATACGACAAAGTAGGCTTATGGCATTCTAATTGCGACAATGGCAGTATCATCAGGTTTATATATATAATAATCTTTACTTGAAAGTGTCCAGTTTAAGAAATTAATCAAAATATCGACTAATTTGTGAGTAACTCACGTCCAACTCAGTATTTTAATTAATTTCTTAAACTGATCACTTTCAAGTAAAGATTTTTATGTAAACCTGTGAAGATGATAATTCTACTGTCGCAATTAGAAGGCCATAAGCCTACTTTGTCGTATTAGTTTACAAATTGCGA
The DNA here is from genome assembly GCA_029955525.1 of Oeneis ivallda. Taxonomy (NCBI): domain Eukaryota; kingdom Metazoa; phylum Arthropoda; class Insecta; order Lepidoptera; family Nymphalidae; genus Oeneis; species Oeneis ivallda. The sequence continues at coordinate 4,026,871 of JARPMR010000027.1, read as the reverse complement.
AAAACCAAATTAAATTTGAATTTCGCGGGCAGACCCTTGTCTTCCACCTTAACATCTTTAACATGTAACAATAATTATATAATATTGTATAAAATTGTATAAAATGTCGGCAGTTAGGAGATATTGGTACTTCGACGACGATAAGTAGATGTACATGTTTTTTTTAAATTCATTCTTTACATCACCATAGCATGAAAATAAATGAATCAATCTGAGTGATTTATTTAAATATAAAATAAAAAATCTATTTGAAACCGCCATTCGTCTCGGACGATTTAAACACCGCCATTTTACCGCATTTTCAAAAAGTGTTAGCTGACGACTGTTATTATTATTGTACATGTTTTTTGAAGTCACATTTTTTCTAACTAATGCCGTAATACAGTTTTCAATACCGCATAATTTGGGTTTCAATTTAATTTATTAAATTATGTACCTAATTATAGAGTAAGGTAAGGTCACCAATTAAGGTAAGTAGATGTGCAAACTAAACTTCTTTATACTTTGTAGTGACGTTCGAAGTCGGTTTTTAAAAAGAATTTATTTATAATATTATTTTAATCTGTTTAGAGTAGTTTCACAGAATCAATATAAGTACACATTATTTGATCGCGAGCGATTTGCTCTAATTCATTGAGGAGTTCTGTCCACACACCGAAGATGTTCCTTAGATTTAATTTAAATGGGACCAACCTCACCATACTATGCTATTTCAAATAAAAAAATTATTGAAATTGGTTCAGATTTGACGGTGTTATGGAGTAACATCTTCAAAAAAAGATTTAAAAAAATGCGCGTTGAATTGAGAACCTCTTCCTTTTTTGAAGTCGTTCAAAATTAATGCACCTGGCGAAACCGAAAAACCAACTTGTTAACAAGTCAATCAGGCCTGTCACTCAACACGAAAATAGATCACGCTCTAAATTTCACTGAAAAGAAAATTATGAAAATATTTGAAGGTATTTCATATTTTGTTTTGAAGATATTTTTCTTGCTCTCTTCAATATCACGTGGTCGTGCGTGAAAGAATGCTATTATTTCAACTTATATTTACGGGCGGGACATAGGTACATTACGTATTTTTTTTTACAAAACTAAATAATAATGATGTAAAGATATTTGGAATTAATAAATAAGTGAAGTATGCCTTCTTGCCTTTAGTTTAGCTTTATATTTTACTTCTGTTTTTGCAAAAAGGCATAGATAAAACGAAGTTAAGATAAATAGATTAATCAGAGTAATACGTTGGTAGATATTTTAACATATCAATTATATCTAAGTATATAAAAGGAAAAGGTGACTGACTGACTAACTGACTAATCTATCAACGCACAGCTCATACCTCTGGACGGATCGGGCTGAAATTTTGCATACAGATAGCTATTATGACTTAGGCATCCGCTAAGAAAGGATTTTTGAAAATTCAAACCCTAAGCGGGGTAAGATTGGGGTTTGAAGATTAAACTTAACGTGAGCGAAGCCGCGGGCAAAAGCTAGTCTTAAAAATAGGCAACCGAATAATTTAAAAATAAAATTTTATCCAAATTAATAAGATAATATAATTTAAATTAATTAATACTAAATAAAATCGAAAACCCTATCGAAGTCGAGCTACCAACCAACACTCCAGCTACCCATTATACCAATAATATAATTTTAGTACGTATCTACAACCTTTTATTGGCTTTGCTTAATTAATATTAAAATAAGAAACCTATAGTTGAAAGTCATTTCTCCCAAATGTATTACCAATGAAAACAATGTTAAATAGATAAAATTAATCCGTCATTCAAATGAAGACAAACCATTATAAGATAATTACAATAATTCATGCAGATAAATCTAATTCTTAACTGTACTACCTTCCAAAATTACCTTGTAAAATAATTACGCCCACTTCATTACGTTTGTGATTAAACAATACACAGTTATATAGGGTTTACGTATGTCATATTGCACAGACTAGCTTTTGCCTGTGATTTCGTCCGCGTGGAGTAATGTATTTAAAAAAATTCCAAGGGATTTTCCGGAATAAGGTAGCTCTGCAAGTCCTCAACTATGCCTATGCAAAAAATCACATCAATCCGTTTTTTTTTTTAAATGGATTGCCATAGAATCATCAATCCGTTGCTCAGTAGAGCAAGGGCTAGTTCTAAGTAAAGTTTTCGAGATATATACTTACCAAAGATGATTAAGGCATAGGTGCAAGTTTCTATACACTCCCAGAGCCTTTCATAAAGCACTAAGCGTGTCGACAGGGGAGGTTTAGTTGGTGGAAAACACGCATAACCCAGTCGCTCCCTAGGAGATTCAGTGGCTTAGGAAGATGTCCTTAGGCAACAAAATCTTAGCCACTGTAGGCCTACACAAGTAGGTACACAAGCTTGGAGTAAACACTCCGCCAAAAGAGTGAATTCAAAAATCCGCAATAGCCAGCCTGACATCAAAACTACCTAACTTATTGGCAAAGTGCTGGAGTTACTATTCTATTAGTATTAACTAATCCTACTAATATTATAAATGCCAAATTTTGTGTGGATGGATGGACGTACTCGTATGTTACTCCATCACGCCACAATGAATGAACCGATTTGGCTGAAATTAAGAAAGGAAATAAGCTCATAACCAGGATTAACACAGGCTAAATTTTATCCCAGAAAAACAAAGAGTTCCCGCGTGAATCAAAAATCTTATACCACGCGGACAAAGTCGCTGGCATCATCTAAGTACTAGGAAATAAAGCTCACTGCCGAGAGTTATTATGTTGCTTGTCGTTAAATTACGACTTGTCGAAAGATTGTCTCGTACATTGAACAGTTTTCCACTAGCAAGGTTTTGGCGAGGCAACATGGAACGTTCCAGCTAACATATTCACATATTTCACGCAGGTACGGAAATCCTAGATGAGTGATAGTCATTACAAATGCCCTAAAAAGTTCGAGCCAAATTGGTTGAATAGCAATATAGACACATATCTTATGAGAATGACTAGTTTTGATAACAGAAGGGAACAGACAGCTAAAACAATATTGGAATCTTATGCCCATTTTCACCAACGTTTCCAAATTTTACGGGCTGCCTAAGCTAAGTTAGATGACGCTTTTATAGGTTGCCTGAGCTAAGTTAGGTGACGCTTTTACGGGCTGCCTAAGCTAAGTTAGGTGATGCTTTCTGTGAATTTCGTTTTCACGTTAGGTAACACCAAAAGGTTGAAATGACATGGGGTAAGGGATTGTATTTAGAGGCTACCTACATAAAGAGAGACCTACTTAGGTGATGATTTAGGTATGGTTGGTGACGATGGGCATAAGTCTTTCAAACGTAAATTAATGTTCTGTACAAAAAAAACAGTACCGTGACTGGCCGACTGAAAAACTGATGCATCTAGAGATTTCAAAAGAGGAATATTTCCTTGAGCAGAAGAGTTGCACTTAGAAGGGCGTTTAGGAATTCCATCCCTAAATAAGAGAAAGGAGGTGACAAAATGTCATGCACTTCTAAAGAGGTGGTAAAATCTGTATGGAAAAATCCATGCTGTGGAAGTTGGTCGGGCAATGATCATTATAGAAAATACCACACAACTCATAGCTAACTCCGCAGTGTATATGTTACGGGTAAAGTTGGAATAAACTTAGTTTACCCGGGTTTACTTAGTATTACCCAAGGTTTTTGGGTAATGTCCAAATAATAATGAAAATAAGTTTTGATTCGGGATTTACCCACTCATTTACTAACTCACCTAGGTGTATCCAATGCGTACTGGGTAATGTTAGATTACAAGACAAGCTACTCATTTCAAACCAATAGAACCTAAGTGCCCGGCCAGCATAACAACATTATCCAGCCAGAGTTGGGTAGACTTAGGTGAGTATGGGTAAATTCCAAATTGAAATTTATTTTACTTATTATTCGAACTTTACCCAAAACGTTTGGGTAATACTAAGTAAACCCGTGTAAACCTAGGTTTACTACATTTTCTACCATTACCCGTAACATATATAATACTATTTTGCTTGTCTTGTCTGTCGTTAAATTACGACTTGTCGAAAGATTCTCACGTACACTGAAGTTTTCCACGAGCAAGGTGTTGGCGACGCGACATGGAACGTTCCAGCTGACATGGCCACATATATCATACAGGTACGGAAATCCTAGACGAGTGACGGATAGTCGCTTACATGCTTCGAGGAGTTTGAGCCAAATGGGTCAAGTGGACGCGAACGGGGAGCTGATATTGTGACAGATATGAGGGATTTTAATGAAGTTAACATATTACAAGCAGTGATGGCCTAGTGGTTAGGACTGTGGTCTCCTATTCGGGGGGTCGCAGGTTCAATCCCGGGTACGCGCCTCTGACTTTTCAGAGTCAAGTGCGTTTAAGCAATTAACTATCACTTGCTTCAACGATGAAGGAAAACATCGTGAGGAAACCTACACATCTGAGAGTTCTCCATAATGTTCTCGGAGGTGTGTGAAGTCCACCAATTTGCATTGGGCCAGCGTGGTGAACTATGGCCTATAACCCTTTTCTGAGAGGAGACCTGCGCTCAGTAGTGAGCCGTTGATGGGTTGCTAATAATGAAAAAATTATGATAACACATTACATAGTGATGCAAGAGAAAGAGCAAATTAATATTCTCTACTAGATGATGCCCGCGACTTCGTCCGCGTGGATTAAGTTTTGTTTAGTTCCCGCGGGAACTCTGTAATTTTCCGGGATCAAATGTAGCTTATGTGTTAATCCTGGGTATGAGCTATCTCCATTTCAAATTTCAGCCAAATCGGTTCATTCGTTGTGACTAGGGCTTTCGAATACCGGATTTTTTCAATACCGGTATTAATACCGGAAATATGTTGCGGCGTGATTGAATGAATACCAACTTGGTTTGGCAAAGGGTGTTTATAACTGAAAACATTTGTTGATTAGATTAGTTAGGACAAAATGTTGACATAATATGTCAAAAAACAAATAAGTTATAAGCTGTTTTACTGCGACTGTATCTGTCTCTTTCTAAAACGACATTTTCTATGAAGAGTGTATGGAGCTACTGTCTTGTGACATCACACTCCAGTAGCGCTCTCTCTGTCCAACAGGAAGTTTCCTAGTCTCTCGTTTTAAAGTTTAAAGTTTAACATATAAAAAAATTAGCAGTCATAGATTTGCTAATAATTAAAAACAAATATGTAAAAAAAAAATAATAAATAATAATAATATAAAATAAATTTAAAAATGATTAAAAAATAAAGCGCACTATCAAGTTTCGTGTGTGAGATTCGAACCTGCAACATAATATTACATTAAACGGTAAGGAAGTCGGCTGCTTGCCGACTGCGCTGTACAAGGTTGCTTGAGAACCTCTAAAATGTTGAATGCTCACTGAAATCTCCATGTGACGATTGTGAAGGTGATAGCGAAATCCATGTTTTTTGCTCACCCAAAAAAGTGCTCCACGCGCCTAAAGAAATTTCACTTCAAAAAATTATCAGTCAAATACCCTATTGTTGATTGATTTTCATAGTGTTTCCTTTGATTTCTGAGAAAGCACAGAAAATAATTGGCCACGACCACAGAAATAATCGGGGTCAACTGTCCTCAGTCTCCCGTGACCGGAGAAGCCGCGGCCGCCAAGAATGTCACAGAGAAAATTTATACATCCGCCCTCATCACATCCCAGCCTCCCGACAGCTGCGTGAACGCTCTAATGCACCGATCATTTACCTAGCAAAGCTATTGCAAGTAAAATAGCACTTGAAATATCTTTATTTTTATCCTACCTATCTATTTTATCTACACCCAACCTATTAACCGTGTAACTTCAAAAAACATTATTTTTTCTATTTTTTGCTAATAAGCACTATTTCTTTCTTTAAATCATATAAAAATTTTATTTAATACTAGCTGACACGGCGAACTTCGTACCGCCGAACTTATCTATTATAAGATTTTTTTTGGTTTTTTTTTTTTTATATTTTTTAATAAGTATTAAAACCTTCCGTGGACCATAAGGAACATACAAAAAAATAAATTAACCGAATTGGTCCATCCATTCTTGAGTTATGCGCTTACCAACATTCATTTTTATTTATATAGAAGAAGAAAGATTATAATTAATGCGAAATTAATTAATTAATTAAAATGTCAAGCAGAACCACTTACAACATGGCTTACAAGCCATGTTGTCCCGACCCCACATAGCGTGGGACAAGGAGAGGGAGATGATGATTATAATTAATACGAAAGTGTTGGTTTGTCCTTCAATCACGCAACAAAAGAGCTACGGATCGACGTGATATTTGCATGGGTATAGTTGAGGATCTGGAAAGTGACATAGGCTACTTTTTATCCCGGAAAACAAAGAGTTCCCGAGGGACTTTAAAAACTAAATCCACGCGGACGAAGTCGCAGGCATCAGCTAGTACCTTAATAAAAATAAATTTAGTTTACTTATGGAATAACTTTTTACTAGTGATGATGAACTTCATCCGTAGCTCTGTTCCGGCGTGATTGAAGGACAACTTAATAGGCCAACAAACAAACACACATTTATAATATTTGTATATATACCCATTATTACCCTTCCATTCCCAAACTCTTTTTTTTAAACGACTTTACGACCGCCTGAGCAGATCTTAAAGTATAGCTAAAATCCGCTTCGATTACGTTAGCATTCAAGAAGGAAAAAACCATATCAAAATCGATCTATTCGTTAGGGACGTTACGAGGGAACAGACAGAACCACAGATACACTCATACACACATACACATATACACACGTCAAACTCATAATATCCGTCCGTTTTTTCGGGGGTTAAAGACGGAAACAGATCAGAGATTTCTGTCCATTCAGAGGCACTCGGGTTGTAACATAGCAAACTTCAGATGATAAGAGATGGAAACCCCAATATCTTTTGAACTGACCCGGGTCTCGTACTCTACTTAAATGAACTTACTATTCTTACTAATATTATAAATGCGAAAGTGTGTTCGTTTGTTGGTTTTTCTTCATTCACGCTGCAACAGAGCTACGGATCGACGTGGTTTACTCTACTATGGTCTCAAATAGCTATGTCACTCTCCAGGTCCTAAACTATACCCATGCAAAAATGAAGTCAATCCGTAGGTCTGTTGCAGCGTGATTGAAGGACCAACCAGCAAGCCAACGAACAGACACACTTTCCAATTTATAATATTAGTAAGGAAGAAAGAATTCTTCAAAAACTACTTATAATAGTGTAATAATGACCGTTTCGCCGTTTCGGCAAGCTTAGTGACTGCCTTCAAGGAATATGATACCAAATTGACAAAAAGAGCGAAAATCACATAACTTTGCACAGTCATAAAGTAACCTAGAGAAAGTTTTGCAACGACAATATTATTTATATATAAATTCTAAACTAATGCATAGAAATTTGGCTCAAACATCTAAAATTGTAACTCCAGTTTTCGTAACGAGCACAAGTGTTCATTTATATCACGCAATAAATATAACGAATGAATAAAACTGGCCTTGATACAAATTATTTTAATATTTCTGATACCAGGGTAGCTGGAGTCACATTGGAATTTAACACTGGCAAAAAACACTTGCATAACCCTCAAACTTACAATAAGACATCTTTTCTGATGATCACACGCAAGTTTGTTCTTGAAAGGTTACTCTGCTTTAATAATATCTGAAAAGCTAAGCTAAATAGCTTCACTTAACTTAGCTTTTTGTAAAGATTAACAAGTATGATCAACTGATCATAACCGTCTAGTCTTACTCGTAATTGCCCAAAATGCTTACTTTCAGCATTTTGGTCAAGTAAAAGTCAACCGATCTTAGATACAAATGTCATAAGTGTTACGTCATTAAAAATCCAAGATGGCGTCTGATTAGGTATTTTAATTAAATGAACTCAAAATATTTAAAGTGGATGAGATTACATTTCATTCACCTAAACAAATTGATAAATGTGTGAATAAATATTATTATTTATTAATAAGTATGTAATGGTATCTTTAAGACTATTCGGTGACTCATCAGAAAAGCCTTTTAGTTACCCAAAGTAACTTTTAAATTGCAAAAAGTCTGTAAAATCAGCATATATTTGAATAAAGTTAATTTCTTCTTCTTCTTCTTCTTCATCAACCTATAGACGTCAACTGCTGGACAAAGGTCTCCTGCATGGACTTCCATAGGCTTCGGTCTTGCGCCGCTTGAATCCAGCAGCTCCTTGGGACTCGTTTGATGTCGTCGGTCCACCTAGTGGGGGTCTGCCAACACTGCGTTTTCCGGTGCGGGGTCGCCACTCCAGCACCTTGGGATACCAACAACCCAGCTCTTCGAACTATGTGCCCCGCCCATTTCCACTTCAGTTAAGTTTAATTAGGATTGATTAAATATGTAAATTTAAATTAAAAAATGTTTAATATTGGAGACTAAGTAATTAAATTACGAATCGAAAATTTTCCATTAGCGCTGACACTTTTTCCTCGCTTAAGTCTGATTTATTATTGTACTATGACACTTGTTTTTATTTTATTTAACTGAATTAATAGGATTCATGACTCGTGTTAACGTATAGTTTGTAATAAATATCACATATTTGCGTCATGGCATGGCATCGTCATATTTTTGGCATTCGATGAGAGTGAAAATACCTCGCAAAAAAAATGTGTTGATTTAATTTATTGGTCTATTAGAGTTTACATTGCTAGAATACCTCTACAATGAGCTTTTAAAACGATATTATTGATCTACGACTCCCATCCATCGAGATATAACACTCGTAGCCAAGTTTTTATGCTCGTAGCGCTTTCGTAGCAACTTCACTCACCAACAAACTTTTTAATTTAAATACGTTTAAAATGATTCTGCATTATATTTTTTTTATTAAAAAGAAACTGTGTAAGTATGTAGAGTTGTGTTTTATCTGTGCGACGTATTTAAAAATAATAAAAAAATAATCTTTGAGATCGTACTCCCGCCATTCCAAACACGAACCGTATTTTTAAATTTTACCGAACACTTTCACTGTCACTGGCCACTAATAAATTTCAAAATTTTAAATTTCGAATGTATTCCAATTCCCAGAGGGTACCGCACAGTGATGCGCGCGACTTGCAACTAGTCTGTCGCGGTCCGGCCGCGTAGTAACATGCGACTAAGTATTTATTTATATATATTTTATTATAATTACGCTTATTTTCAACATATCATTTCGGCACGTGTTATTTTTGGCGAAATATGCAGAGAGTTGTCATAATACTGGAGTCATTAATTTCCCGGATAATGCACGGGAAAAAAAGGTTTAGCTGAATCAAGAATATAATTTTTTTTTTGATTTTTCGTAGGTTCAAGGAAATATGTATTTAGCGTGAGAAAATGAAACTCAAATTTAAATAGACCAAATCTTGGTTGAAAACTTCTAAGTTTAGTTTAGTAGTTAGCGTCAAGAGAAAAATATTTGATTTGAGAATATTTTTACTCCGATTAATGTGTGAATGCTTAAGGCAATTTAATTTTTACTAGGTTTGATAACTTATCTGCATAATAAATATCTTACTTAGAGAAAATATACTTAAGAGCATTTATTTTTCTATTGCCAAGAAAATATTGTCTCACCTCTATAGGGAGAATATGTTTCTTGGATTAAAGAATTTTAAGATTATAACTCATATTAAGAAATCTGTTTTTTCTGTGTGGCATCAACTATTATGTAGAAGTTTACTTTGTAATTTCGTCCATGTGGAATTTAAAGGATTACAGGTTTTAAAAATCTGTAGATATAGTGCCACCCCTTTTCACTATTTTAGGTATAGAGTTGCAATAAATCCTCATATAGGAGTATAATATTTCCTCCTAAATACAAATCTCTAGTTCCATCGGCTTAGGCTTTATTCGACAGTCATGCTAATTTTTTATAAGGCAAAAATGATTACTAGAGTAAAGGAGATAGATATAGTGTTTAATGAGTCAGTGATGTGGCCTCAAACAAAGTGGTGTACAAGGGACTTCAGTTGTGTTTTTTATTACTCAGTTTTATGCGCTAGACCAGTCAGATACCCTAACTAACTATTGCATCGATCTATCGCCCCAATCGCAAAGATATGCCCATAACAAAAGACGCCCTAGGTACGTCCTTCACGATCCTCATGACCAGATAATAACAGACGACGCACCCTATCCGATAGAACTGCTCACATCGTCAGATTCAACACAGCGTCTTTATAGCGAAGACTAGATGTCCCCGGTTTCTGAAGTCACCCAGAATTGGATCTTTACCTAGGCGCTAAGGTAGTCAAGTTCATCATCAGCCTGTATTCGTCCACTGCTGGACATAGGCCTTTCCGAGAGCGCGCCACCAAACACGGTCCTCCGCCTTCCTCATCCAACCGCTTCCCGCCACCTTCTTAAGGTCGTCGGTCCAACGAGTTGGAGGTCGTCCTACACTGCGCTTGCCGGTACGCGGCAAGTCAAGTTCAGCGAACCCATTCTCCGCAATACCATCTTAAATCGATATTCCAGCCTCTTTCTTTCTAGATTTCTTCTAGACTCCATGCGAGGGATATATTTTAGTACCAAAAAAATATGACAAAATAAAACATTTATGCACAAGGACAGCTTTACATGATTAACTTAAAAATGTTAGGTTATTTACGTAATCATTAGGCGTGCGTTTTCACGCCTGTGGTTTGCTGCTCTATGGTCTGTCACTCAATGCCGTCACGTGTTATTTACGTCGAAAATGTCTTTCGAGTGAGATGCTCGATTAATTGCGAGGACCTTTGTACTGTCGAGAGATAATCTGATTGATTCGGCGATTTTTTTAATAACATTTTGCAGATATTTAATGAGTGATAATTTTCCACAACAACATCAGCCAATATTTATGAAAAACTTCAAGTTTTTACAATGTTTTTAAAAATAAATACCTTGAAAACTCTACCACTGGTTCGGTTTGGTAATTTTTAGTAATTGACGATGCAGTCTAACTGCCGCACTCAGTCATTCATTAAATTGTGATTAATTAATCATTGACTTGTGATTAACTGCCGCACTCAGCCGCATGTATTAAATTATATTATTTAATGATTAATTAATTAATTATCATTAAATCTATTACTAAATTGTCATTAATGTACAAACGAAGCGTTAACTTCTGAGAATTAAACTTTTTAAAATCCAAGATAACGATTAGCGACTCTGAGTGCGGCAGTAAGTCTAAGTATGGTGGTGGGCTGACTTGAAAAGGCAGACTTAACTAGTGGTTCGCCCCGAACTGAGACCTCGCGGTAACGGTATCCCATGATTATTCATTCAATCGATACATGATAACCAAAACTGACATTATTATTATGCCCGTTTTCATCAAACATACCTAAATCATCCCCTAAGTAGGAGTCTCTTAACGTAGGTAGCTCCTAAATACAATCCTAAGTCCTAACATCCGTCCCAATATCCTTTTAGGTGTCCCGTACAGGATCGTGATAAATAAGTTGACAGAAAACATCAATCACCTAACTTATAGGTAGCCCGTAAAGGTACTAACGAGTGAAACCGGGTTACGGGCATCTGTACAAATCGTCATCTATCGACGCGAATAGAAAATATACAATATTTAACTAAAATTTAACTAAAAAATAATTTTAATTGAATAATATGGTACAAAAAAAATTACAATACAATTATTGTATTATAATAAGTAACTAAATAATAATGGTCGACGCAAAACTGTTTTTGGGATAGGTCGTAGTCGTAACTCGTAGTTCCATGGGAATAGTTACTGACTGCGCCATCTATTAGCATTATTGTGAAGCTATGTTGATGCTATATGAATTACTGATGCCCATTAAAAATTAAATAATCTCGTTTCTTTATAATATTCATATAATTTTAGTATTTGTTGTTCAAGTACAGGATATAAGTGACCTAAAAAAATAAAATCAGTTTGAAAATCCATAGCGGATTTTCCTAGAGAGCGTCTTCAAGCGAGCGTATAAAATCGCCACTTTGAAAGCCCCCCATTTCGTCAATTTTAAGGGAAAAATTAAAAAAAAAATATTTTTGTACTCAGTTCAAAATTATCTTTAAAATGATATGTAACAATTTTATGTAACGCGATATTTTTTTTTTACTTCGCATTCGCTTCTATGAGAGCCCCCCTGAAATAAAGATTTTTATAACTTTTTAAGCCATTTTCTGCTGGAGGCCATCGGTTTACATATTATATCTAAATTTGAAGTAATTACGTTCAGTAATTCAAAAGTTATAAGGCTCTGACAGACGGACGGACGGACGGACGGACAAGTGCAAATCGCTCTAGTTAACTCAGAGACCTCGCTTCGCTCGGTCAATTATTAACCCATACATCTAATCTGTTTATAGACGCCATCGTACCGAAATGCTACATTCAATTTGTCAATTCTTCATACTTTGTATCTTGTTCTCTTTAAAATTATGGGCCAAAGCCGAAATTATTATAAAAAAAGTTATAAAAAATCTTTATTCGCACCTATATTATTAAAAGCAAATGGGGTAAAAATATTTTTTTTAACTTTACGTGGGCTTGTTGGGTATAAAAGTATTGAACAATATGCTCAGTCCGAGTTTTAATACGTTTGATCGTAATAATAAACGACGACATTAGCATCAAAGAAAAATGGACCATATAGTATGGATTTAAAGTCTTAAAGTCACAAATTCAATACAAAAGATTTTAATTTGGAGCGTGTTCATATACGTAAACGTATGAGAATACATACACGAAATTGAGCTCTAATTCAAAAGTGTTATGGTTCATTTTACTTTGATGCTAATTTCATCGTTTACTATTACGATAAAACGAATTAAAACTCGGACTAAGCATGCTGAACACAAAATCATTTTTAGTTTATATTGTTCGTGAGGTATTTTTTTGGTATTTTATTTCAAAAATTATTGATTTCGTGGACTACCAAAGCTGCTCTTTTTAGACTCTTTTATGCCGATTTTTTTCTCAAAAATGGTTTAACATTAAAGCTTATCTTATTTATAATTTTAGTTATATCCTCTAATTAAATAATAAACAAATCGATTGTATCAAACAGAAATAAAATTGATTCATTTTTTTTTCATGCAAAACGTAATATTATATAAAAAAATCAAAATTCAAAATTATTTTTTTCTTGTATAGAGTGGCCTCTATGGCTCTTATGACACGTCGAGACTCTATCACCGGTTCGGAATGCAGATTTTGCTGAGTCATAACTCTAGGTACATACAAACTAGGACGTCAGGTCTTAGCTAGGGGCGAACCACTATAAATTGAAGCAATAATTCACTACACATAATTACCATTTTCCTCGATCAACGACGGATTTTAACATCTCAAAGGAAATGCTTCTGGGCTTGGCTAGGGTTGGCAGTTTGCATTTTTTTAAGATCCATCCGTATCATACCACTTGCTTTAGCGGTGAAGGAAACCATCGTGAGGAAACATGCTTGCTTGAAAGTTTTCCTTAATATTATCAAAAGCATGCAGATTTCCTCCCAATGTTTATAAAAACCTCATTAGCCCAACGGTGAAGGGTGCGGAGTGAAAACTGAATGGTCGCGGCACAACTCACACTCCTAACACAAGCTTTCCGCTTCTTTGGAGGGGAGACGAGAATATAAGTCTAGGTCTCTCTAGAATATAAGTTTAAGTCTTTTAAATAAAAAAGAATTTTTCAAATCGGTTCTGGCGTCTTCGTGTAATCGATGAACATACATTAAAATAAAGATTCCGAGGAATTGATAACGTCCTCCTTTTTTGAAGTCGGTTAAAAAGAAGTAGTACGTAAATTTTCGCGTTAGTTTCAGCTTCCCAACTCAAAATTGTAAAGTTGAGGGTCTATTGACTGGACTAGAGGGTGAAATCTTAACCGCTGGCTATATCACCGCTTCTTCTTCTTATTCTTTATCAACCTGTAGACGTCCACTGCTGGACAAAGGTCTCCTGCATGGACTTCCACAGGCTTCGGTCCTGCGCCGCTTGCATCCAGCGGTTCCCTGCGACTCGTTTGATGTCGTCGGTCCACCTAGTGGGGGGTCTATCACCACTTGCGTTAACCAAAATGATTGATTGTTGACAACCCTAACCGTTACAGTGACAAATTATAGTCTATCTAATATCTTGGCTTAGATATAGGATCGAAGCTATTTTCTACTGGAAAATGGAAAAACGCCCTTGGAAGCCACTTTAAAATATTATGAGTTGTTGCCTCATTTAACAGTAAAAATCTTAAATTATACGTTCTAAAATGTAATCTATTTAGTTTATATGTAATTTGCTTTCACATAATGTAATTACAAATGTAAACATTGTAACTCAGATAAATTGTTAATTCATCCTTGCTAAAAAGTGTTTGTCGGTTGGTTTGTCCTTCTATAACGTTGCAGCGGAGCAATGGATCGTAGTTTTTTGCATGGATATGGCACCATAAGGACCATTATCTAGAATCTAAAGCCACACTCAAAGTCCTCTCTATATATCTTTGCAAAAAAAATTGCTTCGATACGTTGTTTCGTTGCTGCATGATTGAAGGAAAACCGACAAACAAACACACTTTCGATTTCATAATATTAATTAGGATTTTTTTTTATATATAGACTAGCCCTTGACTGCTATCTCACCTGATGGTAAGTGAAGATGCAGCCTAAGATGGAGCGCGCTTGGGATTAGGAAAATCCAGTAATTATTGAGAGTCATAACTGCTTATAGGTATTATGGAATCACAACGCACAATTTTCAAAGTCAAAGAAACCAAGTGCCTCATTTATTTATTATTTCATCAAAATCTGCAAAGCCCAAAAGCTGAGGAGGAATTTAATCTTAATGCCGTATGTCGCGCGTCGCAGTCGTCTTCGTCATAAATTAACCGTCGAAATGCCTAAAATATATCGCGATTCGCAATCGGGCCCATTAATCGATGTTTACTTGCGCTGATTTTAGTGATTCAATTTGGGACATTTCCAAAAATCGAGTTAATCTGTTCGTGACATATGGCTAGCTGTTTATTTTTTGAACCGACATTGAAAGGGAGAAGGTAGATAGATACCTTTTTACAAGCTTTTATTTAGCTTGACCAGTTTACTTATTTGTTTGTTTGGGTCAAATCTTGCAAGATGAATTAGAACCACTTCCCGGTTTCTGATCGAGCTGAAATTTTGCATGTATGTGTAAATCGGATGACAATGCAATATTATTGTGACATGGAGCTGATCTGATGATGGAGACGGAAAATGGCTATCGGAACTCTGTAATAAAACGATGTAACCCCATCGAGTAGTAGGCTACGACACGTGCCTTTTTGTAACGTGAAAAAATCGACATTTTCAAGCTCTATGAAAAGAACAGTTGAAAATCAAACTAATAGAGGACTCAATTACAAACGCAAAAAAAATAACTTTTTGAAATTTTAGAAAACTCTCAAACACATTTTTTGAAAAATCGGGAATTTTTTTTGTGATAAAACAATGTTGCAGCAAACGAATGCTATGTTTTAAAGTAAAAGTGGTATTAAAGTGAATGCCCTAATTTTTATTTATTTTCTTTCCGCCGACATTGTTAAGCCTAAATGATTATGTTTACTTAATCTTCAAAACCCTCTTAAGACCATTAAACGCCTGAAATATGATCGGCGGCGCGGGCGCTTCAACACTGGCGAAACGCCAAAGAATGCCTTTTTTGTTCTTCAAACTTGTTTCAAAAAAGGCTTAAAGAGGTCCACTTTCTTTTATAGTATGCTAGCCTTTGCCCGCGACTTCGTCCGCGTAGATTTAGGTTTTTGAAAATCCCGCGGGAAACCTCTGTTTTGCGGTAGTACAAGTATACCCATGCTTTGTTGGTCTGTTGCTGCGTGATTGAAGGACAAACCAGCAAAACAAAAACCATCAAATAAACACATTTTCGCATTTATAATACCTATTATTAGGAAAGACTAATAAATTAAGAGTATTTTTTTACCTTTGCTGATTTATTTATTTATTTATTTATTTATTTATTTAAGGGCACCAACAGTTTTACAGCAATAAAAACATGCAATCATATTAAATTCAAATACGGTTCTTAGGTATGCTATAAACACCACTTATAGGTAGCCACAACATGCGAATTAAATTATGTATCACATAATAATTATATATTATAAGACAGAGCAGTTACAGTGGTTGACTCAAATTACTTGATTGATATAGAATAAAAGCTATATTAAGTATAGACAAACACATAAAATAGAAATAAACTACAAACAACAGAAAAAATACAAAATAAAACAAAATAACAAAATAAAAAACAATAAATACGACAAAATTAACAAAATTAAAAAAAAAAAAATAAAAAACTCAACAACTAAAAACTCAAAAATAAAAAATTAAATTAAAAATTTAACAAATTTAAAAATTTTAAAAATATTAGCTATATTGATTTATGAAGTGTTTTTTAAGCTTGCTCTTAAATGTGAAGAGCGAGTCTCTCCAAATATCAATGTCTAGTAGTTTGGCGATATCATCATAAGTTTTTATGATCCTAAATAAAGGAGCCGAGGCTCCTAAGTTGGTTTTAATAAGACTGACTCTAAATGGTACAAAATTCGATAACCTTCTTGCCGATCCAGGAACTCGTAACATAATTTTTTGTAACAAGTGAGACGCATCTACAGCGTTATTAATTAATTTATGCAAAAAACATAGATCCAATAGCTTTCTACGATCGAATAAGTTTAACATTTTATAATGAAGCAATCTAGCAGGATAACTAGCATACCTTTTCGTGTCCAACTTATCACAAAGGATCAGGTGATACGTAAAGCGTTTTTGGATACGCTCAATCCTCCCTACGTGCACGTTATAATAGGGGTTCCATGCAACAGAGCCATATTCTAATAGACTTCTTGTTAGGGCATTAAACAATTGAATTTTAGTTTGTGTTTTACGGAGGTCCTTCGAGTTACGTTTAGTAAATCCAGTGATCTTAAAGGCTTTTTTACAGATTGTATCAATGTGTGGAATGAAGCTTAGTTTCTGATCGACAACTACACCTAGATCTATGATGGAGTTAAGTCAAGTTTGACATTATTTCCGTTAATGTTATATACAAATACAACTGGATGTACTTTTCTATGAAATGAAATGGCAGAACATTTAGCATGATTCAATATCATATTATTAGTACTACACCAAGTGGTCAACCTATCCAGGTCGCCCTGCAGCAATTTAGCATCCGCATGATCCTTGATTACCCTAAAGGCTTTCAAATCGTCTGCATAAAGAAGTACTTCGGAACCACTGAAGCAATTAACAATGTCGTTGATAAAAATATTAAAAAGTACTGGCCCCAATAGTGATCCTTGTGGTACACCGGAAAGAGCTAAATAAGAGGTAGAAGACTCAAAACCACCCAAAACAACCGTCATTACTCTGTTAGATAAATAAGAGGATAGCCAATTTAGGACATTACCACCTATACCATAATGTTTTAGTTTTCCAATAAGAAGGTTATGATCCACAAGATCAAATGCTTTAGAAAAATCAGTTTAGATCGCATCAACTTGCAGGTTTCTATCAACATGTGATGACAAAAAATCAACATATGTCACTAGATTAGAAAGAGTAGATCTGTGTTTGTAAAATCCGTGTTGATGAGGGGTTAAAATCGATTTCATATGCCAATTAATGTAAGGACACACTAAAGACTCAAATATCTTTGATAAAACTGATAACTTTGAAATTGGTCGGTAAAATTTTAAAGGTGAAATAGCAGAAAAAATTTGTCTTTGAATGCTTATAATAATTCTATAATTAATTATTAATGCTTATAATGCTTATATTTTCGACCAATTATAATTTGAGACCAATCCTAATTCTATGGATGTACAGTACCTAGTCTTAGTGGTCTGATCCGTTATAAGAAATTTATACTTACTCTCATCTGTTATTTATAAGGGATAAAAAATAAATGATAGATAACAATATTATACTCATCGACATATCGCGAATAGCGTGCGGATAATATTTACATTTAAAATCTAGGCAACCATAGATTGAATCAACTTTTTAATAAGGCAACCTAATACAGTTAGATTTAGAATAAAATAAGCTTTAATTTGATATCAAATACTATTAAATAACTGATGAGAGTAACTATATCAATTTTACTCGCCTACTTATACCTGGCAACTCCACAGTTGTGCAGAGGGGGAAGAAGGCAACCTTTACTTTTTCAATTCTGTTGGGTATGTTCTCTCTAGTATAGGACTTTTCTTAATAAATAATGAGAGAAGTAAATTTAATCAAAAATAATTAATAACCCAGCCTCACCGTTGCCACTGCGGTGACCACGTCGACGCTTACGGTCATCACGGGCTCTCCTGTTCGAAGAGCGCTGGTCGTTTCTCCCGCCACAATGCCCTCAACGACATCATCCGCAGGTCTCTTGCTACTGCTCACGTGCCAGCTGTATTAGAACCTATTGGTTTGGCACGTAGTGATGGCAAGAGACCTGATGGTATGACGCTTGTTCCTTGGAGGACAGGGAGGTCGCTTGTGGGGGATGCCACCTGCGTAGATACTCTAGCTGCTTCCCACATCCATGCGACCTCCTCTGTGGCGGGTGCAGCGGCTACTAGCGCCGAACGGGCTAAGAGGCGCAAATATGAAAACCTTGACAGTGGTTTCATATTTGTGCCTTTTGGTGTAGAGACCCTGGGGCCGTGGGGCCCGGAGGCTCGAGCACTTTTTGTAGAGCTATCTAAAAAGGTGATCGAGTCTACCGGGGATCCAAGAGCTGGCAGCTACCTTGGCCAAAGGATTAGCTTGGCCATCCAAAGAGGTAATGCTGCCAGCATCTTGAGTACTATGCCACACTGCAGTGACTTCGATGGGGTTTTAGATTTTATTTAATTTTTATTTTTGTTTTAATTTTGTTAGTTGTATATAATTTAGGCATATTTTAATTTTAATTAATAATAAAATTTTATATTAATAAAACGTTTATTACCTCATTAAATTAAATTAATAAGTCAATGTACCTTTAATAGACTTCATTAAAAATTTGTTTGTTTAATATTATCCGCACGCAATTTAATTAGGCAACCTATTCGTGATAATTTATGTTGATGAGTATAAATGATCTATCATTTATTTCTTCTCTAATAAATAAAAGATGAGGGTATACATTTCTTATAACGGATCTCGTACTATAGTAGACTGTAGCAGAGGTACTCGTAGTTTAAATTTTTCTAACGCATTTTATATGTAACACTTTTCGTGTGAAGCAATTTTTTCAGTACTGCACATATTAAAATAATCGTTTCACATTTGGCAGTAGTTCAGAATCTGAAAAATTTAATTCTATGTAGTTTGAACGTCACTTGTGGGTCGTGACTCAGGTGACATCTAGCGCCATTTTTAAATAAATTTGTGAATCAATGGTTCGGTTCGAAAAGTATGCTTTTTACACGCTTTTGTTTAAGTTGCAATATATCTATGTATACGTATGTTTAGGTCAAATCTTGCAATATGAATTAGAACCATGTAAATCGGATGACGATGCAAAACTATTGTGACATGGACATGATCTTATGATGGAGCTGGAAGACAGCTATCGGAACTCTATAATAAAACGATGTAGCCACATCGAGCTTGGGCTCGTTTGATTCGTCTTGACAAGTACTCTGATCCTAGATGGTATCCAGGGTCTGATGATGAAACCGAAAGGTGGTTTTGGCAATTTTGTAATAAAACGACGTAACCTCATCAAGTTTGGTCTCGTTTATTCGTCTTGATATGTACTCTGATCCTAGATGATATCCAGGGTCTGATGATGAAACCGGAAGTTGGTTTTGGCAACTTTGTAATAAAACGACGTAACCTCATCAAGTTTGGGCTCGTTTGATTAATCTTGACAAGTACTCTGGTCCTAGATGACCTGATGATGTGGCCAGCTACTATAAGTAGCTTTTATTTAGATACAACTAGCTGATGCCCGCGACTTCGTCTGCGTGGATTTAGTTCATAAAATCCCGCGGGAAATCTTTGTCACCCGGCAGGTTCTCAACTATACCTATCCAATAAATCACGTCAATCCGTAGCTTTGTACCAGGAAAC
Source organism: Oeneis ivallda (assembly GCA_029955525.1). Taxonomy (NCBI): domain Eukaryota; kingdom Metazoa; phylum Arthropoda; class Insecta; order Lepidoptera; family Nymphalidae; genus Oeneis; species Oeneis ivallda. Next base: position 4,006,760 of record JARPMR010000027.1, on the reverse strand, counting down.
ATTTGATCGTCTTGCTCGCGGCATTGTTTATGATGATTCAAAGAGAAAACATATTACTGATGATATTATCAATTACGTTTAGCTATCATTTTTATAATTGTCAAATTTTTTACCATACTTAACCAAAGACTAAATTACGTTTAGCTGTCATTTACGTTTTGTTATTCCACTGTCATTTGCGTTTTGTTATTCCATGTCAGATGCGTTTTTGTTATACCACGTTTTATAGTGACTTGATGGAAACGCGGTCGAACGGGATAAAAAGTATCCTATGTCCGTCTCCTGTTTCTAAGCTACCTCTCCACCAATTTTCAGCCAAATCGGTTCATCCGTTCTTGAGTTATAAATAGTGTAACTAACACCACTTTCTTTTATATAATTAATATAGATTTTTAACTATCAATTCGTATGACGGGGCTTTCAAGGCTCACGGACTATGACAGTTCTGAGTTCTGACGTTCTGTGTTTTGACAGATTTCCAATACGAAAACTGTCAGAACGACGGTAAATCGCTTACCGTGTAGCGTGGTAATAAAAACCGGGGAAGGCTCCCAACAAACCTTAAGCAATTTAAAAATTATAATTCCCGAATTCCCCCAGCCGGGAATCGAACCCGGGCTCTCCCACAGCCAATACACCAGCCAAATCCGTTTCGGTCAGTTTTTTAACCCCTACGCGTGAATAGTTTCTTATTATACCCGCTCGATTCTGACTCACCCGATTTTGAATTCGTCTTGAATCGAGATCCCGTCTGGAGCCACCGTCGTCGCCCACTGAACGGGAATTATTCACACGCTTGGCACTAATAACCGCTCGGAATATATCTATTCGGATTTTAAAAGCTTATTTTTGTGGTAATGTACCGTTTGCGGGTTATATGATGCGCCGAAATGGCATACAATATTAGCATTTATATAATAATTTTTTTATTTTAATATTTATAATTTTTATTTTATAATAATTTTTGACTGATTTATCATCCGATCCGACTGTATGGTCATCGGATTTACATTCGCAAAATTTCAGCTCAATCGGAAACCGGGAAGTGTTTCTAATTTATCTTGCAAGATTTGACCTAAACAATAAACATACATACATATATTATACATACATACATACATTGCAAGTTAAATAAAAGCTTGTAAAAATTAGACTAACAAAATATGCTTCTTCTTCTCTTCTTCATCAACCGGACGTCTATCGGTTGATGAAGAAGAGAAGAAGAAGCATATTTTACTGCTGGAGAAAGATCTCTTGCATGGACTTCCACGGCTCCCTGCGACTCGTTTGATGTCGTCGGTCCACCTGGTGGGGGTCTGCCAACACTGCGCTTCCCGGTGCGGGGTCGCCACTCCAGCACCTTGGGACCCCAACGACCATCAGCTCTTCGAACTATGTGCCCCGCCCATTTCCACTTCAGTTTCGCAACTCGCTGAGCTATGTCGGTGACTTTGGTTCTCCTACGGATCTCCTCATTTCTGATTCGATCCCGCAGGATCCCCGATCAAATTTGCTTGGTATGCATTAATTTAAAAAAATGTAAAAAAAAAATATATATAGTACCGCCATCGCGGATTTTGTTTATTTAAACTATAAAGTGTACATTCGATAGGAAACGTACTCTTTCAGAAAACATCATAATAATATGCGCGAATAGACGAGGAGATGAAGAAATATCCTCTATCACACACTTGAAGTAGGTATCCCTGATCTATTCGGCCAAAAAAAGTTGTTTTCCTGAAAGAGTACTAAGCATTAGATTGATTTCCAAACATCTGTGACTTATGTGGGCTCAATTATAGCCCATATATTTCGATCTAACTATTTATAAGTTATTATCTTTTGGAGGGGAATGGAATATTAAACATGACAATTAATATTCTTTAAAAAAATTGGTTGTCTTTAAAGTCGGTTTACAGACGATAGTTTTACGTGATAACGTCTTAGAGAAACATTGATGACTGGCGGGCAGCGGCGGGCGCTCTCTATAAACGCTTGGGCCGATCGTGCCTCTCTATCGCTAGTTCCGCGCTCTCGCTTGCACGCTCAGGCTCAGGCGTATCTTTTTCGTGCGTGCAGCCGGTGTTCATCGATTTATAAGACGTTATCACGTCAAAAAATCGTTACGACTTAAGTTCAACACCAAATGTGAAATGACCTATATTTTAGGTCCTCTGCCATTGAGACCTCCCTAATCTCCCTTAGGGACGTTACAGAAATACCCTACATACTGCCGACCGTTTTATAAACATTGTAATAATATAAATGTATATAATAACGGACATTCCGACACCTGTCGACATAAAACACGCAGAGTTGCGTCACTCTAACTATATTCCTGGCAAATTGGGTAGGGTTGTCAACGTAATATCTAAAATTCGACACTCTCCTAAAAACATCGTCTATACTAATATTATAAAGAGGAAAGATTTTTTCTTTGTTTGTACCGAATAGGCTGTGTAATTACTGGACCGATTTTAACCATTTTTTCACCAATAGAAAGCTAAGTTATCAGGAAGTAACATAGACTATAATTTAGTGTCAAAAACATTAGAGATCTTTAAGAAAATTGCAATAATGTAACCCAAAGTAGGAAAATTTTGCCTATAAAATGCATTATTTGGCGTGTGCTGAGAAAACTATTGATGATACATAAAAATGATGTACTAGATGATTAAAGTGCTCATTATTCTCTACAAAAAAGTTCCCGAGGGAGTATAATATCTAACTATCATATTTAAGTCACAATAGTAGCTTTTGTGTTCTATTTTTAATTAGATCGCCTTTATTATCGTGGTATTAATTCTTCCGTACAACAGAGCAACTGATCGACGTAATTTTTTGCATGAGTAAAATTGAGGACCTGGAGAGTGACATAGGCTTCTTTTTATCCCGGAAAATCAAAGAGTTCCCGAGGGATTTTAAAAACTACATCCACGCGGACGAAATCGCGGGCATCAGCTAGTAATTTATAATTTTTTGGAACATTTTAGAAAGAAAGTGTTTTTTGAATATATTAATTAATATCTAGATTACACAATTAACTGATAACTTTATTTAGAATTAGACAGTTTATGTATCGGAAGTAAAGCTTATAAGAAACTTTTATGGAGTTGAAACGCTTGTTTTTTTTTTGGTAAAATTTTAAGTCTATACCCAGCAAACCATAGCAGTGATGAAACGGTAGATAATAATTATGTCAATTATTTTCTGCAATCTGCAATAGAACTTCGTGGAAAGGCATAATATTATCTGACAAACAAAAGCGAACTTAGACGTGGCAAAGCTATGTGAGATGTAAACATAATGACCGCTGTACTTTAGAAGGCTGGAAACGCTAAATACGGTCATGAAACTATTGTAAATTGCATTTTTTTTTTTTTTTTTGGGAAATGTCAGTATAATTTAAAACCTTCGGTGCGGCACTTTATAACAGCCAGAATCAGATAAATAAAGTGAATGTACCAAGCAGCAAAGGTAGGTAAAAGCTAATAGTCCAGTAAAAAGTTAAATGAAACCATGATCTGACCAGTTTTGGCGCAATGAGTAAAAATGTGTTCATTAAATACTTAAATAAAGATATTATGAAAGAAATTTTGATTTAAATTTAGGGGAAAGGGATGAAAAAAATAAAAAAGGGGTTGAAAAATGCCTTTTTTTAAATAACTTAATAACGGTAGGAAATAGAAAAAAAAGTTTAAAGTAAAAGTTGTAGAGAAAAAAATTCTACACAAAAAAGTTCCTTTTCATTTTTTTGTTATCTGCTTTAGTTTAGCTGCAAAAAATAAAAATTAAATTTGCTTTGTAATTAATTATAAAGATGTATAAAGGCGGGAAACATAGTGCCTATCTCAATTAATTAAGTTTTGAATAACGGTAGTACAGTCAAATTAATAAGGTATTTTTTCGAAATAGAAGATACTTCCGAACATTATCCAACAGTTTTCAAAATCGGTCATCGTAGCTATTAAAACTCTAACCTGCGTGATGTCAGATTTCAGATTGAAACTTTTTCGCTTTCTATATTAAAAAGTTAGACTTTAGACTGTTTGACTTTAATTTGTTTTTAACCAATTTTAAAAAAAGAGGAGGTTCTCAATTCGCTCGCTGAGTCTTCTATTGCAAACTTCAAAAATCTAGATACTCTGATACAAAAATATAGGCCAATTATTTATACCTTTCATCCCATTGTTTATGACAATGGAGATTGGGAAATAATTTGTTAGTTAACAATTGAATAACATTTTGAAAAATGGGGGTAAAACTTTTGTTTCTCCAGGGCTCGATTCTTTCAAGTGTTAAGAAGATACTAGAAGTTTTTCAAATTTTTAAAATCACATCTTATGTTATAAAAAAAATATTTTTATTGCTGAACTCTCTTTAGCGGGGGCGCGCGAATGCTGTAACAGCCGCGCGGAGCCCTAATTTCAACGTCAAATTAAAATTGTAAATAATGGAGATAGAATCCCGGGACTTGGGACTTTTTTATTGGAAATTTCCTCCTCTTAACGAGCTTTTTTCAAAATTGCTTAAATGTCAATATTTTTCGAGTTATTAACAAAAAATCGGCCAAGTGCGAGTCGGGCCTCGCTCTTTTAGGGTTCCGTTAAAACAATTAAATTAAAATATTTTCATGTACCCATGGAAACATTTTAATTTAATTTTTTTAATTTAATTTAATTTTTATTATTTGTTGTTATAGCGGCAATAGAAATACATAATATGTGAAAATTTCATCTGTTTATCTATTAAGGTTTACGAGATACAGCCCGCTGACAGACGGACGGACGGACGGACGGACGGACGGACGGACGGACAGCGTAGGCTTAGTAATAGGGTCCCGTTGGTACCCTTTGGGTACGGAACCCTAAAAACGAAATATCATTTTTTTTTATTTTTTTTATTATAACATATTTTTTATCATGACATTTTGACTTTATACAGTATACTACATTAAACCAATTTTTTATTAAATCATTTTTTTTCATCTTATTTTGTTAATAACAATTGCAATTTTTTACCTGCACCAAAATCCTTCAAAAACATTTTTCTAGAGGTGATTCCGACTCGAATGAGCCATCGCTCATATTTTTAGGACCTTTATCTCTATTTTTCACGTTTTTGAACTTGTTGACTAGACTAATACGTAGGTATGTATTTACGAATTCAAATAAATATTGACGAATTTCAAAACATAACATTGACATAACATTTGACGACCTCCCTGGCTCAGTGGTGAGCTGTGTTGTCTTATAACTGGGAGGTCTCGGGTTCGATTCCCGGCGGGGTCAATTTTGGAATTTATAATTTTTGAATTGTCTCTGGTCTGGTCTGGCGGGAGGCTTTGGCCGTGGCTAGTTACCACCCTACTGTCAAAGACGTGCCGCCAAGCGATTTAGCGTTCCGGCACGATGGCGTGTAGAAACCAATTAGGGGTATGGGTTGAATATTCACTGCCATACCCCTTCGAAGTTAGCCCGCTACCATCTTAGACTGCATCGTCACTTACCATCAGGTGAGATCGCAGTCAAGGACTAGCTTGTCATCGAATAAAAAAAAACACTTCGGCGATGAAACTTGACAACATAATAGTGCTGTCAATAAAGAGAACAATTAGTTCAGTTTCTACACTTTTTTGCCAAGTTGTACGAAATTAAAAATCACATCAGTGTGAATTTGCAGTACGCAGGAGGCGTAATATAAAATAAAGAGAACAATTAGTTCAGTTTCTACACTTTTTTGCCAAGTTGTACGAAATTAAAAATCACAGCAGTGTGAATTTGCAGTACGCATGAGGCGTAATATAAAATTCGATCCGTAGTCAACCCAAGTCAGTTGACTTGGGTTGACTACGGCTAGAAAAATACCTGAAAAATACGGAGGTATGACAAAATACGAATTTCATACCATATCAAAATACTTTAAGTATATGAGACGTGTCCATGCTTAAAACTAAGTATACAAAAGTCATGCGTTTCATCAAACTATTGTCAGGTTTTGTGCTGTGCAACTCAATCATATTTTTGTATCAGAGTATCTAGATTTTTGAAGTTTGCAATAGAAGACTCAGCGAGCGAGCCCCACACAAATGAAGTTTGATTCTTATTTGATTATGTTATCGAATTCTGTTTGTAACTCTGGAAACTAGTATGTTTGTAGTTTTATTTGTAAAGTATAATAAATGGCCAATTGCGTGTCGGGCCACGCGCAGTGTAGGGTTCCGTAGTTGCCAGTCACAATATTATGCGTATAATTTTAGGCCTATATTGTACACACTTCTAAGTAGAAGTGTGTAAAATATAGGCCTAAAATTAGGCCGATCACTGCCGCTATAATCTATACTAAAAAATACTTTTTAAAAAACCGACTTCAGACGCCCGCGCCACTACAAAGTATATAATTTATTGTTGCTATTGTAAAAAGCGCTCGACCGATTTCGATAAAATTTAAATGGGACCACCTGGGAAGTATACCCTTTGAAACAAAAAAAAGAATTTTGCAAATCGGTTCAGGTGTCTTCGAGTAATCGGTGAACATACACAAAAAAAAGGATTCCGACGAATTGAGAACCTCCTCCTTTTTTTAAATTGGTTAAAAACAAATTAAAGTCAAACAGTCTAAAGTCTAACTTTTTAATATAGAAAGCGAAAAAGTTTCAATCTGAAATCTGACATCATGCAGGTTAGAGTTTTAATAGCTACGATGACCGATTTTGAAAACTGTTGGATGATGTTCGGAAGTATCTTCTATTTCAAAAAAATCGGCCAAGTGCGAGTCGGGCCTCGCTCTTTTAGGGTTCCGTTAAAAAAAATACATAAAAATATTTCCATGTACCCATGGAAATATTTTATTTAATTTTTTTAATTTAATTTAATTTTTGACCGAGCGAAGCGAGGTCTCTGAGTTTACTAGAGCGATTTGCACTTGTCCGTCCGTCCGTCCGTCCGTCTGTCAGAGCCTTATAACTTTTGAATTACTGAACGTAATTACTTCAAATTTAGATATAATATGTAAACCGATGGCCTCCAGCCGAAAATGGCTTAAAAAGTTATAAAAATCTTTATTTCAGGGGGGCTCTCATAGAAGCGAATGCGAAGTAAAATTTTTTTTTTGCGATTCATAGAGTTTCTGTGTATCATTTTAAAGACAATTTGGAACAGAGTACAAACGTATTTATTTTTTAATTTTTTCCTAAAATTGACGAAATGGGGGGCTTTCAAAGTGGCGATTTAATACGCTCGCTTGAAGACGCTCTCTGGAAAATTGGCTATATATTTTCAAGCTGTACTTATTTTTTTACTTCACTTGTATCCTGTACTTGAACAACAAATACTAAAATTATATGAATATTATAAAGAAACGAGATTATTTAATTTTTAATGAGCATCCAGTAATTTTCACATAGCTTCACAATAATGCTAATAGATGGCGCAGTCATTAACTATTCCATGGAACTATGAGTTACGACTACGATCTATCCCATAAACAGTTTTGCGTCGAGCATTATTATTTAGGTACATAATATAATAACATATTATTCAATTAAAATTATTCTTTAGTTAAATATCAAACTTCAATAAACTATTAATTGCTGCATTTTGTAAATTTTCTATTCGCGTCGATAGATGACGATTTGTACAGATGCCCGTAACCCGTTTTCACTCGTTAGTACCTACATAATAATTCAATGTTTTCACTGACGTTCCCTAACCTTTACGGGCTACCTATGATAAGTTAGGTGATGATTACTGTCAACTTCTTTATCACGATCCTGTACGGGACACCTAAAAGGACATTGGGACGGATGTTAGGACTTAGCATTGTGTTTTGGAGCTACCTACGTAAAGAGACTCCTACATAGGGGATGATTGAGGTATGTTTGGTGAAAACGGGCATAATAATAATGTCAGTTTTGATCGTCATGTGTCGATTGAATGAATAATCATGGGATACCGTTACCGCGAGGTCTCAGTTCGGGGCGAACCACTAGTTATTTGTTGTTGTAGCGGCAATAGAAATACACAATCTGTGAAAAGGAGTTGTCCAAAATTGGTTTTTTAAATTTGAATTTAATTAACAAGGATGATTTCAATGTAGTTGGATAAAGATCCCAAAAGGCTTCTATCAAAATAAATTACAGATTTTTTAAAGCCTCTGATAATAAAAAAAAAATTTTTGTTTTGACTCATTTTTTTGCTTGTGATTTGTCGTAATTCCTTGTTCCATGTGATTTATACACCGGTAAAAAACTGAAAATATTATTCTATGTAAGTTGTCAATGTCAGATGATTGTCAGGAACAAATAATTTCATTTTCGAATAGGCAGTTCAAAAGTACCTAGTCGTAATTCCTAGTTCCTGGTCTGTGATTCCTAGTTCCATGGTTCAAAATGACATGCATTTGGTTCAAAATGACATTTACGTGACATTAACCGGTGCCAGATTTGATAGTCTATAGATTCTAAAAGTTTTTAGTGTTACCATCCATTGAAAATATTTTCTACAATCGGTATTTTTCATAATTAATTTATAAAAACCGAGGACTCTAAAATTATTATTTTTATGGCGTTTAGTTTAATTTTTTTTTTCTTTCACGTGATGACAGTTTGGTTCTGGTTAATGGACACTCAGAATAAAAAACCACCCTCCATACTAAACTGGGACATGTCTTTTCAACTGTCTACCTATTACGGTTACCGAGATACAGCCCGCTGACAGACGGACGGACGGACGGACGGACGGACAGCGTAGGCTTAGTAATAGGGTCCCGTTGGTACTCTTTGGGTACGGAACCCTAAAAATACCTTATTAATTTGACTGTACTACCGTTATTCAAAGCTTAATTAATTGAGATAGGCACTATATTTCCCGCCTTTATACATCTTTATAATTAATTACAAAGCAAATTTAATTTTTATTTTTTGCAGCTAAACTAAAGCAGATAACAAAAAAAAATCGGCCAAGTGCGAGTCGGGCCTCGCTCTTTTAGGATTCCGTTAAAAAAAAAATAAATAAAAATATTTCCATGTACCCATGGAAATATTTTAATTTAATTTTTTTAATTTAATTTGATTTTTATTATTTGCTGTTATAGCGGCAATAGAAATACATAATATGTGAAAATTTCATCTGTCTATCTATTACGGTTTACGAGATACAGCCCGCTAACAGACGGACGGACGGACGGACGGACGGACGGACGGATGGACGGACGGACAGCGTAGGCTTAGTAATAGGGTCCCGTTCGTACCCTTTGGGTACGGAACCCTAAAAATGAAGTGGAACTTTTTTGTGTAAAATTTTTTTCTCTACTACTTTTACTTGAAACTGTTTTTTCTTTTTCCTACCGTTATTAAGTTATTTAAAGAAAAGGCATTTTTCAACCCTTTTTTTATTTTTTTCATCCCTTTCCCCTAAATTTAAATCAAAATTTCTTTTATAATATCATTATTTAAGTATTAATGAACACATTTTTACTCATTGCGCCAAAGCTGGTCAGATCATGGTTTCATTTAACTTTTTACTGGACTATAAGCAAAGCTTCTTGGAAAGTACCTAATTCTGGTACTATGTCAGTGATCAAAGCTTTCAAAACTCCAATTTTTTCAAGACTTCAAGTAACAATTTAATTGTTTAGAGCGCCATCTATAAATGTGTCTGAACAACTCTTGGCACGCACATGGTCCAGATCTAAGTCTCTTCGTAGTTTAAAGAGTGAACCAGAGATGGCTCTTTCAATCCACATGTAAAATTAACATTTTCTTTAGGGAAAATTAAAAGATAAAAATTATGAAATAGCTAAAAAACAATAATTGATAACTATTCATACTTTAATATTAGTGACAAAATATAGGTTGGTATGTAGATTTGTAAGGAAAATAATAACATTATTTCTATGAGCCAGGTAATCAACAATAGGTACAATCACAGGTTGAAGGTAAAAACACGGGGGTGGTACGAAACTTTAAAAACAGGGGGTCCAGGGACAAATTCAACATACCCATTACGTTTATCGCTAGTTGACTTTGTCGCAAGTTCGTTTGGTAGAATTCTGTAAATATATTAGGTAAGGTACGTAAGCTTTATTTCAAATGGTTTTTTTTCAATCCAGAGTTAGTTCAACCCTGTCTTAGTTTATATTTGCTCCTACCTATATTATAGGTCCTTAACTTTCAATAAAATAACATAATTTATATTATTTTATATTATTAGAAACTTTTCTCTGAGAAAAGTACGCGCTCAGTACCTAGTGAGACGTAGTGGGTTGCTCATGATAATAAGCTTTAGTTAGGTTCGTAGCATATGTCATTCATTTTAAGACCCTTGCGAATATATAAGTAGGTATATCCTTGCGAAAAATCATGTCTCCGTTGCTGTGTGACTGAAGAATAAACCAAAAAACCAACTATAAGCTAATCCTATGGCGTCATAATTCCTGAATTAAAGCCCTGGTGCGACAGGGCAGTGTCACATGATGGCAGCGACTTCCAGGCAGCTCCTAGAAGTTAGTTCATAGTAGGTATACAGCAGTGATAGCCTTGTGGTTAGGACTTTGGTCTCCTTTTCGAGGGTCGCAGGTTCGATCCCGGGACGCACCTCTGACTTTTCGGAGTCAAGTGCGTTTAAGCAAATATCACTTGCTTCAACGGTGAAGGAAAACATCGTGAGGAAACCTGCACACCTGAGAGTTCTTCATAATGTTCTTGAAGGTGTGTGAAGTCCGCCAATTCATTGCATTGGACCAACGTGGTGGACTATGGCCTATAACCCTTCTCTGAGAGGAGACCTGCGCTCAGTAGTAAGCCGTTGATGGGTTGCTATTGATGATGATGATGATGATGATGAGGTATACACAAGTTTTGTAGGCTTACCTTCAAGGAATTGTCGGGTGGGGAGTCGGAGGGAGACCTTCAGGGAGGATGCGTAAACTGAGTCGATGTACCAGTGTGGATCACCCTCGCCCAGCCTCTTGGTGCTGCCTCTGCGATGAGAGACATATTACGTTACGTTAAGGTTTATATACTGCCGCATGGTTTAATTGTTTTTAGAATCCCTTGGGAACTCTTTGATTTTCCGGGATGAAATTAATCTATGACACTCTCAGGTCCTCGATTTTACCCTTGTAAAACATCACGTCGATCCGTAGCTTAGTTACGGCGTGATTGAAGGACAAACTAACAAATAAACACATTTTCGCATTTATAATATTACATAGATAATTTTTTACGGTGATAGACTTGTAGTATGAGTTCTTCCTCCTTTGCGTTACAACTTACAATTACTTAAGGAATTTAATTAAAGGTCATAAAAACTTCAAGCGCAGTAAGCTGATACCCGCGAGTTCGTCTGCGTGGATTTAGTTTTTAATTCCCTCGGGAACTCTTTGATTTTCCGGGATAAAAAGTAGCCTATGTAACTCTCCTCACCTCAACTACTCCCATGCAAAAAATCATGTCGATAAAAAGTCGACAGAGAGTAAAGAAGTAATGGGTTAGTGAATAGTTTGAAGCATGCTCTATGGCTCTGCCAGTTAGGTGCGTTTAAAGCAGTTAAATCACTCGCTTTAACGGTACAAAGGGAAACATCGTGAGGAAACCTGCGCATGTGAATTTTCAAAGGTGTGTGAAGTCCACCAATTCGCATTGGGCCAGCGTGGTGTGGCTATAACCCTTCCCTGAGGGGAGATATGCGTTCAGTAGTGAGCCGTTGATGAGTTGCTGATGATGATGATATTTTTGTCAAAATTTAATCTAAAGATAATTAAGCCACAGTACTTCGAATAAAAAAATATTATTAGAAGATGAACATAATTTCATCAGAAAAATAAACGATGACCGAATTAATGATAATATTATTGTTTTAACTGGACGAATTTTGAAATCGTGAACAATTATTTTTGCCTATGTATAAAAATATTTTTCAACTATGTAGTACCTACCTATATAAAAACTCTCTAACAACACTAAATATAGTCGAGCTATCAATTATCACTAATATAATGAGCCAACGCTCTATGAAAAATCTTTTATATTTTTTTCAGAAACTACAAAGACTTTAGAATGGGGCTGGCGTAGGCAAACAAATTCATACATACACTTGAAATAGCCGCATGAATGAGTTTTCCCGTTGTTTACGAAAGAAAACTAATAGATCTCGTAACTGAGTGATTCATCAACTAATCAACCATGAAAAGATACCTAATATTGGTCTATTTTGTATAAAAGCAGACTCTATACTTTACGGAAATCCATAATGCATAAGAAACTCTGATATAGGTGTTTAAAATGTTGTTTTACAAATCGTTGAATGCAGGTCGTGCTACTAAGCATACATACGTACAACATAATTTAGTATACTAGTAACTCGCCCCTGCTTCGCACGGGCAGTAGGTATAGGTTGACTTTCTCCGACATTGTCAACAATTATCGTCATATTTCAACCAATTTACACAAAACTTTAACAAATTATACACTTAAACCTTCCTCATAAATCACCCTATGTCTATTAGTGAAAACCGCATGAAAATCCATTCAGTAGTTTTTGAGTTTTAATTGTGAACAGACAGACAGACAGACAGACGCGGCGGGGGACTGTCTTATAATACGTAATGATGATAGTGATAACTATATAATAGGTAGATCAATTTTCGCCTTATTGGACTGCCTCCATAATAACAGCCTATACTTATAGAGGAAAAACTATGGTTCAATTGCATTTTACCTAAAACTGTCTAATCGATTATAGCTGCATAGTGCCTTTGACCTGCCTGATTCATCATTAACCTGTCACTGATGTCAAAAGTGTAAGTCTAACTAACTAGAATTACTTATGAATGAGCCCAACCATTACATCCGCAGAAAGTTGTTGAGGAGTTGGGTAGTCTGTACATTACCCTGATTGCACCATTCAAGGGAACTGTTACAGATGTTTTATTAAAATGCCATCGAATAGCATCGAATAGACCAACTTTTTAATCGAATGTTTCATGTAACTACATGGAAGTAATGTGAATATCAATTTCATGTAGTAGATATTTACACCCGATGGAAAAAGAGCTGGTAGTCCTTAAATAGCTGAAAAGATTTTGATTTTCATTAATCATAGCTAGAATTTATTCCAGTTAAATGCGGTTTTTTGTTCAAAAGCGGGGTTAAATCGGTCCATCTGTTTGTGCACCATGATGACACTGACAGACAGACAAAGCGGCAAAACTTAATATAACACATCTCTTTTTCCGTAAGGGTTTAATAATCAGTTATAACATTAATGTATCGATTACCAAAACTAATCATTTTCTGCGCATTAAATTGTTAGGTACATAGATTTATGTAGCTATCGATCTATTTCCATTTATTTCTATCATGTTTGCCGCAAAATTTAACGATAAAATTGATTGTATTAACCAATATAATTCAACCTTATTAGTACTCTTATAACGCAAGTATTTAGTTTAAAGCTCGTACTCTAAGCATAAAAACAAAAACAAGAAAACAATCATTAGAGGTTATCACAAAGGAAAACATACGCGCAACGTTTCTGAATAAACCAAAAAAGCATGCTTATGCAAATACTATCAAAAAGTTACCCGGAGTCCATATTGATTGTCATCTATATAGGTGGGACACGTGAAATACTTAAATGATATTAAATTCGCCAAACGACGACATTCAAAATAAAAACTACATGTTTCCGCCGCAGATATGTCAAAGTGTACTATTTTGGGACACCCAAGTCAGCCCAAGTTCACACTGTTCCCGCAAATATAAATATCTTTGAAAGTAGTTATCGAGCTTTCAGTTTCAGCGATGCGATGGTTCGAATCTAAAACGGTGGGAGTTAGTGCGTGGAAATGCCAAGAGATGGCGTTATAATCGGTCCTGATTTTCCTTTGCATGTTTAGTTACATTATAACAGATGGCGGTAACAAAGACATAAGGCTTTTCCTTGTTTGAAGACTTTTCATTTCAAGGACGTTTTTCAGCTGAAAATTTTATTTGTGTTAAACAATTTCTTTATAAAAATGCATCGCAGTAAATATTAATCTCACCAAAAACATTTTCATGTAAAATGTTGCCAAGATGAGACAATATTTTAGGGCTCGTACGGTCAAAAATTTATCAGATCTCATGTTAGTAGAGCTATGCTTCTAACTCTACACGCCCTAACTCTCCAAGCCCTAACTTTACAAACTCTAGACCTTAGATGTGGCTTGGCCGTTTCGTTACTACAAGAAATATAACAAGGAGGAGAGGAGACCTGCGCTCAGTAGTGAGCCGTTGATGGGTTGCTGATGATGAATGAATAAACAGAAAAGTAATGAACAGAAAAGTAGTAGTTTTACATACTCTACGGGACACGACAAAGTCCGGGCTGCCACTTAGTATCTTTCTCGTGTATTGATACATTATTCATGTACCTACCAGTAGAGAATTGCAATTTTGGAAATGAAACTTTGTTTAATAATGGCGGAAGCTATGAGTATTAAATAAACCTTTAATACTCAAAATCCAGATGACGTAGGTTACATCATTACGACGGATGTTACATACAATTTTCCGAGTCAGGATTTTAAACTTTATTGGGCAGTCTCGTAATTGGGTATTTGACTGATGTCAAAATTTTGACACCTATTTATAATCATCACCTAATTTACCTATTTATAATCATCACCTAATTTATTTATTTTTATTAATTATAATCATTACCTAATTATAATCGAAAACGTAACATGTAAGAATTACCTTTGTAAAAACAGAAAATAAATCGGTCCAAAACAAATAAGTTATGACTTATGAGCTATTTTACTACGAATAATATATCTGTCTCATTCTAAAATGAAATTTTATAGGAAGAGTGTGTGGAGCTACTGACTTGTGACATCACACGTCAGTAGTGCTGTCTTTGTCTATATAAGGAAACTTTAAGGCTCTCTATTTTCGAGAATAGTAAAGATTAAAAAAAAATTGGTTATCTGTAAAGTCGGTTTGCGGACGATAGTTTTACGTGATAACGTCATAAAGAAACATTGACGATGACTAGCGGACGGCGGCGGGCGCTCTGTAAGCCAACGCTTGGGCCGATCGTGCCTGTTTATCGCTTGTTCCGCGCTCTCGCTTGCACCCTCAGGCTCAGTCGGAACGTAACACTTTTTTGTGTGTGCAGCCGGTGTTCATCGATTTATAAGACGTTATCACGTCAAAAAATGATATTGTGTGAAAACTCTATTTTAAATATTTTAAAAATATCAGTTAAATACCCTATTATGACAGGGATTAAACACGTCAAAATAGAAGACAATATATCAATGTGGTGTTGAGCGGTTTAATCGCTGGTCAATCGTTTGCCAATACAAACAAAACTTGGCACGCGTCAACAGCCGCGCGAGTGAGTAACTCGATCCCTGACACGATAGTCTGTGGAACAACAAAACAAAGCGCCACGACTGAAATAATTGACTGAATCATTAGTGGGAATTGTTTCAGAAGCGATTGCATTTCTTCTCATGAATACATGGGGAATTTATAGCCATGCTGCCAGCTTTTTGGGTAGTAGGTATGCCGCGCTACGTGACATCGATTTATCAATTGACTTTAAAAAGGAGGAGGTTCTCAATTCGACTGTATGTTTTCGTATGTTTGATACGCGATTATTCCGCCAATTATGAATTGATTTTTTGATGATTCTTTTTTGTTTGGTAGGTCATACTTCAGAGGTGTTCCGATATTTTTAGCTGACTTCAAAAAAAAGGAGGAGGTTCTCAATTCGAATGTATGTTTTCGTACGTTTGCTACGCGATTATTCCGCCAATTATGAATCGATTTTGATGATTCCTATTTTGTTTGATAGGTCATACTTCTGAGGTGTTTTGATATTTTTAACTGATTTCAAAAAAAGAGGAGGAGGTTCTCAATTCGACGCATATCAGTGGAGACTACAAACAGTCATTCTCTAAGTGGAGCATATGTCGGTTTCCACTTTTTCACACGTACCGTACGCGTAGGCTTATTCATAAATATATTTTATAATGTCAAACATAAATCCAGAGGAAACTCGGTTTTTTAATAGCTCCATTATATTAGGATATTTATTGGTTTTGCTGCTAAATGAATTACTGCCGCTGCGACCTTGCAGTTTTTTTACACAAGAAGGTAAAATAAAATACTTTACTTTTATTCAACTACAATCAAAACTAGCATCAATGGGTCCTGGTAATCAGCCTAATATCTGCCCAGCTATAGACCTGGTTTCTGCCCGCCCTAGTACCAAAGAGAGTCGCCCAAAGGGCAAAGACCTCTTAGGCCCTTCTCCCATTACAATACTTGTAGGAGATGATACTCGAGTAGAATACTAGTTGGATACTTGTTCACCACCCGATGCTCGCATATTATGCTACTGAAAAATTACTAAATTCATCATTTGTGCACTCGTTTTTTGTCGACGGACGTTATGTCGAGCGATTCCAGTGACGAAGAAGCAGTTGCAGTTTTTCTGTTTTATAGAAACAGAAGACATCAACGCAAGAATAGAAAATACTGGATTCATCCATATATTGAAAGAAACATAAATTGTAGAGCTTTTGTAGCCGCACAAGAACTACAACATGATAATAAATTTTTATCTTTCTACCGAACGTCTAAAGAGTCCTATCTATTGTTTTTTTACGCATGTATTCTGGTAATTTGTAGTTGTAAAGACAAGCATGTTTTTCAACTCCTTGTACAAACTTAATATTTATTTCTTGCTCCACCGCCATCTTGTCGAGACGCGCAAGAGACGCGATGCACAAGCGACCAACACGGCGAGTCGCGCGATACTAGTCGCGGACGCGTAGGATACCTGTAGGGTAGTGTGCGAGCCTGCATTCAAATGTAATATGTGAGATACTTGGCAGCGACTAGTCTCCGAGACTTGCAGAATACTTGAATCGCCTGTGCGTATCGTAATGGGAGAAGGGCCTTAGAGGTCCTCACGAGTCGCGTTAATTATAAAATTTAATTACTTAAGTGATTTAAGTAGTCATCTAAAGTGAGTGTTTTGTGAGAATCAAACATTATAAAATAAAGTTGTTGTGCTGTGTTTTTCTTTTACACTCAGTGGTAAAAGAAGTGCTTAACATTTGGTATATGTACCTACCACGAATAATTTCTTTTTTAGGGTTCCGTACCCAAAGGGTACCAACGGGACCCTATTACTAAGCCTACGCTGTCCGTCCGTCCGTCCGTCTGTCAGCGGGCTGTATCTCGTAAACCGTAATAGATAGACAGATGAAATTTTCACATATTATGTATTTCTATTGCCGCTATAACAACAAATAATAAAAATTAAATTAAATTAAAAAAATTAAATTAAAATATTTCCATGGGTACATCGAAATATTTTTATTTAATTTTTTTAACGTGTGGCGACTGTGTCCCACATTACGCCTTACGATAATTATACCTAAATGAAAATAATCTGTTTAATTGTAAGTTCGTAGTTTAGCTGCGTTTTATGACTTGTTTCTCACGCCTATGTTTTATTGTAAGGCCGTAGCTATTAAGTTAGAAATTAGAAAATATTTTTACTTTGGGTTTTTTCTTTGTATTTCTTTGTAACACCGACTATTGTCTTTTTCTTTGTATTTCTTTGTAACACCGACTATTGTCTAAATTAATATTTTAAAGTTTATTTTTTTACAACCCTATTCCTTGTACTGTACTGCAAATGTAATTGTTTATTTCTTTCTGTTTTGGTAATTTGCTTTGCTTTTGTGAAGTCAGCCGACACCGACCGCTGTATTATTTTTGATTTTAAAAGTTCCGATTTCAAAAACAGTTCACATTCAACACTCGAGGAGTTCACACTGAACACTCGAGAAGTACACGCGCAACCACGGTCCGAGTCGGTTCTCTTATACCACTCTGTGTATATTTATTGCTCAATATAAACCATATCACTAAGTGTTAAAATCTATCATTACTCTCCGCACAAACCCTAACCGTATGACCAAGTCAGAGTGCCGACAAACGGAACCCTAAAAGAGCGAGGCCCGACTCGCACTTGGCCGATTTTTATTATTTCTTATGTTATTATGTTCAATGATTCAGGAGTTATAAGGCTCTGACAGACAAGTGCATTGCATTCATTCAAGTAGACTGATACCAGTTTTTCTCAACCATACCTAAATCATCCCCTAAGTAGGAGTCTCTTTGCGTAGGTAGGTTGCCCCTAAATACAATCCCTTATGCAATGCGATTTCCATTTAGGTGTCCCATGAAGGTTCGTGAAAACGAACCTGATAGAAAGCCTCACCTAACTTACCCTAGATAGCCCGTAAAAGTTAGAATATAATTTAGAACCCTTTTTTGTTTTAAAAAGACTAAGCCAGGCTGAACTTGACTAATATTCCCCTCTCCGCTCCAAATAAGCGGACATCTTGTGTTAGGAGGGGGTACGACAATAGTGCACCGGGTGGGGATCGAACCTGCGACCTTTCAGTTTTGACCAAACCAGAGTAAACTTGATATTTGGACAGTTTTTAATATCGAAAGTCTGCCAAAATATCAACACTCGACTATGACTTATTTTACGTTGGTGAAATCGGCTCTTATAATATTAATGCGTCGTGTACATTTCGCATGACATCGGAACGATGGCTTGGACAGAAGAATAATTGGATAATTTATTAATAACATCCATTATATTATTGCCTGTTACAGTGGGAACATGGTACATAATATTAAATCGCAATACGATTACTATAACAGTCTTAACTGTTTCAATTAGGCTCAAGAAAACAAATCCTACTTATTTAACTAAATAATATTTATTATAATAATAAATGTATAAAAAAAATTTCTGTGTGTGATGTGTATACACCTATCATCACCTATGTATAGGTACCTACCAACCTACTTTCTAATTACGAGCTGTACAGCAATCAGTAATAAACGAGTCGTCGTGAATAGCGGTGGTTTTACTAATTACGTCTCATACACTTCAGTGTGTCAGCACGACGCACAATTGGAGTTTACTTCATACTCAACGTTTAAATTTCTACCCTAACGTTGAGTAAATAAGGTTGGTCTTCGCTTGAGTTGTCGAATGCCCGCGCTACGCCTTTCACAAGGATGCAAATCTCCACCCCTAACGTTGAGTAAACAAGGTTGGCTTTCGTTCACATGTATATCAGCGCCATCTTTCGGCTTATGTGTACACATAAGCCGAATAGCCGATAGTTTACACATAAGCCGAAAGATGGCGCTGATATACATGTGAACGAAAACCAACCTTATTTACTCAACGTTAGGGTCGAAATTTGCATCGTTGTGAAAAACGTGACACGGGCATTCGACAACTCAAGCGAAAACCAACCTTATTTACTCAACGTTAGGGTAGAAATTTAAACGTTGTGAAAAACGTAACAAGGTCATTGATAAATTGATTTTACTGTCCGGATTTTTCTCATACCGGGCTGCTAAAATCGATTCTTAAGGAGTAAACTCCAAAAATTCTTTTTAATAAAGTGACTTTATAGTTTAAACCTTTGAGTATTAATTGGTTTATTACTCAAAGCTTTAAACACCACTACAAATTACAAAAATTCTTTTCAAAAAACCGACTTCTAACGCCACTACAAAGTATAAAAGTAATTTTAGTTGTCCACGTTTGTTGAAGTCGGGCGGGCCTATATACAAACTATGAAACCGATCCCAACTAGCAAAAATAAGTCATATAAGAGTTTTGCAAACGTTTTGGATATAACTGAATGGTATGCAATTGAGTCATACAATGGTCATACAAACGTTTATACAACGCGATTTTGGCGCAGTTGCTATGGCTATTAAGTCGTACAGCTGTCATTCAAAAGTCATAAGCAAACCCGTTTAGTCAATTAGGTGTTATAAAATTAATATTTTAAGTATATTTCGTCATAGTAGTGTTGTAATTTATTATTTGTATGAGTATTTAGTCGTATAGTTAGCTATCGCTATGATTAGCGCAGACGTTTATCTGACCAATGACTCGTTTTGATGCAGTATTGAAGCGCTTTCAATCATAAGTAATATTAATAAATTCTATTGTCTGAGCAGCTCGGCGTCTTCAAAAAATTAAAAACAAAGAGTAATATGTATTTAATATTTTATACTTCAGTGTAATCAATATTCACAAGTTTGAAATGGGATGTGTTTATTTTTAAGTTAGGAAAACTTAATGCGAATGTCACTTTTGCGACCAACTTTTTAGGTTTATTAATAAATTTTAAATGCCCCCTTGATTTCTTTTAAATTTAATTATATTTTTCTTTAATAAAAATAAATTATTATTTGTCATAATGCCATTATGATTTACAAAATACTTATATACGATAAATAATGCTGTGTTAAGAGTAAAAACTCCTTCATAATGCCATTATGAGTTACAAAATACTTATATACGATAAATACTGCGGTTTTAAGAGTTAAAACTTAAAGAACGCCATCATTACAAACCTATCAGAGTTCCTTAAAACATTTTAGTAATCCGTCTTTTGTCATTCCAAAACATAGTTCTTTTACATTATCAGAACATTTTAGAGAACATAACTTTTTTGGGAATATAACTATTGCATAGATAGGTATATTATAGACCTCGCCTAACGTTTTAGTCGCAATTGTATTTTAAGAAAGTAATAATATAGTACAGTATAGTATAGTACAGTTGGTATACTTACCTAAATGTAAATTTTTGTGCATCAAGTACCTATAACTAGTACCTACCTACTATTTTTTTTAGATTTCAAATATAGACGTGGCCTTTCTGGATGTGGACGATTTTCTTAAGAAAAGCGATTTTGAAATATTGAGAGAATTAAAATGGCCGTGGCAAAAAACACATTTTGTCAAAGTCGAAAAATGTCATAATTGTCGGTTTCCAACTCTATCCACAATGCTTAAACATTTTGTCATGCCAAATAACAAAAATATAATAATGTTGCTTCACTATAATTTTTTTTGGTGCCAGCAGTGCAAAGATTTCGCTATTTATGATCATTATCCATGCGATGAATGTATCTGTAACGAGTAGATAATCAAGAAGCAATTAAAGTATATTTAGTACTACCATGGTAGGTTTGTTTTATTATACTAGTAACTAGAGGATGCCCGCGACTTCGTCCTCGTGGATTAAGGGTTTTTAATTCCCGCGGGAACTCTTTTTTCGGGTTAAAATGTAACCTATGTGCTTTCCTGGGTATGAGCTATCTCTATTCCAAATTTCAACCAAATCGGTTCATTCTTTGTCGCGTTAGAGTAACAAACATCCATCCATCCATACATACCTACATCATCACAAACTTTCACATTTATAATATTACTAGCTGATGCCCGCGACTTCGTCCGCATGGAATAAGTTTTTAAAAATCCCGCGGGAACTCTTTCATTATCCGAGAGAAAAAGTAGCTCTCCCGGTCTGAGGAACCACTACTACATCCATTACTATACCCATGCTAAAAATCACATCAATCCGCTGTTCTGTTTTTTTTTTTTTAAAGTATCCTATGTCCGTCTCCTGGTTCTAAGCTACCTCTCCACCAATTTTCAGCCAAATCGGTTCATCCGTTCTTGAGTTATAAATAGTGTAACTAACACCATTTTCTTTTATATATATAATTAGCAGAATACTGTTGTTTCCTTTATTTTTAATCATACTACCCACAATAGTGACGGTACCGAACATAAACGAAAAGTATAAAAGCGAACGCTAAGCCGCGTACAGAGAGATTCCTTCCCGAACCGCCAAACGAGTGAATTGTCGGTACTGACACTATCGAGTAAGATTGTTCTTTATTATTATTTGTATTTCTTTTGTTGTAAAAATGCTATAAAATTGTTAACGGTTGTGCGTGATGATTTCTTTTATTTGCATTATTGTCTAAAATTAAGTTAATTTGAAAGTAAATTAGCTCAATGAATTGTCATCCTGTTTTTATTATTATTTTCCACTTCTGGGTGCTAAATTCAGAAGTGGGATCTGCCTGTGCTCACTATAAGCCTTGATACATACACAAACAGCCGTTAATTTACATTAAAAGTGCCGTGCCGACAATCTTCACGTTAGCGGGAATACCTTTTACCGTTCGATTCCTATCTTTGAAAAGATTTTTATTATTGTTCTGTTTAAATATTGAACAGGAGTACAATGTTTTTGCAACCAAAACGAGTCCTTAACTCGTTTGGTTGAACGAGTCTGCACTAATTATTACATCAGTTTGCAGGTACCTACTAAGTACTCGATATTTTATGCGGGTACCGTGCAACGAGCGGTTTTGGTGGCGTGTGCCTAACCTAACCTAACCTGAATGTGCCTAACGCGAATGGTGTCTGAAGACGCATGCTGCGTGCTTCAATGATGATAAGACCGGTTTTATGTCAGTCTTGTAAAACGTTGCTTATAGCCTTGTTTGTTGCCATTCTATTTTAGATGTACCGTCGGATAAAGTTTAGGTCAAATTAGGTTACTTATATCAGTGTAGGTTCGATTAGCTTAGAGTAGGTAATGTTAGGCTCTGTTAGGCAACGGAATGGCAATCGACGGCGTTGTATGTAATGAATAGATTGAGATGAAAGGTTCGGTCGGTATGCCCGTTGTGCATAGCGGGTAGATGATAAAAGTTTATCTACCGTCGCTCGGTAGGGAGATAAACGCAGTGTAGCAACTTGAAGTCCAATTAGTGTGGACTGGACTTGCAAGGAAGCGTGGTGCAGCGCTAACTACGGCACATCTGCGCCTCATCGCCGGTGCTCTGGCGAGCACGGCGGAGCGTGTCGCGACGCCAGCCACGGTGTGTCTGCGCCTCATCGCCGGTGCTCTGGCGAGCACGTCGGAGTGTGTCGCAACGCCGGTCACGGCGAGTTTGCGCATCACCTGCCGGTACTACTGGATTGAGCGGTGAGTTCAGTGTATCGTTCCAATGCTTAATGCTGTCTTAAAGGGGTCTCTTTATCATTTTGTTGTCTTGGCCCATACGTGGGGCTTGTATTATATTTGTGGAGAGGACGCCTGCTAACGCCAGGCGGGTGATCAGTCCTGTGTCGGAACTAGTCCACCCAATACATGGGGCAGAGTTGCTCAAGAATTAAAAGCTGAAAGCTTATAACATTCGATTCAAATCTCTAAATTTAAGGTTATTTTATAAATTGCCTTTTTGATGTTCTGTTTAGTTCAGTTAATTAAATGCAATTAACCTTAAACTGACCCGTTGACCCACTGATTAATGCGAAAGTCTGCAGGTACCTACCTAAACAACGATTTTTATTTACATGTGGGTACTTTGTGCAATTGGATGCCGGCGCGGCGCATCTCCGCGCGTCGCCTGTCGGCGGTGGGTGAGGCATGTCACTGCCTGTCGCAGCGCTTGTCACCAGCGCCTATCGGTGATGGAAGGCACCAGTCTACGCGTTGCCTGTTGGTGCGCTGGTGTTCACGTCGCTAAGCGCCACGGTGACTGTACGCGCTTTTGTGTGTTGCGAGCTACCGCTGCGCCGACCGGTGCAAGCGGGTATGAGCGCAACGCCGTTATGGGGCGACGAGAAAAATGTGAAAGTAAGACGTTTCCAATATCCTTTTGAGTGGAATCCCTAAGTTGAGTGGGTACTTGAGTATCCTTGAATCGTGATGTGAGCAGTTACAAAAACGGGTTAAAAGAATAAAGTGTAGTGCCCGTGTTCTGGGTATAATAGCAGTCTATTTATCAAAGGTTGTGTTCTAAATTAAATAAACTTTCCGCGATGTAAATATTACGTTGTGCCAATGACGGTAAAAACTAAATTTGTGAAATAGTTCATTTTCCGAGCATTTTGCTGATGTTTTCAAAATTGTTGGATAAAAACAATTTCGACAAGTTAGTTCTTACGCGGTAACGAATATCAAACCTTTTGTTACATTTGTAATTGCTATAAAAGTGAATAGTATTCCTTCGATGTTATTCTGACGTGTTAATAAGTCTTTTTGAAAATGGCGGTTACGTACTTTTTTTTATTTGCCAGTGTTACCTATTTGTTGAATAGAAAAGTTATCGCATATAGGTATCGCATATAGGTATATGCGAACCGGTGATATGGGTTATTCGTCTGTTGGATTTGTTAGCAATAAAATGTAACGACCTACGCGGGTAGATTGAAATGCTTTGCTTCAGATCAAATAAAGTAACGATTTTGCGTAACATGTGACTGCGCATTTCATGATGTAACAAGATGCTCGGTAGTGGTGCAATAGCACTAACTAGAAGTTAGATCCAATGCAAATGTCCTTGTGTTTACGTGTGACGTATACTTGCTATCACTGACGTACATAATTGAAATTGCTCATTAGAATCATTAGATAAGGTCAGGTGTGACCGAGCCATTATTTGATCAATGCTTTGACTAGTCAAGTATATTGATTGTCCTTAAACTTTTACGTTAATTCTGAATTTTTGGTATGCACCTAAGTCTGAGTAACCACATGGTTACTTAATTGAACGTATCCTGCATTCCTACTTAATTTAAAGTTGTTGTCATGGATCCCGTGTAACGGACTTGTTTTGACTAGTTTTCCTATACTTAGTGGTTTAATTAATCATGAGCTACCTACCGAATTTTATAACCGATGTGAAATCAATAACCTACTGTTGTAAGTGTTAATTGGTTTACCTGATGTTCTGTTTAGCTGGTGTTTTGGTTAGCTGCTGATTTGGTTTATCTGCTGTTCTGGTTAGCTGTTATTTTGGTTAGCTGCTGTTATGGTTAGCTACTGCTAACTGCTGCTGTGGTTGAGAGCTTCTACTGTGATCTAGAGCTGCTGTTGTGGTCGAGAGCTGCTGCTCTGGTTAAGAACTTCTGCTGTGATCTAGAGCTGCTGTTTTGGTCGAATGTTGCTGCTGTAGTCGAGAGCTGCTGTTTTGATGGCTGAGCAGCTGTTACGGTAGTTGAGCAGCTGTTATAGTGTTTAGCGTCTGGAGACGCATGCCACATGCTTCGATGGCGAGCATGCCAGGGCGTGCTATCGCGCTGGCATTGGCCTGGGCGAGTGCGTCACCCCCTGACGCAGCGCCAGTCGCGGCGCCACTGGGCGTCACCTGTCGGTGCGCTGGCGAGTGCGTCACCTCCTGACGCAGCGCCAGTCACGCCGCCACTGCGTGTCACCTGTCGGTGCGCTGGCGAGTGCGTCACCCCCTGACGCAGCGCCAGTCGCGCCATCACTGCGCGTCACCTATCGGTGCGCTGGCGAGTGCGTCATCTCCTGACGCAGTGCCGGCTGCGGCGCCTCTCTGCGTGCCACCGGTGCGCTCGCATGACGCGGCGCCTACCACAGTGCCGGTCTGCAATTAGCACATTGAGATGTGCACAGATAAGTATAAAAATCGGTCTGTAATATTTGATGATCAGAGTGGAAAATTAATATGTGAGCTAGTCTCGCTGATAGTTTGTTTTGTTGGCTCGTTAATAATAATGCGACCTAAGCAGGTAGTTAAGCAAACTGTATTGCTTTCAGTGAAATTAATGTCGATTTCCAAACGTTACTTGCGCACTCTGCACATATCACGAGTATAACAAGATGCCCCGTAGTTTTATTGTTGATAAGGTCCGATTTGACAGAATCACGAGACTTTGTGTAAATGTGTACTTGCTGTCGCTGGCTAACTGAAAAGAATCTTACTTCAATTACCGTTTTAAAGAATATTGGCAGAATTGTACCTGAATGTTTTAGGAGGCGCCTACGAATATGATTTTTACAAAACAAAGTATCGAAATTAGTTCGTTTTTATATGAAATTAGTTTTACATCTTTTGCCTTGGTTAAATAATGAACTGAAATAATTATTTAAAAAAATCTGACTAATTCATATCGCGCTTTGAGTTGGATCGTTTCTCGATGACATTGCTCGCCCGGAAATTCAAGAGTTCGTCTATGTACAGAGTTCTATAGACTACTAAGTAACACATCCCAATAGCAAATACATGAACGCCTGCCAATGTTCTTTAAAGGAAATGTACTTTTCTTATTGGGATCATTGATTAGTCAGTAAAATAGATTGACTGATGTTAGTAAACAGTTCGATGTGTTTATGTACCTAATTGAACATAGCTTGCATTCTAATTATTATAAAGTTGATGTTTATCACTTAGTTAGATAGGAGTTGTTTATTTCTATTTGACTCGTGTTCCTGTAGGTACTCAGTGGTTAAACTGATCATGGATTGAATTGAACTATTGACGTGACCGATTTGATAGCTTACAGCTGTAATACCTACTGTAAGAGAAGCGTGATAAACTCCTCGTGATAAAGCTGTGAGAGGACATAGATTACATTGTAGAGCTAATAGTTTATAGAGCTCATAGAGTCGATAGAGCTCGTAGAGTCTGTAGGGCTCGTGGAGTCTGTAGCGCTCAAGAGTCGGGCTTTTAGAGTTAGTAGCGCTGATAGAGATGGTAGCGCTGATAGTTGCTATGAAGCACTTAGTTTGAAGAGCTTGTAAAGCTGGTAAATCTTACAGTTACAGAGTAATTAAAGATTAGTTTGGATGGTAAAAAATATTATTGGAGTCCAATGATGTCCTGAGAGTTGCGCTGCATCTTTTTGGAATATTTAACTGAACATTCCAATGTTTGTGTGTTATAGTAGCACGTATGTGTTTACGTGCGTGTGGGAGTGAGGCAAGCTGCCTTGCTGCTGTGGCTGATGTGGCCACGCTGCAGCGTGCTCCTGAGGCTGGCGACCTGGAGTGGCTGGCGACCTGGAGTTGCTGGTCCCGGTGGACGTGTCCTGTGGATGCGTGTCAGGCGCAGTCTCCGGAAGTCGTGTTCTTTGAATGCGCATCAGGCTCTGTCCTGGGAAGTCTTGTTCTTTGAACGAGCATCAGGCGCTGTCCTGGGAAGTCGTGTTCTTTGAATGCGCATCAGGCTCTGTCCTGGGAAGTCTTGTTCTTTGAACGAGCATCAGGCTCTGTCCTGGCAAGTCGTACGCATCAGGCGCTGTCCTGGGAAGTCGCGTTCATGAACGTGCAATCAGGCTGAGTCCTAGCACGTCTTTGACGTGGTTTATGTGTGTGTGTGAGCTTGTACAAGTTCAGGTATGAGAATGTGTGAGACTTAATGTCTGGAGCAGTATGCATACTTTTGAATGCGAAAGGTTTTACTCTAGACATTGAAAGTGTTATTTTGAATGAGGGCGCCTTGTATGTGTGACGAATGTCAGCATAGGCAATAGCGTTTGCCGACTTGAGTAATTAATCGTTTGTCTCTTAAGCAGGTTCCGATGACTATAACCGTGACCGATGCGGGTGAATCTTCGAGTGCTCCTACTGGTCAAGTCGACGCTACGAGAGGGAGTACTGATGCGGACGGCGAGTGAACACGCATCAGCCCAGTGCAGCCGAGGGCGGCGCACAATCAGGATAGGCCGAATTAGCAGAATACTGTTGTTTCCTTTATTTTTAATCATACTACCCACAATAGTGACGGTACCGAACATAAACGAAAAGTATAAAAGCGAACGCTAAGCCGCGTACAGAGAGATTCCTTCCCGAACCGCCAAACGAGTGAATTGTCGGTACTGACACTATCGAGTAAGATTGTTCTTTATTATTATTTGTATTTCTTTTGTTGTAAAAATGCTATAAAATTGTTAACGGTTGTGCGTGATGATTTCTTTTATTTGCATTATTGTCTAAAATTAAGTTAATTTGAAAGTAAATTAGCTCAATGAATTGTCATCCTGTTTTTATTATTATTTTCCACTTCTGGGTGCTAAATATATAGATATTAGTATGATGTGATTAACTTTAAAGAAATTTTTTCTTCTTCATAATTTTAATCAATTTTAATCAATTTCATAATTTTTTCTTTTTCTTCTTTCATAATTTTACGGTTTATGTACGGAACCATCACTCTCTGTCGCGTTTATTTAAAATGTCAGAATTCTGACGTTTTGAACCAAACAAATCATAAGCACTAGCTTTTAGTCATACAGTGGTTTCGGATATGACATTTATATGACTTTATTGACATGTAACATTCATAAGAAACCGAAATTATGACTAGTCTTACAGTTGCGGATATAAAAGCTTTAATATAACCAAATTGCTATAAGGTGTCATATATAACTTGTAATACCAGCCAAAATGTCCTGGCTAAAACGTTTGTATGACTGTTTATTTTCTGCGATTAAATTGCTTTATAGCTATGTCATACAAACGTTTGTACGAGGACATTTTATTACCAAATAGCATTAAAACATAAATGCAATATACATGACGCCTGTACAACGTCAAGTTTTAAAACTTGCTAATATACGATACTTATAGGACGAATTAGTCATAAAAGGTTAAAATGTTATGACCATTTTGTTAGTTGGGGATGCGCGACGCTACAGAATATGATTTGACTCGTTTGTAGAAGTCGAGCGAGCATCGCGAGTCGGTTTCATAGTTTGTAATTTAGGCCCGCCCGACTTCAACAAACGTGGACAACTAAAATTATTTTTATACTTTGTAGTGGCGTTAGAAGTCGGTTTTTTGAAAAGAATTTTTATTTTAAGCTTTTAAGTGTAGTACCCTATGATTGAGGAGCTAGGACCTGGAACTCCATGATGTAGTCCATACTTTTACCTACAATAATAATTCGTAATCGACATTTCCTAAATCTCTTTATTTTAGGTGAGCAATATCCCTGCAGCATCAGACTTGAGGAGTTGAAGGTTAAAATTTTTATGGGACCATTTCGCAAACATTCACACACAAAAATCACACACATCACACAAAAATCACGCGAATCGGTCCAGTAATCCCGGAGAAATCGGTGGACATACATAGGAAAAAAAAAAAGAAAAAAAGATACCGGCCGAATTGAGAACCTCCGGAGAGTCGGTTAAAAATAATTTTAGTTTCGTTAATTTTTTAGTAAGTCGGGTCTAAAAAAAAACGATGAATCCGAGCCCGACTTACGTTATATAAATAACTAGCTGATGCCCGCGACTTCGTCCGCATGGATTTAGTTTTTAAAAATCCCGCGGGAACTCTTTCATTATCCGAGATAAAAAGTAGCTCTCCCGGTCTGAGGTACCACTACTACATCCATTACTATACCCATGCAAAAAATCGCATCAATCCGCTGTTGAAGGACAAACCAACAAACAAACACATTTTCGCATTATATCAGTAATGCTTTATTATAACACTTTTTATAATTATTGTCAAATTTTTTACCATACTTAACCAAAGACAAAATTAAGTTTAGCTGTCATTTACGTTTTGTTATTCCACAGTCATTTGCGTTTTGTTATTCCATGTCAGATGCGTTTTTGTTATACCACGTTTTATAGTGACATGACGGAAACGCGGTCGAACGGGATAAAAAGTATCCTATGTCCGTCTCCTGATTCTAAGCTACCTCTCCACCAATTTGCACCCAAATCGGTTCATCCGTTCTTGAGTTATAAATAGTGTAACTAACACCACTTTCTTTTATATATATAGATATAGATATAGAAGATAAAAAGTAGCTCTCCCGGTCTGAGGAACCACTACTACATCCATTACTATACCCATGCAAAAAATCGCATCAATCCGTTGTTCTGTTGCGACGCAAACCAACAAACAAACACACTTTCGCATTTATAATATCAGTAATGCTTTATTATAACACTTTTTATAATTGTCAAATTTTTTACCATACTTAACCAAAGACAAAATTACGTTTAGCTGTCATTTACGTTTTGTTATTCCACTGTCATTTGCGTTTTGTTATTCCATGTCAGTAGCGTTTTTGTTATAACTTATACCACGTTTTATAGTGACTTGACGGAAACGCGGTCGAACGGGATAAAAAGTATCCTATGTCCGTCTCCTGGTTCTAAGCTACCTCTCCACCAATTTTCAGCCAAATCGGTTCATCCGTTCTTGAGTTATAAATAGTGTAACTAACACCACTTTCTTTTATATATATAGATAATATAATTATATTAGCGCGTAATGTAAAACAGTAAAATCTTTCATCGTAAAACTAGTAACGTCGGTGTTGCGTAATAAAAAGAAGAATAATTAAATGAAAGTTAGATACCAAAACATTGTCAACTCAGGCCACGAAATGAGCGGTGAACTTAGAGTTCGTAGTGTTAAACGATCCGCGCAGAGCCTTTACTTTATTCGGAATGCTGTAGGCTCAGTCCCACACCCCTGACTTTTCGGAGCTATGTGCATCTAAGCAATTCAATATAATCAGTTAATCACATACTTCAAGGGTGAAGATACATATTATATTGTACACCTGAGAGTTCTACACAATGTTCGCAAGGCTGTGTGAAGTCTGCCAGTCTGCCAAATGCAAATTGCATTGGGCCAGCGTAGTGGACCCTATAACCCTTCTCTGAGAAGAGTCCTGATGATGAACCAGTAATCGAGTCTTGAATTGTCATAAAAGCCACAGGTTGGCCTACATGAAATAAATAAATTTTATTTAGATTTTTTTTAATTTTGTTTGTACTTATCAACCATAACAATTAGGCGCATGACAAAACAGGCGTCATTTGAACTAGGGATAGTACGAACCTAGTACCTACATGCACTATAGTAATTTGTTGTATGTAACCCAATATTAATTATTACTTAAGTTTGTGTTAATATTGTGTTTGTAATCAAAAATTAGGAAATCCGTAGGAGAACAAAAGTCACCGACATAGCTCAGCGAGTCGCAAAGCTGAAGTGGAAATGGACTGGACACATAGATAGTTCATAGAACTGATGGTCATTGGGGTCCCAAGGTACTGCAGTGGCGACCCCGCACCGGGACGCGTCACGCGCAGTATTGGCAGACAAAATTAAACGAGTCGCAGGTAGCCGCTGGATGTAAGTGGTGCAAGACCAAGGTTTGTGGAAGTCCATGCAAGAGACCTTTGGATGTCTAGCGGCTGATGACGAAGAAGTTTGTGTTGCAAGTGCAATAAGGTGTCCTGTCTGGTTGAGCAGGTGTGTTTAGAAAGAAAGTCTTGAAAATAACTTCGTTTAATTTTGATATCTATATATATAAAAGAAAGTGGTGTTAGTTACACTATTTATAACTCAAGAACGGATGAACCGATTTGGCTGAAAATTGGTGGAGAGGTAGCTTAGAACCAGGAGACGGACATAGGATACTTTTTATCCCGTCCGACGGTCCGACCGCGTTTCCGTCAAGTCACTATAAAACGTGGTATAACAAAAACGCATCTGACATGGAATAACAAAACGCAAATGACAGTGGAATAACAAAACGTAAATGGCAGCTAAACGTAATTTTGTCATTGGTTTTGTATGGTAAAAAATTTTGACAATTATAAAAAGTGTTATAATAAAGCATTACTGATATTATAAATGCGAAAGTGTGTTTGTTTCTTGGTTTGTCCTTCAATCACGTCGCAACAGAACAGCGGTTTGATGCGATTTTTTGCATGGCTCGTAATGGATGTAGTAGTGCTTCCTCAGAAGAGCTACTTCTTATCTCGGATAATGAAAGAGTTCCCGCGGGATTTTTAAAAACTAAATCCATGCGGACGAAGTCGCGGGCATCAGCTAGTATTGTATAAAATACAATGGTGGACTGTAATATAGTTGACACCACGTTCGCAAGATGCATTGCTCGCTCCTTCGCCGAGAGGAATATGTCGCCCAGACGCGCGCTGACCCGCTCCCGCAGCCCGCACCCCCGCGCCGGTTGGACCGGCGAAGTCTCCAACACTGTCATGCACTGTATTGTTCGCGTAGTAGCTGCTATACCGCTGGTTCCATGGCCTCGCAATGAAAGTGTGATGGAATTGTTGAGCTGTTGTGCTGGCCAGGTGCGCTGGCGCGACGCCCGGGGATGATGGATGGTGATGGACTATAAAATAATGTCCTCCCGACCGAATCCGATCACGGCGGCCAAACTGCTCAGAGATTAGCCATCTGCGCGGGAGATATTATAGTGCACAAGTGTGTGCGTAGATACAGGTGCACTCTCTATTCCCTCACTCTTATAATCCGATGGGACGGAAAATCCGACACGACCGGAGAGAGATCAGGCGCAGGATCGACGGCTTTACGTGCTCTCCGAGGCACGGGGATGACTCACCGCCAACTTCCCTCCGGGCTAGTAATGAGAATTTCTTGACAGTAAAACCCAATACTTTTTTTCTTTTGGCCCGACCCGGGAATCGAACCCGGGACCTCGTCATCCGTAGTCGAACGTGCTCACCACTAGACCAACGAGGCAGTGATGGACTATAACGCGGTATCAAGCTGTAGGTACCACATTGTATATTTCATTATCGACCGAGCGAAGCGAAGGTCTCTGAGTTTACTTGAGTGAATTTGCACTTGTCCGTCCGTCCGTCCGTCTGTCAGAGCCTTATAACTTTTGAATAACTGAACGTAATTACTTCAAATTTAGATATAATATGTAAACTGATGGCCTTCAGCCGAATATTGGATAAAAAATTATAAAAACCTTTATTTCAGGGGGGCTCTCATAGAAGTGAATGCGAAGTAAAAAAAATTTTATCGCGTTACATAAAATTGTTACATATCATTTTAAAGATAATTTTGAACCGAGTACAAAAATATTTTTTTTTTAATTTTTCCCTTAAAATTGACGAAATGGGGGGCTTTCAAAGTGGCGATTTTATACGCTCGCTTGAAGACGCTCTCTAGGAAAATCCGCTATGTATTTTCAAGCTGATTTTATTTTTTTAGGTCACTTATATCCTGTACTTGAACAACAAATACTAAAATTATATGAATATTATAAAGAAACGAGATTATTGAATTTTTAATGGGCATCAGTAATTCATATAGCATCAACATAGCTTCACAATAATGCTAATAGATGGCGCAGTCAGTAACTATTCCATAGAACTACGAGTTACGACTACGACCTATCCCAAAAACAGTTTTGCGTCGACCATTATTATTTAGTTACATAATATAATACAGTAATTGTATTGTAATTTTTTTTGTACCATATTGTTCAATTAAAATTATTTTTTAGTTAGTCGATAGATGACGATTTGTACAGATGCCCGTAACCCGGTTTCACTCGTTAGTACCTACATAATAATTCAATGTTTTCACTAACGTTCCCTAACCTTTACGGGCTACCTATGATAAGTTAGGTGATGTTTTCTATCAACTTATTTATCATGATCCTATACGGGACACCTAAAAGGACATTGGGACGGATGTTAGGACTTAGGATTGTATTTAGGAGCTACCTACGTTAAGAGACTCCTACTTAGGGGATGATTTAGGTATGTCTGGTGAAAACGGGCATAATAATAATGTCAGTTTTGGTTATCATGTATCGATTGATTGAATAATCATGGGATACCGTTACCGTGAGGTCTCAGTTCGGGGCGAACCACTACTTAGTGTATTGTTTTAATTTTTTGACCGTTGTTTAACTATTTTTAACCGACTTCAAAAAAAAGGAGGAAGTTTTCAATTCGTCGGAATCTTTTTTTTATGTATGTTCATGGATTACTCGAAGACGCCAGAACCTGGAAAAAAAAGAATTTTCCAAATCGTGGAAAAATCTTTTTTGTTTCAAAGTGTATACTTTCCAGGTGGTCCCATTTAAATTATATCGAAATAGATCGAATGGCGCGGGCGTTTGAAGTGGGTTTTTAAAAAGATTTTTATAAACTTATTAAATTGTATTTAAGGCGAGGAGGCAGACAAAGTTTAGGTATTTGAGGGGGTGAAAAGCAGGGGAAGGAGCGGAGTCGTAGTCCCGCCCACCGCGGGGCGCCCCGTGCGAAGCGCAGAAATGGCGCGAAGCAACTCTGGCGGGAAACAACTCCCGACTGACAAAACTGGTTATTTATCTAAACTTAATAGGTACTGTAACTTATTTTCGTCAATCCTATTATACTTTATTTGGCTCAGTTAGCATGGTTCCAGTTCATGTTCATAGATAATCAAAAAAAATTTATACAGGTTCAATTCCTAACCAAATACTAACATGCTTTTTTTTTTTTTTTTTTAATTTTTTTTTTTTTTTTGGTTAGTCTACCGAGATCGTTCAAAATCGATATTTGGGCTTCCCTGGGGTCGAGAAAGAGAAAATGAATGCCTGCCATAATTTTAAAAAGTCCCCGCCATATTGAAATTCTATGTTATTGGGCCGATTACGTTCAAAATCGATATTTAGGCTTCCCTGGGGTCAAGAAAGAGGAAATGGGTGCCAAAATTTTAAAAAGTCACCGCCATATTGAAATTCTTTGTTATTCGACCGATTTCATTATAAATCGATATTTGGGCTTGCCTGGGGTCAAGAAAGAGGAAATGGATGCCAAAATTTTAAAAGTCACCGCCATATTGAAATTCTTTGTTATTGGACCGATTTCGTTCAAATTCGATATTTAGGCTTCTCTGGGGTCAAGAAAGAGGAAATGGGTGCCAAAATTTTAAAAAGTCACCGCCATATTGAAATTCTTTGTTATTGGACCGATTTCGATCAAATTCGATATTTAGGCTTCTCTCGGGTCAAGAAAGAGGGAATGGATGCCAAAATTTTAAAAAAGTGGACAGATTACGTTCCAAATCGATATTTAGGCTTCCCTGGGAAGAAAGAGGAAATGGGTGCCAAAATTTAAAAAAGTTACCGCCATATTGAAATTCTTTGTTATTGGACCGATTTCGATCAAATTCGATATTTAGGCTTCTCTCGGGTCAAGAAAGAGGGAATGGATGCCAAAATTTTAAAAAGTGGACCGATTACGTTCCAAATCGATATTTAGGCTTCCCTGGGAAGAAAGAGGAAATGGGTGCCAAAATTTAAAAAAGTTACCGCCATAATGAAATTCTTTGTTACTGGACAGATTTCGTTCAAAATCGATATTTAGGATTCCCTAGGGTCAAGAAAAAGGAAATGGGTGCCAAAATTTTAAAAAGTCACCGCCATATTAAAATTCGCTGTTATTGGACCGATTTCGTTCAAATTCGATATTTAGGCTTCTCTCGGGTCAAGAAAGAGGAAATGGGTGCCAAAATTTAAAAAAGTTACCGCCATATTGAAATTCTTTGTTACTGGACAGATTTCGTTCAAAATTGATATTTAGGATTCCCTAGGGTCAAGAAAGAGGAAATGGGTGCCAAAATTTTAAAAAGTCACCGCCATATTGAAATTCGCTGTTATTGGACCGATTACGTTCCAAATCGATATTTAGGCTTCCCTGGGGTCAAGAAAGAGGAAATGGGTGCCAAAATTTAAAAAAAGTTACCGCCATATTGAAATTCTTTGTTACTGGACCGATTTCGTTCAAAATATATATTTAGGCTTCCCTGGAGTCAAGAAAGAGGGAATGGGTGCCAGAATTTTAAAGAGGGAATGGGTGCCAGAATTTTAAAAAGTCCCCGCCATATTGAAATTCTTTGTTATTCGACCGATTTCGTTCGAAATCGAAATTTGGGCTTCCCTGGGGTCAAGAGAGAGGAAATAGATTCAAAATCGATATTTAGGCTTCCCTGGGGTCAAGAAAGAGTAAATGGGTGCCAAAATTTTAAAAAGTCACCGCCATAATTAAATTCTTGTTTACTGGACCGATTTCGTTCAAAATCGATATTTAGGCTTCCCTGGGGTCAAGAAAGAGTAAATGGGTGCCAAAATTTTAAAAAGTCACCGCCATATTGAAATTCTTGTTTACTGGACCGATTTCGTTCAAAATATATATTTAGGCTTCCCTGGGGTCCAGAAAGAGGAAATGGGTGCCAAAATTTTCAAAAGTCACCGCCATATTGAAATTCTTTGTTACTAGACCGATTTCGTTCCAAATCGATATTTGTTCTTCCCTGGGGTCAAGAAAGAGGAAATCGGTGGCAAAATTTAAAAAAACACCGCCATATTGAAATTCTTTGTTATTGGACCGATTTCGTTCAAATTCGATATTTAGGCTTCTCTGGGGTTAAGAAAGAGGAAATGGGTGCCAAAATTTTAAAAAGTCACCGCCATATTGAAATTCTTTGTTATTGGACCGATTTCGTTCAAATTCGATATTTAGGCTTCTCTCGGGTCAAGAAAGAGGGAATGGATGCCAAAATTTTAAAAAGTCACCGCCATATTGAAATTCTTTGTTATTCGACCGATTTCGTTCGAAATCGAAATTTGGGCTTCCCTGGGGTCAAGAGAGAGGAAATAGATGCGAAAATTTTAAAAAGTCACCGCCATATTAAAATTCTTTGTTACTGGACCGATTTCGTTCAAAATCGATATTTAGGCTTCCCTGGGGTCAAGAAAGAGTAAATGGGTGCCAAAATTTTAAAAAGTCACCGCCATATTGAAATTCTTGTTTACTGGACCGATTTCGTTCAAAATATATATTTAGGCTTCCCTTGGGTCCAGAAAGAGGAAATGGGTGCCAAAATTTTCAAAAGTCACCGCCATATTGAAATTCTTGTTTACTGGACCGATTTCGTTCAAAATATATATTTAGGCTTCCCTGGGGTCCAGAAAGAGGAAATGGGTGCCAAAATTTTCAAAAGTCACCGCCATATTGAAATTCTTGTTTACTGGACCGATTTCGATCAAAATATATATTTAGGCTTCCCTGGGGTCCAGAAAGAGGAAATGGGTGCCAAAATTTTCAAAAGTCACCGCCATATTGAAATTCTTTGTTACTAGACCGATTTCGTTCCAAACCGATATTTGTTCTTCCCTGGGGTCAAGAAAGAGGAAATCGGTGGCAAAATTTAAAAAAACACCGCCACATTGAAATTCTTTGTTATTGGACCGATTTCGTTCAAATTCGATATTTAGGCTTCTCTCGGGTCAAGAAAGAGGGAATGGATGCTAAAATTTTAAAAAGTCACCGCCATATTGAAATTCTTTGTTATTCGACCGATTTCGTTCGAAATCGAAATTTGGGCTTCCCTGGGGTCCAGAGAGAGGAAATGGGTGCCAAAATTTTCAAAAGTCACCGCCATATTGAAATTCTTGTTTACTGGACCGATTTCGTTCAAAATATATATTTAGGCTTCCCTGGGGTCCAGAAAGAGGAAATGGGTGCCAAAATTTTCAAAAGTCACCGCCATATTGAAATTCTTTGTTTCTAGACCGATTTCGTTCCAAATCGATATTTGTTCTTCCCTGGGGTCAAGAAAGAGGAAATCGGTGGCAAAATTTAAAAAAACACCGCCATATTGAAATTCTTTGTTACTGGACCGATTTCGTTCAAAATGTATATTTAGGCTTGCCTGAGGTCAAGAAAGAGGGAATGGGTGATAAAATTTTAAAAAGTCCCCGCCATAACAAAGAATTTCAATATGGCGGGGACTTTTTAAAAGTCTGGCACCCATTCCCTCTTTAAAATTCTGGCACCCATTTCCTCTTTCTTGACCCCAGGGAAGCCTAAACATCGATTTTGAACAAAATTGTTCGAATGACAAAAAATTTCAATATGGCGGTGACTTTTTAAAATTTTCGCATTCAATTCCTCTTTCTTGACCCCAGGGAAGCCTAAATATCGATTTGGAACGAAATCGGTTCAGTAACAAAGAATTTCAATATGGCGGTGACTTTTTAAAATTTTGGCATTCATTTCCTCTTTCTCGACGCCAGGAAAGCCCAAATTTCGATTTTGAACGAAATCGGTCGAATAACAAAGAATTTCAATATGGCGGTGACTTTTTAAAATTTTCGCATCCTTTTTCTCTTTCTTGACCCCACAGAAGCCTTAATATCAATTTTGAACGTAATCGGTCCAATAACATATAATTCCAATAGGGCGGGGACTTTTTTATATTTTAGCATCCATTTCCTCTTTCTTGACCCCAGAGAAGCCTAAATATCGATTTAGAACGAAATCGGTCGAATAACAAAGAATTTCAATATGGCGGGGACATTTTTAAATTTTGGCACCCATTTCCTCTTTCTTGACCCCAGGGAAGCCTAAATATCGATTTGAAACGTAATCGGTCCAATAAAAAACGAATTTCAATATGGCGGTGACTTTTTTAAATTTGCGCATCCATTTCCTCTTTCGTGACCCCAGAGAAGCCTGAATATCGATTTTGAATGAAATCGGTCGAATAACAAAGAATTTCAATATGGCGGGGACATTTTTAAATTTTGGCACCCATTTCCTCTTTCTTGACCCCAGGGAAGCCTAAATATCGATTTGAAACGTAATCGGTCCAATAAAAAACGAATTTCAATATGGCGGTGACTTTTTTAAATTTGCGCATCCATTTCCTCTTTCGTGACCCCAGAGAAGCCTGAATATCGATTTTGAATGAAATCGGTCGAATAACAAAGAATTTCAATATGGCGGTGACTTTTTTTAATTTTGGCATCTATTTCTTCTTTTTGACCCTAGGGAAGCCTAAATATCGATTTTGAACGTAATCCGTCCATTATCAAAGAATTCCAACATGGCGGAAAAGTGCACCTGTGTTTGCACACATACTTGAGATAGAAACTAATTTCATCGATTCGATATATCGATACTTTTTGGCACTTCATGCATTGCCCTAGTTGCCAAAGACGCTTTCGCACGCGTAAGGATCTGGAAGGATCCGTGCGCATCCTTACGGAACCAAGGATGCGAAAGGATCCTTTCGCATGCGAATCGTGATCTA
Organism: Oeneis ivallda; assembly: GCA_029955525.1. Lineage (NCBI taxonomy): Eukaryota > Metazoa > Arthropoda > Insecta > Lepidoptera > Nymphalidae > Oeneis > Oeneis ivallda. The sequence continues at coordinate 3,968,181 of JARPMR010000027.1, read as the reverse complement.
CACTTGTAATTTTAGGCACTTTTAGGTACAAAAAAATTGTGAGCCGTCGTGGGACGCCTGGCAGATGTGAAACATCGACATTATTTTGTAAAAGTAATATGCAGAAAAGGACAGATTGTGATAGGAACTAAATATGTCACTAAGTATACATATAATAATACTACTACTACCACTACCCCTACCCCGACCCCTACCCCTACCCCAACCCCTACCCCTACCTCTACCCCTACCTCTACCCCGACCCCTACCCCTACCCCTACCCCTACCCCGACCCCTACCCCTACCCCTACCCCGACCCCTACCCCTACCTCTACCCCTACCTCTACCTCGACCCCTACTCCTACCCATACCCATACCCCTACCCCTACTTCTACCCCGACCCCTACCCCTACCCCTACCCCTACCTCTACCCCTACCTCGACCCCTACTCCTACCCATAACCATACCCCTACCCCTACCTCTACCCCGACCCCTACCCCTACTCCTACCCCTACCCTACCCCGACCCTACCCCTACCCCTACCCCTACCCCGACCCCGACCCCGACCCCTACCTCTACCCCGACCCCGACCCCTACCCCTACCTCTACCCCGACCCCTACCCCTACCCCAACCCCTACCCCTACCGCTACCCCGACCCCTACCCTGACCCCTACCCCTACCCCGACCCCTACCCCTACCCTTACCCCGACCCCGACCTCTACCCCGACCCCTACCCCTACCCCTACCCCTACCCCTACCCCTACCCCTACCCCTACCCCGACCCCTACCCCTACCCCGACCCCTACCCCTACCTCTACCCCTACCTCTACCCCTACCTCTACCCCAACCCCTACTCCTACCCATACCCATAAAGTACCTAACTACCACCTACCTACCTTTTTTTTTTTTTATTCGATGACAAGCTAGTCCTTGACTGCGATCTAACCTGATGGTAAGTGACGATGCAGTCTAAGATGGTAGCGGGCTAACTTGGAAGGGATATGGCAGTGAACATTCAACCCATACCCCTAATTGGTTTCTACACGCCATCGTGCCGGAACGCTAAATCGCTTGGCGGCACGTCTTTGACGGTAGGGTGATAACTAGCCACGGCCAAAGCCTCCCACCAGACCAGACCAGAGACAATTCAGAAATTATAAATTCCCAAATTGACCCCGCCGGGAATCGAACCCGAGACCTCCCAGTTATAAGACAACAGCGCTCACCACTGAGCCAGGGAGGTCGTCAATTTGACGTAATATAAATATGTCACTAAGTATACATATAATAATACTACTACTACCACTACCCCTACCCCGACCCCTACCCCGACCCCTACCCCAACCCCTACCTCTACCTCTACCCCTACCTCTACCCCGACCCCTACCCCTACCCCGACCCCTACCCCTACCTCTACCTCGACCCCTACTCCTACCCATACCCATACCCCTACCCCTACTTCTACCCCGACCCCTACCCCTACCCCTACCCCTACCTCTACCCCTACCTCGACCCCTACTCCTACCCATACCCATACCCCTACCCCTACCTCTACCCCGACCCCTACCCCTACTCCTACCCCTACTCTACCCCGACCCTACCCCTACCCCTACCCCTAACCCGACCCCGACCCCTACCTCTACCCCGACCCCGACCCCTACCTCTACCCCGACCCCGACCCCTACCCCTACCTCTACCCCGACCCCTACCCCTACCCCAACCCCTACCCCTACCGCTACCCCGACCCCTACCCTGACCCCTACCCCTACCCCGACCCCTACCCCTACCCCTACCCCGACCCCGACCTCTACCCCGACCCCGACCCCTACCCCTACCCCTACCCCTACCCCTACCCCTACCCCTACCCCGACCCCTACCCCTACCCCGACCCCTACCCCTACCCCTACCCCTACCCCTACCTCTACCCCTACCTCTACCCCGACCCCTACTCCTACCCATACCCATAAAGTACCTAACTACCACCTACCTACCTTTTTTTTTTTTTTTATTCGATGACAAGCTAGTCCTTGACTGCGATCTCACCTGATGGTAAGTGACGATGCAGTCTAAGATGGTAGCGGGCTAACTTGGAAGGGATATGGCAGTGAACATTCAACCCATACCCCTAATTGGTTTCTACACGCCATCGTGCCGGAACGCTAAATCGCTTGGCGGCACGTCTTTGACGGTAGGGTGATAACTAGCCACGGCCAAAGCCTCCCACCAGACCAGACCAGAGACAATTCAGAAATAGGGTATTTGACTATAATAAAAATATCGTTTCAACTGGTGTCATCCTAAAAGATTATTATCTAAAAACATTATTCCATACGACAAAACTAAAAAATAAAGCTTTATTTAATTAGAAAACATTAAATAAAATTGCTATAATTCTGGCCATGGTCACGTGATCGAAAACGTTCCGTGATCTCGAATGACGTCACAGTCCAAACCACCTATGGAATTCTCATTTTGTCAATACATTTCGACGTGTTTGTGCGGCGTAATAGGCTAATTTCGTCTGTTTTTCATCGTTACTATTTTATTAAATACCAAATAGTATGCGACACGCGGCCTAAACACATATTATAAAATTGTCATTGTTTGAAAAGTGAACTGTTACGTCATGAGAGCAAATGGAACGTTTCGGCGGCAATTTATTTTTTTGAATTTATTTCTCGATTTTTATGAAAAATAATGAAAATTATGCCGAAATATATGTTTCGTTAGCTTCAGCATAGCATTATTAACAATTTAAGATGATTTTCTAAAAGTAGTCAAATAGCCTATTATAAATTCCCAAATTGACCCCGCCGGGAATCGAACCCGAGACCTCCCAGTTATAAGACAACAGCGCTCACCACTGAGCCAGGGAGGTCGTCAATTTGACCTCAACTTGATTAGCCAAACTGTACGATGTACCTATATGATGTACTTACTTTGCATGATGCATCCCACCATTATTAGATACCTTACTTGATGATGAAATTGATATTTCATGATCCACTACATTACATGTTACACAAATCATCCTTTACAAAATATTGAAATAGGTACCTACTTACTTTACAACTTCCATCATCTGCTTTTGTTATTTTTAGGGTTCCGTACCCAAAGGTTACCAACGGGACCCTATTACTAAGCCCACGCTGTCCGTCCGTCCGTCCGTCTGTCAGCGGGCTGTATCTCGTAAACCGTAATAGATAGACAAATGAAATTTTCACATAATTATTATGTATTTCTATTGCCGCTATAACAACAAATAATAAAAATTAAATTAAATTAAAAAAATTAAATTAAAATGTTTCCATGGGTACATGGAAATATTTTAATTAAATTTTTTTAACGGAACCCTAAAAGAGCGATACCTGACTCGCACTTGGCCGATTTTTTTATACTGTACATTCTTAGATTTTGCTTTTTTTCGGACCCATTTTCAAAATTAGTCTACTCTACTACTCAGTCCCTACTTATTTACAACTTTTTTGATGGATAAATTATTTACAATATTAATATATACAAACTTATAATTAGGTACACTCTATTTGACTTCTCTAAAGTCTAAAATATCCAAAATAATAGTTTTCAGTATAAACATAAACAATTTTCAATTATTACAATTTACGATAATATTTGATAGCCGAGCGAGCGCAGCGCGACGCAGGTCCACCTAGCAGCACGCCTCGGCGATCACTGTCTAAATCTAATTGAGTAGGAGAGACAAAGAAGTCGCTTCTGCGAATAGAAGGGCCAAGTGACAAATTGTAATGGATAATATTAAAATTATAACAGTTGCAATAAATAAAATCTAAAACAGCGATTTGTTGTATTAAAATATGAAAAACAATTGTAAATAATTTTACCAAAATAAATGTATGCATAACAGAGAACGATGGGAGTTTATGTATTTGCAGAGTCAACTTTGCAATTTTTTTCTATCGAGAAAAGTTTGCGTCATCGTGTTTAGGAAACAGCCATCAGGCCAGAAATACGATCAATTATAACTACTTTTTTTTTCATAATATTATGACCCATAGATTTTAAATTGGACGATCTTCATTCGGCTTGTGATATGAAGATCGTGACTGACTACAGCGCCTTAAATCATCACAGCTGAACTTAGGATCTAATCTCCCCCCCCCCCCTCTCTTAACTCTCCCCTCCAAACAAGCGGAAAGTTTGTGTTAGGAGGGGGTATGAAAAAAGTGCAACGGGTGGGGATTGAACCTGCGACCTTTCAGTTTTGAGTCCGCACCTTTAACCGTTAGGTTGAGGCTACAATTTTATCAGTCTAAGGATAAATTAAACATGGTAAGTAGTGGTTTTTTTGCTTCCTTATATTTTTATTGTTATTTTATGATCACTAGCTGATTTTGTTTATGTATTTGTTTATTTATTTAATTTAATTAATACGGACACAATCCAATAACATTAATTAAATTATCAATAACTCAACTAAAGACAAATTAAAAATAATAACAAAAATTTAATTTAATTTTAGAATTAAATTTAGGTTTAATATAGTATTGTATATATGAAATTTTCTTAAGTCAAAACCAAATTAATAACAAAAAGAAAAAATCGGCCAAGTGCGAGTCGGGCCTCGCTCTTTTAGGGTTCCGTTAAAAAAAATTATATTAAAAAATTTCCACCTACCCACCTACCCATTTTAATTTAATTTTTTTAATTTAATTTAATTTTTATTATTTGTTGTTATAGCGGCAATAGAAATACATAATATGTGAAAATTTCATCTGTCTATCTATTACGGTTTACGAGATACAGCCCACTGACAGACGGACGGACGGACGGACGGACGGACGGACGGACGGACAGCGTAGGCTTAGTAATAGGGTCCCGTTGGTACCCTTTGGGTACGGAACCCTAAAAAGAAAAAAAAACCAAGATAGAAACATAGTAGAATTATAACTTCAGTAGAATTATAAATTAGAATTAAAACTAACTGATGTCGGTGATGCGTCCGTGTGTGGAAAAAAAATGAATATAATTTATTTAAACTAAATTCTGTATACAGTAGTATTAGGAATCCAGATTTAAGTTAAAATAAACAAGTGTGTGAGATAAGTTTTAAAAATCCCGTGGGAACCCTATGTTTTTCCCGAATCAAAAGTATATATAGGTATATAGCCTATGCCACACTCCAGATCCTGCATCATCACACCTCCAGTTATAATATCTCCAAGTGCTCCAGACACCCATGCAAAAAATCACGTCGATCTGTAGCTCTGCTGCAGCGTGAATGAAGGACAAACCAACCAACCAACCAACAAACACACTTTCGCATTTATATAATAGTAGGATATCAACCCCGAATCAAAACACATCTAGGCTCTTTATAAAGATTAAACTCCTAAAACGAGACAGCAATCATCAGCAATCAGCCATCTCAGTTCCTCATGAACTTGTAAAGGCCTTCTCTCAAGGTCTGTCCTTGGGGGAAGGCCGATGCCTGAGGTCGCGGAAGGCGGGAGGTCGCCCTTGCATACACGGCTGAGGCATTGAGTGCCCTTGAGGGTTAAGGTCAGACTTTGAGGTCGAGGGCAGAGATATGTCAAGGCTCATTTTTCAATTCCAGGATAACTATTTCGAGTAGAAGACCTACATTTTTTCTCGTTTTAAATATACTTATATGGGCAAGTGCAAGTGTGTGTAAAGTGTATACTACCTATTGTATTTTGGGGCAAATATTTTCTATTTTTTTTTTTGTTTTTGTTGATTCGGCTACAATTCGCTTGATGATTTTTCATTAGACCATCTCCTTTTTAATTAAATAGAAATTATTTAAATGAGACACTTCATCGTCTCAACTGATAGATGTCCGTCCATATTGTTGGGTGTAGATCTCTTGAAAAGTTCGCAACAGAACACAATCTTGTGCCGTTTGTTTCCTATGGTTCTTCCGCGTACAGAGTTGCCATTCAAGCATCATTGGACTGTGGAAACCAACGTTTCAACGAGGTTTGACTTTGAGGCAGGCCGCGCCTGTCAGCTTTCAGCTTCATATTCGGATTATCTAACGGATCTCCTCATTTCTGATTTGACCACGCACAGAGACTGAATAATAAATGTAATCCTGCTTCCTACTAATATTATAAATAATGTGAAAGTTTGTGAGGACGGATGGATGTTTGTTACTCTTTCACGCTACAGCGAATGAACCGATTTGGCTGAAATTTGGAATGGAGGTGGCTCATATCCAGTAACACATAGGCTACTTTTTACCTCGGAAAATTACAGAGTTCCCGCGGTAATTAAAAACCTTAATCCATCCGGACGAAGTCGCGGGCATCATCTAATAGTTGAATAATAAAGTGTGAACGGTGAATAGTCTCTTATATGCAAGCGCGCTCCATGATGTTAATAATATAATAATAATACATATATATAATATCTTTATATTTAAAATGAGTGAGACACTTATACTAATCTTGTCGTTTAACTTTAAATTCACCTACCGACATGAGACAAATTGGTGCAGAAATTTTTCACATGTTATAAGAATTAAGAAGTGTCGCATTAAATGTATAAATTATGAATTTGTGCCTAATTCTCTCCCCAGTACGTGTCATCTTTATCTACATACTCGTAGGGGTATGAATTATGACAAATGATAAATTGTTTTTTGCCTGTCAGTCCGCGTGTTAATTAAATGGATGTTCTTCTTATGTATTCGGAGAAAATAATGTCAAACTAATTCTAAATTCATATTATGGAACTGAGGACATTGCCAAAGGTTTTTTTCTTTAAAATGTCATGCGAGCTACCAACTACCACCTACTTTTATTTTGATATATTTTCATATCAATGTTATAAAATTAGCTCACGTTAATCTGTTCTTAGCAACTATACAAAGTTAAAAATTTTGATTTACCTGTTCTGTTAGGATTTCCCGATTTATTTTTATTTTAAAACACCCCTGTATTAGAACGAACAAACCTAAAAACCTTTTTTTTTAAACCACCCCTGTATTAGAGCGAACAAAACAAAAATCAAATCGGTCGAGCCGTTTTTGAGTTTTAGCCAGACTAACGAACACCGATTGATTTTTATTTTATGTAAAATGAAAAGCAAGAGTTATCCAATGTCGCACGGGTTAATCACCCGCTGACAGCTGTAACAATTACGTTTGACAGGTGGCGACACGTCCGCCATGTTGGATTTTTCTTTTGTTTTTCACTCATTTGTCTAGCAGTCGACAAGCGAACGTTTTAACGGCAGCTTAAAATAATTAAATTCCTATGAGATGACTTTTTAGGTAGGTAAAATTATATGAATTGTCTTTTTTAATATTAGTTAAGAAAGTAAAACCCTAAAATTAAACCTAGGTATGCAATTATACATAAGTTTAAGTTTTTAGTTTTAATTATATATAAGTTTTTTATTTTACTTTAAGTACAATTATTATTGTATAATTTGCGATCGGAGTAATTAGCGTATAATATAAATTACTGATATGCGCTAAATAAGGATAATAGGTACTTTCATCTTCCTTTTAGTTGATAGGGATTAAAACTTCCTTTACATCCAGAGCTAAGAGTCACTGTATGGTTCACTGTAAGATTCACTGTATGGTTTTTATTCCATGACTTGACTGCAATCTCCCCTACAGTGACAACTGACTATACAGCCTACGATGGAAGGTAGATAGCTTGGAAGAGGATTGGCAGCTTTATTTATGGGTTGTGATCGAGGCGGGAAACAAACCCAAACTTAACACTTATAAGACCACAATGTACACTAATGCACCAGAGTCTTTAAAAATTATCTAGATTTTTCAGTGCATGCATCATTATGCATTATTATGCAAGCAGTGATAGCCTAGTGGTTAGGACTGTGGTCTCCTATTCGGGGGGACGCAGGTTCAATCCCGGGCACCTATGACTATTTCGAATGATTCCGATTTATTTATTATTTCGATTTATTTTTCGAAGTTATGTGCGTTTATGCAATTAAATATTATCACATGCTTCAACGGTGAAGGAAAACATCACGAGAAAACCTGCACATCTGAGAGTTCCTCATAAAGTTCTCGAAGGTGAGTGAAGTCCACTAATTTGAATTAGGCCAGCGTGGTGGACTTGGAATATGACCTATAACCCTTCTCTGAGAGGAGACCTGCGCTCAGTAGCGAGCCGTTGATGCTGATGATGATGACATTATGCGAAGCAAGAAAATGCGCCCGGGATTGTGATTTATAGGATCTTTAATTGGTTTTTTGCGTAGATTTAAATTTTCATACCGCCAAAACGTCTTGCGAAGACATTCCGAGAAACACGCGTGTGTAGTATTAACGGCTATAGTTACCTACTTAAACACCAATTGGTTTAAAACTATTTTAGTACACAATCGGTTATGTCGCTATCGAATTACATGCAATTAGTGAACTTTCAAAACTTTTTGTTATCCAATTTAGTTGTCTCTCCTCATATTATTAGAGTCTCGATAACCCAACGGTTAAAGTTGCGGACAGAAAACTGAACGTTGCTGGTTCAATCCCCACTATTGTACTCACTCTTAGCACATTTCGAAGAGGCGAACAGAATATTGGTGAAGTTTAGAATGGCTTATATTCTTTCTTAGATCACGTTTAGAGTTCAGACGTGTACTTTTTCAACTTACGTAAGTTGTAAGAAATTACTTACAAGAGCGTTTACATTAATAAAGTAAGCTACTTAGGTATGTGAGTAAAATAACAGGTGTCAACGCGGGTTAAAATAAATTTAGGATTTACCAAAAGCTTCCCTCTTATATAAACCTAAAACCTAAATGTCTTTTGATTTATGAAATGAAATAAACTCATCCGAATGGCATATTATTATCTGTTGCTCCCTAAATGCTGTTTTTAAATAATTTTTAAAAGTTATTAAACAAATGATCGATGTTGGCCAAAAACAATAACAAAATGTTAGTTTGGCCATCCTTAGAAGATAAAATTTTGAACCTTACTCGGCATGGAATCAATTTCAAAATTAATTTGATTTAAAAAATTGTAGGAATCTATATTTATGCAGGCAAAGCTGTAGCTCTTATATGACAAGTCAAGACTCCGGTTCGGAAAGCAGAAGCATTTTATTTTGTTTGTTTAAAAGATTTTACTTTATTTTATAATTACTATCTATTGCTTAATGTTCTGTATATATACCTATTACGGAAAGCTTCGAATAAGTAAATGTTGTAATGAAGATTTTCTTTGATTTAATAAAGCCATCCTCTAACATGATACACTCAAAAACATAAATGCAGTTGAACTGAGAGCTTTCAGCGTTTAAAAGACGTTGTTTAAAAACAAAACAAATAATAAACCGAAGAAATTCAGCATATTATCTTAAAAGTAAATGGCTAAAAAATCTCTACAAATAAATCAAAAAAGTTGACATCAACAGCTGTTCACAAAAGTCAAGACCAGAACTCAACTTCCAAAGTTTCAAATCGTTAATGACATTAAAAAAAACTTACCCCGTGACTAAAATGGAAAACACAAACACTAAACTAGTTGCACTAATCTAAGTTTACACGCTACACTAAACCTAATCTAGAATTGGACGTCTACACGATCCTAGTTGTAATATAGGTTTAAAATATAATATCTCGCAGCGTGACTCCGTGAATCGTGAGGAAACACGAACTATTAATATAGCTTGGGATGGTTCGGAACGAAACGAAAATTCCGTGATAAAACTCAGCTCTGAAGTCGCGAACGTGACATCAGATACGTAGATCTAAAGTTCCATAGTTCAATGTCCTTTATACGTTAATGAAATGCCCTGCCTCTTTTTTGTTTATAACCGTGTCTTTGAATTTGCCCGCGTGTATTTTGTTTTTTTTTAAATCCCGCGGGAACTCATCCATTCTCATTTTCCAGAATAAAAACCATGTACCTATCCATGCAAAAAATCACGTCAATCCGTAGCTCTGTTGCAGCGTGATTTCTTCCCATTTATAATATTAGTTTTAGATTAAAAGGGGTTTTTATACCTTGGTGTCTTGCCTCTGAAATCGTCTTATTCCAATAAAGTCAGAATAGAATAGAGTACCTAAAATAAATTTTTTACTCAAATAACTTATTAAAAAGTGCTTTCGATTCGTCAACTAAATCTACTAGTATTATCCAAACATGCATCTCTCTGACTTTTCGGATATCATGTGCGTTTCAAGCAATGAAATAATAATAATATAATTTGCTTTAACGGTGAAGGCTTTGCCTGCCTGAGAGTTCTCTATAATGCTCTCAAAGTTCGTGCAGTATTGGTATACTTATAGGATTCGTAATCCTCACTTGGCCAGAGTGGTAGACTGTGGCCTAAACCCTTCTCATTTACGTCAGTATATTATAGTTTCACTGACCTCTATAATTAATCTATGGACCCTTCAATAGCCTATTCAGTGGAACCGTTACGCTATTAAGGCATTCCTTCATTGCTGAGGGTTTGGCCGCTTTTCATTATTCACATAATACTTACCAGGAGTTTTCTTGTGAAAACAATGCTGTAGGTTCCCAAATGCTTTCGTTTTATGTCTATAGACTCTTAGCTATTTTTGCATATATACCTACGAAAGTCATAAACAATAACATAATAATAATTCATAGCCAGACGCTAATGTTGTTCAGAATCATTCGTGCGTCCGGTCCGTGTATCAAAGAGATATTTCACTTAACGCGAATAATTAAAGAAACAAAGATTTCTAACTGCACTTGTTTATAAGGAAATCAATTTGAGAGAGCATTTAAAAATGCGTCAGTTTTGAAATGTTGATTTGAAATGATTTTAGTTCGGAATGTATAGTGAAAATCGTTAAACAAACTAGTAAGAACTTTGAGTATTACACCAACACTCAAAGAGTAAGAAGCTAGTCAGATTGTAAGCTGCAACTAAGCTGTAACTGTATCTAAGCTCGGGTGACCATGAGTTATTGACTGCGATATATTGCCCGAGCATTAGCATAACGTCTATCACCTGTTGGGTAGAATAATAATAAGTTATGTTTGTTTTACTACTAAAAATCATAATTTCGAATATTACCTACCTAAAAACGAATTCCACGCAGTCTTGTCTGCCCTACCTCTGGAGTGTTTTTAAAGCGCGGAGCCAGAAGCTCGCGAAGATGATGAAGTTCATCATCACTAGTCAAAAGTTATTCCATAAGTAAACTAAATTTATTTTTATTTAGGTACTAACTGATGCCCGCGACTTCGTCCGCGTGGATTTGGTTTTTAAAATCCCTCGGGAACTCTTTGATTTTCCGGGATAAAAAGTAGCCTATGTCACTCTCCAGGTCCTCACCTATACCCATGGAAAAAATCACGTCGATTCGTATCTCTGTTGCAGCGTGATTGAAGGAAAAACCAACAAACCAACAAACAGACACACTTTCGCATTATTAATATTAGTATGATTGCTTTAAAAACAGTAGGTACTGTGATTTCAGAATGATTTTTTGATTTGAATTGAAATATCAAGTTGAATTTTAAAATATCAGTAAGAATTCAACCAATCTTAAAAAATTGGATGTCTGTAAAGTCGGTTTACGGACGATAGTTTTACGTGATAACGTCATAAAGTAACATTGATGAAAAATTGCATACTTTTATGAACTGAATTGAATTATTATCACTGAATTATCATTATTTTGTATAATACAAAGGAGTTAATTGAAAATTACATTTTTCTCTAGTCACTAGCCAACGGTTGGGCTGATCGTGCCTCTCTATCGCTTGTTCCGCGCTCTCGCTTGCACGCACAGGCTCAGGCAGAACGTGACACTTTTTCGTGCGTGCAGCCGGTGTTCATCGATTTATAAGACGTTAACACGTCAAAAATTAATAAACCTATCGAGCCCAACCGAAGATCCAAAAATATTTTCTTTTGTCGTTGTTGTTGTTTTGATCGAATGTTCAAATAAATGGATTTCGTATCCTCCCAAGGTTCTTGTAAGTCGCTTCCCAACAACAACTCAAAATAACCGCATTGACTCATTATAATAGCTCGCGAATCATTATGTCAAGCAATTGCCAACGTTGGCTAAAATCTTTATAACACATTCGAGGAATAATCTATATAAATAAAAATGAATGTTGGTAAGCGCATAACTCAAGAATGGATGGACCAATTCGGTTAATTTATTTTTTTGTATGTTCCTTAAGGTCCAGGGAAGGTTTTAATACTTAATAAAAAAAAAAAAACAAAAAAAAAATATAATAGATAAGTTGGCGGTACGAAGTTCGCCGTGTCAGCTAGTTGCAAATATAAAAAACTAGACTCCATCTAGTCTATCGCGTATCGGATAGCGGGCTTCAGCATGCCCGCGACCTTATCCGTGTTGGATTTAGTTTTAAAAATCCCGCGGGAACTATTAAGTTTCCCAGCATAAAAAGTTAGCCTATGTCGTGCTCCAATGTCTTCAACTATACCCATGCAAAAGATCACGTCGAGTGGTGGCTCTGTTGTGGCGTGATTGAAGGACAAACTAACAAACAAACACACTTTCACATTTATAACTGATGATGCCCGCGACTTCGTTCGCATGGATTTAGTTTTTAAAGTCCTTAGGGAACTCTTTGATTTTCCGGGATAAAAATTAACCTATGTCACTATATGTATATGCAAAAAATCACTATTGCGGCCTGATTGAAGGACAAACCAAAAAACCAAACGAAACACATTTTCGCATTTATAATATTAGTATGATTATTTAAAAATTTGTGTGTGTCAGCTACGACTCACGACTGGAGTTTACTTTATACTCAACGTAGAAATTTCTACCCTAACGTTGAGTAAATAAGTTTGGTTTTCGCTTGAGTTGTCGAATGCCCGCGCTACGCCTTTCACAACGATGCTTTCTGCCCCAACGTTGAGTAAACAAGGTTGGCTTTCGTTCACATGTGGATCAGCGCCATCTTTCGGCTTATGTGTAAACTATTTCGAATAGCAATTCCGTTGTACGGAGAAAACCAACCCTATTTACTCAAAGTTAGGGAAGAAATTTGCATCGTTGCGAAAAACGTAAAGCGGGCATTCGACAACTCAAGCGAAAACCAACCTTATTTACTCAACGTTAGGGTAGAAATTTCAACGTTGTGAAAAACGTGACAGTAAAAACGTAACGAGGTCATTGATAAATTGATTTTACTGCCCGGATTTTTCTCATACCGGGCTGCTAAAATCGATTCTTAAGGAGTAAACTCCAAAAAAAAAAATCATGATAGGACGGGCAGATAGAAAGTAGCTCTATTCCCGCCGGTGGCACCCGTTCACAAGCATGACGCATGATCTAGCCGTTGCTTCGTGTGAACTGCGTTCCGTTCAGTTAGTCGATAGGTACCCTAATAATCGACCGAGCGAAGCGAAGGTCTTTGAGTTAACTAGGGCGATTTGCACTTGTCCGTCCGTCCGTCCGTCCGTCCGTCCGTCTGTCAGAGCCTTATAACTTTTGAATTACTGAACGTAATTACTTCAAATTTAGATATAATATGTAAACCGATGGCCTCCAGCCGAAAATGGCTTAAAAAGTTATAAAAATCTTTATTTCAGGGGGGCTCTCATAGAAGCGAATGCGAAGTAAAAAAAAAAATATCGCGTTACATAAAATTGTTACGTATCATTTTAAAGATAATTTTGAACTGAGTACAAAAATAATTTTTTTTTAATTTTTCCCTTAAAATTGACGAAATGGGGGGCTTTCAAAGTGGCGATTTTATACGCTCGCTTGAAGACGCTCTCTAGAAAAATCCGCTATGGATTTTCAAACTGATTTTATGTTTTTAGGTCACTTATATCCTGTACTTGAACAACAAATACTAAAATTATATGAATATTATAAAGAAACGAGATTATTTAATTTTTAATGGGCGTCAGTAATTCATATAGCATCAACATAGCTTCACAATAATGCTAATAGATGGCGCAGTCAGTAACTATTCCCATGGAACTACGAGTTAAATTCAATGTTTGATAAATAATTCAATGTTTTCACTAACGTTCCCTAACCTTTACGGGCTACCTATAAGTTAGGTGATTGATGTTTTCTGTCAACTTATTTATCACGATCCTGTACGGGACACCTAAAAGGATATTGGGACGGATGTTAGGACTTAGGATTGTATTTAGGAGCTACCTACGTTAAGAGACTCCTACTTAGGGGATGATTTAGGTATGTTTGGTGAAAACGGGCATAATAATAATGTCAGTTTTGGTTATCATGTATCGATTGAATGAATAATCATGGGATACCGTTACCGCGAGGTCTCAGTTCGGGGCGAACCACTAGTATATATTTCTAGTTAGAATTTGTTTATTCGATGATATATCTCGGGCACTTTACGTTCGATTAGTTTCATTTCAACACCTAATTTTTCTTTCTCAACATTTGCCCGATATTTTACAAGTCTCTAGGTACATCTTAGATCTATTCTAATCAACAACTTGCAGTTTTTTTTGCGAAATGTGACCTATCAAATATTATGTTTATGTGACCTACACAGTACACAAATCATTCACAGTTACTTTTAGTAGTATATCAATATAAACAAGTGTAAATTTTAAAAAAAAAAAATTTAAATACAAGCTTTTAGTAATTACATCATCAGTACCTACCCTGGATATCTAGGACTCTCTATCTATGTCACTCTCCAGGTCCTCAACTATGTATACCCATGCAAAAAATCACTGTTGCGGCGTGATTGAAGGACAAACAAAAAAATCAACAAACACACTTTCGCATTTATATTAGTATGATTATTAGTACGGATGCGAAAGTGTGTTTGTTTGTATGTTTTTTTGTTTGTTGGCCCTTTAATCAGGTAGCAACGAAGCAATGGATCGACGTGGTTTTTTGCATGGGGTATTATACAGTTGAAGACTTGGAGAGGGACATTGGCTACCTTTTATCCCGGAATCATATATCAAATATTATGTTTATGTGACCTACACAGTACACAAATCATTCACAGTTACTTTTAGGTAGTTCATCAATCATCATCATCAATAGCCTATAACAGTCCACTGCTGGACTAAAGGCCTCTCCCAAGGGGAGGGTTTGCCCATAATCACCACGCGGGGCAGACGGATTGGTGATCGCAGTAGATGGTAGTAGTAGCACAGAGGACGCTGCTGCCAGTTCTCCGCTATATTCCCTTAGTCGCCTCGTACGACACCCGCGGGAAGAGCAGGGGTGGTAACAACTGTATTCTGATCTGCCGTCACCACACGGCACACACAATATCAATATAAACAAGTGTAAATTTAAAAAAAATATTTTTTAAATACAAGCTTTTAGTAATTACATCATCAGTACCTACCCTGGATATCTAGGACCAGAGTATTTGTAAAGATTCATCAAACGAGCCCAAACTTGATGAGGTTACGTCGTTTAATTACCAAAGTTGCCAAAAACACCTTCCAGCTTTATCATCAGACCCTGATAATCTTCTAGGACCAGAGTACTTGTCAAGATTAATCAAACGAGCCCAAACTTGATGGGGATACGTCGTTTTATTACCTACCTACAGAGATACTATAGCCATCTTCCAGCTCCATCATCAGATCAGCTCTATATCCCAATAATATTGCATTATCATCCTATTTAACATACATGCATATTTCAGCTCAGTCGGAACCGGGAAGTGGTTCTAATTCATCTTGCAAGATTTGACCCAAACATACCTACATACATAAGACGTTAAATATACTCTAAATACACGTCAAAATATAATCTAAACTACTGGAACGAGGAAATGTGCCCAGAACGCCGCTGGTTGCGGTACCATAACCGATCATTTATTTAGTATGCTGTAAGTAAATAATAATTATATTCTAGCATCTATTTATTCGATTGGTCATAAAGCGAGTTAATGTCGCAAAATATCTTCCTATCCGTAATGAATTCCTATCCGTAATGAATTCCTATCCGTAATGATCATTACGCTGACTTATGGACAATAACGTAGCATTATATCAATGCTTATTACCTTTTCATCCCATTGCTCTTCCGGGATACCAAATAAAACGCTCAGCTGACTGGGTACAGGAATACTCTTTAGTGCACCCAGGATAATTCATTCGTTTATGTCATTCAATGCAACACCAGCAGTGATAGTGATTAGGATTGTGGTCTCCTATTCAGTTGCAGGTTCGATCCCGGGCCTATAACCTATGCACGATTTTGCAGTTAAGAACGCGTAGAACACCAAAAAAAATCAGATTTCGCGATGAAATAAAACATAGCCGCAACCTCATGTGAGGCGCGACAAAAGAAAACGTTTTGCGCGGAATAGGAGTGTAGTAAGCGCCAAATACTTTGTAACTCGTAAAATATTCATTTTCTTTTCAATTCACTACGCTACTCTCTTGATAATATCAATCGGAATTTAATGTAAAAATTTTGGCTCTGTAATATGCAACACATTGAAAATAAATGAATATTGGTTAAAAATTAGACCTAACTTCGCGATTTCATTTTATGTTTTTGCCCAAGCACGTCCCTTGGCAGTATGATGTAATTTTTGCGTGTTTTTTTTTCGGATGGTTGAAACTTGATCTACTACTGTAAAAATCAAATCTGTTTACTGTTAACGAACGTACACCCACTCTTAAATATCACATGCTTCAACGGTGAAGGAAAACATCGTGAGGTAACCTGCACACCTGAGAGTTCTCCATAATGTTCTCAAAGGTGTGTGAAGTCTGCCAAATTTGCATTGGGCCAGCGTGGTGGACTATAGCCAATTATCCTTCTCGGAAAGAAAATCTGTGTCCAACTGAGCAAATTTTAGCACAAAAACTTTCAAAATATCAAAATGGTGGGATAAAACTTAAAATACGAGATTTTACGTTGGTGAAATCGGTCCTTCATCATCAGCGACCCACCACGCTGGCCCAAAGCGAATTGGCGGACTTCACACACCTTCGAGAACATTATGGAGTACTCTCAGGCGTGCAGGTTTCCTCACGATGTTTTCCTTCACCGTTGAAGCTTGTGATATTTAGTTTCTTAAACGCACTTAACTTAGAAAATGCAGAGGTACGAGCCCGGGATCGAATCTGCGACCCCCCCCCCCCCAATTGGAGACCGCAGTACTAACCACTAGGCTATTACTGCTTCATATTTAATATTTGTTTTTATGTATTGTTTGTGTTATGAATAAATCTTAAAATTCGTTCGAAGTCATATTTTAAAAGCGTATACTTTATTTAGAAAGTATAATTTATGTATTTTTTGCGTAGGGCGCCGCAGCGACAGCGTAGAAGCGACGCAGCAACGCATCGTGTGACATCGTGTGACTCGTCGCGAACCATAAAACTATAAATATCTTCAGCCGTCCGAGATATTAATTAACGATATACGAAAATTCTTAACGGAACGCGATATTTTTAATAATATACTTCGTTATTTTATTATGCTCAATGCTGTCATTAGGGTTGGCCACAAGTCTCAACCTACCACTAAAAAGGTCAGATTTTATTTTATTTATTTTGTACAAACTACGCTTCATAAAACAAGTAACATAAAATAGTGCGGACAAGGAAACACTTCAATTTGCTTAATTCGATTGAGCGCTGCAAATAAACACAGACAGGCAAAGTGTTTAAGACATTTTTTGTGTCTGGAGTTAAAAATATAATAACACATTTCTTTTAAGAATATGCAGTATGCTATGACCGATAGCGTAGGAGCCGGTGACACTAAAAGCCCCGTCATAGCGTAATCAAAAACGTCTTATGTAAAATAATAGTTAAAAATTATACCAATAAAAAAACATACTTTGTATAATATGTTCATTTAGAATCCGAAAAAATGTAAGCAATTACGATAGCAAGAAATAGTTAAAAAACTGTTACCCAACTACGGAGAGTTGGATATAACATCCGTTTTATTGGTTTTTTTCTTGTAAAATGTAGCATGTCACCCGGACCATAAAAACGAATCGATTGACACCTCATTCATCAAAATCGTCTCAGTAGATTAGATGCCACGGTAAAACATGCGTAAATACATACATACATAGACTGCTAAAATCATAACCTACCTTTTGGCTTTATCGTAGTCGGGTAAAAAAGAAAAATGTTAATGTTATGTTGCGTAGTTTTCTTACTGGAAGAGTACGAAGCTTTCTATCGAATACAACGCAAATAATCAAAATCCGCGAAGACGGTAAAAAAATTAATTTCTAATTACGCATTCTTTCAGTGTTACCGGCTCTTGGATCACGTGTAACCCTAATGTCTAGGAAGTATTTTGACGTGTACGCTCTGGCGGCGTCCAACATACGTCTGCCTAGATAATTTAGTGCTTTAGTGTTTAATGGACTGTCTTAATATGCGCACTCCACGACGCGCTGTTCGCGACATCCTTACGTTTGTTATGGGTATCTTTTATCTTATATCTATTATAAAAACACTTGTCCTGCAGACTGACTGACTGACCTATCAACGCACAGCGTAAACCATAGGTGTTAGTAACTTGTGACATAGTAGCTAGGCACCCACTAAACCCAACCCAACCCAAGGATTATTTGAAATTCTACCCCCAAGGGGGTTAATTAGGGGCTGAAAGTTTGTATTAAATCCGTCGTCTTTCAAGTTATATCTATGAAACTTGGTATTTCGCCTTTCGATTAAAAATAAAGAAATACGTGTTTCACAGTTTTTAAAAATTCCACTTGCAAAGGGGATAAAAAGGGGACAAATGTTTGCGTGGAAGTTCGTCATTTTCAAGTTATATCCATAAAACTAATTAAAATTAAATTATAAAAAAAAATCAGTTATTTCGATTAAGTTTTTGGAAATTCCACCCAATTTACAAGTGCAAAAGTTATAGTCTATCCAAACATAATATAAAAAAACACTTGGCCTGACTGACATCTATAAACGGACATGTAACATAATATGCCTAAACCACTGGAGTTAGAAACTAGAACTAGAAGTCACGAACTTTACCAATAAATCTAAGGGCCAATATAGGTGAGGGAAGCTATATTAAAATATAATTAAGAACATTACTTTGTGATACCCAAGCGTCTAGGCTAATTCTGGTTGTCTAGCTAATAAATTATCATCTGCAAGTGGGTCGGCTGAACTTCAGCTGTTAACTTTACCGGGAAACAGCGTTCCGGGACACTCGGTCCGACCATCAATACATTTATTATCATTGCTGTATAAATTACGGTTTTACGATATTATTCGTGTGGTGGTATCCGGTCTACATCTATCCGGAATATGTTGATTATAGAAGATCTATTTCGACCATTATTTATAGGTGTATGATATAGGTACAGCTTCTGCCTACAAACTTCATCCTGTATTTACTGATGATTCTGAGTACATTGAACAAGTGTGTCTTCTTCTTTTTTGTCAACCGATAGACGTCCACTGCTGGACAAAGGTCTTTGCCTGGACTTCCACAGGACTCGGTCTTGCGTCGCCTGAATCCAGCGGCTCCCAGGGATCGAATCAGAAATAAGGAGATCCTTAGGAGAACCAAAGTCACCGACATAGCTCAGCGAGTTGCGAAACGAAGTGTAAATGGGTGGGGCACATAGATCGAAGAGCTGATGGTCGATGGAGACCCAAGGTGCTGGAGTTGCGACCCCGCACCGGCTGTTAGGATGTCACTTCTCCAGGTCCTCAGCTAGACTCAGGCAATCACGACGTTCAATTGCTTTGTTTATGCGTAATTGAAAGGCAAATCAACAAACTAATACAGTTTCATAATTTCATTATGTCTCAGCCACGAGGTACAATATCATTCAGCGCCCTCTACTCATGCGAGAGACCATCAAAATATCGTTATAAATATCATATTATGAGTTATGACAAATCTGGGGAACTATTATAAATACTACCTGCAAAATAAAATGAATTACCCCTTTTGGATAAGTAAAAACTATGCGTCTTAAAAGATAGTATACAAAAATCTCGTGGAACACTCGGTTGGAACGATGTTTTATTTTAATAATAAATTAATAATGAAAATAAATAAAATTAAAAATAATAATTTGAATTCAGGATTTGAACACCTGAACCGATAGTTTCACTCCTTGAGCTATGTGTCCAAAGCTATGACGGAACGTGTGTAATAAACGAAGGCATCACAGCAAGGTAGTCACGGAAAAAATTTTACACTTTTTTTCGCCTAGCCCCCGTCGACCAAGTCCGTACCGTCCGTTAAGGAATTTCGTTTCAAAAACCTGTATTAAACTTTACAAATAAAAAACCCTTTCAGTGAGATGTTTTCGATAAAATGCTCTCAAAGGTGTGTGAAGACATGGCGACATGATGGAAAACTAGAAATACCATCATGACGCCTGCGCCAAATGCAAAAATCCTTTGTGGGGTTGAGCGTACGCTAAATATAATATGATTCCGAAGGAATTGTTAGATTTAAGACACCGACATGTATTGTACTTACGGTACAATTATGCATTACATTACATGTCGGTGATTTAAGGACTATTTTCAAATAAAATTTTTTGAAACCTCTAAAATCTTATCAATATTGTTCGTGTCCTGAATTCCGATATAATATTATCGAACTATATTATACCCGCTGAGGTTATTTTCGTTCTCTGACCCGTTAATTATTTTACAGCTAGAAGTGGGTCAAGACACGGGAATTGGCCGTTCTAACACAGTAAGCGGTTTCCTGTAAACTTGTGACATTTTTCTCTCTTCAACGAGTTAGCCTTTGACTGCGATCGCAATTGTTATGATATTTTCTTCTACAAGTTAGCCCTTGACTGCAATCTCGACATTTTGACGTGATAACGTCTTATAAATCGATGAACACCGGCTGCACGCACGAAAAAGTGTCACGTTCCGCCTGAGCCTGAGCGTGCAAGCGAGAGCGCGGAACAAGCGATAGAGAGGCACGATTGGCCCAAGCGTTGGCTTGTGACTAGAGAAAATTGTGATTTTCAATTAACTCCTTTGTATTATACAAAATAATGATAAATCAGTGATAATAATTCAATTCATAAATGTATGCAATTTTTTATCAATGTTTCTTTATGACGTTATCACGTAAAACTATCGTCCGTACACCGACATTATTTTTTTACAACTTTGCCTTTGACTGCGATCTCAACTGTTATGACATTTTCTTTTAGAAAAAAATGTCATAACAGTTAAGATCTAGCTATTAAGTTAAGGGCTAGCTATTAGCAGCTAGCCCTTGACTGCAATCTCAACTGCTATGACTTGTTTTCGACAAGTTAGCCCTTGACTGTGATCTTACTTGGTGGAAAGTAACAATGTAGTCCAAGATTGACGCGGACAAACCAGCAGGCCTAGCATGCACGTCGAAGTGATATCTCGCGAAGAGAGAGAGAGATATTGCCGATGTAGCCTGATTTCTCCTTTACTCTTTTAAACTTCAAAATTCGAGAAAATGGCGTCGCCGTAGTTCGTAGAAAAAAATAGAGAAAATAATTTAATCTTTACTTTTGACGTAACGAGACGAATCATGGTGTGCACCCATGTTAGTTTCGATAGAGATATGGAGATAATACGAGAAAAGGGGTAGACAAAGTTTTCTCGCGCGTGCATGCTAGACCTGCTGGAAGCGGTTTGGCAGTTTTTTATGAAAACCATACCCAATCGGTTTCTACCTTTGAGTATCAACGCATCGTACTGGAATGGTAAACAGCTTGACGGTACAGTTTTTTTGGTAAGTTGGTAATAAGATGTGACCAATGCCTCACACTAGACTAGAAACCGAGACAATATCGACGATGTGGATTCTTGACCTGGGTGTCTCTCGCCTTGAAAAGTGTTAAGGCCTTAGGAAGCGTGACGGCAAATTTATGGGACGACAGATTGAAATTTCGTAAAAAAATTACTTTACACGGGTAAAAATAAAGTTCTCAAGAGAAAAGATTAATATTTTTAAGACCTTTTTAGGGTTCCGTACCCAAAGGGTACCAACGGGACCCTATTACTAAGCCTACGCTGTCCGTCCGTCCATCCGTCCGTCCGTCCGTCCGTCCGTCAGTCAGCGGGCTGTATCTCGTAAACCGTAATAGATAGACAGATGAAATTTTTACATATTATGTATTTCTATTGCCGCTATAACAACAAATAATAAAAATTAAATTAAATTAAAAAAATTAAATTAAAATGGGTAGGTGGGTAGATGGAAATCTTTTAATTTAATTTTTCTTAACGGAACCCTAAAAGAGCGAGGCCCGACTCGCACTTGGCCGATTTTTTTTTTGTATGTAAGAACGAAAAACTTATGCGCTTTTGGAGAAATTTTGCAAATTATGTCAAAAATAAGTAGGTGCTCTTTGGGGATTTTTTTTATAAGAGGGGGTTGGCAAAATAATTTTTATATTACAGCGAAAACATTTATTGAATCTCTATCTTTCATTCTATATTTTTGTCACGGCTTAACGTTACAGTTATATTGAGATTTTCAACCACCAAGTGCGGATTGACAGAGTTCACATACCTTTGAGAACATTTTGGAAAATTAACAAGATTTAGATGAAAGTTAAACACGCATATACTAGGTAATATAATAGATAGACAATTATATAAAACAATATTAAAGCAACAAAATAATTTACATCTATTATTAATTAATATGCGTATATTATCCCCATACATAATTTCAAGCTATTTTCAGCGCACAATGGTTGGCTTCAGTTGTCTGCATGGACCATTTGATATGGACAGGGCGTAGACTTGGCGTAGACTTGATGTCATTACGGGGACATGTTTAGTGAGACACTTTACATCTGTTGTTTTAAATGTTTTGGATATATCTCTCAACAATTATAACGCTTCATTATCTATCTAATACCTTTAAACGAGCAATTCTTGTATATATATGTGTAATAATCTGAATCTCGGAAACGGCTCCAACGATTTTCATGAAATTTAGTATGCAGGGGGTTTCGGGGGCGATAAATCAATCTAGCTAGGTTTCATTTTTAGAAAAGGTCGTTTTATCCGTGTTTTCAGGCAATGAAAAACCCCTTACAATATCATTAAAATACTAAGGTAAATTTCGCCATCATCTATAAAGTTCCAATAGCTCGGAAAATCGGGAAACCGCCCGCAGCGGTTGCGGGACCGCGCCGTGGAAACCCAGTCAAAAGCGAACGTGCTTGACAATGTAAAGCTCTGAAGACAGGAAAAGCCATATAAAACCCCAACGAATCTGATTATAGTCTGCTCACTGATCGCAGATCATACAAGAAAAATAAACGGTCAGGTCAAGCGCAGTGTAGGGTTCCGCAGTTGCACGTCACTTTATATGCATACTTAAATTTTATGATGAAAATTACATATTAAGTAATATGTAGTTTTCATCATAAAATTTATTTTTTTACGTTTTAACATAACATTATCCACAACATCGTTTAATTAACATCGTTTATTTTACAAAATATTTAACACAATAAAATGCCTAGATTTAAATTAATGGCAAAAACGAGCATAAAACCTCACTGAAAATGTAGGGAAATACGCTTTTAAAACTGTAACTTTTTATGAGTTAAACTGGAAACTTGAAATTTTCACATCATTAGAGACTGAGCTTTGTATTTAGTATAAACAACTTAGTACCTCAAGGCGTTTCTGAAAAAAAGGACATTGACACACGGACAGACAGACGGACAACGAAGCGATCCTATAAGGGTTCCTTTTTTTTCCTAACTCTAAAAAAATAAAGTAGGTACCTAACAATGAAAGTGTGCAAAGGCAGCTTTATCGCTCTCCTTCTGACGAGTCAGCCATAGCAATAGGATAAATCGAATTTCATTCATATGCATAATTTTTACACGATCTCGAGTTTTCTGTTCCAGCTCGCGTCACCGAGGCCAATTTAAGAGTACGTAAATCTTCAGAAGATTTGGCAAACCAAATCAAAGTTTTTAAGATCGTTTCCACACTAAATCCGATCCGATAGTTGATTCGATTTATAGAAACGTCTCACTGCTTCATTTTACTTCGACATAATCGTTTTCTTATGATAATAATGCGGTAGGTCGAAGATATTATAAGCTCAGAGTAACTATTAGTAGGTAACTAATAGTTACTCTGAGATTATAAGACTCAACTTGTACCTATTTATTACCTACTAGCTGATGCCCGCGACTTCGTCCGCGTGAATTTCATTTTTAAAATCCCGCGGGAACTCTTTGATTTTCCCGGATAAAACTTAGCCTTTGTCACCCTCCAGGTTCCCAACTATATCCATGCAAAAAATCACGTCGATCCGTAGCTTTTTTGCTACTTGATTGAAAAACAAACCAACATACAAACACACTTTCGCATTTATAATATTAAAAAGTATCCTATGTCCATCTCCTGGTTCTAAGCTACCTCCCCACCAATTTTCAGCCAAATCGGTTCAGCCGTTCTTGAGTTATAAATAGTGTAACTAACACCTCTTTCTTTTATATATATAAGATTACCTATTTAGATATTATAACACTCAACTTGTACTCTCTATCTAATAACCTTTAAACGAGCAATTCTTGTATATATATTATATAACTAGTAGGGCGCGTGGGTGCGCGGCCCGCAAGCGGACCGCGGTTTTTCTACTCGGCAAGTAGACTTAGGTCTTGATCATTTTCTATCAAAAAACCACTCTTCCATCTTTTATACTCTCCGAGATAGACACCGTTGAAGTTTGTATGGCCGCCATTTTGGATTTTTTTTCAGCTCACTGCCAATTGGATGAGGTTTCGAGTGACTTTTGTTCGAGCACCCCCACCTATCTTCATTACCATGGCCGTGCTCCTCACCCACCTTCCAAACCCTCGATCATCATATGTCATCATTTGTCATAATGAAAATTCTTCAATAAAAACAAATCTTGAAAAGGAACCGTATCAAAGTCTTGCATGATTCCCGGCTTCTAGTCTCTTCAATATTCGCCATATATTTTGTATGAAGAAAAAAAATTCCGCCATCTTGGATTTCTTTTCTATTCATCAAATAGACCTTCGGGTCCTGATCATTTTTTTCCATGAAACCACTCTTCCATCTTTTATCCTCCCCGAGATAGACACCGACGATATACGATGCGCACACACACACATACACACACACCCACACACACACACACATACTCACTCTCACTCACACCCAAACACACTCACCTCTCACACCAATTACCTGACACCCAATACATTGCAAACACGCACATGCACTGTCAACAATCTACAACCACAATCTAACACTTTAAAATTTGTCTTTTTTCTAAATTTTCTAAATTTTATTTTATTTAATACGAGTAAGTATATAATTTTGCTTGTACTTTGTAATAATTACATATTATAAATCTTTTATTTAATGGACGAGGAGGGCGATGATCACCGCAACACATTTTATACTTCTGCGGGATCATCGTTCAAATCTGTTATAAAATCATTTGTAATTTTGGGAAAAATAAACAGTTATTATTATTATTATTATTATTGGTGAAAAAAAAATTTTTCATACAAAATTTTACAGGAGAGGTGATCAATCAGTGAGTCAGTGAGTGAATCAGCACGAGCAGCTATATATATATTAATAATCTGAATCTCGGAAACGGCTCCAAAGATTTTCATTTTAGTATGCAGGAGGTTTCGGGGGCGATAAATCGATCTAGCTAGGTTTTATTTTTAGAAAACGTCGTTTTATCCATGTTTTCAGGCAGTGAAAAACCCCTACAATATACTATTAGAATACGAAAATAAATTTCGCCATCATCTATAAAGTTCCAATAGCTCAGTTAGGAAATAGGGCGGTCCCGAACTCAGAAGACCCGGGTTTGAGTCCAGACGTTTTTTTCCCCCTATGAATTTTATTATTATTATTATCTATTTTTTATTAGTTTATTTTCTAAATATATAATTTCCAAAAAACACGATTTACCAAAAAAAAACGAGCAAAGCAAAAGTTAGTGACATAATATCCGGGACATTAATAAAGCCGACAAATACAGGATCCTTTGTGTCTTTTTTGTTTTTTTCTCTATGTTATGTATATTGTACAATAAAGTATACTCATAAGTATCTTATTTAAGCTTAAGCTAATTTATAGCTTAGGTATGTCCAAGACTATATTATATAGATAGGTAGATTAACTAAAGAAGGTATCGCTCTATCGATGCCCATCAAGATGTGGCAATGCAGAACTACCAAGCGATCTAGCGTTCTGGTACGATGCAATATAGAATGGCATTAGCTCAATACAATTTTATTTTGCACCGTCACTTTCTGTGAAAAAAAAACTAATGGTTGTTGGAGTACCAGTGAGCTGCTGGATACAGGCGACGCAAGACCGAGACACGTGGAATTCTAAGCAAGACACCAATGTCCTACTGGCCGTCTATCGATTGATCAGAAGAAGAAGACAAATCTTTCCCTCTTTTCACTACATATCTGATGGAGTCCGTTACGATATCGCGTCGGATCGTGTGGAATTCATTCATCTCTTACCCTATGACTAACATTGAAACAACGCGTTGCAAATCCGATATGAAAATATGCACAGAATAAAAATAATTCACGCTGTTCACAACCTACATTTAAGTAGGTATCGCGAGCGTTAGGTACTTTTATAATAACGGATTCCGGGCTAAACCCGAAATAGCTGGGTTTCACTACCGATTACATCACGTATTGACATTCTACGGTAGGGTTGACAGGAAAAGAAAGACCAAAGAAAAAGAAATACTACTTAATATAGTTTTTATACGATTCGTTGCCTAGAAGAGATCGCTAGGTATGATGCCGAAAAAATTATATTATAGGTACTTAGTACATTTGTACTTAGTTGGTAGGTATCCGTCGCGTCCTTTTAATTATTAGATTTTATCCATTTTATAATCGCCCTTTTTTTCAAGATCCAAAATAATCATAAACTTTAACGTAAAATTTTCAGTTTTAGATATTAACACAGCAACCGCATTAGAAAACTTGGTGCATAAAAATATTATATTTTTTCATCAATTTTGCGTCATTTTAACTTCACTTTTTAAGCTATTGCATAGCTTTTATCGCAGGCTTTGAACTAGGACAAACAGTTTGAGCGCGGCGACCGAATCAAGAAATTCCGTAACGAAATAAACCTTACACCGTCGTTCAGTAAGCGTGCAACATTTTAGAGGTTCACAAGTAGCGCTGTTTGGCGCTTTCTTTACCGTATGGTGTATGATGTCGCAGGTTCGAATCTCACTCGCGAAGTAGTGACAGTGCGCTTTTCTTGTTTGTTTGTTTTTTAATTATTTTTTTGCATAATTTTTACTATGCAAAAAAAAATATTGCATAAATATTATAATTGCATAAGTTGATAAAAAATGCTATGCAATAGCTTTACCGCGGCAGTCCCCGAGTGCCACTTAATTTTTATTTAAAAAAAACGCGTAAAAACTTTTTACGCTTTTTTTTAAATGCCAGATTAACGTTTTATGCTGAAGACGTTTTGAACTGCAAAATTAGTACCTATGCTTAGATTGCTTATCTACCAGTCCTACAAACTAGGCATATTAAACCTACCTCACCCGTTGTCACTTCAGTTTCGCGTTATTATGATTTGATTACATTGAGGAACTCCTAACATGACCCTGTTTTCTTATGAGGCGCATAGGATTTTAAGCTCATAGGTTTGTTCTTGTTTTGTAAAAAAAAAATACCAGCCAAGCTGAACTTGACTAATACTGTCCTCTCCCCTCCAAATAAGCGGAAAGCTTGTGCCAGGAGTGGGTACGACAATAGTGCAACGAGTGGGGATCGAACCTGCGACCTTTCAATTTTCGTCCGCACCTTTAACCTATAACACTTATGCTATTGAGGCTTCATATTTAGTTTAGACAATCGTAATAATTATTATGTCATAGCAGTCTTTATTGCTTATAGGAAAAGTAAGCAAAACAGGTACCTACCTACCTAAAATATTGTGAAAAAGACAAATATATTTTGAACATGAACGTTTGAAGAATAAAAGTAGGTATTCAGTACATAACAGCTACTAGATTCAAGATTCTGATATTCAATGTCAATCTTTTGGAAGATTTTGAATCAAAACGATCACTTGCCAAAATTTTCATTTCCTAGCAAGTCGTCCAAAATTGATGTTTCCTTATTTTGAATTACCTCCACGGTGGGGTATATAAACCGGTGGTCTCTGGGTTCCATTCCCGGCGGGAATTTTGAAAATTATAATTTCTTATTTCTTAATCTGGTTTATTGTATAAGGATTCGCCCCGCTCATGTTTAGTAACGTACTATGGCAGTACAATACTGCGTAGAAATCGATTAGGGATACATAAAAACTGACATTCTATTTCTGACACTTTCACTTTAACCTGCTCCAGTAGCTGGCGCCAGTTGCTCGCACCAGTAGCTTGCATCAGTAGATGGCGCCAGTAGCTGGAGCCATTAGCTTGCGCCAGTAGCTGTTGCAAGTAGCTTACGCCAGTAGCTTTCGGTCGCCGGTGTCATGGCGTCGTTCGTGACGTCACCTATAAGTTTTGTCATAGTAAGTAGTTCTGTCAAGTTTTTACAATATAGTGAGTGCAGCCATAGCTGGTAGCTACGTGCAGTCGTAACTTGCATGAAATCCAGTGATACTGCCAAGCCCAATTTAATGTTTTCTACGTAATAATCGGACCGCCCGAGCAAACACCGAATATTTGTCACGACGCCCGTGCATTTCCAAGAATTCTCGTAATAAAGCACATCACGAAAATTAGGTTTGATATTGCATAATTTTGCACAGCAAACTTATTTAATCAGTAGGAGACCTAAAGTAAACGACATGATATTATAATCCATAGGATTCTTCTTCTTCTTCTTCTTCTTTTTCTTTCTTTATCAACCGATAGACGTTCACTGCTGGACAAAGGTCTCTTGCATGGACTTCCACAGGCCTCGGTCTTGCGCCGCCTGAATCCAGCAGCTCCCTGCGACTCGTTTGATGTCGTCGGTCCACCTGGTGGGGGGTCTGCCAATCCATAGGATTAGCTGAAGCTAATAAGAAACTTGAGTATAAGCTATCCTTTTGCTAAATAGTTTTCTAGCTTGCACAAGCCACAAATACATACATCATCATCATCATCATTAGCAACCCATCAACGGCTCACTACTGAGCGCAGGCCCCCTCTCAAAGAAGGGTTATAGGCCATAGTCCACCACGCTGGCCCGATGCGAATTGGAGGACTTCACACATTTTCGAGAACATAATGAAGAACTCTCAGGTGTGTAGATTTCCTCACGATGTTTTCCTTCACCGTTGAAGCAAGTGATACTTAATTGCTTAAACGCACTTGACTCCGAGGTCGAGGAAAAGTCAGAGGTCGAACGGGATCGAACCTGCGACCCCCGAACAGGAGACCTAGGCTATCACTGCTTCTATACAATCGATACATACAATGTCAATCTATCTATCTATGCAATTCTATGGGGAAGACATCGACATCGACAGATTTGTCGAAGAATCGATCAGACGCGTATGGAGACTGCGTATCGGAAGCATAGCTATGAACAAACGATTAACCAACTACCTTAAGAAGGTGGCGAGAAGTGGATGGATGAGGAAAGAGGAGAACTGCCTATCTTAGCTCTTGGCGCATAGTCCCTGCTGGAATGCTGGAATGGTGACTGCACCAGAAAATGCAGCTGTAGCTGAAGAACTGTTGTAAACTTCCCACTTATAGGTCCCACATGTACCTACTGTTACGTATTCTTTGCTCCGAAAAGGCAGAAAGACGACATCAAACGAGTCATAAGAGCCGCTGGATACAAGCGGCGCAAGACCGTGAACATTGATCAGTTGAGTCGACGAGGACAGTTTTAAATATCAACTGAAACACGTTCGAACCTTCTAGATCTATACCTATAGGTACCTAATAGATTATTTCTTCAAAAATTCAAAATTCAAAATTGGTTTATTAAACATCATTTACACTATAAAACACAATTTCTTGCCTCAACCTTAAAGCTCTCTCTAAAATACTGTAGTTACTCATAAAATGAATGTTATAAATACCGTTATCTAGCTTAAATTATTATAATGTCTCTTCTCCGAATTAGTAGTGCAGATTCTTATAGAGAACTTCTTCTCCATATCTTACCTTTCGCTGACGTTGTTGGACACTCAACACAACACTCAGTCAAATGTTCCCCAATTGGCTGTTTAGATGCATTCCATCGCCACTCAGAATCTAGTGTTCGAAAAAGTTCCAACAATGGCCGTCGAAAAAAGCGCGCGAAATCAACCGTCAATTTGCTACACTTAGTTTTTTTAAACAGTAGGAAAAGGAATTTAAATTATTTTTATTGTTTGGCTTAGCTGGGTTGATTTTTATCGCGGTGTAGTGTAAACTCAGCCAAAGAACATACGTGACTAAACGAAATTCACGTGCTTTAATGTAAATTTTAGGTGGCTCTGAGGAAAATTTGCATTATGTATTTTGGAACGCGTAAATCTTGAATGCGTTTTGCCACTTGCATCGAATTATGATACGATGAACTCTCGGCGGGGATCAAAAAACCGTTACTGAAATGATTTATATGTAATATCAAATACTTAAGATTCAATCCGGCTGCTTTAAGGCGAATAAGTTCCTATGGGATTTTCACAATATTTCCTTTTTAGAACCAAATCTGGATTACACAGCAAAGAAAATATTCAATTTAATTTATTTTCAAAACTATTACTTCTTCTGCTCTACATTCCGAACCGGTGGTAGAGTCTTAATTTGTCATAATGCTCAAAAGGCTGAGTTTTGAATTTTTACACTATTTGTATTCATATAATTTTGAAAGTTGGAATAGCATTAAGGAAGATATAAGGATAATTTTCAAGGCAATTATGCATTTACGAATGCATAAAAATAAAGTTACGAGCGCTCCACACGCGCCGTCTCAAAAAACGCGCAACAAAGACCGATTTTAACCATTTTTCACCAATAGAAAGCTAAGTTATCAGGAAATAACATAGGCTATAATTTATTGTCAAAAAAATTAGAGATTTTTAAGAATATTGCAATAAGGTAACCCAAAGTAAGTGTGCTGAGAAAACTATTGATGTTACATAAAAATTATGTACTACACTAGCGGCACGCTATGATGGCCGGTTTGACGTTTGTCCGCTCATGAAGTTCCGTATTAATTGATAACGACTTTGAAGGAAATAATTGTATTACTTTATTGACGATAGTGATGTGCAGAGATTCATAAATTTTATCGAATGTAGTTTTAGGTTTAGGACTCAAAATTTATTTATTAAATTGATTTCTAAAATGTATACAAGTGTAGAAAAATCAGTTTGCACCATTTAAGGGGTGAATGTACTTGTGAATATGAACAATTTTCACTATGTGGACAAACCTCTGAAATCGCAAAAAAATATCAGCTGTTTCATACAAAAGGTAAAATTTTTATTTTTATATGATATATACCACAACTCGGCGTTTGGTTTTCTAAATTGAAAATTTTTAAAAATGGAATCTAATACGATCGTCACATAGGATCGCTGGCTAGCACAACTACTACCTCCGGCAAACTCGCGTCAATGCTCAATGCAAAACAAAGCAGTTTCGAATTGACGTTGCTTCGAAAAGTATAAACTGTCAGTGCAATGCGATTGTGATATAGTTTTGACCTGGCTTTGGATTTCAAATATTGATACTGCATTACTGTTGACCCTTGCTCGTTAATTTGGACTCTGTTCAAGCCCTTTGTTGTGGATTTCGTCGATATGACCGAACGTACGCAGAGAACTGTTCTAAATAGTCAGACACGTGAGTTCGTAATACGCCTTCGTAACTATTTCGATCGTGAAGCTCAAAATGGAGGGCCAATTTTACCTATAACGTCAGTGGTTGAACGCGTAGCTGATGCGCTTAATATTGGACAACGAACTGTTAGACGGATAACTAAAAAAAAATATGGCGAGACTGGCACAGAAGAAAATAAACTTCACACACCAAAAAAGAGAAAACGAGCAAAACCAGTCGTAGGCATCGATAGCTTTGATGCCGATGCTATCCGAAGACATGTTTACGGCTACTATTTACAGAAGGAGTATCCAACAAGAAAAAAGTTGGTGCATTCACTGAAGGAAGCTGGATTATTCTTCGGTGGGGAAAGTTCTTTAACGAAGATTTTGAAGACCATTGGATTTCGATACAAAAAATGTAACAAACGCAAAATATTGATGGAAAGATTTGATATAGCGATGGCAAGGTATACTTTTTTACGGCAAGTGAAAGAAATCAAAAATTGGCAAAATGTTGTGTTCTTGGATGAAACATGGCTTAATGCTAACCATACTGTAGGCCGTTCTTGGAACGATGACACAGCAGCATCTACTTCCAAAGTTCCTGTAGGAAAAGGATCGCGACTTATAATTTGTCACGCCGGAACCATCAACGGGTTTGTCGAAGGTTCTCTCATGGCTTTTGCGTCAAAAACCACTGGAGACTATCATGAAGACATGAATGGAGAAAAGTTTACTGAATGGTTTACCTCAATGTTGTGTAGCCTCCCTGAACCATCTATTATAATTATGGACAACGCCCCATACCACTCGATGCAAATTGACAAGCCACCTGCCCAATCCCAAAAGAAAGCTGATATCGTCGCATGGCTTCGTAAAAATGGCGTAGATGCAAACATGAATATGTTAAAAGCGGAATTAGTACGTCTTTTAAAAGAAAACAAACCAACCAAGATCCGATACGTCATTGACGAAATAGCATTAGAACATGGGCACAGAGTTATACGGTTACCGCCTTACCATTGTGAGTATAATGCGATTGAGTTGGTGTGGGCTCAAATTAAGGGATATGCTGCAAGACACAATACAGAACCCCCATTTACCACAAAAAAAATGCTAAAATTATTAGAAGAAGCTTGTGAACATGTGACTAAAGGAGACTGGGAAAAGGTTGTGAATAGAACTGTTAAATTAATAAGGGAAGATTATGAAAGAGATGTGAAAATAGATAATATTATAGAAAACGAACATATAATTATTAATGTAGGTGATGATAGCAGTGACGACAGTGAAAATAGTAGTATGGACGAATCTGATTAATTATGGCCTTTTGTGGCACCTTTTTTGGTATCTTTTGTATTCATATGTTTCTTGTGTGCATATAAAGTATGTATATTCATTTTCATTCAAATATTCAGTTCGTTCAAATAAATTAAATAAACATATACATTTTTGTTTTATTAAACCTATTTAATCAGGTACAAAAACAAAACTTAATTGTTTTTTGTTCGAGAATAAATTGACATTCCACATCACTATTGTAATGTGTCAAACCGGCCATCATAGCGTGCCGCTAGTGTAACTATCATATTTAAGTCATGATAGTAGCTTTTGTGTTCTAAAATTTAATTAGATCGCCTTTATCATCGTGGTTTTAATTCTTCCTTACAACTATAAATAGGTACGAAAGTGTGTTTGTTTTTTGGTTGGTTTGTTTGTCCGTCAATCAAGCTGCAACAAACCTACGGATTTTTTGGATAGTTTGATTGATATAGTTCAGAACCTGGAGGGTGATATAGGCATCCCGGAAAATCAGAGAGTTCCCGCGGGATTTTAAAAAATAAATCTACGCGGACGAAGTCGCGGGCATCAGCTATTACCTAATAATGGTGAAATCCCAGCTGATGCTCCGACAACTGACTCAACTCAGAATACGATATTCTGCTCCATCTAGAGTGCTGTGTGAGATCTACAGACAGCACTCTCTCTGACACACTCTCTGACAGCACTCTCAAGACATCCTCTCAAATATTTTATTTTACATCATAGAAATAGGAAGACTATCGTAATTTCTAGTTCCATGTCCTACAGTGGGATTGTCTAAAAAATTTTTTTTTATTCGTTGACAAGCTAGTCCTTGTCTGCGATCTCCCCTAATGGTAAGTGACGATGCAGTCTAAGATGGTAGCGGGCTAACTTGGAAGGGGTATGGCAGTGAACATTCAACCCATACCCCTTATTGGTTTCTACACGCCATCGTGCCGGAACGCTAAATCGCTTGGCGGCACGTCTGACAGTAGGGTGGTAACTAGCCACGGCCAAAGCCTCCCACCAGACCAGACCAGAGACAATTCAGAAATATAAATTCCCAAATTAACCCCGCCGAGAATCGAACCCGAGACCTCTAGACCTCTACAGTTATAAGACAACAGCGCTCACCACTGAGCCAGGGAGGTCGTCAAAATTGCGACAGTGGCAGTGTGACGATCGCACCTGATTGGTTGAATTTATGGCACTCTATGTGCATCAATGCGTTTTAACCAATAGCGAGAGAGTACCAGCCGATTAGAGGTGATTACGATCGTCAAACTGTATCAATTTTTGATTTACATAAACGATTTACCATATTTTGTCCAAAATACTTGCGATATTGTACTATTTGCTGATGATACGTCTTTGATTTTCAAAGTCGACAGGAAAAAAGACAATTTTGACGATGTAAATAATGCATTATCTCAAGTTTCTGAATGGTTTACGGCAAATAATCTACTTTTAAATGCTAAAAAACCAAAGTGTGTTGAGTTTTTATTGCCTAACACCAGAGCTGTCAGTAATAATCTAAAGATAAATAATGAACCTTTGAAAACTGAGGACTCCACAGTGTTCTTGGGATTAACCCTGGACTCAAAGCTGCAATGGGGCACCCATATAGCAGCACTTGCTGGCAAGCTCAGCTCTGCTGCTTACGCTGTTAGGAAGATTCGACAGATACTTAACTGACATAGAAACTGCAAAAATTGTTTATTTTGCATATTTCCATAGTATTATGTCATACGGAATCTTAGTATGGGGTAAAGCGGCCGATATTGGAAAAATTTTTGTATTGCAGAAGAGGGCGATTCGCGCAATCTATAATTTAAAGCCGCGGGATTCCCTTCGAGAAAAATTTAAAGAAATAGGCATTCTTATAGTAGCTTCACAATATATTTATAACAATATAATATTTGTCAGACAAAACATTGTGAATTACAAAAAAAGGGTGAATTACACGATAGGCAGGTTCGAGATCCAAATAGGCTCGTGATTCCTCGACTGCGCCTCAAGAGGGTCCGAAAGACATTTGTGGGAATGGGCGTGACGTTCTATAATAAAATTCCACAGTCGATCTTGGACTTGCCTTTAGACAAGTTTAAGAAATCGATTAAAACTACGCTCATGAAAAAAGCATATTATACGATTGAAGACTATATAAATGACAAAAAAGCGTGGATATAATTCGTTCCAGCGATTCATGAGACAGTAGGTAATGATTAACCTGTATATCAAAATAATTCTATTCTATTCAGAGTTTCCACTTTATTTGTGTACAAGTCATATTTTGAAATGAGTATTTGATTTGAATATTAGTTTCAATTCGATGTCTTAAGATGGGTAGCCTAAGTATGTCACACTCTCTAACATTTCTGCGGTGGTGTCGTGTGATGCGGGTTGTTACGTTCCCTAAAATATGGTACTATGGTTGAGCGAAGCAATGGCTGCGTCATGCGTCATGCTCGTGAACGGGTGCCACCAGCGGCAATGAGGCTACTTTCTGTCTGCCCGTCTTGACATGTTTTGAATTATAATTAGAAATAATTACGTATGCTTTTGTGGAAGTTCCCCTCATTGTGGAAACTCTGCATACATAGAATAATATCTATTAAGTATATTGTAAAAGTATTTTGAAAAGAGCAACTGCCGAGTTTCTTGCTGGTTCTTCTCCGCAGGAACGGCATTCCGAACCAGTGGTAGACTCATTGACGATTCAAAAGTACTTGGAAAAGTATATTTGAATAAAAAACATTTCTATTCTATTCTATTCCAATCGTTTTCACACTCTCCCACAATTTTATAAACTCTGAATCTGAGCAGACTCAGATCTATATCTCAGTTAGGTACTACTACCTAGGTTAGGGGGTTTATCGATGTTAGTGATAATATCCAAAATAGCTGAGGTTTTTTTGTTAGATATGTCGCGACGGTGGCAACCAACCATAAATCGTAAAGAGATGCAACTATGCTATGCCCAAGTAAATATGGAACCGAGGCTTGTGGAAGAAGAGATCTGTGTCCACCTGTGGACTAACTGTGGCATTGATAAAGAAAAGAAGAGATACCTATTCCCCCTTAAAGTTGCTTTGGTTTTGAAAGTCCACTAAATATATTTACGTGGGATTCTCACACATAAATTACCACAATCCTTTATATTATCATTACTTAAATACTGAAAACACTATAAAATATATTGTATGCTACGGCGATACAAAAGCCATAAAAAGGGTACCAACAAGATTACAAGACAAATAGTAGATTATTAACCAAGGGGATAAAGCAGTGTCTTCTGTCGCGGGTGACGATTACGGGTGACGGTAAATCGCGAGCGTAACGAAGGACTCGAGGTTTACTCCCGAGCGTAGCGAGGGTGTCAAAAACTTAAATCACGAGCGAAGCGAGGGATTTAAGACGAGTCCTGAGTGTAGCGAGGGATTTAAGTTCACCCAAGACTAAGACAGCTTTATCACCGAGGAAAATACTCTACTTTTCGTACCATTTGCGAAAAAATTAACACAATAATAATATGAGATAAGCATTTATTAAAAATAAAATAGTCAATAGAAGTTTATGTATATTTTACAGGAAAAATAAAACCAACGCTCTTACTAGCATAGTTTTTTTTATATTAATACCTAATAATTTTGTATTATATGACATTGAAAATAACTGGTTATAATTATTAATAAAGTCTTTTTATAAGTATAGATTACAGTTTAAAGCACAAAATTGTATTGGAGATTAAGTTTGACACTAAGGCAAAGGTCATTTTTTCGGTCATTCGCATCCAAAGTGCGGGAGGACTAGCCACAGTCTGCGAGCGTACTTGGAAGTTGGAAGCCGTATGTGTTCAAACGAGACAAATTCGTACGAAAAGGCATCCAATGTGCGGGCAACCTCACTCTTGTTTCTAACTCACGACGATAAAGATTAGATTCGATTTTGTGGAATGTAAGCGTGTCATTACTCATCACCATAGCAAACAACTGAAGGCGTGTTAAAGTTGACTGTTGAGTTGTAAAATGTAAATTAAGGGTGGAACCACATTTGTGAGGATCGTTTCGGACTTCGCCCATACAAAACTGTCAAATTCCATAGAAACGTGTACGGATCAAATCGGCTTTTCGATGCGTACACGAATGTATGGAAAATGACAGTTTTGTATAGGCAAAATCCGAATCGATCCTCAATGTGGTTCCACCCTAAAAACACAGCACAGTACTCACTACTCTGTGCAGTAGTGATGTGAACCGATTACAAATTTGATAACCGGTTTTTACCGATTACTTTGTAAAAAAAACGGCTTTTATAGGTATTCTTAGGTTTTTTCTTATTTTTCTTAAAGAAAGAACAAAACATCGAAAATTTTTAAGTAATTTTTTTTATCTATGACAAGATAGTCCTTGACTGCGATCTCACCTGATGGTTAGTAACGATGCAGTCTAAGATGGTAGCGGACTAACTTATAAGTATCTTTATTATAATCAAAATAGTAGGTTGAGGAAAAAGTTCAAATTGGACTTACCTTTGCTGAGGAATGCTGCGGTTTCCTCCCATCACCTAATCGTTTATGACTAATTACTTATCGCTTATCACTAAACATCTTATTGCTAATTACTAATTACATATCTTATCACAAATTACTTACAGTTTATCACTAATTTCTTATCTTATCGCTAATCAGTAATAACTTATCTTATCGCTTATCACTAATTACTATCACAAATTTCTTATCGTTTATCACTAATTTCACATCTTATCGCTTATCACTAATCTTATCGCTTATCACTAGTTACTTATCTTATAGCTTATCACTAATTACTTATCTTATCGCTTCTAACTAATTTCTAATCTTATCGCTTATCATTAATTACTTATCTTATCGCTTATCACTAGTTACTTATCTTATAGCTTATCACTAATTACTTATCTTATCGCTAATTACTAATGACTAACTACATATCTTATCACTTATTACTTATCTTATCGTTTATCACTAATTTCTTATCTTATCGCTTATCACTAATTACCTATGTTATCGCTAATTACTAATAACATATCTTATCACTAATTACTTATCTTATCACTTATAACTAAATACTTAACTAATCGCTATTCTAATGACATATCTTGTCACAAATTTTTTATCTTATCGCTTATCACTAATTACTTATTTTATCGCTCATCGCTAATTACTTATCTTATCGCTAATCAATAATTTCTTATCTTATCGCTTATCACTAATTACTTATCTCTAATTACTTATCTTATCGCTTATTACTAATTACTTAACTAATCGCTATTAACTAATAACATATCTTATCACTAATTTTTTATCTTATCGCTTATCACTAATTACTTATCTTATCGCTTATCACTAATTACTTATCCAATAGTTTATCACTAATTTCTTATCTTATCGCTAATCAATAATTTCTTATCTTATCGCTTATCGCTTATCACTAATAACTTATCACTTATCACTAATTACTTATCTTATCGCTTATCACTAATTACTTATCCTATCGTTTATCACTAATATCTTATCTTATCGCTAATCAATAATTTCTTACCTTATCGCTAATCAATAATTTCTTATCTTATCGCTAATCAATAATTTCTTATCTTATCGCTTATCACGAATTACCTACTTACTTTTACTAATTACTATCTTATCGCTAATCACTAATTATTTTACTAATCGCTAATTACTAATAACATATCTTATCACTAATTACTTATCTTATCGTTTATCACTAATTACTTATCTAATCGTTTAAGACTAATTACTTATCGCTTATCACTAATAACTTATCTTATCGCTAATTACTAATTACTAATTTCATATCTTATCACAAATTACTTATAGTTTATCACTTTACTTATCTAATCGTATATGACTAATTACTTATCGCTTATCACTAAACATCTATTGCTAATTACTAATTTATAACTTATAGTTTATCACTAATTTCTTATCTTATCGCTAATCGGTAATAACTTATCTTATCGCTTATCACTAATTACTGTCACTAATTCCACATCTTATCGCTTATCACTAATCTAATCGCTCACTAGTTACTTATCTTATAGCTTATCACTAGTTACTTTTATAGCTTATCACTAATTACTTATCTTATCGCTTCTAACTAATTTCTAATCTTATCGCTTATCATTAATTACTTATCTTATGGCTTATCACTAGTTACTTATCTTATAGCTTATCACTAATTACTTATCTTATCCCTAATTACTAATGACTAACTACATATCTTATCACTTATTACTTATCGTTTATCACTAATTTCTCATCTTATCGCTTATCACTCATTACTTATGTTATCGCTAATTAAGATATTATCTTATCACTAATTACTTATCTTATCGCTTATGACTAATTACTTATCGCTTATCACTAATAACATCTTATCGCTAATTACTAATTACATATCTTATCACAAATTACTTATAGTTTATCACTAATTTCTTATCCTATCGCTAATCAGTAATAACTTACCTTATCGCTTATCACTAGTTACTTATCTTATAGCTTATCACTAATTACTTCACTTATCGCTAATTACTAATGACTAACTACATATCTTATCACTTATTACTTATCTTATCGTTTATCACTAATTTCTTATCTTATCGCTTATCACTAATTACCTATGTTATCGCTAATTACTAATAACATATCTTACTTATCTTATCACTTATTACTAATTACTTAACTAATCGCTATTCTAATGACATATCTTGTCACAAATTTTTTATCTTATCGCTTATCACTAATTACTTATCGCTAATTACTTATCTTATCGCTTATTACTAATTACTTAACTAATCACTATTTACTAATAACATATCTTATCACTAATTTTTTATCTTATCGCTTATCACTAATTACTTATCTTATCGCTTATCACTAATTACTTATCCTATCGCTAATCACTAATTTCTTATCTTATCGCTAATCAATAATTTCTTATCTTATCGCTTATCACTAATAACTTATCGCTTATCACTAATTACTAATTACTTATCGCTTATCACTTATTTTATCGCTTATCACTAATTATTTTACTAATCGCTAATTACTAATAACATATCTTATCATTAATTACTTATCTTATCGCTTATCACTAATTACTTATCCTATCGTTTATCATTAATTTCTTATATTATCGCTTATCACTAATTACTTATCGCTTATCACTTATCATTTATCACTAATTACTTATCTAATCGTTTAAAACTAATTACTTATCGCTTATCACTAATAACATCTTACAGCTATTTACTAATTACATATCTTATCACAAATTACTTATAGTTTATCACTAATTTCTAATCTTATCGCTAATCAGTAATAACTTATCTTATCGCTTATCACTAATTACTATGACTAATTTCTTATCTTATCGTTTATCACTAATGTCTTATCTTATCGCTTATCACTAATCACAATAATTACATATCTTATCGCTTACCACTAATTACTTTTCTTATCGCTAATCAATAATTG
Source organism: Oeneis ivallda (assembly GCA_029955525.1). Classification (NCBI taxonomy): domain Eukaryota; kingdom Metazoa; phylum Arthropoda; class Insecta; order Lepidoptera; family Nymphalidae; genus Oeneis; species Oeneis ivallda. The sequence continues at coordinate 3,927,623 of JARPMR010000027.1, read as the reverse complement.
CTTACCGTATTGCATATCGATAATTACTTATCTTATCGCTAATTACTCAAAATATATCTTATTACAAATCACTAACGAGACCAGACCAGGCCAGACGAGACCAGGTCAGACTAGACGAGACTAGACGAGACTAGACGAGACTAGACGAGACTAGACGAGACTAGACGAGACTAGACGAGACCAGGTCAGACTAGACGAGACTAGACGAGACTAGACGAGACTAGACGAGACTAGACGAGACTAGACGAGACTAGACGAGACCAGACAAGACCAGACGAGACGAGACCAAACAAGACCAGACTAGACCAGACAAGACCAGACAAGACCAGACAAGATCACACAACAGACAAGAACAGACAAGAACAGACAAGAGCAGACCAGATGGTACCAGAACAGACAAGACCAGACCAGACGAGACCAGACCAGGCGAGGCCAGACCAGACGAGACGAAACTAGACCAGAGAGACGAAACTAGACCATAGAAACGAAACTAGACCAGATGAAACCAGAGGACCCAGACGAGACCAGACGACACCAGACCACACGGGACCAGACGAGATCAGACGAGACCAGACGCGACGCAGCAGACAGGTGACACCGCAGAAAGGTGACACGCAGTGGCACCGTGCCTGGCGCTGCGTCAGGAAGTGACGCGCTCGCCAGCGCACCGACAGGTGGCGCGCAGTGGCACCGTGGCTGGCACTGCGACAGGTCCCAGCGAGCTCGACAGCGCAATGGCAGGTGAGGCGCAGATTCGCCGTGGCCGGCACTGCGTTACGCCTCTGCGTGTTCGGCAGGTGAGGCGCAGACGCACCGTGGCCGTCGCTGCGACGAGCTCAAACGCGCTCGGCAGTGCACCGGCATTTTGTTTTAAAACTAACACGTAAGTTTTACCTGTTCAAAAACCCCAGTAACACAAATAAACTCGTTTCATCATTAGGTTCAAGTCACCACTCCGTACGACTCGATAAATATGGTCGATATAAATTTCCGCATCACTACGTCCTAGCCGGTTATCGGTGACGAAGGCGACCCGACGCGCTGACCGCCTGCATCACTCGCGATTGACTTCATACTTTTTCGCAAACCCAATTATGTCTTTTTTGTTTTTACCCTTCACTGCATATTCTTTTTAACTATGTAATATGTAGTTCTTTTTAATATAAAATTAATTGTATGTTTTAGATCCTTGTTTTGTAATGTGTAGGCAATAAATATTACATCCTGCCTGCAATCATAGTTCCGACGGTTTTTTTTTTTTTTAATCAATTAGTGACCATTGTAATAATATTGTATTTTTGTTTTCATTTCAAATGTTTGTAAAGGCGAATTGTTTAGCCTGATTAACATTATAGCCCTATTCTTGTGTTTTCTTAGTTTATAAGAATGCCCATAATTGTAACATGTTGTAAAATAACTCCAACGCGCACGGCAGCGCACCGACAGGTGAGGGGCAGACGCGCTGTGGCCGGTGCTGCGAGACGCCTCTGCGTGCTCGGCAACGCATAGGCAGGTGAGGTGCAGACGCACCGTGGCCAGCGCTGCGCCATGCTCCAACGCGCACGGCAGCGCACAAGCAGGTGAGGCGCAGACGCACCGTAGCCAGCGCTGCGACACGCTCCATTGCGCACTGCAGCGCACCAGCAGGTGAGGCGCAGACGCGCCGTGGGCGGCGCTGCGACACGCCCCTGCGTGCTCGGCAGCGCATCGGCTGGTGAGGACCTCAACAAAGCTTTCATAGTAGGTACAAAAAAAATGTCTAAGGGCTATTCTTGGAATGCCACCATATGAATCTTGTAAACCTGTTTTCCGAAAACTAAAAATATTGCCACTCCCTTGCATGTATATTTTGGAAATTGCTAAGTTCGTTAAAGAAAACCCCCAGATATTTAAATTTAGCCATGATAATGTTGAAAAGAGAACTATGAGAAATCTGAATAAATTAATTTTTGACAGAATTTCAAAAACGGCACTGTGTCGGAAAAATTGTTACGTTATGTGCATAAAGATTTTTAATAAACTACCCGCAGAAATTAGGATGCTCCCACAGAAAAAATTTAATTATAGACTTAAGAAATGGTTGCAAGAAAAAATTTTTTATACTATAAACGATTTCTTGCAACCTTTTCAGTAGTTGAAATTAATAATAATATTACTTAGTTATAAGGACAACTATTAACTATGTAACTAATTACAAATTTGCATGCTACTCTGTGGCGGATTGAAGCGAATGTATTATAATTGTTAAGATCTTAAATGTACTCAATCTGGCAAATAAATAATTTGAATTGAATTGAATTGAATTTGAGGCGCAGACGTGCCGTGGCCAGCGCTGTGACACGCTCCATTGCGTACTGCAGCGCACCAGCATGTGAGGCACAGACGCATCGTGGACGGTGCTGTGCAACGACGTGCTCAGCAGCGCACCAGCAGGTGAGGCGCAGACGCGCCGTTGCCGACGCTGCGACGCGCTCCAAGTCGCATGGCAGCTCACTGGCAGGTGAGGCGTAGACGTGCCGTGGCCGGCGCTGCGACACGCCTCTGCGTGTTCGACAGCGCACCAGCAGGTGAGGCGCAGACGCGCCGTGGCTGGCACTGCGACAAGCTCGGCAGCGTCTGCACCGGCAGATGAGCCGTGCTGGGCCGAGCTGCGAACGGTCCACCATCTAAAGCGAGAATGACACGCAGACGCAAGGCATCAGCCACCCGTATTTATACCAAAGCATGCTTGTAATCAATGCGAGGGATTTAAGACGAGTCCTGAGTGTAGCGAGGGATTTAAGTTCACCCAAGACTAAGACAGCTTTATCACCGAGGAAAATACTCTACTTTTCGTACCATTTGCGAAAAAATTAACACAATAATAATATGAGATAAGCATTTATTAAAAATAAAATAGTCAATAGAAGTTTATGTATATTTTACAGGAAAAATAAAACCAACGCTCTTACTAGCATAGTTTTTTTTATATTAATACCTAATAATTTTGTAATGACATTGAAAATAACTGGTTATAATTATTAATAAAGTCTTTTTATAAGTATAGATTACAGTTTAAAGCACAAAATTGTATTGGAGATTAAGTTTGACACTAAGGCAAAGGTCATTTTTTCGATCATTCGCATCCAAAGTGCGGGAGGACTAGCCACAGTCTGCGAGCGTACTTGGAAGTTGGAAGCCGTATGTGTTCAAACGAGACAAATTCGTACGAAAAGGCATCCAATGTGCGGGCAACCTCACTCTTGTTTCTAACTCACGACGATAAAGATTAGATTCGATTTTGTGGAATGTAAGCGTGTCATTACTCATCACCATAGCAAACAACTGAAGGCGTGTTAAAGTTGACTGTTGAGTTGTAAAATGTAAATTAAGGGTGGAACCACATTTGTGAGGATCGTTTCGGACTTCGCCCATACAAAACTGTCAAATTCCATAGAAACGTGTACGGATCAAATCGGCTTTTCGATGCGTACACGAATGTATGGAAAATGACAGTTTTGTATAGGCAAAATCCGAATCGATCCTCAATGTGGTTCCACCCTAAAAACACAGCACAGTACTCACTACTCTGTGCAGTAGTGATGTGAACCGATTACAAATTTGATAACCGGTTTTTACCGATTACTTTGTAAAAAAAACGGTTTTTATAGGTATTCTTAGGTTTTTTCTTATTTTTCTTAAAGAAAGAACAAAACATCGAAAATTTTTAAGTAATTTTTTTTATCTATGACAAGATAGTCCTTGACTGCGATCTCACCTGATGGTTAGTAACGATGCAGTCTAAGATGGTAGCGGACTAACTTATAAGTATCTTTATTATAATCAAAATAGTAGGTTGAGGAAAAAGTTCAAATTGGACTTACCTTTGCTGAGGAATGCTGCGGTTTCCTCCCATCACCTAATCGTTTATGACTAATTACTTATCGCTTATCACTAAACATCTTATTGCTAATTACTAATTACATATCTTATCACAAATTACTTACAGTTTATCACTAATTTCTTATCTTATCGCTAATCAGTAATAACTTATCTTATCGCTTATCACTAATTACTATCACTAATTTCTTATCGTTTATCACTAATTTCACATCTTATCGCTTATCACTAATCTTATCGCTTATCACCAGTTACTTATCTTATAGCTTATCACTAATTACTTATCTTATCGCTTCTAACTAATTTCTAATCTTATCGCTTATCATTAATTACTTATCTTATCGCTTATCACTAGTTACTTATCTTATAGCTTATCACTAATTACTTATCTTATCGCTAATTACTAATGACTAACTACATATCTTATCACTTATTACTTATCTTATCGTTTATCACTAATTTCTTATCTTATCGCTTATCACTAATTACCTATTTTATCGCTAATTACTAATAACATATCTTATCACTAATTACTTATCTTATCACTTATAACTAATTACTTAACTAATCGCTATTCTAATGACATATCTTGTCACAAATTTTTTATCTTATCGCTTATCACTAATTACTTATTTTATCGCTCATCGCTAATTACTTATCTTATCGCTAATCAATAATTTCTTATCTTATCGCTTATCACTAATTACTTATCGCTAATTACTTATCTTATCGCTTATTACTAATTACTTAACTAATCGCTATTTACTAATAACATATCTTATCACTAATTTTTTATCTTATCGCTTATCACTAATTACTTATCTTATCGCTTATCACTAATTACTTATCCTATAGTTTATCACTAATTTCTTATCTTATCGCTAATCAATAATTTCTTATCTTATCGCTTATCGCTTATCACTAATAACTTATCACTTATCACTAATTACTTATCTTATCGCTTATCACTAATTACTTATCCTATCGTTTATCACTAATATCTTATCTTATCGCTAATCAATAATTTCTTATCTTATCGCTAATCAATAATTTCTTATCTTATCGCTTATCACTAATTACTTCTTACTTTTACTAATTACTATCTTATCGCTAATCACTAATTATTTTACTAATCGCTAATTACTAATAACATATCTTATCACTAATTAATTATCTTATCGTTTATCACTAATTACTTATCTAATCGTTTAAGACTAATTACTTATCGCTTATCACTAATAACTTATCTTATCGCTAATTACTAATTACTAATTTCATATCTTATCACAAATTACTTATAGTTTATCACTTTACTTATCTAATCGTATATGACTAATTACTTATCGCTTATCACTAAACATCTATTGCTAATTACTAATTTATAACTTATAGTTTATCACTAATTTCTTATCTTATCGCTAATCGGTAATAACTTATCTTATCGCTTATCACTAATTACTGTCACTAATTCCACATCTTATCGCTTATCACTAATCTAATCGCTCACTAGTTACTTATCTTATAGCTTATCACTAGTTACTTTTATAGCTTATCACTAATTACTTATCTTATCGCTTCTAACTAATTTCTAATCTTATCGCTTATCATTAATTACTTATCTTATGGCTTATCACTAGTTACTTATCTTATAGCTTATCACTAATTACTTATCTTATCCCTAATTACTAATGACTAACTACATATCTTATCACTTATTACTTATCGTTTATCACTAATTTCTCATCTTATCGCTTATCACTAATTACTTATGTTATCGCTAATTAAGATATTATCTTATCACTAATTACTTATCTTATCGCTTATGACTAATTACTTATCGCTTATCACTAATAACATCTTATCGCTAATTACTAATTACATATCTTATCACAAATTACTTATAGTTTATCACTAATTTCTTATCCTATCGCTAATCAGTAATAACTTACCTTATCGCTTATCACTAGTTACTTATCTTATAGCTTATCACTAATTACTTCACTTATCGCTAATTACTAATGACTAACTACATATCTTATCACTTATTACTTATCTTATCGTTTATCACTAATTTCTTATCTTATCGCTTATCACTAATTACCTATGTTATCGCTAATTACTAATAACATATCTTATCACTAATTACTTATCTTATCACTTATTACTAATTACTTAACTAATCGCTATTCTAATGACATATCTTGTCACAAATTTTTTATCTTATCGCTTATCACTAATTACTTATCGCTAATTGCTTATCTTATCGCTTATTACTAATTACTTAACTAATCACTATTTACTAATAACATATCTTATCACTAATTTTTTATCTTATCGCTTATCACTAATTACTTATCTTATCGCTTATCACTAATTACTTATCCTATCGCTAATCACTAATTTCTTATCTTATCGCTAATCAATAATTTCTTATCTTATCGCTTATCACTAATAACTTATCGCTTATCACTAATTACTAATTACTTATCGCTTATCACTTATTTTATCGCTTATCACTAATTATTTTACTAATCGCTAATTACTAATAACATATCTTATCATTAATTACTTATCTTATCGCTTATCACTAATTACTTATCCTATCGTTTATCATTAATTTCTTATCTTATCGCTAGTCAATAATTTCTTATCTTATCGCTTATCACTAATTACTTATCGCTTATCACTTATCATTTATCACTAATTACTTATCTAATCGTTTAAGACTAATTACTTATCGCTTATCACTAATAACATCTCACAGCTATTTACTAATTACATATCTTATCACAAATTACTTATAGTTTATCACTAATTTCTAATCTTATCGCTAATCAGTAATAACTTATCTTATCGCTTATCACTAATTACTATGACTAATTTCTTATCTTATCGTTTATCACTAATTTCTTATCTTATCGCTTATCACTAATTACAATAATTACATATCTTATCGCTTACCACTAATTACTTTTCTTATCGCTTATCAATAATTGCTTACCGTATTGCATATCGATAATTACTTATCGCTAATTACTCAAAATATATCTTATCACAAATCACTAACGAGACCAGACGAGACCAGACAAGACCAGACCAGACAAGACCAGAAGAGACAAGACGAGACCAGACGAGACCAGACCAGACGAGACCAGACCAGACCAGGCCAGACGAGACCAGGTCAGACTAGACGAGACTAGACGAGACTAGACGAGACTAGACGAGACTAGACGAGACTAGACGAGACTAGACGAGACTAGACGAGACTAGACGAGACTAGACGAGACCAGACAAGACCAGACGAGACGAGACCAAACAAGACCAGACTAGACCAGACAAGACCAGACAAGACCAGACAAGATCACACAACAGACACGAACAGACAAGAACAGACAAGAGCAGACCAGATGGTACCAGAACAGACAAGACCAGACCAGACGAGACCAGACCAGGCGAGGCCAGACCAGACGAGACGAAACTAGACCAGAGAGACGAAACTAGACCATAGAAACGAAACTAGACCAGATGAAACCAGAGGACCCAGACGAGACCAGACGACACCAGACCACACGGGACCAGACGAGATCAGACGAGACCAGACGCGACGCAGCAGACAGGTGACACCGCAGAAAGGTGACACGCAGTGGCACCGTGCCTGGCGCTGCGTCAGGAAGTGACGCGCTCGCCAGCGCACCGACAGGTGGCGCGCAGTGGCACCGTGGCTGGCACTGCGACAGGTCCCAGCGAGCTCGACAGCGCAATGGCAGGTGAGGCGCAGATTCGCCGTGGCCGGCACTGCGTTACGCCTCTGCGTGTTCGGCAGGTGAGGCGCAGACGCACCGTGGCCGTCGCTGCGACGAGCTCAAACGCGCTCGGCAGTGCACCGGCATTTTGTTTTAAAACTAACACGTAAGTTTTACCTGTTCAAAAACCCCAGTAACACAAATAAACTCGTTTCATCATTAGGTTCAAGTCACCACTCCGTACGACTCGATAAATATGGTCGATATAAATTTCCGCATCACTACGTCCTAGCCGGTTATCGGTGACGAAGGCGACCCGACGCGCTGACCGCCTGCATCACTCGCGATTGACTTCATACTTTTTCGCAAACCCAATTATGTCTTTTTTGTTTTTACCCTTCACTGCATATTCTTTTTAACTATGTAATATGTAGTTCTTTTTAATATAAAATTAATTGTATGTTTTAGATCCTTGTTTTGTAATGTGTAGGCAATAAATATTACATCCTGCCTGCAATCATAGTTCCGACGGTTTTTTTTTTTTTTTTATCAATTAGTGACCATTGTAATAATATTGTATTTTTGTTTTCATTTCAAATGTTTGTAAAGGCGAATTGTTTAGCCTGATTAACATTATAGCCCTATTCTTGTGTTTTCTTAGTTTATAAGAATGCCCATAATTGTAACATGTTGTATAAGAATGCCCATAATTGTAACATGTTGTAAAATAACTCCAACGCGCACGGCAGCGCACCGACAGGTGAGGGGCAGACGCGCTGTGGCCGGTGCTGCGAGACGCCTCTGCGTGCTCGGCAACGCATAGGCAGGTGAGATGCAGACGCACCGTGGCCAGCGCTGCGCCATGCTCCAACGCGCACGGCAGCGCACAAGCAGGTGAGGCGCAGACGCACCGTAGCCAGCGCTGCGACACGCTCCATTGCGCACTGCAGCGCACCAGCAGGTGAGGCGCAGACGCGCCGTGGCCGGCGCTGCGACACGCCCCTGCGTGCTCGGCAGCGCATCGGCTGGTGAGGACCTCAACAAAGCTTTCATAGTAGGTACAAAAAAAATGTCTAAGGGCTATTCTTGGAATGCCACCATATGAATCTTGTAAACCTGTTTTCCGAAAACTAAAAATATTGCCACTCCCTTGCATGTATATTTTGGAAATTGCTAAGTTCGTTAAAGAAAACCCCCAGATATTTAAATTTAGCCATGATAATGTTGAAAAGAGAACTATGAGAAATCTGAATAAATTAATTTTTGACAGAATTTCAAAAACGGCACTGTGTCGGAAAAATTGTTACGTTATGTGCATAAAGATTTTTAATAAACTACCCGCAGAAATTAGGATGCTCCCACAGAAAAAATTTAATTATAGACTTAAGAAATGGTTGCAAGAAAAAATTTTTTATACTATAAACGATTTCTTGCAACCTTTTCAGTAGTTGAAATTAATAATAATATTACTTAGTTATAAGGACAACTATTAACTATGTAACTAATTACAAATTTGCATGCTACTCTGTGGCGGATTGAAGCGAATGTATTATAATTGTTAAGATCTTAAATGTACTCAATCTGGCAAATAAATAATTTGAATTGAATTGAATTGAATTTGAGGCGCAGACGTGCCGTGGCCAGCGCTGTGACACGCTCCATTGCGTACTGCAGCGCACCAGCATGTGAGGCACAGACGCATCGTGGACGGTGCTGTGCAACGACGTGCTCAGCAGCGCACCAGCAGGTGAGGCGCAGACGCGCCGTTGCCGACGCTGCGACGCGCTCCAAGTCGCATGGCAGCTCACTGGCAGGTGAGGCGTAGACGTGCCGTGGCCGGCGCTGCGACACGCCTCTGCGTGTTCGACAGCGCACCAGCAGGTGAGGCGCAGACGCGCCGTGGCCAGCGCTGTGACACGCTCCATGCTGCACTGCAGCGCACCGGCATGTGAGGCGCAGATGCATCGTGGCCGGCGCTGTGCAACGACGCGCTCGGCAGCGCATCAGCAGGTGAGGCGCAGACGTGCCGTGGCCAGCGCTGCGACGCGCTCCAACGCGCAGGCAGCTCACTGCCAGGTGAGGCATAGACGTGCCGTGGCTGGCGCTACGACACGCCTCTGCGTGTTCGACAGCGCACCAGCAGGTGAGGCGGAGACGCGCCGTGACTGACGATGCGCCGTGCTCCAACGCGCACGGCAGCGCACCGACAGGTGAGGGGCAGACGCGCTGTGGCCGGTGCTGCGAGACGCCTCTGCGTGCTCGGCAGCGCACCGGCAGATGAGCCGTGCTGGGCCGAGCTGCGAACGGTCCACCATCTAGAGCGAGAATGACACGCAGACGCAAGGCATCAGCCACCCGTATTTATACCAAAGCATGCTTGTAATCAATGCAATAATACAACTACAAGATAATGCACTACAATACAACAACAAGACGAGACAAAGCTGAGCCGAGCCGTGGCCGGCGCTACTACGCGCCCCTGCGTGTTCGACAGCGCACCAGCAGGTGATGCGCAGACGCGCTGTGACCGGCGTTGTGACACACCTCTGCGTGCTCAGTAACACACCGGTAGGTGAGACGTAGACGCACAGTGGCCAGCGCTGCGCTTCGACGCGCTCAGCAGCGCACGAGCAGGAGAGGCACAGACGTGCTGTGGCCGGCGCTGCGAGGTGCTCCAACGCGCTCGGCAGCACACCAGCAGGTGAGGCGCACAAGAGCCGCTGTCGGCGCTGCGCTCCAATACGCTCGGCAACGCACCAGCAGGTGAGGCGCAGACGCGCTGTAGCCAGTGCTGCGACACGCTCCATTGCGCACTGCAGCGCACCAGGATGTGAGGCGCAGATGCATCGTGGCCGGCGCTGTGCAACGACGCGCTCAGCAGCGCACCAGCAGGTGAGGCGCAGACGCGCCGTGGCCGACGCTGCGACACAGCCCTGCGTGCTCGGCAGCGCATCGGCTGGTGAGGCGCAGACGTGCCGTGGCCAGCGCTGTGACACGCTCCATGCTGCACTGCAGCGCACCGGCATGTGAGGCGCAGATGCATCGTGGCCGGCGCTGTGCAACGACGCGCTCGGCAGCGCATCAGCAGGTGAGGCGCAGACGTGCCGTGGCCAGCGCTGCGACGCGCTCCAACGCGCAGGCAGCTCACTGCCAGGTGAGGCATAGACGTGCCGTGGCTGGCGCTACGACACGCCTCTGCGTGTTCGACAGCGCACCAGCAGGTGAGGCGGAGACGCGCCGTGACTGACGATGCGCCGTGCTCCAACGCGCACGGCAGCGCACCGACAGGTGAGGGGCAGACGCGCTGTGGCCGGTGCTGCGAGACGCCTCTGCGTGCTCGGCAGCGCATAGGCAGGTGAGGTGCAGACGCACCGTGGCCAGCGCTGTGCCATGCTCCAACGCGCACGGCAGCGCACCAGCAGGTCCGGCGCAGATGAGCCGTGGTCGGCGCTGCGACGCACCACTGCGTGCTCGGCAGCACACAGGCAGGTGAGACGCAGACGCGCCATGCTCCAACGGACACGGCAGCGCACCGGCAGGTGAGAGGCAGACGCGCCGTAACCGGTGCTGCGCTGTGCTGATGCGTCTCACCTGCTGATGCGCTGCCGGCGCGCTCGGCAGCGCATCAGCAGGTGAGGCGCAGACGCGCCGTGGCCAGCGCTGCGACGCGCTCCAACGCGCATGGCAGCTCACTGGCAGGTGAGGCGTAGACGTGCCGTAGCTGGCACTGCGACAAGCTCCGACCTGCTCGGCAGCGCACCGGCAGATGAGCCGTGCTGGGCCGAGCTGCGAACGGTCCACCATCTAGAGTGAGAATGACACGCAGACGCACGCAAGGCATCAGCCACCCGTATTTATACCAAAGCATGCTTGTAATCAATGCAACAATACAACTACAAGATAATGCACCACAATACAACAACAAGACAAGACAAGAAAAGACAAGGCTAGATGAGCAAAGCCGAGCCAAGCCGTGCCCAGTAGAGCATCAGCAGGTGAGGCGCAGACGCACCGTGGCCGGCACTACTACGCGCCCCTGCGTGTTCGACAGCGCACCAGCAGGTGATGCGCAGATGCGCCGTGGCCGGCGTTGCGACACGCCTCTGCGTGCTCAGTAACACACCGGTAGGTGAGACGTAGACGCACAGTGGCCGGCGCTGCGCTTCGACGCGCTCAGCAGCGCACGAGCAGGTGAGGCGCAGACGTGCTGTGGCCGGCGCTGCGAGGTGCTCCAACGCGCTCGGCAGCACACCGGCAGATGAGGCGCACACGAGCCGCCATTGGCGCTGCGCTCCAATACGCTCGGCAACGCACCAGCAGGTGAGGCGCAGACGCACCGTAGCCAGCGCTGCGACACGCTCCATTGCGCACTGCAGCGCACCAGCAGGTGAGGCGCAGACGCGCGTTGGCTGGCGCTGCGACACGCAGCGGCAGCGCATCGGCTGGTGAGGCGCAGACGTGCCGTGGCCAGCGCTGCGACACGCCCCTGCGTGCTCGGCAGCGCATCGGCTGGTGAGGCGCAGACGTGCCGTGGCCAGCGCTGTGACACGCTCCATTGCGCACTGCAGCGCACCGGCATGTGAGGCGCAGACGCGCCGTAACCGGCGCTGCGACACGCCCCTGCGTGCTTGGCAGCGCATCGGCTGGTGAGGCGTAGACGTGCCGTGGCTGGCGCTGCGACACGCCTCTGCGTGTTCGACAGCGCACCAGCAGGTGAGGCGGAGACGCGCCGTGACTGACGATGCGCCGTGCTCCAACGCGCACGGCAGCGCACCGACCGGTGAGGGGCAGACGCGCTGTGGCCGGTGCTGCGAGACGCCTCTGCGTGCTCGGCAGCGCATAGGCAGGTGAGGCGCAGACGCACCGTGGCCAGCGCTGCGCCATGCTCCAACGCGCACGGCAGCGCACCAGCAGGTGAGGCGCAGACGCGCCGTGGCCAGCACTGCGACGCGCTCCAACGCGCATGGCAGCTCACTGGCAGGTGAGGCGTAGACGTGCCGTGGCCGGCGCTGCGACACGCTTCTGCGTGTTCGACAGCGCACCAGCTGGTGAGGCGCAGACGCGCCGTAGCTGGCACTGCGACAAGCTCCGACCTGCTCGGCAGCGCACCGGCAGATGAGCCGTGCTGGGCCGAGCTGCGAACGGTCCACCATCTAGAGCGAGAATGACACGCAGACGCAAGGCATCAGCCACCCGTATTTGTACCAAAGCATGATTGTAATCAATGCAACAATACAACTACAAGATAATGCACCACAATACAACAACAAGACAAGACAAGAAAAGACAAGGCTAGATGAGCAAAGCCGAGCCGAGCCGTGCCCAGTAGAGCATCAGCAGGTGAGGCGCAGACGCACCGTGGCCGGCGCTACTACGCGCCCCTGCGTGTTCGACAGCGCACCAGCAGGTGATGCGCAGATGCGCCGTGGCCGGCGTTGCGACACGCCTCTGCGTGCTCAGTAACACACCGGTAGGTGAGACGTAGACGCACAGTGGCCGGCGCTGCGCTTCGACGCGCTCAGCAGCGCACGAGCAGGTGAGGCGCAGAAGTGCTGTGGCCGGCGCTGCGAGGTGCTCCAACGCGCTCGGCAGCACTCCGGCAGATGAGGCGCACACGAGCCGCTATTGGCGCTGCGCTCCAATACGCTCGGCAACGCACCAGCAGGTGAGGCGCAGACGCACCGTAGCCAGCGCTGCGACACGCTCCATTGCGCACTGCAGCGCACCAGCAGGTGAGGCGCAGACGCGCGTTGGCTGGCGCTGAGACACGCCCCTGCGTGCTCGGCAGCGCATCGGCTGGTGAGGCGCAGACGTGCCGTGGCCAGCGCTGCGACACGCCCCTGCGTGCTCGGCAGCGCATCGGCTGGTGAGGCGCAGACGTGCCGTGGCCAGCGCTGTGACACGCTCCATTGCGCACTGCAGCGCACCAGCAAATGAGGCGCAGACGCGCCGTGGCCGGCGCTGCGACACGCCCCTGCGTGCTCGGCAGCGCATCGGCTGGTGAGGCGCAGACGTGCCGTGGCCAGCGCTGTGACATGCTCCATTGCGCACTGCAGCGCACCGGCATGTGAGGCGCAGACGCGCCGTGGCCAGCGCTGCGACGCGCTCCAACGCGCAGGCAGCTCACTGCCAGGTGAGGCGTAGACGTTTCGTGGCCGGCGCTGTGACACGCCTCTGCGTGTTCGACAGCGCACCAGCAGGTGAGGCGGAGACGCGCCGTGACTGACAATGCGCCGTGCTCCAACGCGCACGGCAGCGCACCGACAGGTGAGGGGCAGACGCGCTGTGGCCGGTGCTGCGAGACGCCTCTGCATGCTCGGCAGCGCATAGGCAGGTGAGGTGCAGACGCACCGTGGCCAGCGCTGCGCCATGCTCCAACGCGCACGGCAGCGCACCAGCAGGTGAGGCGCAGACGCACCGTAGCCAGCGCTGCGACACGCTCCATTGCGCACTGCAGCGCACCAGCAGGTGAGGCGCAGACGCGCAATGGCCGGCGCTGCGACACGCCTCTGCGTGCTCGGCAGCGCATCGGCTGGTGAGGCGCAGACGTGCCGTGGCCAGCGCTGTGACACGCTCCATTGCGCACTGCAGCGCACCGGCATGTGAGGCGCAGACGCGCCGTGGCCAGCGCTGCGACGCGCTCCAACGCGCAGGCAGCTCACTGACAGGTGAGGCGTAGACGTGCCGTGGCCGGCGCTGTGACACGCCTCTGCGTGTTTGACAGCGCACCAGCAGGTGAGGCGGAGACGCGCCGTGACTGACGATGCGCCGTGCTCCAACGCGCACGGCAGCGCACCGACAGGTGAGGGGCAGACGCGCTGTGGCCGGTGCTGCGAGACGCCTCTGCGTGCTCGGCAGCGCATAGGCAGGTGAGGTGCAGACGCACCGTGGCCAGCGCTGCGCCATGCTCCAACGCACACGGCAGCGCACCAGCTGGTCAGGCGCAGAAGAGCCGTGGTCGGCGCTGCGACGCACCACTGCGTGCTCGGCAGCGCACAGGCAGGTGAGACGCAGACGCGCCATGCTCCAACGGACACGGCAGCGCACCGGTAGGTGAGACGCAGACGCGCCGTGCTCCAACGGACACGGCAGCGCACCGGCAGGTGAGAGGCAGACGCGCCGTAAGCGGCGCTGCGCTGTGCTCCAACACGCCTCTGCGTGCTCAGTAACACACCGGTAGGTGAGGCGTAGACGCACAGTGGCCGGCGCTGTGCTTCGACGCGTTCAGCAGCGCACGAGCAGTTGAGGCGCAGACGAGCCGTTGCCGGCGCTGCGCTCCCATACGCTCGGCAACGCACCAGCAGGTGAGGCGCAGACGCGCCGTGGCCAGCGCTGCGACACGCTCCATTGCGCACTGCAGCGCACCAGCATGTGAGGCGCAGATGCATCGTGGACGGCGCTGTGCAATGACGTGCTCAGCAGCGCACCAGCAGGTGAGGCGAAGACGCGCCGTGGCCGACGCTGCGACACGCCCCTGCGCGTTCGACAGCGCACCAGCAGGTGAGGCGCAGACGCGCCGTGGCTGGCACTGCAACAAGCTCTGACCTACTCGGCAGCGCACCGGCAGATGAGCCCTGCTGAGCAGAGCTGCGAACGGTCCACCATCTAGAGCAAGAATGACACGCAGACGCAAGGCATCAGCCACCCGTATTTATACCAAAGCATGCTTGTAATCAATGCAACAATACAACTACAAGATAATGCACTACAATACAACAACAAGACAAGACAAAGCTGAGCCGAGCCGTGCCCAGTAGAGCACCAGCAGGTGAGGCGCAGACCCACCGTGAGGCGTAGACGCACAGTGGCCGGCGCTGTGCTTCGACGCGTTCAGCAGCGCACGAGCAGGTGAGGCGCAGACGTGCTGTGGCCGGTGCTGCGAGACGCCTCTGCGTGCTCGGCAGCGCATAGGCAGGTGAGGTGCAGACGCACCGTGGCCAGCGCTGCGACATGCTCCAACGCGCACGGCAGCGCACCAGCAGGTGAGGCGCAGACGCACCGTAGCCAGCGCTGCGACACGCTCCATTGCGCACTGCAGCGCACCAGCAGGTGAGGCGCAGACGCGCCGTGGCCGGCGCTGCGCACGCCCCTGCGTGCTCGGCAGCGCATCGGCTGGTGAGGCGCAGACGTGCCGTGGCCAGCGCTGTGACACGCTCCATTGCGCACTGCAGTGCACCGGCATGTGAGGCGCAGACGCGCCGTGGCGAGCGCTGCGACGCGCTCCAACGCGCAGGCAGCTCACTGCCAGGTGAGGCGTAGACGTGCCGTGGCCGTCGCTGTGACACGCCTCTGCGTGTTCGACAGCGCACCAGCAGGTGAGGCTTATCGCTTATCACTAATAACATATCTTATAACAAATCATTAACGAGAACAGACGAGACCAGATGAGACCGGACGAGACCAGACGTGGCTAAACAAGACCAGACGAGACAAGACCAGACCAGACCAGACGAGAAAAGATGAGACCATACGAGACCAGACAAGACCAGACGAGACAAGACAAAACCAGACCAGACTAGATGAGACCACACAAGACCAAAAAACCCAGAGCACGAGACCAGACTAGACTAGGCGGGACCAGACGTGACCAGACGACCAGTGAACGATGAAGGCAGACGAGACAAGACCAGACCAGACGAGACAAGACGAGACCAGACGAGACCAGACGAGACAAGACCAGACCAGACGAGACCAGACGAGACAAGACCAGACCAGACCAGACTAGATGAGACCACACAAGACCAGAAAAAACTAGAGCAGACGAGACCAGACTAGACCAGGCGGGACCAGACGTGACCAGACGACCAGTGAACGATGAAGGCAGACGAGACAAAACCAGACCAGACGAGACAAGACCAGACCAGACGAGACAAGACCAGACCAGACGAGACAAGACCAGACCAGACCAGACAAGACCATACCAGACGAGACAAGACCAGACGAGACAAGACCAGACCAGACCAGACGAGACAAGACCAGACAAGACCAGACCATACTAGACTAGATAAGACCACACAAGACCAGACCAGACCAGACGAGAACAGACGATGAGATCAGACCAGACTCTGACCAGACCAGACCTGGCGAGGTCAGACCAGACGAGACGAAACCAGACCAGAGAGACCAGACCAGACCAGACCAGACAAGACGAGACCAGACCAGACGAGACCAGACCAGATGAGACCAGGCGAGACGAGACCAGACCTAGCGAGGCCAGACCAGACCAGAGGAAACTAAACCAGAGAGACGAGACGAAATTAGACGAGACGAGACCAGACCTAGCGAGGCCAGACCAGACCAGAGGAAACTAAACCAGAGAGACGAGACGAAACTAGACCAGAGAGACGAGACCAGACGAGATCAGAGGAGCCAGACGAGACCAGATGAGACCAGGCGAGGCCAGACCCGACGCAGACGCGCGATGCTGCAACACGCCCCGACGTGCTCGCCAGCGCTGTCAGGTGGTGCGCAATGACACCACGGCTGGCGCTGCGTCAGGCGGTGACGTGCTCGCCAGCGCACCGACAAGTGGCGCGCAGTGGCTGGCACAGCGACAAGCCCCTGCGAGCTTGACAGCTGAGGTGCAGACACGCCGTGGCCAACGATGCGCCGTGTTCCAACGCGCTTGGCAGCGCACCAGCAGGTGAGGCGCAGACGCACCGTGGCCAGCGCATAGACACACTCCAAAGCGCATGGCAGGGCACCGGTAGGTGAGGCGCAGATACACCGTGGCCTGTGCTGTTCCGACGCGCTCGGCAGCGCACCGGCTGGTGAGGCGCAGACGCGCCGTGGCCGGCTCTGTGACACGCCTCTGCGTGTTCAGTAGCGCACCAGCAGGTGAGTCGCAGACACGCCGTGGCCAGCGCTGCGACAAGCCCCTGCATGCTCGGCAGTGCACCGGCAGATGAGACGCAGACGTGCCGTGGCTGACGATGCGACATGCATGGCAGCGCACCAGCAGGTGAGGCGTGGCCAGCGCTGCGACAGGCTCCGACGTGCACGGCAGAGCAGCGGCAGCCGAGCCGTGCTGAGCCAACCACCGAACGGTCCAACGTCTCGAGCGAGAATGACACGCAAGGCATCAGCCACCCGTATTTATACCAAAGCATGCTTGTTATCAATGCAACATAATATAACAACAAGACAAGTTAAGACGAGACGAGCCGAGCTGAGCCGATCCGATCCGAGCCGAGCCGATACGAGCCGAGCCAAGACGATCCGAGCCGAGCCGAGCCAAGCCGTGCCGAGCAGAGCACCGAACGGTCCGACGTCTCGAGCGAGAATGAAACGCAAGGCATGCTACCCGTATTTATACCAAAGCATGCTTGTAATCAATGCAACACAATACAACAACAAGACAAGTTAAGACGAGACGAGACGAGTCGTGCCGAGCCTAGCCGAACCGAGCCAGGCGAGCCGAGCCGAGCCGAGCCGAGCCGAGCTGAGCCGAGCCGAGCCGAGCCGAGTCGTGCCGAGCCGAGCCGAGCCGAGCCTAGCCGAGCCGAGCCGAGCAGAGCCAAGCCGAAATACAAAACACTATTTGCATTTGAAATAGGTCGATCAAAAAAGTATTTGCATTTTGTATTTTAGTACATTTCTTAAACTATTTTGTACAACTCTGCAAGCTTGGTAGGTTCGATTTCTAGAAAGAGATCAACCTTCGAATCCAACTCGGCTGGGCAGCGTTCGGGAAGCTCAGAGATGTCTTCTCGTCCAAAATCCGTCTTCGAACAGTGCGAGCATCCCTGCGAGATCAAAGTAGAGAGAGAAAAATATTCGGTTTCAGTAAACGAAAACCGGTGTTTATCGGTTTTTACGAAAACCGGTATTTTTTAGGTTTTTTTAAAACCGGTTCACATCACTACTGTGCAGTGACTGTGCTCCTATAGTCCTACCCTGTTCTGTGGTCCTACCTCGGTTCGACTTCGGCACTCGCTCTTTCCTGTTCTGTGCTTTTTAACTTGTTGCTTACTTTCAAAAGATAAAAGTTTTACGTGTTTATGTGAGAAAGTGAACTCGTTATCTAATTAGCATGTTATAATATTGGCTTTAGAATGTGTTAACTAATTTACCGTTACAGGGACGCGGAATGTGTGTTGTTTTCAACATCGCAGGTATATCGATACGAATTACGATGCACCTGCAGTGCGGATACATCGGGCGTTGATTACAACTTGCAACATTGATGAGACACGACCAAACAACTATTTAATGTACTAATCATCCATCAGTTGCGATAATACGTGGAACTGTGTGTTGAAAGTTAAACCAAAAAAAAAGACCCCTATTGTAATTACTTGGAGTCATCAGTTCAGAAAAATGAGTCACAGTGGTCAGTGTCTCTATTGTTTTGTTTTTGAGGAATGCCTCCCGTTTCGATGAGTAAAGTGCAAGGAATGCGACGAATCAAGTAATGTGAAAAAGTCTATGTTCCAAATTCAAATTGGTATTGTTATTTGGCGGGAACTAGTTTGTTTTCAAGATATTTTTTCATAAAATGTGCGTGTTTTTGTAAAGTGTAGTGGATAATAGCAATGGCTCAGAGTTCAGTTGACTCGGATAGACTTTCTTCGGCAAATATTTCGACACACAGCTCTGGCACTGCTGGCACTGTTGGGGGATCAGTTGTTGGTGTCAGGGTTGGTGATCCAAACCATAAGCGAGAAGATGAAGATGATTATAATTTGGGACCATTGCCTCCAATGTGGGAGAAGGCCTTTACACCTTCCGGAGAAAGATATTTTATAGAGTAAGTACTTTTATTATGTACCTAATACCTAGCATAGTACCTAGATCCCGGGCACGCACCCCTGGTTTTTCTTAGTTAAGTGTGTTTAAGAAATTAAATATCACAAGCTTCAACATTGAGGGAAAACATCGTGAGAAAACTTGCACACCTGAGAGTTCTCCATAATGTTCTCAAAGGTGTGTGAAGTCTGCCAATTCGCATTTGGCCAGAGTGGCAAACTATGACCTATAACCCTTCTCTGAGAGGAGACCTGCGCTCAGTAGTGAGCCGTTGATGGGTTGATGATGACAGTACCTAGATATCCCTTCAACTGCGGCGGCCATTTTGCCCGGTCGGTTTAACTGCGGAGCCCTGGAGCTCCGGAGCCGCGAATCTGGCGCGCGCTATTGAAAAATTAATTTCTCCAAACTTTTGTATGAAACCTATCTTAAAAAGAAATATGTGTGGAATCGTGATGAATTGGGCTTTAATTTGTTGTATAGTTGTCCATACATATTACTGAAATACATAGCAAGATCTCATGGTAAAGTAAGGAGTTACGTGTTCGTTTGATGTACTAAAAAAGTAATGAATTTGGCGTAAAAATGGCGTAAAAACTGCATGAATGATAGTAAATCACTTTAAAACTTACATTTCCATTGTTTCCACACTAAATTTACACAAATATTAAACACTCAGGCAGAAAAAACGTTTAAAACGTTTGCACGACCACTCACTAGCCGCTCGCCAACAAAGTGATGTCATCGGGGACGATGACCATGGAACTAGGCGAAAAAATTCCAAGGCATTCTGTATAAAGTGAAGTACTGTTGCACGAGTTAGAAAGGGTACACTATAGGTTTATACGAAGCAATTCAAAGCAATTCAATACGAAACCGAGCGTGTCGGAACAGGATAGCCGTTGGACCTTGGGGGTCCAGTCCGCAGAAATAAGAAAATAGCCGTTGGACCTCCAGGTCTAAACCGCGGTTGAAAGGATAACAAACCCTCTTCTGGTAGCAATCTTTTTCTGCTAAGGTCATAAGACTGGCTATGAAACATGGTCTTTATCATATAGCCTAGCCCCAAAATAGTAAAAATATGGAAATTTATCACATCACAAAAGTGAATGTAATGCAGAGCATTAGTTGTCTGAATTTAAATTAAAAAGTTTGAAACCAACCTAATGTATGGTTAGAAGTTTATAAAATGAGATGCAAGGCCCTTACAACTGTCTCTCAGTTATTATAAGTGCTATTTTTTACAAGCTCTGCATAAGTTAGATATTTTGATGACCTTGCACAGTGGTGAGCAATGTGACCTTATAAGTAGGTCTAGGGTTCAAATCTCTTTTGAAATTAATACTCGGCTTTAAATCTAATTTAAATTAAATTAAATAGAATAGAAATATTTAGAATAGAATAGAATAGAAATATTTTTTATTCAAATAAACTTTTACAAGTGCTTTTGAATAGTCGATGAATCTACCACTGGTTTGGCATGCCTTTCCTGCCGAGAAGAACCAGCAAGAAACTCGGCGGTTGCTCTTATCAAAACAATTACAATACAGTAAATACTATGCTATATATGCAGTGTTTCTAAATCCAAAGCCTGGCTGTCCAGCGCAGAAATGCAGCCAGTATTCTTGGCACCATTCCATGCGGGCATGATTTGTATAGTAATTAGATTAGTTTAGCTATAAGTTTTTGTAACATTTTAATTAAAAAAAAATTAAATTAAATCCATATATTTGTAAGTCTTTGTCCAGCAGTGGATGTCTATCGGTTGATAAAGAAGATTGTAATATTTTTAAGTGGTAGGTATATTTGTAAGTGGTAGGTATGACATATTTCATGTTGTTTTGCAAGAGACTGAACTAAAAATTTCAAGAAGAATCTTCATAAAGGCTTAAAGATAGTCTTTTACTTTACCTGAGTGTGATAGATTCACTCGATGATTCAAAAGCACCTTGTAAAAGTTTATTTGGATAAAAAATTATTCTATTCTATTCTGTCACAACATGGACTTCAGACCTGACGGGTATGCGCTTAATAAAACTGCCATACCCTTTCCTAGTTAACCCACTTCTATCTGAGGGTGAGATCTATCATCTATAGATGGCACTCCCACTCAGCTCAAACTCAAGACTGAGTTAAAATGAGACAGATTTACGTCAGGCCATATTTGTGTCTCATTTGAAATCTATCTTGAGTCTTGAGCAGAGCCAGAGTACGGTCTATAGTACTCAGCCTTGACTGCATTATCACTTTTACTTGGTTAGACTGCAGTCAATAGCTAACTTGTCATGGAATAAATAAAATATGTACAATAAATCACATCACACTAATATTATAATGAGCAGTGATAGCCTAGTGGTTAGGACTGTGGTCTCCTATTCGGGGGTCGCAGGTTCGATCCCAGGTATGCACCTCTGACTTTTCGGGGTCAAGTGCGTTTAAGCAATTAAATATCACTTGCTTCAACGGTGAAGGAAAACATCGTGAGGAAACCTGCACACCTGAGAGATAAACCTGCACACCTGAGAGATCTTCATAATGTTCTTGAAGGTATGTGAAGTCCGCCAATTCGCATTGGGCCAGAGCGGCGTGGCCTATAACCCTTCTCTGAGAGGAGACCTGCACTCAGTAGTGAGCCGTTGATGGGTTGCTGATGATGATGATGATGAATATTATAAAGGCGAAAGTTTGTATGTGTGTATGTTTGTTACTCTTTCACGAAAAAACTACAAGACAGATTTGGCTGAAATTTGGAATGGAGATAGATACCCTGTATTAACACATAGGCTATATTTTATTCCAGAACATTCCTGCAGCAATAAAAAAACCTTAATCCATGCGGACAAAGTCGCTGGCATCATCTAGTTTCCATATTTTATTTATTTATTTATAAGCCTATATCATAAAATATTTTTTTTTAATAGTTTGTTGCTGTTTATATTCGCTAGTCCGTGTGCCCTTTGGCAAAGGCCTCCTCCAATCCTTTCCAATCCTTCCTATCTGCTGCTCGTCTCATCCATGTTTTTCCTGCTATAGCCTCAATTTCATCTCGCCATCTTTTCTTTTGTCGCCCCTTCCTTCTCTTTCCCTCTCTGGGGTACCAAACACTGACCGCTTTGCTCCATTTATCCTCACCCTGTATGGTTTGGCCAGCCCATCGCCATTTAAGCAGCTTTACCTTAAACGTTACATCTTGGGTTCGAGTAACTTTTCTTATATTTGCATGGGGTGTTTTGTCCAGTTTACGCTTGCCCAACATGCTTCTTTCCATGCTCCATATAAAGTAAGTTTCCATATAAAGTAGCCTAAATGGACCCACTTATGCCAACTAACTAGCACACACACCAGCACAGATTAATGATTATGTATACTATACACGCCAGGTGCTATGTAAATTAAGTTTTAGTCACAAAAGTGAAATTTGAATAATGTCAGATTGTGGTCATAAATCAATTGATTATGCACTCATTACCAATTCAATCAGTAGAAAATGTGTATCCCGTAGAATGTGTTAATGATGTTAGCCAGGCATATGTAGGCGTAATAATATAAACATTATGAATACTACCAAAAATAGACTATTATAGTAATGTGTGCTGAAAAATCTCAGTTTCTTGCCGGCTTCTGCATGTGTAATACCTTATTGTATGTCTAGGGATTTAGTTTTTGTGATTTACTTACTTATTAAAATTGAAAAGTGTGTAGTGTTGAAATGTTTTTGTGTTATTCTAAAAAGAATTTTAACAGAAGGTAATAGAGATTTTATTTATTTATGTTATACATGTAACTGTTTGTATCTAAAACATACTATGGATAGGCCTTAAGTGTCTCTCTCTCTTCCAATTATCTCGTCAAGCGTCAGTAGCCCGCGTCAGTGACGAAGCGTCTATGCCGTCGCGTATGCGCGTCTGTAGCTGTACTATGCGCTATTTAAAACTAGGAGAAGCCATTCGATCCGAGCGTCACTAACGTCTACGTCAGTGGCGCTCACGTCAGTGGCCGTAGGGTCGTATAGCTTCCCCTACACTAGCGGCACGCTATGATGGCCGGTTTGACGTTTGTCCGCTCATGAAGTTCCGTATTAATTGATAACGACTTTGAAGGAAATAATTGTATTACTTTATTGACGATAGTGATGTGCAGAGATTCATAAATTTTATCGAATGTAGTTTTAGGTTTAGGACTCAAAATTTATTTATTAAATTGATTTCTAAAATGTATACAAGTGTAGAAAAATCAGTTTGCACCATTTAAGGGGTGAATGTACTTGTGAATATGAACAATTTTCACTATGTGGACAAACCTCTGAAATCGCAAAAAAATATCAGCTGTTTCATACAAAAGGTAAAATTTTTATTTTTATATGATATATACCACAACTCGGCATTTGGTTTTCTAAATTGAAAATTTTTAAAAATGGAATCTAATACGATCGTCACATAGGATCGCTGGCTAGCACAACTACTACCTCCGGCAAACTCGCGTCAATGCTCAATGCAAAACAAAGCAGTTTCGAATTGACGTTGCTTCGAAAAGTATAAACTGTCAGTGCAATGCGATTGTGATATAGTTTTGACCTGGCTTTGGATTTCAAATATTGATACTGCATTACTGTTGACCCTTGCTCGTTAATTTGGACTCTGTTCAAGCCCTTTGTTGTGGATTTCGTCGATATGACCGAACGTACGCAGAGAACTGTTCTAAATAGTCAGACACGTGAGTTCGTAATACGCCTTCGTAACTATTTCGATCGTGAAGCTCAAAATGGAGGGCCAATTTTACCTATAACGTCAGTGGTTGAACGCGTAGCTGATGCGCTTAATATTGGACAACGAACTGTTAGACGGATAACTAAAAAAAAATATGGCGAGACTGGCACAGAAGAAAATAAACTTCACACACCAAAAAAGAGAAAACGAGCAAAACCAGTCGTAGGCATCGATAGCTTTGATGCCGATGCTATCCGAAGACATGTTTACGGCTACTATTTACAGAAGGAGTATCCAACAAGAAAAAAGTTGGTGCATTCACTGAAGGAAGCTGGATTATTCTTCGGTGGGGAAAGTTCTTTAACGAAGATTTTGAAGACTTTTTTTTTTTTTGAATTTTTGAAGTATGTATATTCATTTTCATTCAAATATTCAGTTCGTTCAAATAAATTAAATAAACATATACATTTTTGTTTTATTAAACCTATTTAATCAGGTACAAAAACAAAACTTAATTGTTTTTTGTTCGAGAATAAATTGACATTCCACATCACTATTGTAATGTGTCAAACCGGCCATCATAGCTTGCCGCTAGTTTAGTTATACTTAGCGCGGACGCGGCGGCACTGACGCTCCGTCACTGACGCGGGCGACTGACGCTTGACGTTGAGGTAAAATGCACAACAAAGAAATCTGAAGGAAGACACCAAAAACCAACATAGGCTAGAAGACAACATAGTAGACTTGGTATTGCTTGGTCAAAGTAAAAGGAGATCTCCATACTAGTACATTTAAAATAGTTAGGACTTCTAGTATTATTAGTACAGTCATTCGGAGCCAAGCGACAGTATCAGACTAAATTGGTCCACAATAAACGAAGTACTAAATGAATGATGTATCTACTATAATTGTCTATGTAATGTAAATTTTTGTATTGCAGTCTGCAGAAGAGGGCAATTCGCGCAATCTATAATTTAAAACCGCGGGATTCCCTTCGAGAAAAATTTAAATAAATAGGCATTCTTACAGTAGCTTCACAATATATTTACAACAATATAATATTTGTCAGACAAAACATTGTGAATTACAAAAAAAAGGGTGATTTACACAATAGGCAGGTTACAGATCCAAACAGGCTCGTGATTCCTCGATTGCGCCTCAAGAGAGTCCGAAAGACATTTGTGGGAATGGGCGTGACGTTTTATAATTAAATTCCACAGTCGATCTTAGACTTGCCTTTACACACATTTAAGAAATCAGTTAAAACTAATCTCATGAAAAAAGCATATTATGCAATTGAAGACTATTTAGATGATAAAAAAGCGTGGACATAATTCGTTCAAGCGTTTCATGAGACAGCAGGTGGTAATTAAACTGTATAACTATTCTATTGAATTGTAAACTTGTTTTGAAAAGAGCAACTGTCGAGTTTCTTGCTGGTTCTTCTCGGCAGGAACGGCATTCCGAACCGGTATTTTATTTTATTTATTTATTTATTTTTATTTTACAGCATGTTACGATTATGGGCATTCTTATAAACTAAGAAAACACAAGAACAGGGCTATAATGTTAATCAGGCTAAACAATTCGCCTTTACAAACATTTGAAATGAAAACAAAAATACAATATTATTACAATGGTCACTAATTGATAAAAAAAATACCGTCCGAACTATGATTGCAGGCAGGATGTAATATTTATTGCCTACACATTACAAAACAAGGATCTAAAACATACAATTAATTCCGAACCAGTGGTAGACTCATCGACGATTCAAAAGCACTTGTATAAAGTTTATTTGAATAAAAAACATTTCTATTCTATTCTATATGGTTCCTTGTTTCCGCTCGTTCAGAGCTGAGCTAATGATGTACTAAAGGAACGATGTACTATTAAGCATACAGACTAGTTTGTTCTTGTTCAGTGTTGGATATTCATTCCTAATAGTACTTAGTTCATGTACTACAAAGGCTCTACTCTAAACTCTATAGAGGATAAGTTCTAAATCTCATAATGGTGACATATTCTCTAAGATTCCTATGTCCAGCATTGGAGGCATAGGTACAGGCTGATGGATGGACGATGGATGTTTTATTACATAAACAAAACAATAGATCTTATTGTTACTAAACTGTCCCACTTACTAATCAATTTAGCTAATGCTATTCAAGGTGTCAGGGCCAAATTTATACTCTAATAATAATCCTATTCAAATAACAGATTACATGGCCTGCTAAAACTGCTTAATAAGTTGAGTTCTTTTGTTATTTGATTCCAAATAAAGTACATTGTACTGTAACTTAAGTACCTATAGATGTTGTTATGTTTTTGACAATATCTAGGAAGTTAATAGAAATATAAAACTGGGTTTTTAGAAATTCAATTTTTCTATTTACTGTAATAAGTAAATAATAATATAAATAAGCAGTGATAGCCTAGTGGTTAGGACTGTGGTCTCCTATTCGGGGGGTCGCAGGTTCGATCCCGGGTACGCACCTCTGACTTTTCGGAGTCAAGTGCGTTAAAGCAATTAAATATCACTTGCTTCAACGGTGAAGGAAAACATCGTGAGGAAACCTGAGAGTTCTTCATAATGTTCTTGAAGGCGTGTGAAGTCGGCCAATTCACATTGGGCCAGCGTGGTGGACTATGGCCTATAACCCTTCTCTGAGAGGAAACCTGCGCTCAGTAGTGAGCCATTGATGGGTTGCTAATGATGATTTACTGTAATAGAAAATTTAAGTGATTTTTTTAGGGTTCCGTACCAAAATGGTAAAAATGGAACCCTTATGGTGAGACTTTCTCCGTCCGTCCGTCCGTCTGTCACAGTCGATTATTTCAGTAACTATTAAAGCTATCGACATGAAATTTGGCATAGTTGTGTATAATAGTGGCCCAACATCATTGGGATAAAGAAATATCGAAAATTATTTTTAGTTTTATTAAAAAAGGGGGAAAATCGGGGGTTTGAAATTTCAAAGTAAAATAACTATACCGAGTGGGGTATCATATGAAAGGCCTTTACTTGTGCATTCTAAAACATTTTTTTATTTATTTCTATATGTAATAGTTTTTGAGTAATCGGCCAAAATGTCGAAAAAATACCGTCCCCCCCCCCCCCTTATCTCTGAAGTTTACCAATCGAAAAATCTGAAATAATTATGGTCAATAGAGGTTTATGTATATTTTACAGGAAAAATAAAATCAACGCGAAAATTATTTTAGTTTAATTAAAAAAGGGGGAAAATCAGGGGTTTGAAATTTCAAAGTAAGATAATTATACCGAATGGGGTATCATATGAAAGGCCTTTACTTGTGCATTCTAATACAGTTTTTTATTTATTTCTATATATAATAGTTTTTGAGTAATCGGCCAAAATGTCGAAAAAAATACCGTCCCCCCCTCCGTATCTCCGAAGTTTACCAATCGAAAAATCTGAAATAATTATGGTCAATAGAGGTTTATGTATATTTTACAGGAAAAATAAAATCAACGCGAAAATTATTTTAGTTTAATTAAAAACAGGCCAAGTGCGTGTCGGGCCACGCGCAGTGTAGGGTTCCGTAGTTGAAAGTCTCGAATATTATTGCTGACCTAGGATAATGCTTTTGTTTTATTTATGAATATTGAATAAATTTTGAGTTCCATGGTCTAAACACTATAATATTCTACAAAATATGCAACTTACACTACGTGTAATACCTAACTTAGAAAAAACAGATATAACTCCTTAACTAATTAACCCTACTTAGCCGTGATAGTTTTCCTTTAAAATTCATTATATATACTACCGCTGTGAATTTTTTCTTGTATCCTATATACAACCATTTAGCTGGCAGAGGGGGGGGACACTTGACTCTAATAAAATTTAGCACTTTAAAATATCATATTTCACAAACGGATCCCTGAATTGAAAAATGATGTTCCCACACCCACAATATTTTTGAAAGACCTATTCAACGACATCCCACACTATGGGCTAGACGAGAAAAAAAAATTCATCCCCACTTTACATGTAGGGGAGGTACCCTAAAAAAAAAATATTTTTCACAATTTTATTTCACGAATTTGTCGGCGTGATTGATATTTATACCCTTGTCAAATTACAGATTTCTAGTACCAATAGTCTCTGAGCTAAGCCGCGGACAGACAGACAGACAGACAGACAGACAGACAGACAGACGGACGGACATGGCGAAACTATAAGGGTTCCTTGTTTACTACGGAACCCTAAAAAAAAGGGAAAATCAGGAGTTTGAAATTTCAAAGTAAGATAATTATACCGAGTGGGGTATCATATGAAAGGCCTTTACTTGTGCATTCTAAAACAGTTTTTTATTTATTTCTATATATAATAGTTTTTGAGTAATCGGCAAAAATGTCGAAAAAAATACCGTTCCCCCCCCCCCCCCCCCTTATCTCTGAAGTTTACCAATCGAAAAATCTGAAATAATTATGGTCAATTGAGGTTTATGTATATTTTACAGGAAAAATAAAACCAACGCTCTAACTAGCATAGTTTTTTTATATTAACAATAAACCTCTACAAACAAAGGTAACGATAAATAAGCAAATTAATATAATATTATCGTTTTACTTTTACTTTTGGAGTACGGAACCCTCGGTGCGCGAGTCCGACTCGCACTTGGCCGGCTTTTTTTTACCTACTTATGGCATTGTCGAAAGTCAGTTAAAAAAGATGATGACAAGCTATGATGAGGTCTTTGGGGAAGTGCTTGCCTAGAAGATACACATTCACCATTGCTTTGGCAGCTAAGTGACATTGAGACAGGAAACATGGAAACCATAACGGCATTTCACACCTTAGACAAATTGTACCAGAAACATTGAATGAAAACATTTTGTAGAAATAGATTGTACCTATAAATAAATTACATAATCAAAATAAGGGTCCTAAATACTTAATCTTACTTAACTATGCCACTCTATATACATATTTTTACTAACTATTATTTAACTATTACATAATTTTTTTTCTGAGAGTGAACTAACCCAAGCTAAATTTGAAGCTCACTGTTAGCTCAACGTTTAATTAATATAATTATGAGAAACTCCATTAATCAATCAATCTAAACTTTCCAGAAATCATAAAAAAATGTTTTTCACTGACTTGTTTTATTTATCGAGTAGCTATTATGGATGTAAAAAATAACATAAACTATTATACATAAATCTCGACGAGAGATGCTTACTTTCGCCGATTTCCAAATTTAGTCATTTCAGCTGTGGCTCCCGGTATTCATGTCAAGGCCAATGTTGGTTGATATGCTTGTTGGGCCCATCCCTAATCAATAATTTTGTGTGAAATAAATAATACTTTTGTGTTTGTGAGCAACCCATTGACGCCTCACTACTGAGCGCAGGTCTACTCTCAGAGAAGGGATAGCAGTGATAGCCCAGTGATTAGGACTGCGGTCTCCTATTCGGGGGGTCGCAGGTTCGATCCGGGCACGCACCTCGGACTTTTCGGAGTTAAGTGCGTTTAAGCAATTAAATATCGCATGCTTCAATGGTGAAGGAAAACATCGTGAGGAAACCTGCACGCCTGAGAGTTTACCATAATGTTCTCAAAGGCGTGTGAAGTCTACCAATTCGCATTGGGTCAGAGTGGTAGACTATGGCCTATAACCCTTCTCTGAGAAATAATACTTACATGGTTTTTATTCTGAATTATCTGCAGAAAAATGGAACCAGAAAAACAGTTGTTTCCAAAAACATGACTTTTGAGGTTTCTACTAATCATCATCATCATCACAACCGATAGATGTTCAGAACGATCCCGCGCCGTCTGCGTCCAGCGGCTGCCAACGACTTTGCTGAGTTCTTCCTCCCAACCAGTGGGGGGTCTACCAACGCTGAGCCACCCGATGCAGGGTCGCCAAATGCCTGATTCAAATACAATTTCTTTGCATTTTGCAGTTACAACACTGGTACATCACACTGGCTGGACCCTCGACTAGCAAGAGTAAGAAAGCACTCTCTTGGTGAATGCGGTGAAGATGAACTACCGTACGGATGGGAGAGAGTCACCGATGAAAGATATGGCTCATACTACGTGGATCATATCAACAGACGCACGCAGTATGAGAACCCCGTGCTGCAGGCGAGAAGGCTTAGAGGTAAGACCTTACAAAACATGTTAAAGACATTAACAAAGGTATAAAGGTTTTCCGCGAAAATACCAGAAAATTTGCGCTCACTGCGCTCGAGCTTTTGTTTGGTGGGTGTTTGTCGTTGTTGCAATCGATACGTAAACGCTGCGTACATTCCTGGACTTTACTCTTGCAAAATAATGGCGCTTGAAAAAACTATCTACTTACTTACTTAGTTCAAAATAATGTCTTGCCATAACTAACAAAAGGAGTCCAAACTCGATACACCTAGCTCTACCCGTCTAGGAGTTCCAGTAGTAGTCTTCGAAGTATGCCTTCAGGTCACTCCACCAAGTCTAGTGGTAAGATCTTGTCATAACTAACAAAAGGAGTCCAAACTCGATACACCTAGCTCTACCCGTCTACGAGTTCCAGTAGTAGTCTTCGAAGTATACCTTCAGGTCACTCTACCAATTCAGGAGGTGATATAATGTCATCCTGAATCTATGAATTGAGTGGAGCGCTTGAATGGAGAGGCTGCGAGGGAATCGTTTGAGATCGTCCAACCGAATGGGGGTCCTTTGATTGCAACGTTTATCGTTTCATCTACCGTCTACCTAAAGCTCTAAATGTATGATATTCTAGCCAAAAAAAACTTACCGATTTCAATTCACGTTTTATTTCTTCAAGGTCCTCCAAATCACGTCCAGACAGATTTCGTCTGAATCGGCACATACAGCTTGTAACAGCTATCAATAAAATGGTATTGTGTATATGATTAAAAAAAAAGCAGCACTGAAGCATTGATAGCCTAGTCTAGTGGTTAGTACTGCGGTCTGGTAATCGGGGGGTAGTGGATTCGATCCCGGGCACGCCTCTAGCTTCTCTTAGTTAAGTGTGTTTAAGAAATTAAATATCACAAGCTTCAATGGTGAAGGAAAACATCGTGAGGGAACCTGCACACCTGAGTTCTTCATAATGTTCTCAAGGTGTGTGAAGTCTGCCAATTTGCATTGGGCCAGCGTGGTTGACTATGGCCTATAACCCTTCTCTGAAAGGAGACCTGCGCTCAGTAGTGAGCCGTTGATATGTTGCTGATGATATGTATATAATAATGTATTTTTTTCTTCTAGCGGAAAAAATGGTAGCGGAAAACGGAAACAACAATCAGATGAACGGCCCCCCTCCCACAGGAGAGCTAAGAGGGGAGAGGTTCACCTGTAACCTGACCAAAGGCACTCAGGGCCTGGGGTTCACGCTGATCGGTGCTGAGGGTATACCGGAGACAGAGGGCTATCTTCAGATTAGGAGTATTGTACCGCACAGCCCTGCTTGGATTGATGGTAAATCCTACTTCCTACTATCCTACTAACCCTACTAATATTATGAATGCGAAAGTTTGTGAGGATGGATGTATGGTTGGATGGATGTTTGTTACTCTATAACTCCACAACGAATGAACCGATTTGGCTGAAATTTGAAATGGAGATAGCTCATACCCAGGATTATCACATAGGCTACCCGGAAAATTATAGAGTTCCCGCGGGAATTAAAAACCCTTAATCCACGCGGACGAAGTCGCGGGCATCATCACTACCTATTATAAAACAACCGCGTCTGTCTGTTCGCGATAAACTCAAAAACTACTGAACGGATTTTCATGAAGGGAAGGTTTTAGTGTAATAATTTGTTAAGATTTTGTGTAAATTGGTTGAAATATGACGATTATTGTTGACAATGTCGTACAAATGCGACATTTTCGATTTTATGCGAACAAAATCAATATGACGATTGTTATATCCAATTTTACTTGTTTGGGTTATAGTTTTAAACTTTTCCTTGTTTTCGTCAGGTGCCCTCCGACCCGGCGACGTGGTAGTGGGAGTGGGCAATAGGGGTGTGCGTGGTCTATCCCACGCCCAAGTCGCGCAGATCTTCCAGTCCATCACA
Source organism: Oeneis ivallda (assembly GCA_029955525.1). Classification (NCBI taxonomy): domain Eukaryota; kingdom Metazoa; phylum Arthropoda; class Insecta; order Lepidoptera; family Nymphalidae; genus Oeneis; species Oeneis ivallda. The sequence goes on along the minus strand of JARPMR010000027.1, from coordinate 3,895,483 downwards.
CCTGGCACTGAGGTCACACTGCATCTGGTGCGTGGTAAGTACCACGTGGTACCACTGTGACGATAAGGTATTATATTTATTAATATGTAGGTAGATGCAAAATAGAGAGGCGCTTAAATACAGTACACCACTAGATCGTAGGGCAGTTGCCTGTGAACCACGGACGTGTAAAGTGTAGTGTGATATATTATATATTACACACACTACATATTATGTACATAGTGAATTATACTTACCCCCGTGACGACCGGACTGGACGTCAAAACCACATCAACTAACAATAAGGGATCGATTTATTAGATTTATATTATATATTATTAACCGAGAACACCTTTTGTAAAGTGATGACTGAAATCAAAATGAAAAAAATCCTCTAATGTGAGCATGACACAGCTCAAGTGGTTGCGAAGCTGAATGGGGGGGGGGCACATAGTTTGAAAAATAGGTAGACATTGAGCTCCCATGTCGTGGAGTGGCGACCCGCCACCGGGAAGCGCAATGTTAGCCAACCTCCCACTAGGTGGATTGACGACATCAAACGAGTTGCAGGGAGTCGCTGGATGCAGGCGGCGCAAGACCGAGGCTTGTGGAAATCAGTGCAAGAAACCTTTGATCAACAGTGGCTGTATATTGCTTGATAAAGGGAACGAGAAGACATTATAGTAGTTGCCTGGTAGAGATCGCTACTAAGCCGCCTTTTGTGTCATATTTTTGTGTCTGTTTCTTTTGTATATTTTTTTTTTGTGTGGTGCAAATAAAGAGTCTATCTATCTATTATACTAAACGCTGCTAGATAGAATATTCATATTCTAAGGGTTAGGGAGTTGCTATATACAACCAACATAAGACCATAGCAGCGGGTAGAAATCTCCACGAGACCAATGTCTAGCAGTGGACATCTATCTATTAACGATGACTACCAGCTTATCTTCCACAGGTTACCCCCTCTCATTCGACTCTGAAGATCCCAACACCAGAGTACTCAGCACGCTCGCAGTTGACGCTACAACACCCGCAACTCCTGATGCTGTGGCCATGCAACAACTCACCCGGGCCTTGAGGACCAGGTGAACTATAATTTTCATATTCTTTCTTACACCACAGTACATGTCAACGAAGTCTTCATCTTCATCATCATCAGCAACCCATCAACCGCTCACTACTGAACGCAGGTCTCCTCTCAGAGAAGGGTTATAGTCAACCACACTGGCTCAATGCAAATTGGCAGAATTCAAACACTTTTGAGAACATTATGGTGAACTTTCAGGCATGCAGGGTTTCCTCAAGATTTTTTCATGGAGTGCTATTTAATTGCATAGGTATTATTGTTATTTTTCTATTTTAGCAATAGTTTACCTTCTCTACAGAGTAAACTTGAAACACTTACGCCCGCTTTCACCAACGTTCTCTAACTTTTACGGGTTGCCTAATCTATGTTAGGTGACACTTTCTGTCAATTTCAATTTCACGAAACGGAAACGGAACACGGACGGTTTTCACTAAAGGTGGTGAGGTGATATGCGACCTCCGCGATACGATCCTCCTATACGATCTCCTTAGTGTTGTCAATACCAAACGTGTCAACTGTCATACTTTGTTATTATGAGTCAATATTTATTTATTTGTTATTTATTCGTCTAGTGGAATTCTTTCAGTTAAATAAAACCAATATTTCTCTTGGTTTCTCGTTTATTATGCCACAATTTATTTAACTGAAAATGCCTGACGAAAAACTAGGCAAGCTTACGCTATTAAGATATCTGCGACCCGATAAGTTTGACATCGAGCCTGAAGTCGCGGACGCCGATGCAAAATGGCTACATTGGAAATCGACATTCGAAAGCTTCTTAGCAGAAGAGATTACCGAAGATGTACCAGACTCTCTTAAGCGTAAGCTGCTAGTTAACCACTTATCGGCATCGATTTACAAGCATATTAAAACTTGCTCCACTTATAAAGATTCAATGAAAGTTCTAGAAGACATCTATGTCAAACCGAAAAATACTATTCTAGCTCGACACATTCTCTTCAATCGCAAGCAACGAGCCGACGAAACGATCTCTGACTATGTTAGAGCTCTCCGGCTTTCCGCGAAAGATTGTAAATTCGAAGACGTCATAGCCCAAGAGCATGAAGACCAAGCAGTTCGTAGCGCTCTCATATCCGGCTTACTATCACGAAGGATTCGCGAGCGGTTACTAGAAAACTCTAAACTCACTCTCTCAGAAGCAATTAACCAAGCCGTAGCTCTAGAAACGGCAGAGAAGGATGCAGTTGCTATTGGTGACAGATCTCCGCAACTTACTGCCATATCGCAAGGTAGTTCACGAGACGAGGAATCCGAAAATCTAGCAGCAGCTCCATCGTCACGAACTTTTCAAGCCGCTCCGACCACGCCACCTCCGGCTAAACTCTGCTTCTTTTGCGGTGGGAGTCTTCATCCAAGGTTCAGATGTCCAGCCAACAAATCCACCTGCAAAAAGTGCTCAGAGAAAGGACACTTCGCAAGCGTCTGTAGATCGGGCAATAGTAATAGGAACTTGAACATCACGACAGTTGAAGATCCTACGATCTCTAACAACGACCGGTTCTACAATGGAGCTATTTCTGCTGCCTCTCCTTCGAGTCTTAGAAGTGCGACAATTCCAATAATGGTCAACGATTACAAGGCTGATGCACTCATCGATACAGGAAGTTCAGTCAGCTTCATTAACGCTAAAGTTGCTCGCATAATGAAACTACGCAAAAAACCCTGCAAGCAGACAGTCAATCTCGCTTCTCTCAATCAAGTTTCCTTTGTCGAAGGTATCTGTTTTGCTACCATTGCGATGAATAAGCATACTTACAAACAAACACCTCTTTTAGTTGTCGACAACCTCTGTGCCGACGTCATAATTGGCCATGACTTGCTTAAACATCACTCGAGTATTCATTTCAATCTTGCTGGGCCTGGCGAACCTTTAGAGATATGCAACGTGTTACGAGCTTCGGTACCGTCAGTCTCCGTATTTACGAATCTATCGCCGAACATTAGACCGATCGCCGTGAGAAGTCGGCGATACAGTAAGGAAGATGAGGACTTTATAAAACAAGAAGTGTCTAAATTACTTGAAGACAGGGTCGTTGAAACAAGTATTTCCCCCTGGAGAGCCCAAGTCCTTGTAGCAGGAGGAAAGGTTCATCGAAAACGACTTGTCATTGATTACTCCATGACCATAAACAAATTCACCGAACTGGATGCCTTCCCTTTGCCAAACATAGAATCAGTCGTTAACAACGTATCAAGATTTAAAGTGTTCAGTCAAATTGACTTAAAGAGCGCATATCATCAAGTACCCATCTTAGAAAATGAAAAGATATATACAGCTTTCGAAGCATGCGGCAAATTGTACCAGTTTACACGCATTCCGTTTGGCGTGACTAATGGCGTTGCGGCTTTTCAACGAACCCTGGACTTCATCATAACAGAAGAGAGACTAGAAGGAACGTTCGCTTACTTAGACGATGTAACCGTCTGCGGTAAAGATCAAAGGGATCATGACCGTAATCTAAAACGCTTTATGGACGCCGCTAATAAATTTCATTTAACTCTAAACGAACAGAAGAGTGTTTTCAATAAGACTAAAATCAACTTGCTTGGATATACTGTTGAAAATAATACAATCAGTCCTGACCCGGAAAGACTAAAACCTCTTTTAGAGCTTCCTGCTCCAACTAAAACTAGTGAACTAAGACGAGTCCTAGGTATGCTTGCTCATTACGCTAAATGGATTGCGCGTTTCTCCGAAAAAATAAAGCCACTTACATGCGTGACTACTTTCCCGTTGTCGCCTGATGCGCTAAAGAGTTTTGAAGAACTCAAGCAAGATATCAAGGCAGCCGCTCTAGTAGCCATTAACGACAGTGAAATGTTTACAGTCGAAACAGACGCCTCGGAATTCGCGCTAGGGGCTACGCTGACTCAACTTGGAAGACCAGTTGCCTTTTTCTCTCGGACACTGAATAACTCGGAATGCAAACAATCATCAATCGAAAAAGAGGCTTGTGCGATAGTAGAGAGCCTAAAGAAATGGAGACACTACCTGATTGGTAGACATTTTCTTCTTATAACAGACCAACAATCGGTAGCCTTCATGTTCAATCAAAATCATAACAGTAAAATAAAAAATGAGAACATCCAACGTTGGCGGTTGGAACTGTCATGCTTCAAATTTGATATAGTTTATAGACCAGGCACTGAAAACGCTGTTGCGGACGCTCTATCTCGCGTATGCGCCTACATGAATATAAACAAGTTGAAAGAACTACATGACGCACTCTGCCACCCGGGGTTAACTAGAATGTATCACTGGGTAAAATTTAAAAACTTACCCTACTCAGTTAATGATGTCAAGGAGATGACCGCCTCGTGCCCTACCTGCGCCGAAATAAAACCGAGATTTCTAAAGGCCAAGGGTCAATTGATAAAAGCTACGTCGCCGTTTGAACGGATCAACATAGATTTTAAAGGACCACTACCTTCTGAAACAGCCAACAAGTACATACTTACGATTATTGATGAGTACAGTCGGTTTCCTTTTGCTTACCCATGTAAGGATATGACCTCAGCCACTGTCATTACTTGCCTGAAAGATCTTTTTCTGACATTTGGCCAACCTCTCTATATTCATAGTGATAGAGGATCGTCATTCATGTCCGAAGAGTTCAAATCATTCCTACGACAGTCAAACATAGCCTCATCCAGAACGACGCCCTATAACCCCCAGGGTAATGGCCAAGTGGAGCGACTAAACGGAACACTCTGGCGAACTATTCAACTTAGCCTTCGGTCAAAGGGATTATCGATAGAAAATTGGGAAGTAGTACTGAAGGACGCATTGCATTGTATCCGCTCCCTCCTGTGTACGGCAACAAACGCCACTCCGCACGAAAAACTTTTCAAATACCCTAGAAGATCCCCGAACGGAGATTCACTGCCATCTTGGTTCACGCCGGGACCGATCTTTGTTAAAAAGAACGTCCGCTCTTCAAAAACGGACCCTCTTGTCGAGGAAGCTGAGCTCTTAGAGATCAATCCCTACTACTCTCTCATAAGACGGGATAATGGAGAAACCTCAACGGTATCAAACCGTCAATTGTCTCCTTGCCCCAGTACTACTGATAATAGCAGAGGCGATAGCTTTGAAACGGCCTCCGAAGATGATCACCTCACGTTTCCATCTGAAAATAACTCCACACCTCCACCTGAAAATAACGCTCCTTCGTCATCGTCTCGTGTAGAAGAGTCGACGACGTCCTCGCCAGTTCTTCGGACTGGACTCCCCAGGAGATCTAATAGGACGCGGAAATTACCCTCCTACCTAACGGACTTTGTGGTTGATGGGAGTGAGAGTGAAAACTGAACCGGGGGAGAATGAGGTGATATGCGACCTCCGCGATACGATCCTCCTATACGATCTCCTTAGTGTTGTCAATACCAAACGTGTCAACTGTCATACTTTGTTATTATGAGTCAATATTTATTTATTTGTTATTTATTCGTCTAGTGGAATTCTTTCAGTTAAATAAAACCAATATTTCTCTTGGTTTCTCGTTTATTATGCCACAGGTGGAAATGACATTAGGCGAGGGATTGCTTTTAGGGGCTACCTACGTAAAGAGACTCCTTAGGGGATGATGTAGATATGGTTGGAGAAAACGGGCATTAGTGCTTTCATCTGATAGTACTTTTCTGCTCTTTTAAAAGTAAAAACGCATCACAGCTAAGTTTAGTAATGTCATTTGATTAAGTTATTTTAAGTAACCATATTAAATGTATTCAATTTGTCGAGTTAAAACTATCGAGGTCTAAAAAAATATTCTTCATATATCTACAGATTTAACCTCGGCTCGCCAAATCACGTAGAGTCTCAAGGACGCGACGAAACTGACAACTCTGTACCCCCACACAGCCCCAACCAGAGGCGGCTATTGTCCAGGTCCTTCGAGCTGGACGAGCTGGCCACCACCAGCGACCGCGACCCCGTGCCGCCCAGGTGCCCGTCGGCCGACCATCTGCTGACTCTTGCCGCTGGTGAGTACAACTCTGTACCCCTCACAGCCCCAACCAGAGGCGGCTCTTGTCCAGGTCCTTCGAGCTGGACGAGCTGGCCACCACCAGCGACCGCGACCCCGTGCCGCCCAGGTGCCCGTCGGCCGACCATCTGCTGACTCTTGCCGCTGGTGAGTACAACTCTGTACCCCTCACAGCCCCAACCAGAGGCGGCTCTTGTCCAGGTCCTTCGAGCTGGACGAGCTGGCCACCACCAGCGACCGCGACCCCGTGCCGCCCAGGTGCCCGTCGGCCGACCATCTGCTGACTCTTGCCGCTGGTGAGTACAACTCTGTACCCCTCACAGCCCCAACCAGAGGCGGCTCTTGTCCAGGTCCTTCGAGCTGGACGAGCTGGCCACCACCAGCGACCGCGACCCCGTGCCGCCCAGGTGCCCGTCGGCCGACCATCTGCTGACTCTTGCCGCTGGTGAGTACAACTCTGTACCCCTCACAGCCCCAACCAGAGGCGGCTCTTGTCCAGGTCCTTCGAGCTGGACGAGCTGGCCACCACCAGCGACCGCGACCCCGTGCCGCCCAGGTGCCCGTCGGCCGACCATCTGCTGACTCTTGCCGCTGGTGAGTACAACTCTGTACCCCTCACAGCCCCAACCAGAGGCGGCTCTTGTCCAGGTCCTTCGAGCTGGACGAGCTGGCCACCACCAGCGACCGCGACCCCGTGCCGCCCAGGTGCCCGTCGGCCGACCATCTGCTGACTCTTGCCGCTGGTGAGTACAACTCTGTACCCCTCACAGCCCCAACCAGAGGCGGCTCTTGTCCAGGTCCTTCGAGCTGGACGAGCTGGCCACCACCAGCGACCGCGACCCCGTGCCGCCCAGGTGCCCGTCGGCCGACCATCTGCTGACTCTTGCCGCTGGTGAGTACAACTCTGTACCCCTCACAGCCCCAACCAGAGGCGGCTCTTGTCCAGGTCCTTCGAGCTGGACGAGCTATCCTGACATATCCCGCATATGTACGCTGCTCTGTCTATTTGTTAATTTTCTCCCTAGCGTTAAGGTTGTTTGGAAGAGATCGCTATTTAGCGATAAGACCGCCTTTTTGTACTTACATTTTAAGTTTTCTTTTTTGTAACCTGTGTTTTTCATTTGTGTTTTGTGGTGCAATAAAGTATATACATACATACATACATACATATATCCTCATTACTTCTTTACAGACCATCAACACCGCAACAGCAACGGCACATCAAATGAACCCGGACGGGAACTTGTTCTGACCCTGAGAAGAGGCGCTGCCGGCTTTGGGTTCACCATTGCTGATAGCGTACACGGGCAGAAGGTTAAAAAGGTGAGTCTCAACTAACTTCAATAGGACTCACCATTCGACATTTGATGGGGGTTCAATCCCAGCTGGCTTTTACCATTTATTGTATATATTCAGAAGTTTAAATAAAAACCGGTCATGTCAACTGACTTTCGATAATATTTATCTAACTAATTACGTCAAGGGTGATCGCTCTGAGGCCTGTACCCGCTCCGTCCTTTATGTTTCTCAGATTTTGTGATAAAACTGAGTCAAAGGAAATTTGAATAAAATAAAAAAAAACCAATCTAGTCGAAACAAGATAGCTATAGCAACCAGAATCTAGCCGTCCACAGAAAACCTATGTTTTGACAGCGCGACAGGATCTAGCCAATCGCAGTTGTGCCTGTGGACACAATCGATTCCGTCGAAACTAGCAACCCTAAAGCTCTAATTTGAGCACGACCGTAAAGCTTTGTCTATGGTTGACAGGTCGCGTTCAAATTAGAATTTTAGTGTTGCTAGTTTCGAGGGAATCGATTGTGTCCACAAGTACAAGCGTCCGCAGGAACAGCACTTGCCCCTACTCATAAAAAGACTTGTCGTGACTGACTACACTAGCGGCACGCTATGATGGCCGGTTTGACGTTTGTCCGCTCATGAAGTTCCGTATTAATTGATAACGACTTTGAAGGAAATAATTGTATTACTTTATTGACGATAGTGATGTGCAGAGATTCATAAATTTTATCGAATGTAGTTTTAGGTTTAGGACTCAAAATTTATTTATTAAATTGATTTCTAAAGTGTATACAAGTGTAGAAAAATCAGTTTGCACCATTTAAGGGGTGAATGTACTTGTGAATATGAACAATTTTCACTATGTGGACAAACCTCTGAAATCGCAAAAAAATATCAGCTGTTTCATACAAAAGGTAAAATTTTTATTTTTATATGATATATACCACAACTCGGCATTTGGTTTTCTAAATTGAAATTTTTTAAAAATGGAATCTAATACGATCGTCACATAGGATCGCTGGCTAGCACAACTACTACCTCCGGCAAACTCGCGTCAATGCTCAATGCAAAACAAAGCAGTTTCGAATTGACGTTGCTTCGAAAAGTATAAACTGTCAGTGCAATGCGATTGTGATATAGTTTTGACCTGGCTTTGGATTTCAAATATTGATACTGCATTACTGTTGACCCTTGCTCGTGATAGCAGTGACGACAGTGAAAATAGTAGTATGGACGAATCTGATTAATTATGGCCTTTTGTGGCACCTTTTTTGGTATCTTTTGTATTCATATGTTTCTTGTGTGCATATAAAGTATGTATATTCATTTTCATTCAAATATTCAGTTCGTTCAAATAAATTAAATAAACATATACATTTTTGTTTTATTAAACCTATTTAATCAGGTACAAAAACAAAACTTAATTGTTTTTTGTTCGAGAATAAATTGACATTCCACATCACTATTGTAATGTGTCAAACCGGCCATCATAGCGTGCCGCTAGTGTAACTGATTTATCAACGCACAGCCTAAAGGAGTTATAAATTTGAAATTTCACTCTTAAGGCGGTTAAATAAAAACCAGGTATAAAAGTTTGCATGAAATATATGGTTTGCATACATCCATGAAACTTGGTATTTGGGCTTTCATTTAAAAATTAAGAAATACATTTTTCAGTTTTTAAGAATTCCACCGCCAAAGGGGATAAATAGGGCATGAATATTTGTATCTAAGTCTGTCATCTTTCAAGTTATATCCATGAAACTTGTTATTTTACCTTTCGATTGAAAATAAAGAAGAGTGTTTCACAGTTTTTGAAAATTCCAACCTAAGTTCCAACCCAAAACCTAAGTCCACGCGAACAAAGTCGCGGGGGCAAAAGCTAGTTTCTGAATACATTTTCAAATGGTGACAGATTACGAAATACTTAACTGATTTTTGCTCTCAATGAGTTATGATCTTTTTGAGCCTAGCACCTCATACATGTTGAAATGTATAGGTTCTGGACCGCAGTCGCTGCGCCGGCCTAAGGGAAGGCGATCTCTTGCTGCAGATCGGTGAACATGACGTCAGGCATTCTCCGCATCAACACGTCGTGCAGGTAATGGGGGCACTATGCTTGTTTATATGGATTCGTTGTGTCAGTTGATAGGGGGCTGTTGGGGGGGGGGGGGACTTCCCCTGGGCATAGATCTCTGCGACTCGTTTGATGTCGTCGGTCCACCTAGTGGGGGTCTGCCAACAATGCGCTTCCCGGTGCGGGGTCGCAGCTCCAGCACCTAGGGATCCCAACGAGCATCTTCGAACTATGTGCCGCGCCCATTTCCGTTTCAGTTTCGCGACTCGCTGAGCTATGTAGGTGACTTTGGTACTTTGGTTCTCCTACGGATCTCCTCATTTCTGATTTGATCTCGCAGGGATACGTATAGCTCTCTCCATCGCCCGCTGAGTGAGTCAATTTAAATTGTTCTGTTTACTGTTCTCTTGAGATTTAAAAAAATATTTTTTGTTGATGATCAAAACTCCATACAGTAAAATCTTTGGAATTAAGGTAAACAGCCTAATCTGCACTTAGCCAGCGTAGTGTCGTAGTCCACCACAGCCTAAACCACCATAGGCCATAGCCTAAACCCATTCATTCGAGCGGAGATTTTGCCCAGTAGTGACTGAGAGCCGACGATGTGTTAAGATGAATGGAATGAATCCTTACTAATATTATAAATGCGAAAGTGTGTTTGTTTGTTGGTTTGTTGGTTTGTCCTTCAATCACGCTGCAACAGGGCTACGGATCGACGTGATTTTTTGCATGGGTATAGTTGAGGACCTGGAGAGTGACATAGCCTACTTTTTATCCCGGAAAATCAAAAAGTTCCCGAGGGATTTTTAAAACTAAATCCACGCGGACGAAGTCGCGGGCATCAGCTAGTGATAGATAATAATCCGTCATAACTTATCCAAATGTGCGTCTTATTCGCAGGTACTGAAGGACTGCCCGGCGATGTCGGAGACCACGTTGCGTGTGTGGCGACGGAACACCATCACCAGAGCGCCGCGGAGTAGGTCTGCTACTCGCGTACAGCCTGCTACAAGTAAGTACTCTATTGTCTAGCGATAGTGTAGTGCAAGTGCTGCCTGAAAGAACACATGGAAAAGTGTCTTTAAAGACTAATATCTGGGTGACCGAGCTTTGCTCGGATATTTTTTTTGGAAATTACTTATATTTTTAAAAAAATAATAATAATAAAATTCACAGGGGAAAATATAATCGTCTAGACTCGAAGACCCCGGGTCTTGCGGTTTCGGGACCGCCCGATTTCCCGAGCTATTGAGACTTGATAGATGATGGCGAAATTTACCTTCGTATTCTAATGATATTGTAAGGGGTTTTTCATAGCCTGAAAACACGGATAAAACGACCTTTTCTAAAAATGAAACCTAGCTAGATCGATTTATCGCCCCCGAAACCCCATGCATACTAAATTTCATGAAAATCGTTGGAGCCGTTTCCTATATTCAGATTATATATACATATATACAAGAATTGCTTGTTTAAAGGTATTAGATAGATAGATAGATTATCAAGAAAAACTAAGATGCGTCATTGGACAATCTCTTAGTATATAAGATAATAATTTATAAGGTTAGGTTAAATTAAAATTACTCATTAGCCAACTAAGTTAGGCTAGATTGTAATAGTATTGAGCATGCCTGGATTTAATATTTTACTATTTTTGAGATACCAATATATATTTTACTATTTTTGAGATAGAAAATACAGACTAAGGTTTAAGAAATTTGGTAATCCTCTAGACGAAATTGAATTCAAATTGTTGAGGTCCAGATGTGAGATTCTTATTGCTTCCTGCTACAGTAGTTACATTAGCCGGGTGGAGAATAGTATTAAGACTAATACTAAATATTTTTGGTCATTCCTGAAGGAGCGCCGCAACAATAAATGTGATGTTCCTGCATCAATGATTTATAACAATCAGACATTTTCAGACGGTGTCAGTATTTGTGATCAGTTCGTTAGTCACTTCTCTAACGTTTATTCTACAAGTATCTCTGCTTGTCCTTCTAACGTATCGCTAGTTAAAAATACCGTAGATCATTCTTCGGACACGGGAATCCTTCTTGACAATTTGTGTTTTGCAGTTGAGGATGTTGAAAAGAAGCTATTATCTACTAATATTCCTAAAGGGGCTGGTAAGGACCAACTTCCACCTATTTTCATTAAGAATTGTGCCAAGAGTTTAGCAGTCCCTATAACCAATATTTATAATAGATCTTTACAGGAGGGTATTTTTCCATCTCCCTGGAAAGCTGCGCTTATTGTTCCTGTCTTCAAAGATGGAGATAGAAGTGACGTGATGAAATACCGACCAATTTCAAAGTTATCAGTTTTATCAAAGATATTTGAGTCTTTAGTGTGTCCTTACATTAATTGGCATATGAAATCGATTTTAACCCCTCATCAACACGGATTTTACAAACACAGATCTACTCTTTCTAATCTAGTGACATATGTTGATTTTTTGTCATCACATGTTGATAGAAACCTGCAAGTTGATGCGATCTATACGGATTTTTCAAAAGCATTTGATCTTGTGGATCATAACCTTCTTATTGGAAAGCTAAAACATTATGGTATAGGTGGTAATGTCCTAAATTGGCTATCCTCTTATTTATCTAACAGGGTAATGACGGTTGTTTTGGGTGGTTTTGAGTCTTCTACCTCTTATTTAGCTCTTTCCGGTGTACCACAAGGATCACTATTGGGGCCAGCACTTTTTAATATTTTTATCAACGACATTGTTAATTGCTTCAGTGGTTCCGAAGTACTTCTTTATGCAGACGATTTGAAAGCCTTTAGGGTAATCAAGGATCATGCAGATGCTAAATTGCTGCAGGGCGACCTGGATAGGTTGACTACTTGGTGTAGTACTAATAATATGATATTGAATCATGCTAAATGTTCTGCCATTTCATTTCATAGAAAAGTACATCCAGTTGTATTTGTATATAACATTAACGGAAATAATGTCAAAAGACTTAACTCAATTAGAGATCTAGGTGTAGTTGTCGATCAGAAACTAAGCTTCATTCCACACATTGATACAATCTGTAAAAAAGCCTTTAAGATCACTGGATTTATTAAACGTAACTCGAAGGACTTCCGTAAAGCACAAACTAAAATTCAATTGTTTAATGCCCTAACTAGAAGTCTATTAGAATATGGCTCTGTTGCATGGAACCCCTATTATAACGTGCACGTAGGGAGGATTGAGCGTATCCAAAAACGCTTTACGTATCACCTGATCCTTTGTGATAAGTTGGACACGAAAAGGTATGCTAGTTATCCTGCCAGATTGCTTCATTATAAAATGTTAAACTTATTCGATCGTAGAAAGCTATTGGATCTATGTTTTTTGCATAAATTAATTAATAACGCTGTAGATGCGTCTCACTTGTTACAAAAAATTACGTTACGAGTTCCTAGATCGGCAAGAAGGTTATCGAATTTTGTACCATTTGGAGTCAGTCTTATTAAAACCAACTTAGGAGCCTCGGCTCCTTTACATAGGATCATAAAAACTTATAATGATATCGCCAAACTATTAGACATTGATATTTGGAGAGACTCGCTCTTCACATTTAAGAGCAAGCTTAAAAAACACTTTATAAATCAATATCGCTAACATTTTTAAATTTTAAATTTTTTAATTTAATTTTTTAATTTTAATATTCAACTTTTTTAATTTTTTTAATTTGTTAATTTTGACGTATTTAGTATTTTATTATTTTGTTCTTTTGTTTTATTTTGTATCTCTTCTGTTGTTTGTAGTTTATTTCTATTTTATATGCTTGTATAGCTTTTATTCAATATCAATCAAGTAATTTGAGTCAACCACTGTAACTGCTCTGTCTTATAATATATAATTATTATGTGATACATAATTTAATTCGCATGTTGTGGCTACCTATAAGTGGTGTTTATAGCATACCTAAGAACCGTATTTGAATTTAATATGACTGCATGTTTTTATTGCTGTAAAACTGTTGGTGCCCTTAAATAAATAAATAAATAAATAAATAAATAAATAAATAAATAAATACCATGAAATTTCTATTTTGGCTGCGAACAATGAAACGGCATTTTGCCTACTCAAGCACTCACGCGTATATTGTATTGGCAGGCGGCTACAACTGATGTAAAGTACCTATCCACCAACAGATAACTTACACTAGCGGCACGCTATGATGGCCGGTTTGACGTTTGTCCGCTCATGAAGTTCCGTATTAATTGATAACGACTTTGAAGGAAATAATTGTATTACTTTATTGACGATAGTGATGTGCAGAGATTCATAAATTTTATCGAATGTAGTTTTAGGTTTAGGACTCAAAATTTATTTATTAAATTGATTTCTAAAATGTATACAAGTGTAGAAAAATCAGTTTGCACCATTTAAGGGGTGAATGTACTTGTGAATATGAACAATTTTCACTATGTGGACAAACCTCTGAAATCGCAAAAAAATATCAGCTGTTTCATACAAAAGGTAAAATTTTTATTTTTATATGATATATACCACAACTCGGCATTTGGTTTTCTAAATTGAAAATTTTTAAAAACCTTTTTTGGTATCTTTTGTATTCATATGTTTCTTGTGTGCATATAAAGTATGTATATTCATTTTCATTCAAATATTCAGTTCGTTCAAATAAATTAAATAAACATATACATTTTTGTTTTATTAAACCTATTTAATCAGGTACAAAAACAAAACTTAATTGTTTTTTGTTCGAGAATAAATTGACATTCCACATCACTATTGTAATGTGTCAAACCGGCCATCATAGCGTGCCGCTAGTGTAGTAAACTCAGAGACCTCGCTTCGCTCGGTCAATAAATCAGCAGGATTTTTTTGTATCCGTAGACGGATAAAAATATAGACTAGAAATTCGGAAAAGAACAGTTTTGAATTGCGCTAGCTGAGGTAGAGAGGGGAGCCGGCATGGTGAATAAGGTTGCAATTGCAAATCGTGCGTGGCCACGGTCGCAGAGGCGTACCGCACCCCGCACACCGTTATGTGCGGGGTGCGGGAGGCATATTGTATCCTTGGAAAATATCGCTCGGTCGTTCGTACCTATTATTAAAGTATTTGAATAAAATCAAGAAATAATTTTTATTTCGTATCTAGTGTTACGAATTACGATGTTGTTATATTCTTATTATTCACTATAATAACTATACTTACTTTTTTGTTACTTACTTACTTGAATATTATATACATTGTGGGTTTTTCAGTTCACAATTAGGTAGTTACCTACTTATAAAGTTTTATCGCATAGCGCCCGCGTCCGTACGTCGCGTCGCGAATGCCATGACATAGTTTACAACTATGCTAGCGGCACGCTATGAAGGCCGGTTTGACGTTTGTCCGCTCATGAAGTTCCGTATTAATTGATAACGACTTTGAAGGAAATAATTGTATTACTTTATTGACGATAGTGATGTGCAGAGATTCATAAATTTTATCGAATGTAGTTTTAGGTTTAGGACTCAAAATTTATTTATTAAATTGATTTCTAAAATGTATACAAGTGTAGAAAAATCAGTTTGCACCATTTAAGGGGTGAATGTACTTGTGAATATGAACAATTTTCACTATGTGGACAAACCTCTGAAATCGCAAAAAAATATCAGCTGTTTCATACAAAAGGTAAAATTTTTATTTTTATATGATATATACCACAACTCGGCATTTGGTTATGGCGTGAAATACGTTAAAAATGGCGTAGATGCAAACATGAATATGTTAAAAGCGGAATTAGTACGTCTTTTAAAAGAAAACAAACCAACCAAGATCCGATACGTCATTGACGAAATAGCATTAGAACATGGGCACAGAGTCACGGTAATATTATCTGTATACAGTATTGTAACTCGGCCGTATCTTTGACATAAATGCCTACAGCCGCGCGGTACGTAAACATGCGATAGGGCTGCCCGCCTCCAGCATTTTAATTACATTTGCCTAATTTGTGTTTCCATTTAGTTTTGTGATTGTAAATATACTTTTTTTTATATAAACAAATAAAATACTTTGTGAATTAAATAGGAAGTGTTCAATAAAAATTATTCGAAATTTTAAAAATTTCGAACCATTTGATATTTCAAACACTCGATAATTCGTAATATTTCCCTTATTATATCTCGTAATAGTCCCTCGAGTTTCGAATCAACGAGAGTCGGCTGTATTATTAATAATAAAATACCACGTCTTTACATTGAATTATACAAACTAACAAAACAAAACACACATGCCCCGAGGTTTTAACACAAGCGTACGTACCGTATCGTGATTCATGAACCGCCTATAACTACCTATTTCACTCGTGTCAATCACTTTCCTTTACTCTATTCACTTTATTTATTAATCCAGACATCTTTTTTTCGGGAGATAAAAGGAAATACCTTATCCATTAAAAATACACACATTTTGTACCTACCTACTAGTAAGTAAAATTATTTTAGAGTCTTACCTTTCAGAGTTTCCAGGTAATTTAAAAAAAGTTATCTCTGGATGCGTTATTTACGAATTCATGCAACCAAAAACAGCACAATATATCCTCCTCGTCATATTAAATATGTACTTGAACTTATTTTTAGTAAAAAAATTGCGCAGTTATTGTTAAAAAACATAACACCGTCCGTTCGTCACTGCGGCACAGTCGCGACTGTCTGCGTACCGAGCGCTTACCGAGATCGAGGCGCGTAGGCATAGCTCGCGCTTCGTCCGTTTGTATGAAGTTACAATACTGTATACAGATAATATTACCGTGACAGAGTTATACGGTTACCGCCTTACCATTGTGAGTATAATGCGATTGAGTTGGTGTGGGCTCAAATTAAGGGATATGCTGCAAGACACAATACAGAACCCCCATTTACCACAAAAAAAATGCTAAAATTATTAGAAGAAGCTTGTGAACATGTGACTAAAGGAGACTGGGAAAAGGTTGTGAATAGAACTGTTAAATTAATAAGGGAAGATTATGAAAGAGATGTGAAAATAGATAATATTATAGAAAACGAACATATAATTATTAATGTAGGTGATGATAGCAGTGACGACAGTGAAAATAGTAGTATGGACGAATCTGATTAATTATGGCCTTTTGTGGCACCTTTTTTGGTATCTTTTGTATTCATATGTTTCTTGTGTGCATATAAAGTATGTATATTCATTTTCATTCAAATATTCAGTTCGTTCAAATAAATTAAATAAAAATATTCATTTTTGTTTTATTAAACCTATTTAATCAGGTACAAAAACAAAACTTAATTGTTTTTTGTTCGAGAATAAATTGACATTCCACATCACTATTGTAATGTGTCAAACCGGCCATCATAGCGTGCCGCTAGTGTAAGTAATCAAAATCGAGTAAACATGAAAAAGGCAAAAAAAAAAACCATTCAAGTTTCGAGTGTCTTCAATCGCCATGTCGGAGGAATAAAAAAAACCGGCCAAGTGCGAGTCGGACTCGCGCACCGAGGGTTCCGTACTCCAAAAGTAAAAGTAAAACGATAATATTATATTAATTTGCTTATTTATCGTTAACTTTGTTTGTAAAGGTTTATTGTTAATATAAAAAAAACTATGCTAGTTAGAGCGTTGCTTTTATTTTTCCTGTAAAATATACATAAACTTCTATTGACCATAATTATTTCAGATTTTTCGATTGGTAAACTTCGGAGATAAGGGGGGGGGGGGGGGGGGGAACGGTATTTTTTTCGACATTTTGGCCGATTACTCAAAAACTATTACATATAGAAATAAATAAAAAACTGTTTTAGAATGCACAAGTAAAGGCCTTCCATATGATACCCCACTCGGTATAGTTATTTTACTTTGAAATTTCAAACCCCCGATTTTCCCCCTTTTTTAATAAAACTAAAAATAATTTTCGATTTTTCTTTATTCCAATGATGTTGGGCCACTATTATACACAACTATGCCAAATTTCATGTCGATAGCTTTAATAGTTACTGAAATAATCGACTGTGACAGACGGACGGACGGACGGAGAAAGTCTCACCATAAGGGTTCCATTTTTACCATTTTGGTACGGAACCCTAAAAATAGATAGCTTAATACACTCCGCAGTTCTCTATTTTCCCGTTTTAGCCATATTACCTTTTCTCTATAAAAAAAAATTATTAAATCTGTGCGATTCTCTAAAAATTAAATTATGGCTACAGTGTGACGATTACAATCTCCTCTGACTTTGATTTTCATTATGATTTTCTAGGCCGATGCTCACTCGCCTTTGGTTAAAATGCATTGTTGTAGAAAGTACGCGATAAATTCAGCCTGTATATTACTATAGGCTGAATTTATGCATTTTAAACGCTCATTAGATTGATACAGCTTTTAAAGAATCAGCCTGCTGTAATACGGGAATGCCATCATAAATCTAATCTAATCTTTTTCTATTAAATATTCGGGTATAGTTCTTGCAATTCACGAGGGCGACTGACTTATGGTTGTGTGTGTGTCGTATCTGTATAAGTGTGAGCGAGCGCAATGCTCGCGCCTACCCGCTCCCACCTAGGCTTTGACAGGCACGCACACTTGCAATGTGCATGTACACGAAGTAACCACAAGTAAAGTTCACTCGCCTTCGTGAATTGCAAAAACTGTAAATGAAATCTGATTATATATCTTTTATCGGTCAAGATATTGTTATACTGTAAAGCGTTTTTTTCAGCTGCATCAAACAACAATCAAATGGGCAGAAGTAAAACGCCGACCGCTGAACAACTGCGATCGCAGCCGCTGCATACGGCCGACGATAATGTTAGGGAGAGGCAGAATGGAATGGACTCAGGTAAGCATTAAGCAATTTTACTTAGGGATATCCATAAACATAGTAAACTTATGAGCGTTTTTTGGCTGTTTGTCCTTCAATAACGCGATAATGGAGCAATGGATTAACTTGATATTTTTGGACATAGGTTACTTTTTATTCATATATCACATGCCTACCTCGTGTTGAAGTTTGGCGGTTATCATGCGAAAAGCTTCTCTATTTAAAGCCGCATTTTTTAATTATGGATAAGTAAGCCCAGTCCACCCCCTTATATCGTTAAACCATTTGTGTTTTTGGCGACTTGGAGCTCTCTTGCCTGCAATCTTCCCAGTAGGATATTCATTCCCGCAGGATTTAAAAAAATACCGAAAACCACGCGACTGAAGTCGTGGGCAAAATTTAAATTCTTACTTAAATTTGGAAAAAACAATGGTACTAATTTGGTCGTACCAAATCTTCACTTAACTAAATTGACGTAAAAAAAAGGTCTAAAGGTTGATTCACCTTATGAAAAGGATGTTTTTTGATGTCCGTTTATATTGTGTATCATAGAAGTAGCACAAATAAGTAGAGTTTTATCACTATACCTCTTCTAATCCCTAGTTGAAGCAACATACGCAGTCCCGGAACACAAGAACCGAGAAAACCGGGAAACTCTAATGGAGAGACGACGCAGAAGCAGCACGCCCGGGGCAAGGCTCACCCTGCCCGTGGTCACCCCCTGGAACGACGCCAACATGAACAACAACCAGGACAACCAGTGGCAGCAGCAACCCTGGCTGGACAACTCCAGCAACGTGCGAAACTGGGCAGAGTCCCAGAAGTGGGACGAGAACGGGCAAAAATGGGAGGAAAGTGGGCAGAAATGGGACGGGAACACGACTGAGTATATCGGGAGGTTGGACGGGCCTAGTGAGGGGTGGGAAGGGGGGAGGTGGACTAACACGTGGGGCGAGGTTCCCACGCCCACGGTGCACGTGGACATGAATGCTGCGTACTGGCGTGGGAACGCGAGCGTGGCGGATAGCAGCGATAATGGAGGTACGAATGAATCTATTTACTTACTTTTATTGTACTCTGTAGAACAAAAAGAAACTTGTTATTAGTGTATGTTAGGGTGAAGGTACAAAACCCCGTAAAACTACGTTGAAAGTTAGTGGTTATATTATCCGTTCACACAAAGTTAATAGATAGATTAATGTTCGTTTGCAATATCCTTAATTTAACTGTCGAAGATAATAATCGACCACATAGCCTCAATAGCCCAACGGTTAAAGGTGCGGACTGAAAACTGAAAGGTCGCAGGTTCGAATCCCACCCGTTGCACTATTGTCGTACCCACTCCTAACACAAGTTTTCCGCTTATTTGGAGGGGAGAGGAGGATATTAGTCAACTTCAACTTGACTAATATTCTTTAAAAAAAAAACATTTTGTCAAAAGTATTTCAGATTTTTACAATCATTGAAAATATTATAATGTGCGAGAGAGAGGGATGCGTAATGTAATAGTCCTGTTAACGTGAAAAGTTACACATCTTTCAGGTTTCCAGGAAGATGGTATGCTCCATTCGCCGCACACGGCAGCGGTGGGAGGCCTGTCGCGGCAGTCCCCTTCCACCAGCAGGATGAGACCTCATTCACCTTCCAACTCCACTGGTAAGTTGAAGTATTAAAAGGGGACCTAAGTTCTTGAAGCTTTTCAGAAATGAAATACTGGACATCACTTTAAGTTGTATTCTAGCTATTTACAGCTGCTTTGAGAGATTAAGTTATTTAGGCACTGATGAATATCATCATCATCATCATTATCAACCCATCATCGGCTCACTACTGAGTGAGGTCTCCTCTCAGAGAAGGGTTATAGGCCATAGTCCACCGCGCTGGCCCAATGCGAATTGGCGGACTTCACACACCTTCGAGAACATTATGGAGAACTCTCAGGTGTGCAGGTTTCCTCACGATGTTTTCCTTCACCGTTGAAGCATATGATATTTAATTTCTTAAACGCACTTAACTTCGAAAAATCAGAGAACGAATCGAACCCGGGATCGAACCTGCGACCTCCCGAATAGGAGACCACAGTCGTAACTACTAGGCTATCACTGACGAATATACGGTTGATTTATAAGATAAGTTTTCCAAATGATCGAAACACTGTCGTTTGGGCTCGGAAGTAATATTGGCCAAATATATTGCTGGCTAAATGTGGATTGCCAGATTTCACACACCTTTGAGGACAATAAGGAGAACTCAGGCATGCAGCATTCCTCGCGATGTTTTCCTTCATTGTCAAAGCACATTTAATAACTTAAAACGCATCGATATCCAAAAACATTAACTACTAGGCTACCACCGCTTCTTGTATTCTTTTAATGGTCTGTATTTTTTTATATTTTTAATCAATTTTTAACATCATCTAAAGAATACAAAAAATATGCGCTCATGCATCATCAAAAATGTATGTCGTTCTATTTGGAACACTCCTAAGCACGCGTCAGCGCATATACCGTCTACGTTCCCACGTGCTTAGTAACTTAAACTAAACAGGGATGTCTTACAGAATACATAAGGATCTCTTGCATCCTTTTATCGAAAGTTCACTATATAAATAAATTGTTTCGACCTTCAGGTCGTATGAGGAGTCATTCCCCTTCAAACGCCAGCGCAACGGACCGCCTGTTAACTAATTCACCATCCACGCGATTGCAGAGTCAATCTCCGTCCAATAACTCCTCTAATAGCAGAATAAAGGGATCGCCTTTGAGGTA
The DNA here is from genome assembly GCA_029955525.1 of Oeneis ivallda. Classification (NCBI taxonomy): domain Eukaryota; kingdom Metazoa; phylum Arthropoda; class Insecta; order Lepidoptera; family Nymphalidae; genus Oeneis; species Oeneis ivallda. The sequence continues at coordinate 3,874,459 of JARPMR010000027.1, read as the reverse complement.
AATAGTAATAATAATTAAGAATTACTTTTTATGTACTTTAAAGCTGCATCAAATCTATTGGCTTGGCATGTAACGATGGCAACAAACCAGATGGTATGGATGCTAGGTTCCTTGAAAAATAGGAAGGTGACGTTTAGGATGCCACCTGTGCGGACACCCTACACAGAAAAACAGATTTGTTAATATATATTTAGTTAAATCAAAGCGATTATCTTTAGTCCAAGAAACATTTTCTCCCTATAGACGTGAGACAGTATTTTCTTGCCAATAGAAAAATAAATGCTCTTAAGTATATTTTCTCAAAGTAAGAAGTTGGTTATCAAACCAAGAAAAAACAAATTGCCTTAAGCATTCACACATAAATTGGAGTAAAAATATTTTCAAATCAAATAATTTTTCTCTTGATGCAAAACTAAACTTAGAAGTTTTCAACCAAGATTTGGTCTATTTAAATTTGAGTTTCATTTTCTCACACTTAGACATATTTAATTTTTTTTTCATTTCAAATTTTAAATTTCAAAGAAATTTCATTTTTTTGATTCTGTTAACCTTTTTTTTCCGTGTAGCTGCGTCTCACTTACAGGCAACCTTTTCTATGGCGGGCGCAGGGGTATCTAACGGCCGAGAGACGCCAGTGTGAAAACCTTTGTAGTAGTTGCATATTTGTGCCTTTTAGGGTGGAAAAATTGGGGGCTTTGGGGACTTAAGCTCTCTTTGAAGAACTTTCAAAAATGGGTCATCAAGTCTACCTGGGATCCAAGAGCTGGCAGCACCTTGGACAAAGAATTAGTTTGACCTTCCAAAAGGGCAATGCTGCCAGCATTTTGGGTACTATGCCGCGCTCCGATGACATCGATAGTTTTGTTTAAGTTTTAATTTTAGAAGTAATTAAAATATTAAAATATTAATTTTTAGGGTTCCGTACCCAAAGGGTACCAACGGGACCCTATTACTAAGCCTACGCTCAGAGGCGTGCGGTCTATAGAGGCTAAAAAGCACTGCTTTATTTTGTTTTTGTTAAAACAAAAACAAAATAAAGCACAAAAAAAATATTATTAAAAAATAGGCACTCGTCTTCTTCAAATCTATGAGCGCCATCTATCGCGCCATCTATCGCTACTAGCAATTACTTAGGTAATTACATTTGCGCGGCTGCCGAGAGCGACGCAACGCGACGGTGGAAAAAGCATAAAACTTTTATGCCTCAAAACACACACATCCTTATTTACAGGCACAGTATATTACACCACTTAACACAACTACATATTTAGATGTGTTTGTGATTTCATTCAATAATCTACTCGAAATCATCAATGAAAACGCATAGAACAGGCAGAGCCTCTACGATTTGTGATTGGTCAACCGTATTCCGTAAGGGCGAATTTAGCGTGTATTTTCAAAACTGCGCGTGATCGAAAGTTAGAACAAATCAAGGTTTTATTTTTTTTTAATTCCAAATAAGTAGCTTGATTTATTATAATTATACCCTTATTTTAATTTAATTAAATTATTCAGATTTTTTCCGTAAATTTAAATAAAGTTACGGAAAAATATTAAGATCGAAAACAACACATGTTTTCGTAGAGGAATTGAAATAAATAAACCAGACAATTCGTTTAAAAAATAAAACATTTTATAGTACATTGAAAATAGGATACTTAGCAGGATTTGTTTATTTAAATAGTAAAACTCACAATGAAAATATAAAATTCAGTTTACACTTACAATAGGGTATTTGACTATAATAAAAATATCGTTTCAACTGGTGTCATCCTAAAAGATTATTATCTAAAAACATTATTCCATACGACAAAACTAAAAAATAAAGCTTTATTTAATTAGAAAACATTAAATAAAATTGCTATAATTCCGGCCATGGTCACGTGATCGAAAACGTTCCGTGATCTCGAATGACGTCACAGTCCACACCACCTATGGAATTCTCATTTTGTCAATACATTTCGACGTGTTTGTGCGGCGTAATAGGCTAATTTCGTCTGTTTTTCATCGTTACTATTTTATTAAATACCAAATAGTATGCGACACGCGGCCTAAACACTTAATATAAAATTGTCATTTGATTGAAATGTGAACGGTGACGTCATGTAAGCAAATGGAACGTGTCGGCGGCAATTTATTTTTTTGAATTTATTTCTCGATTTTTATGAAAAATACTGAAAATTATGCCGAAATATACGTTTTGTTAGCTTCAGCATAGCATTATTAACAATTTAAGATGATTTTCTAAAAGTAGTCAAATACCGTATTCAAAAGTAACTTTTGACTCGAGTGTATGTTTTCTATGGACGCCATATTGTTTTCATCATTCATGCATTGTTTACTTTTGTATGAATACAGTGTTTTGGTTTAAATTAATGATTTAATAAAGTTTTTGCTGGAATAAGCATGTGAAGTAAATAAAAACCAATTGGATTTGTAACTTTCTACAAAGTCTATGTAAAGGTTTATTCATAGTAAGTAGAAATCATTATTTTGAAAATGGAAAATATTTCGTGTGAAATCTGTTCAGACGCTGTGTTTACAAAAGGTAAATTTTATTTTTTCCTTATCATGTAATGTAGATGTGTACCTTTGTTATAATTATCCCAAAAAAGTGATAAAGAGACGAGTATTTAACGTTAGGTAAATAATAAGATTCTTTTAACTGGCTAAGTAACTGTGTTCAGGAAATAGAGCTAATAGAGCGAGACCCGACTCGCACTTGGCCGATTTTTATAACTATTTAACTTTATTACAAATAGATCATTAGTAGTTGATAGTATGGGTTGTGAAGTTTCTTAAAGGTATATTATTTTTGTTTTTATATAAAGCTGCCCAGGAAGATGTAAACCTTTTACCATAGTCATTTACACTAAGTAAGTTTTGTGTAACAGTATGTTTAGTGTTGTGTGACGCACTCGCACATCAAGTATGCGTGTAATCTTTTATTTTTAATTATTTTTTTACGTCACCATAGTGTATAAAACATGTAACATAAAACATAATTAATTTAAATTGCAATCAGGGGGTCTATCGCGTAATTTTTTTTTCAGTCCTTTATGGACTGCATCAATGTCAAAATATTATGATTTTGGGCTCCTCCTATTGGCCAAAACCATGTTTAGACATTGAGATAGTCCTTTAAGGGCAGCGATAAAAGTTACGCGATCGCCAGGCAGATTACAATCAATAAAACGCCGCCATTTTGGTGCGATCTATTGCCGCCATTTTGAACAATGTGTACGCTGATGTAACACATCATCTACTAATCGTTCTAAAGCATTGTGTACGTTTTGCGTTTGAATGACCCAGTCTATGTTTGGACTTTATTTTATTAAATTATGCAATAAAAAAGTATTAAATTAAAAGTTTTAACGGTTTAGCAAATAATTAAAAACCTTGGTAAAATTAAGAGGAAGTCTTACGTAATTGTAAGTTTCTAACATGTTTTTGAAATTTTGTCCATGCAATAAGTCAGGAAACGTCCACTTAATATTTAAGATATTAGGTAATTATTTTTTATTAGATCGCCAAAATATTCCCATAGTAAAGTTAATTATATTGTTATGTGACATTTATTTAGTTATTTAGTTTATTCCCGCACAACCACACAAAGTAAAAGCCAGATTTTCCCTCTGTTATTTTATACAAATATCACTCTTATGCACATGGTATGTGGATTCAATATCGTTTTGTGAACATTTATTTATACATATTGAAAGCGCAGTGCTAGCAGACTCCGTACTCAAAGTGGAAGAAAACTTCAAACTAGTGGCAAGGATAAAGTGTTTACAAAGGGCAGAAGGGCAGAAGGCGTGTGGAAGTCCCATCAAGAGACCTATGTCTATCGGTTGATGATGACGTAAAAGGTATAGCTAGTGAAATCCACAAAGATGTGCCACACTAATTTTCCTAAGGGAGTGAAACACAGGGGCATTGAGAAATAGTAACACGTCATCTACAATCTATTTTTCCTTAATGGTCCAAGATCCCAGTGCCGCCAGACCTAAGTTATTTTCTCAGCAATTATTTGTGTACGATAGAGTACTGTTCGAATGTCCTTTCAGTATATGCGTACCAGCTAGATTGTGCCGACGGCCAATTTCCAGATACCAGGTGCTAAAGGTAGGTAAAAACTAGAATAACTTATCTTAAATTCTCAGGGCTGATTTTCATATATGTTTTCAAGAATATTGTAAAAATTAATAAATTAATACTGCCAGACGCTTACCGCCGGCGGTTACTTTAGCCAGACGCTTTGAAGCTCTCAAAAAATATATAATTTAAGTTAACTTATATTCTCAGTTCTGATTTTTATACATGATACTCAGGGAACTATTGCGATATTATCTGTAAGCTGCCAGACCTATTGGAAGGGTCAAACATCCCCCCAGACACACATTATGCGCCCCCATATGTATGAGCGCTAGAACATGATTCACTTGTTTAAGTGTGTGAGAGATAATATCATCATACTATAATATTATAAATGCGAAAGTGTGTTTGTTGGTTTGTCCTTCAATCACTCTGCAACAGAGCTACGGATCGACGTGATTTTTTGCCTGGGTATAGCTTGCAGAAGATATTGCAATAGTTCTCTCTCTCTAGATCCTAAGCTATACCCAGGCAAAAAATCACGTCGATCCATAGCTCTGTTGCAGAGTGATTGAAGGACAAACCAACAAACACACTTTCGCATTTATAATATTATAGTATGATGATATTATCTCTCACACACTTAAACAAGTGAATCATGTTCTAGCGCTCATACATATGGGGGCGCATAATGTGTGTCTGGGGGGATGTTTGACCCTTCCAATAGGTCTGGCAGCTTACAGATAATATCGCAATAGTTCCCTGAGTATCATGTATAAAAATCAGAACTGAGAATATAAGTTAACTTAAATTATATATTTTTTGAGAGCTTCAAAGCGTCTGGCTAAAGTAACCGCCGGCGGTAAGCGTCTGGCAGTATTAATTTATTAATTTTTACAATATTCTTGAAAACATATATGAAAATCAGCCCTGAGAATTTAAGATAAGTTATTCTAGTTTTTACCTACCTTTAGCACCTGGTATCTGGAAATTGGCCGTCGGCACAATCTAGCTGGTACGCATATACTGAAAGGACATTCGAACAGTACTCTATCGTACACAAATAATTGCTGAGAAAATAACTTAGGTCTGGCGGCACTGGGATCTTGCTCTATAACTGTCCTATGGCCAATTTTACCAACGTCGAGTAATGTTTTACCGAGTAATAAATTGAGCGTTCTGACAGTTTTTGAATTGAAAATACTGTCAAAATATCTTTACGCTGGGGTAAGACTTATTTTAAGTTGATGAAATGGGCCCGTAAAAGGTAAATATAACGCAGAAAACGTTTCGGCGAAACTCGTAAACGACAACCTTTGCCGGGCGCTTACGACGTTTTAGAGTTTGGTTTTTCACTTGTAGCACTTTCGCTTTAATTGTCAGTGCGGGAAGAACATCCTATGTGATGTAACTAGTGCGCCGCTTACGCTGTTTTGCGACAAACCACTTGTTTAGCTTTTAGGACAGCTGGAAAAATTGATTATATTATATGCACTTAAAGATGCTCTACATACATATTTTTATGGCAGAATATTTTTATATTTATGTGGCGGAAAAGTAGTCAAACTCTGTTTCAGAAATGATAAAACAATTGTTTGTCTGTAGGCTTCGGGAGGCGTCGCCGTCAAGACATATGCACAGTCCGGCGCGATCGCCGTGCTACGAGACCGAGCAGCCAGCTTTGTACGTCGCCAACTACCCTCAGGTAGCTTTCTCGATAAACATCTCATACATCATCAGCAACCCATCACCGGCTCACTACTGGGCACAGATCTCCTCAGAGGAGGGTTACAGGTCATAGTTCACCAAGCTGATCCAATACAGTTGGCACATTTCACACAGTTTTGAGAACATTAATATTTTTTTAATAAGAAGATTCATTATTATCATCATCAGCAATCCATCAACGTCAAATTACTGGGAAAAAGTCTCTTCAGAAAAGAGTTACAGGTCACCAAGCTGTTCCAATACCTTCATACAGTGTGTTTCGATGATCCTTGAGGAACATTTGTGGCTCAAATCCGATTTCAGGAGGAGAATCAAAGACGCTGCCGTGTCAGTGGCGTAGACAAGCAGAATAAGTTCAGTAAGACCATAGACAATGTACCAACTACATCAAACGAGTCGCAGGGAGCCGCTGGATTCAGGCGGTGCAATACCGAGGCCTGCGGAAGTCTATGCAAGAGACCTATGTCCAGCAGTAGACTTCTATCGATTGATAAAGAGAAGAGAGAGATAGACAGTGTAGACGCGTTTAAGCTTCTTACACATAACGCGACATGCATTTAAGCGTTAACATATATTGCAACACAGTGTAATTCATGCTGTCATAATTTATTGTGGTCTCAGGTAGAAGCGGGCGGCACAACGGACCCGGAAGCCGATGTGCTGGTGCGATTGGCGAGGGGTTCCGCCGGTTTCGGGTTCCGTATAGTTGGAGGTACTGAAGACGGCAGTCGTGTCGCTGTGGGATACGTTGTACCAGGTAACGTCCCTGCTTCACTATTGATACACAGGCTGAGATCAGGCCATCTATAGATGGCACCCCCACTCAGCTCAGACTCAAGACTGAGTTAAAACGAGACAGATTTATGTCGGAGCATATTTGTGTTTCATTTTAACTCTGTCTTAAGTCTTGAGCAGAGCCAGAGTACAGATCTATAGATCTCAGCCTCAGTCAGTCAGACTGAAGCAGATAAAAAAAAAGTGTGTGTGTCAGCTCCGACGCACGACTGGAGCTTACTCCTTAAGTACGATTGTCTAAACATCGGTCGTAATGCATTCGCGGCGCTCGCTGCGTCTCGGCGCCGCTCGGACCTTATCGGTACGCGCTCGGCTTCCCTCGGAAAGCTCGTTCGCATTCGGACCATAGAAAAACCAACCTTATTTACTCAACGTTAGGGTAGAAATTTGCATCGTTGTGAAAAACGTAACGAGGTCATTCATAAGTAGATTTTACTCCTCGAATTTTTCTCATACCGGGCGCCTTATATATGAAAATCGATTCTTAAGGAGTAAACTCCAAAAATCATCTCGGCTAACCTGTGGCTCTGATGACAAGTCGAGAATCTGCCACTGATTCGAAAAGCTGATTCTGCTGAGAAGAGCCAGCAAGATATTTAGCAGTTGCTAGCTTATCTATCTTGTGAGCAGCTGAAGCAAAGCCGATTGCTTCCAAGCAATTTTGTCATTAAGAAACTCACTGACTGTATACCTTAATGTGTCTTTAAAAAATGCTTAACTTTGTGTAATGGTAAATCTATTGTTTCGAAAGCAAGTTATAAAAGGTATACTCAACCCCATAAAGGATTTCTGCACTTTATTCAGACAATGACGTTCAAAGCATCGTGTGAAGAAATGCTGCGTTTCTAGTCTACTTCTCAACATAATCTACTTTCCTAACCGGTGGTAGGTCTTGACTTGTCATAAGAAGAGCCATAAGTTGCATGCCTGCATGAAAAAAAAATTGTAATTTTGATTTTTTTTCAGGGGGTCCAGCAGACGGTTTGCTCCGGCCGGGTGATCTCTTAACATCGGTAGATGGAATACCCCTGGCGGGCGCCACGCACGCCCGAGCCGTGGCCTACGTGTGCCAGGCCGCTTCTAGAGGACACGTAAGTTCTATTTTTGGGTAGTATAACTATTTTCTGAGGGTCGTCACCCGTTTCCATTAATCACATAGAGGTAGGATTGTGTATTAAATTTGTGGTTTCACTTAAATATGACCAAAAAAAATTGAGTAAAATCGCATAATAAGTGGACAGAAGTGGCCATTTCAACTATAATCTCGCAAAAAATCGATCCGTGGCGTTTTTGCGGGGTGATTGAAGAATGAACCAACAAATTACAAACAAAAAAACAATTTTGCATTTAAAATATAAGTTAAATTATTAAGGATGCTCCTAAAAAAATATTTTTAAAAAACCGACTTCAAACGCCTGCGCCACTACAAATTATATAATTTATTGTTGATTTATTAAAAACGCTCGACCGATTTCAATAAAATTTAAATGGGACCACCTGGGAAGGATACCCTTTCAAACAAAAAATAATTTTCCAAATTGGTTCAGACGTCTTCGAGTAATCGGTGAACATACATAAAAAAAAAGATTCCGACGAATTGTGAACCTCCTCCTTTTTTGAAGTCGGTTAAAGAGTTTTCTTTTATCTTATCTTGTATTTTTGCAGGTAACATTAGGAGTGCGGCACAACAGGGCGGACATACAACCCCTCGGCTTGCCGACCATGCCCGCGCCGCACGCACACCAGCCTCTACTCGCGTAAGTAATACACGCCGTTTTATTTAGTTTTCGATTTACAGCATGCGAAAATAAACGATTATAGACAGTGCCTGTGGGGCCCGTACACAATCTTTAATAAAATTATGAGACGAGCGGACCAGCTGGATTCCTGGACAGTGCCACCAACTTATCTGTTCAGGTGGACAAAATTAGAGCTGAGGCTGCTATTGCAATATTCTGCTCAATTCCACTACCCAAGTGTTCGTCGTCTGATGCTAACGCCTGACAATACTTTCTAGTGTGAGTGCCGTTAGCCGTACAATGACCTGAAAATGCAGTATCAATTTCCTCAATTCTCAACTCTCCACTAGCGACTTCGTCAACTGACGAAATAATTAAGTGAATCTAAATCTACTCTTAGTTGTGGTCGATCCCATACATATGTGCTCCCTGTAAAATAATGAAAAAAATTGTTTTATGTTTCGCAGGGCGGAACCCCTGCATCACGTACCAGCGGGCCCCTACAACATCTTACACCCCGCGCCGCTCTACCCGCCCGCCGCGCATTTACCCATGTAAGTTTTATTTAGGGTACTTAACGTGAGTTTTTTATCCAAAATGTACTTTAATATCTTCCTTTCTATCATGCGAAGTTGGCAGCAGCAACTCTAAAGGAAATATACCCTTTCAAAAAAAATAAGAATTTTCTAAATTCGTGCAGGCGTCTTCGAGTAATCGTCGTAAAAGTCGTGTGGTGTCGTGGGACACCAGATAGAAACGAAGTTCCTTATTATAAAAATATTAATTTCAAGTTCTATTCGAGGTATCATGATTTTTTTATCGATAAAAATCAAAATGACCCCAGGGAAGCCTAAATATCGATTTTATAAAAAATTAAAATAATTTTATAAAATAAAATTGGGGGCCGCGGGTGGGCTCGAACCACCAACCTTTCGGTTAACAGCCGCACGCAAGCCGATTGCGCCACGGAGGCCATGCACAACTTATTGAAATTATTATTAAAGATTCTTAGGCCAAATCTTACGCTTTTTTCATAACGTTACGGACGTTTTTTGCCGGCTAGGGTCCCTCTGCAACGCGCCATAGGGAACTTCGTTCCAAAAAAAAGATTCCGAAGAATTGATAACCTCCTCCTTTTTGAAGTCTGTTAAAAATAATGTTTTATATTAAATTGTCTAGGTATGGGGTCCAATACGATACGAGTTCATCGTCCGCGTGGTCGAGCGCGCCCTACGACGTGACGGTGACGCGCAACGAGGGCGAGGGGTTCGGCTTCGTCGTCATATCCTCCACCAACAAGGCCACCAGCACTATAGGTACACTTCTCGCAGACATTCTTGAATGCTCTGAATGTAGCCGCGTTCCAAAATGCAAATTTTGTCAGCAAAGTTCCCCGTGCGCGCACTTTATTTCGCAACTTTTTTACCCTGCTAAGGCAAAGCCAAAGTAAGGGTTATGATTTTAGCAGGCTATGTATGTATGTGACTACGAATGTTCAAATATGGATGAGCGAAGCAATGGCTGGGTCATGCGTCATAATCGTGAAATGGCAATTTTATCTACAAAAAATTCTTCATTTTCATATTGGAGCCAACTGATATCTAACATTATATTGTGCATGTCAGTTTACGAAACATACTGGACATGGAATAATATTATGTTAGCAAGAAAAGGTTAGAATTATTTTGCTATAATCTGCCAACAGAACAAAATCGTCGAGAGTAGTGTAAAAGTGGTGTTGCATGTGAGTGGTGGTGGCATTGCTTGGTTGGGAACTTGGCTTTCTTGCTTGGTTGGGAAGGTGAGCGGTGCTTAGCTTCTAATTGCATGTTTGACCATACAGATTTTTTTTCTGTTGGCGGATTATAGCAAAATGATTCTAACCTTTTCTTGCTAATCATGAACTTCCGCAAAGTAACACTAGCCCGGTCAATTTAGACATCCAGCCAAGTGGGAATTATTGTAACCTCACCCCTATTTTTTGGTCTAATTTGACCGTTGACCGTAGAAACAGGTGTATGTTTCTATCCAATATTATGTTAAATGTTAACATAATATTATTCAACGTCCAGTATGTTTGCAAGAAACATAGTACATAAGATGTTAACACTTAACATTTTATGTACAATTTTTTTTTTGCTGAAATAAGATATTTTTTCGAAATAGTAGTAATAGAATAGAACATAAATGTTTTTTATTCAAATAAACTTTTTTACAAGTGCTTTTGAATCGTCGATGAGTCAAAAGCACTTGTAAAAAAGGTTCGGAATGCCCTTCCTGCCGAGAAGAAACTCGGCGGTTGCTCTTTTCAAAACAAGTTTACAATTCAATAGATACTATGCTATGTATGCAGTGTTTCCACAATGAGTTCCACAAAAGCATACCTAATTATAATTCAACACAATATGTTAAGACGGGCAGTTCTCGTCCCGTTCACGAGCATGACGCATGATCCAGCCATTGCTTCGCCCCTCACCCCAAAACCCTTATTACGGCGCAATAAGGTTTAAAATATAAACAGTGTCTGATTTACGTTCATTTTTCGAGTATGCCCCAGTAACCGTCAAAAACCTATTAATTTTGACGAGTTCTGGGTCAGGTTGGGGTTTCGAAGTACCAATAGATGTCACTGACATTAAATCAAGATAATAATAAAAATAGCGAAGTTTTATTACATTATTTCGTAATACTTACAAACACCATCCAACAGTTTTTCCGCCATCACGCCTGAAGTATAATGTGAACCCTATGTAACATTTAAGTATAATGTGAACCCTATGTAACATTTACTTATAAGATTAGTCGTAATAAACCTCTCGTAGAGTACAGTCGCGTTTCTATTATCTTTCCCCCTTCCCCGGCACACCTCATGGCGACCCTGCCTAAGCGCAGGACGGCGCGCCGGGCTGGCGCGGGTATCAAATGACCGGCGAAAAGTGCGAAGTCGTCGCATTCCTGTGTGCCTCAGTGCGTCAAATTGAGTGTTTAAGACTTTAAAATAATATGTTATAATGCTTCCAACTACTTATAAGACATCACGTGTGCTTCAAAGAAACAAAGAAAATGGGAACCAAGTGTAGCAAGTGTGAGTGCGAAAACAAGGAAGTAGTCGTGAACCAGCATGGTATAGACCAATTGAGCAGCACGGATCTGTCTACGCATTTCTACACAAACAACATTTTAATCTCGACAATTATTGGAATATGTGCGGTTGCCATACTGGTTATAGTCTACAAAAATTATAAAAAGTGCCACGCTGGTATGATTCAAAAAGAAATGAGGGATAATGCGTTGAGAAGAATGCGGATGAGATGGTCGGGACGCCGAACAGGAGATAGCAACAAGGAACGAGATGGGTCCCCTGGTCCGGCATAGTTCCAGTGTTCCAGCAGCCAAGTGATCATGAATAAGAAAATTAAAAAGTGTACCTAAAGTGTTAAAAGTATTAAAAAAAAAAAGTGTTAAAAAGTGACTAGGTAGGTAGTGAAAAAGTATAAGTAGTGAAAAAGTGTGGTTTAATTGGCAATCATAGATATAAAAATTATTTATGCACGAAAAGTAAGTTTAGTTTTACGACAAAAATGTTAAATATTTTTAAGTCTGTAAGATGCCTAATGTGTTTCCAACCGTTTGTTCTTAGAAATCCGACCCAGACGCAACTCAGCATTTTTATCTAAGCCTTTTGTATAACAATGCCTCGAGTAAGAATTATTTAAATTGAAATGAATGAAATATGATGCTTAATTATAAAGTTTTGCTAAATATAGTATGACTGATAAGTTAATAAAGCTATACGAAGAACTATTAGATATACGAAGATATCTTATAAAAAAAGGGCAAAGTAGATATAAATGCCGGGTGACGTCCAGTAAATTAGAACAAGCAAATGTATTGTTTAATAAATGCAAATCTATATTCTCTGCTGTGAATATTTGTTCTTTATTTTCGGAAATATCTAGTTTGTGTTTAAAGACAAAGTTAGAGAAAATGGATTTTGATATAAAAACTGCGTGTGGTTTAATACCAATTTTAGATGATAAGGAGGACACTACCAAACGATTGATCGATGCTGTTGAAATGTATGCTGATATGCTTAATAAAGACAGTCAACCACTATTAATTAAATTCGTGTTAAAAGGTAGGCTATCAGAGACTGCAAAATTACGAATAGGTTTAGACACTACCTATTCAACAATTGAAGATTTGATAAACGATTTTCGAAAAAAATTATTAACAACAAAATCCTATACAGCTATTCATAATCAAATTCAGTCTTTAAATCAAGGTTTTAGGTCTATCGAACAATATGGTTCTCAGCTTGAAAGATTAATGACTGATTTGAATATTTCGCAATCCGAGGGCGATGCATATAAAAGCACGGTCCTCAAACCCATTAACGAAAAAATGGTAGTAAAAAAATTCGCAGATGGTCTTAAGGATGAAAGGTTGAGTACTATCATCACCGCTCGTAACTACACATCACTGAAGGACGCCATACAAGCAGCAAAGGACGAGTCTGCTATGCCATCGACTTCCAAGCCTGCCGAGGTTATGAAGATGACAACATATAGAGGTAGGTACAACAATCGATTCTCTAGATTTCAAGGACCAAACAGAGGCCGTGGTTATCAAAATTACAACAACAACAACAGGGGTAATTTTCAAAATAATTACAATTACAGGATGAATAGATACCAAAACTACTCCAGACCTTTCCAGTACAGCCCTCGCGGCCGAAGTCAATATGTTGTATACAATAACAGGCGAGGCTATAACAACAGACGTGGAAATTCTTTCAATAGAAACAACTTTTTTGCGGCACAGAGTGACAACAGTCAAACAGCTACACGTACTGCAGAAAATTTACAACAAAGGCCGGATGAGAGAGAAAACAGTCAGTTTTTTCGAGTTTAATAATTTAGTTTTTGCCTGTAAGGGTAATGCTAAGTTTGTTAATTTTTACATGAACGGTAAAAGGATAATACTTATGTTAGATACAGGTGCATCAATTTCGGTGATTAAAGAAGACGAACTTCCAAGGTCATGTGCAATCCACTACGATAATTTAGTTGTTAACGGGATTGGAGGTAAGATTTGTTCTTCTGGCTATGTAGTATTAGACTTATACGCTTCTACGAAAGAATAATTTCAAAATAAGTTTTATAGTTTTAAAAATTTACCTATTATGGTCGATGGAATACTAGGCCTAGACTTTATGACTAAATATAAAGCAAACATTGATTTAGATAAAAATTTATTAACGATGAAAATAGAAGGTGACTATTGTGTATTACCAATTTATGACCAACCTGATTACAGTAATTCACTGTTAATCCCCCCTCGTAGTGAATCAATTCATTATGTTTACTTGAAAGCAGATTTGGAAGGCGATTGTTTTGTCAGTGCAAAAGAGATAGAGAAGGATATATTTTTGGCTGGTACCATCGTTCGACCTAAAAATAAAAGGATTCCTATTAAAATTTTAAATACTCGTGATAAACAGGTCAGATTAAATAATTTTGAATTGAATGTAGAGCTTTTAAGTGACTATAATATCTTTAAATTTAGTCAATGTGACAGTAGTTTAAGCCGATCTGAGACATTATTGCCTTTATTAGAGTTACAACATTTAAACAAAGAGGAAAAACAATCTATTGAAAAAATTTGTACTAAATATTCAGACATTTTCTTTTTGCCAGGTGATAAGTTAGAAACTACTAATATCTGTGAACGATCTATAACATTAAAAAATAATATTAACCCTATTTATACAAAGCCATACAGATTACCACAAGCATTAAAGACAGAAGTGAATAAACAGATAACAAAAATGCTTAATGACGATATTATTGAAGAATCTACTAGTGAATGGTCAAGCCCGATACTGTTAGTACCTAAAAAATCTGAAGGTGATCAAAAGTGGCGTTTAGTAATTGATTTCAGAAAACTAAATGAAAATATTGTGGATGACAAATTTCCGTTACCAAATATTAATGATATCTTAGATTCTTTATCAGGTTCAATTTATTTTACTCATTTGGACCTCCAGCAAGGTTATTACCAAGTAAAACTGGGACCAGAAAGTAGAAAGTATACTGCTTTTTCGACTAGTACAGGACATTATCAGTTAAAGCGTTTACCAATGGGTCTAAAAACTTCTTGTAGTGCTTTCAGTAGAGTGATGTCGATTGCGATGTCAGGGTTAACTTTTGAGAAATGTTTTATTTATTTGGATGATCTAATAATTTTTGGAAGATCTTTAGCTGTTCACAATCAAAATTTAATTGATGTTTTTGAGAGACTAAGAAAAGTAAATTTAAAATTAAATCCAATTAAATGTCAATTCCTTAAGAAAGAAATTTTGTATCTTGGTCATTTAGTTTCTGCTGATGGTGTTTCACCTGACCCTGAAAAAACTAAAGTTTTAGAAAAATTTCCAGTACCTCAGAATACAGACGAAGTAAGACGATTTGTTGCCTTCTGCAACTACTATAGAAAATTCGTGCCATCCTTTGCAACGATTACTATGCCATTAAATAATTTACTAAAGAAAAATATACCTTTTGTTTGGACATCAGAATGTCAAAATGCTTTTGATTTTCTAAAAATTTCCCTCCCCCTATATTGCAATATCCGGATTTTTCCGAAACAAATAAATTCATACTACAGACTGATGCCTCAGATTTAGCAATTGGAAGTGTTTTATGTAACAGCAATTTAAAACCTGTTGCCTATGCAAGCAGACCATTAAATAAGGCAGAAAGAAACTATCCAGTAATACAAAAGGAGTTAACTGCAATAGTTTGGGCAGTAAAATACTTCTGACCTTATTTATTTGGCAGAACTTTTACTATTATGACAGACCATAAACCATTAATTTATTTGTTCGGCATGAAGGACCCATCAAGTAGGTTAATTAAATACCGTTTAGTACTAGAAGAGTATGATTTTGAGATAGTATATGTGAAAGGTAAGGACAATGTAGTCGCGGATGCATTGTCTAGAGTGTGCATAACATCGGATGAACTGAAAGGAATGAATGAGGAAGTTGTGACTGTGATGACTAGAGGACAAAAGAGAAGAATGGAAGAGGAAAATAAGAGGAAAATGGACGAGCAAAATAAGAAAGAGCAAGCTGCGTTTAGTAATGACACAGACGAGTGGCCTGATCAACCACGAGTCGTGGAATTATTAAAACAGCCGTGTGATTCCATTGAAATGAGATTAGTGGAAGAAGATATTATAAATAAGTTTAAACAAGATAAGATAAAGGTAGAAGAAAAGGAATGTTTTGTTTATGTACCAAGTAAAATGTTATTATGTATTAATCTTGGCTTTAAATTGCATTTCTCGCGAGCCGAATTTGCAACTAAGCTCAAAGAATTTTGTGAAAGAATAAAAATGAAAGAACTATGCATAGTAAAAGATGACGAGAATAATGAATTTATAAAAGGTTTATGTAGTGAAATAAAATCACGTGAGGAATGGACCGGTCCCCGAATATGTGTTTTAAAAGGTATTAAAAGAATTTTCGATGAGAGAGAGAAAGAGTTTATTCTAAATGATTATCATTTATTGCCCACAAGTGGACATGCTGGAATGACTAGAATGGCGAATAATATTAGAAGGAAATATTACTGGCCAAATTTAAACAAGGACATTCGTACATTTATAGGTAAGTGCGAAATGTGTCAAAAAATGAAACAAGGTAGGTATACTAAACAACCTATGACTTTAACTACAACTGCGACAACGGCGTTTGAAAAAATTTTCCTCGATCTAGTTGGACCTTTGGACAAAGATGAGTATGGAAATTGTTATATTTTAACTCTTCAGTGTGAGTTAACCAAATATATAGAAGCCTATCCCTTACCCAACAAAGAAGCAGTAACAGTAGCGCAAGCTTTTGTAAGTAATTTTATTTTACGTTTTGGACTAAGTAAGTCTATCGTAACAGACAGGGGAACTGAATTTATTTCGAAAGTTATGGAACAAGTATGCAAATTATTAGAGATAAAAAAGTTAACGTCAACTGCATACCATCATCAATCGATCGGTTCTCTTGAGATAGCTCATAAGCATTTAGGTGCATTTTTAAGAACTTATTGTACTAATTCGTGTTATTCCTGGTCGCATTGGTTACCATTTTGGTGTTTTAGTTGTAATACTTGTGTAAACACACAAACTAAATACACGCCATTTGAACTTGTATTCGGTAGACAATGTCGCTTACCAGATAGTTTAAGTAACTGTAATGTAGAACCTCTCTATAATCCTAATGATTATTGTTCTGAATTAAAATATAAGTTGCAAGTAGCCTTAAGAGATGCTAGAAATAATTTAATAGCTTGTAAGGTAAAAAGGAAAGATAAATACGATAAATCATGTAATTCTGTATCCTATGACAAAAATGATCTTATTTTAGTAAAGAATGAATGTGCGCGAAAATTAGATTGTGTTTTTGATGGACCATTTAAAGTTTTAGAAGATTTAGGTGTGAATGTGAAAATAGAAAGGAATGGTAAGATAGATATTATTCATAAGGATAGGACTAAGAAGTTTAGTAACTAAGATAAATTTATAAAAAAAAAAGTGTACTATTTTTTTTTTCTTTCACCCCCGGAGGTGAAGTATAATGTGAACCCTATGTAACATTTACTTATAAGATTAGTCGTAATAAACCTCTCGTAGAGTACAGTCGCGTTTCTATTATCTTTCCCCCTTCCCCGGCACACCTCACGCCTATTGCTGTATATTTCGGCGAGGTCAGTAACGCTGTGGTCGCGCCCGCAGGCCAGCTGATCCCCAACTCGCCCGCGTCGCGCTGCGGCCGGCTGCACGTGGGCGACACGATCGTCGCGATCAACGGGCAGCCCGTGCGCAACCTGCCGCACCCGGACGTCGTGGCGCTCATCAAGCGCTCTGGCACCGCCGTCACGCTCACCGTCACGCGGCCGCGGCAAGACTGACGCGGCCGACCGCCGCCCGCGCCCGCCCGACAAGACTGAAGTGAGCCACCTTAACGTTGATTAAATCGAGTTGGACGTGAGTTACTCACAAATTAGTCGATATTCTGACTGATTTCTTACACTAGACACACAAATAAATATTTTTAATATCTGGGTGACCGAGCTTTGCTCGGTTTTTTGTTTTAGTAAATCGGGTTTTTTGGAAATTATATATTAAAAAAAAAATATAATAATAAAATTCATAGGGCAAAATATAATCGTCTGGACTCGAACCGGGGTCTTCTGGTTTCGGTACAGCCCGATTTCCCGAGCTAGTGGAACTTTTAGATGGTGGCGAAATTTACCGTCGTATTCTAATGATATTGTAAGGGGTTTTTCATTGCCTGAAAACACGGATAAAACGACCTTTTCTAAAAATGAATCCTAGCTAGATCGATTTCACGCCCCGAAACCCCCTGCTTAAAATAGTTTCAGCCGTTTCCGAGAATCAGTTTATATATATATATATATATATATATATATATATATATATATATATATATATATATATATATATATATATATATATATATATATACTAGCTGACCCCGCGAACTTCGTACCGCCAGCAAAAATATTTAGTGGTTGGTCACCCTTATCATTTAGGGCTATGAAAAATAGATGTTGGCCGATTCTCAGACCTACTCGATATGCTCACAAAATTTCATGAGAATCGGTCAAGCCGTTTCGGAGGAGTACGGGAACGAACATTGTGACACGAGAATTTTATATATTAGATATATATATATATATATATATATATATATATATATATAAATTACGTGTCACGTTGTTTGTCCGCGATGGACTCCTAAACTACTGAACCTATTTTTATCAAACTTCGTAACTATCTGTAATTTGGTCCAACTTAAAAGATAGGATAGTTTTTTTTGGATTGGGATAGTTTATATGTGTTATTTATATAGATAAGTTAGCGGTACGAAGTTCGCTGGGTCAGCTAGTATATATATAAGAATTGCTTGTTTAAAGGTATAAGATAGATATAAACATGTGAAGATGATACTGCCGTCTACCATTGTCGCAATTAGAATGCCATAAGCCTACTTAGTCATCGAAATCCTCTAAAACCGTTTACGTTTACCGGAGGGAGTTCACTTACAAAGTTATATAACTACCTACATAAAAACGAATAATCTTTTTAAGGTGGATTATACGGGTCAGCCCGCGAAAGTCAAATTTAATTTGGTTTTTAGCAATTTGTAAACTAATACGACAAAGTAGGCTTATGGCATTCTAATTGCGCCAGAATAAGTCAGAATATCGACTAATTTGTGAGTAACTCACGCCCAACTCGATATTTTGATTAATTTCTTGAACTGATCACTTTCCAGTAAAGATTTTTACATAAACCTGTGAAGATGATACTGCCACTGGCGCAATTAGAATGCCATAAGCCTACTTTGTCGTATTAGTTTACAAATTGCGAAAAAACAAATTAAATTAGAATTTCGCGTGCAGACCCGTATAATCCACCTTAACTACTTAGCTAACGTCTTTGTATTGTTTCAGAAATGCGAAATGTAATCAATATGCATCATGGAAGAGGAAATATTTTCATTTTCAATAAGTATAAGATGATGAAGTATAAGAAGATACAGGTATTTAAATGAAATTACCTAGAGTATTCAATCCAATAGCTTTAATTTAATATCAAATTTAATTTGTAGGACATATTACTTTTAATCAAGTTGTATTTTTTAGGTCTTATTATGTAGTTTAGGAAAATTAAGATTAGAAATTAAAACTTCTGAATATAGACCGTCCAAAATGTTTACTTAAAAAGGTTTTGTATGTACTTGGTATATAATTTACAGTACTATTATAAGTGCTACATATAGTAGCGAAAAATCGCTCGAAAAAAATTATAAAGTACATAGTGATATATCAACACAAGTCTATAAAAGTGGGTCCAAAGTACGAACTAAAACTACGGTTATTTAAAATGTTATAAAACAATCCAATTTAACATATTGCAGTAGTGGGATACCCGATACTCTGTTATATTAAAAATACGTGTTATAAAGTTATATAACAAACAGACTTCTGTAGAGACAAACTGACAAATTTGAAATGTATTGTGTGTAATCATGTTATTAATACTGTTTGTTATTTTAAAGTGGATAGACGATACGAATGTTTCAATGTTAAAAATTTTGACGACGTGTTTATATAATTAAAGTTTTATAGCAGGGTTCTTTGGGTTCACCTTAATAATGTTGCCCTTTAATGATATAGTAATACAGAGTAGATAATTACTTCCCGTTCGATTCAAGATGGCTGTCGACAAGCGTTACAAAATGACGTCATACTGTAGCGTTGACATAAAAAAAATTAAGTGGCACTCGGGGACTGCCGCGGTAAAGCTATTGAATTGAATTTTTTATCAACTTATGCAATATTTTTTTTCAAACAAACAAGAAAAGCGCACTGGTCACTACTTCGCGAGTGAGATTCGAACCTGCGACATCATACACCATACGGTAAAGAAAGCGGCCGCTCGCCCACTGCGCCAAAGAGAGCTATTTGTGAACCTCTAACATGTTGAACGCTTACTGAACGGCGGTGTTAGGTTTATTTTCGTTACGAAATTTCTTGATTCGGTCGCCGCGCTCAAACGGTTTGTCCTAGTTCAAAGCCCGCGATAAAAAGCTATGCAATAGCTTAAAATATATTTTTTACTGTTACGACTGTGACGGAAGTTTTCTTTCCTGGCAATGCTTTTCATGGCAATGACGTCTTGAAGGGCTTTTATTTTCTTTTTTCTTACTTTTCGAGCTATGCAAAACTTTTCCTTTTTTACCCATCGTACAAAATTACACTTGAGCAATAGTAAAGAAACAACTTTATCTAACTATGTAAAATTTAACAAAACAATTTAAAACGTAACAAAACAAAATATTGAAAAAACACGATACTGACAATCCCGAGCGGTATGTTGCTATCTGTTGTCGCTAGCGGCCAACTTGAATTGAACGTGTAGTAAGCCCAATAATTATGTACATAGTAATAATATAGAGTAGATAAATAATTAAGATTATACTTTAACAGATCTTTGACTGGAAAACTCGAAATACTTGAACAGTATTGTAAATATAAATCTTTTTTTTGACATAGTATAAGACTTAGGCATAATTTTTTTTTATGAAGTAGTGTAATATTTTTTTAGATAAAATAATTATTTATCATTGATACCGTCAACAATGAGTTGTTCCCTTAAATTAAAATGATTTCGAATATTTAGTTGGTGTTTGATTGAATTCTGTACTTTTGTAGGTGTGATTAGTCCATCAAGTAGGTACATAAAGTTCGTTCGTTAACCATAAAGGGGTTATTTCATCTTGGGCTAGGTACTTGAACACTATACCAAAAAATAGTATGAAATCATAGAAATTGAAATAAAATATGCTTTTTTGCAGTTTTACAGTGAATAAGAGGTACAAATATTAAATTGATAATTGGGTACATTTGTGGAATAGCAACTCCCGAAGCATCCATCTGCTTTTGTTGTCTATGTTTGTAATGACGTAACGTCATCTTAATGTCATTTCAATTGTCAAACGTCAATTGCTGGTATGTCAAATGTCAATTGCTGTCAATTGTGGTTATTTTTATGTCAAATGTCATCATGACTCAACAAAAAGAACGCCATGTTGTTGCGCTTTTATTTTGCAAAATAATTTCGCATTGTACCTCGTAAAAAGGACCTTTTAATGAGAAATAAAGAAAAAATAATCACAATTTCATGACCCCAAACATTTTGAAAGACTGTACAAAGAACTAGCCCAGGCTCCATATATATTTGAAACAACCCCTTTGGCTCTGCCTTTTATTTCAATTGAAACAAAATCGGCCAAGTGCGAGTCGGGCCTCGCTCTTTTAGGGTTCCGTTAAAAAAAATTAAATAAAAATATTTCCATGTACCCATGGCAATATTTTAATTTAATTTTTTTAATTTAATTTAATTTTTATTATTTGTTGTTATAGCGGCAATAGAAATACATAATATGTGAAAATTTCATTTGTCTACCTATTACCGTTTACGAGATACAGCCCGCTGACAGACGGACGGACGGACAGCGTAGGCTTAGTAATAGGGTCCCGTTGGTACCCTTTGGGTACGGGACCCTAAAAACGGTCAACGCGTTCTGATAAATTCGGAACAACCACAGACACACAATACATAATACTAATAGTAAAGAAAATTTACTGCAAAATCATTTAAATAAATAGCGACTCTTGGTACCACACAATAAAGCGCAATTCAGGTCGCACAGCGCTAAAAAAAAAACTTACCTACAGACATATTTACCTACAAGTGTCCTCCTTTTCTATCGCGAACTCTTTGCCAGACCAGGCGCATTTAATTTATTTATATTTATACTCGAAATACTCCTCCGTTTTTGAAGTCGGTTAAAAATGCTAAATCGCGACAGCTTTTATAGTTTAATATTTTTTAAATTTCTTTTTTCAAAACATCAGCAACATGGCCTTGCCACCTCGTCCACCAACTTCAATACTTTATCAATCTCTTATCTCATCCAAAATTTTTTTATGAATAATAAACCGAAATTACCACCAACTCCCTAGCAGAATGAGCATTTATGTCTGAGAGATAATAATAATAATCATTGCTATGATAAGAGGTGTAAGTTTGTTTGTTACTATGGGACCACCGAGAGGGTAGTTAGATACTAATTATTATTATACTTACATATTATAAAATTGTTAATATTAAGTGATGCAATATACTGTGCCTTCGAGATAACCCTGTCTTGCCTTTACCCGATTGTTGTATATTTGTATAGGATACGCCCAAAGATTGTATTAAAATCCATGTTTTCTGATGTGTAAAATATATAAATAGTACATAATTATTATTACAAAGTAACCATGGCGTACCCCCAACAAAGCTTGTAATTATTACATTCCAATTGTTAGAATGGAGAAAAACAATGCCATGCTGATGCTGTGTGACGTCATGGGTCACAAAAAGCCGGCGACGAGGCCCGTATGAGTGAGATAGACAGAGCTTGCCTTCTGCCAATTATAGTCGGTAAGTCCTATGACACATATAACGGATTTTTTTTAAATAAACTGATATTATTAAAATCCGTTTTGCAACATTGTTGTCTTTAGGAAAGCTGTATTTTGTATTTTCAAGTTAATGCGAAAGTGTTATATATCAAGTGTTTTTGTTAAGTATCTTCATTTTAGATCAATTTAGATAATTTTTTCTGGGTACGTCTATGTTAGTCTTACGTCTTTCCAAGATTTCAAATATTTGTAAGTACCCTCATAAATCTCGATGTATACAATTTTTAGTCAATGTATTTAAATATACAATTAAATTATGTAATTGGGCGTAATGAAACACAGAATTTACTAAGTAAATAAATATATTTTTTCTATAATAATTTCGAAATTTTGTTTTATTTAAGATCTTTGTACACCATGATAGACATGTTTTATGTGGTATTTTTTCTTAGAAAATAGCTGATATTGTTTAAAACGAATACCTAAATATGTAAACAGATTTCCAAAGGTATATTTACTCATTATTTTTTGCAGTAACTCTTTAAACATAGTTAACAGATAATAACAATTTTAACAAGTAGTAGAAAAGATCAAAAGTATAGTTCAAGAAAGAAGTAGGGTAGGTACGGTATTAAGTAGGTACCACTTTTATAAGTAATATTAACAAAATTCTTCAGCGCAGAAATTATTCGTGCGAATGTGAGGGACCAGCTGGTTGATTGCGTTAAAGCTACAGTCTCAAATGCGGTGATTTGCCGAATTTGAGGGGTTATTTCTGCAACAATGTATTTTAGCCAATAGGGAAAGAGTGTCGTTGAATTAGAGGTGATTGCGATTTTTATACACTGTATAGCAAACATTTTTAGACAATCCCGCACCTACATTACGATAAAATAACCAGCTTTTCAGCATTCGACAAGCAAGCTATTTACATTCGCTAGTTTTGGCACAACTTACCGATAAGAGTAATTTTAAAAAAAGATTTCTCCGTTGTAACGGACAGTCTTTTTTAGGGGCTTTAAAAACAAACAACCTATGCCGGAGCTTCGTCAATTTCGCGATGGATTTGGGCTGACGGTAACAGTAATTCTAAGCGAAAGCCGCAGTTTGGTTCAAGATCCAGTCGGTGTGTGTATCGACGCGTGTGAAGACGTCAGGGTAAGTGCTGTTGCAGCCCTTGTAAGAGGAAGATATCCCGATGAGCACGTTCCGGAAGATCATAGGCGCTCCGGAATCACCGGTGCAAATGCCGGCGCTCTCGTTTGATGCGCAGATTATCTCTGGAAAGATTCACAATTAATAAGTATTCCTACCCAATAGTTCATCATCAAAGCGCTACAGCCCTGGGTGGGCCTTGGCTTGGTCAAGCAAATTTCTCCATCTGAGGCGATCTTTAGCGGCCTCTGTCCAACTCCGTACTCCCAAAACTCTCATGTCCTTTTCCACTCCGTCAATCCACCGGCCTCTAGGTCTTCCTCTGCCTCTACGGCCCTCTGGTTTACTGTCAAGCATTTTTTTCGGGGCTCTTAAATCTTTATTTCAGGGGGGCTCTCATAGAAGCGAATGCGAAGTAAAATATATTTTTTTGCATTTCATAGGGTTGCAGTACCTCATTTTAAAGATAATTTGGATCGTCCATGCGTTGCACATGTCCTGCCCATCGCATTCGTGACAATCAATTCAAAATCATTAAATTGTCACGAATGTCACCCAATATTTAGTTAATTCAAATTCACCACTAAACAAATGACCTGCGATTCTGTAAGAAAATGCTAAATTCGATACTCAATCCTGATTTAGGATATGGTCATTGGTGTGACTACCAGTCCTAAATCCAAAATGACTCAATCGTATTCAAGCATAGACTTATTAAATTTACTAGTTGAATAGTCAAAGTATTCAAGTTCACAGCATAAAAATACTATGTAGGTACCAACCTAATGAAAATATTTATTTAACAACCAAGTGCCGATTTTACCAACGTCGAATGACATTTAACCTAGGAATAAATTGGTCGTTCTGGCACTTTTTGTATTGAAAAATCTGTCAAAATATCTTTACGCTCGGATAATGGCTTATTTTACATTGGAACATGGGCGTATATCTATTAGGCTAATTTAAATTCAAATCAATTCATAAGTCCTATTGATATACCTATGAACTGATCTGAATTTTTGGGAGTAGAACTTGTGCGCAATATTGGCTGACTTTTGGATCTAGGCGTTGGGCTGAGACCGCTGAAATGACCATGTTTTGATTACTAGCAAGTAAATGATATAAAAATCTTGAAAAGGCTTACTACTATCGCTCATTTTAATTTCATCCCCATAGGCCTCTTTACAAACTTCCCATCTCAGCGTGGTGAGTGTGATGCTCTTCAAACTGGAGTGCTGTGGACCTTCCTCCTACAAAAAATAATATAGGCTTTATTCCTTTGCAAGTTGGTATGTCCACTCCACTAGAAGCAGTGATAGCCTAGTGATTAGGACTGCGTTCTCCTATTCGGGGAACTCGCAGGTTCGATCCGGGTACGCACCTCTGACTTTTCGGAGCTATGTGCGTTTAAGCAATTAAATATCAAATGCTTCTATGGTGCAGGAAAACATTGCGAGGAAACCTGCACACCTGAGAGTTCTCCATAATGTTCTCAAAGGTGTGTGAATTCTGTGAATTCGCATTGGGCCAGCGTGGTAGACTATGGTCTATAACCCTTCGGCCTTCTCTGAGAGGATAGTTAACTGCACTGAATAGATAAATACCTAGTAACTGCGCTCTGTAGTGAGCCGTTGATGGGTTGCTGATGAGGAGTGGTTTGCTTTTGATAATAATGGGGTTCTTAGATTGGGATTATCAGATGCGACTGATAAGAAAACCACTAACATTACGCAATCAATCGAAAGGGGTCTCGACCCTCAGTAATGAAGAGCACGACGCGAGGGAAAGGTAGGTACGTAAAAAACTAGATCTGTCTAAAGTGTAAACTTAGTGTCTTTGCAAGTTGAGTCTTATGCCTACATACCCACAAAACGTTCTGGAAACCCCTCGCACTACTATCTCAAGAAACCCTAACCATAACGTAATTAATCGAAAGGGATCACGACCCTCAGTAATGAAGAGATTCAATTAAAAACTAGATCTGTCTAAAGTGTCTCACCGTTTCGAATCCCCAGCCCGCGACGCTGGTCTCCAGTCCGGGGGGCAGGTAGGTGTTCGCGGGGGGGATGTACAGGATGTTGACGGTGTCGCTGATGAAGACGGGCTGGCTCATGAACAGCAGCGCGATGTCATTGGCGCGCGTCTCCGGGTCATAATCCGGGTGCTGGATCGCGCGACGCACGTCTCTTATCTGACCGCCGCTCAGACTCTCAGAAGATCCCGCGCTGATTTTGAAGTTGGTGAGATTTGCGCCACTGTACACGAAGAATAGGATTTTTCAATCAAGCTAGTTAAAAACTGAAAGGGCGCGCTTATTGGGTAGGTAGTTCTTCGAAATTTCATTCTTCGACTGATTCATATGGGCAAAATTTAATTTCACTTTCAGCTCTGTAACACATTTTCATATGAAAATAGGTATACCCAATACCACATATTGTGAGGGAATGAGGGACTCGTTTTTATAAAGTAATTTTCAAGATTCAAACGTTCAAATATTTTGTGCCCATATGAATCAGAATTTGTTACAGATTTATCAGAAACAGAAATAAAAATGAAAAACTTTATGTATATAGATATATACAGACTTCAGTATTTCCATTTTTCTATACGAATCTATAACCCAAAAGCATCCCATGAAACTCAGATTAAAGTGTTAATAAAACAATAAAATTTTTATAAAGTTTGCATTGTAATCAGAATGCCACCTGAACCAAGCACAGATGAATCAGATATTTACCTTCGTAACACCGGAATCTAAGCCAACCAGCCTCTCATTCGTCTTTTAGCTCGTCCGTTGCACCACTGGCGCCCGGCACGGGAAGTCAAACTCTTATTACAATTACATGACCAAGTACGGTCAATCGCAGCTTACGCCACATTAATCAGTATTATACGCCGGACACTTCTTATTTACTCATTTATAAACACACTAACGTAACTAAAACTGAAACACATTTTTTTGTAAGAGGACAATTCATTGTCTTTCGATTAATAGTACATTATTGCAAAGGCCGGGAAATAGGCAATTGCAGGTCGAGTATGAGTTTGAAGGCCGAGCCGTAGGCGAGGACTTCACTAAATACGAGACAGGCAATTGCCATTTCTGGCCGAGGCATATATAGTGCTTTTCTCTAAAGAATGCAGGGAAATAAAACACACTTTTTATATTATACATTAAATTCAGTTAATATTAAAAGTTATATTAGACATATTGGGGCTGGAACATTACAACGCTCCTGCAATGTTGTATGAAACGGCGTGCTACAACATTGCAGGAGCGTTGTAATGTTCCAAATTCAAAAAACACTCCTGCAATGGATTTGATTTTCTTTGTCCGAAAATTCGATACTTCGCGTGTTCTTTTTTCGAAAATAATGACAATATTTCCATGCATGTTTGAGAAAATTATAATTAATATTGATCTATCAAAGGTTTTCCCTTTGCGACATCGACCATTTTGTTCCGGAAAATGGCAAACGGACGCGTCATATGAATCAGAAGAACAAACTTGAAATATTTTTATTTTGTACCTAGACAGCAATTATTTCAAAAGTATCATTTGTGCCAGCTAGGCATAAAGATCAACTGTACAAAAAAAAATTACATGCCGTTTTGTTAGTTGGTTACAGAAATATACACATAGAAATCTAAAATTTTGTCTCTGAAGAACTACCCATATAATATGAGACGACTGGCGTCCGTCTGCTGGCGTCCGCGCGAAAGCCGCGTGGCAAGTGCGTCTCTTTATGGAGACCACGTTGCTACCGCAAAATATTATGTTAGCTATTTATTTGGCAAATACTATTTAAAATCAAGGACCAGTTCTCTTCTCTAACAGGTCACAGGGTACAGGTCTCCTTTTGAATGAGACTGGTTTAGGAATTAGGCACACAGTCCACCGCCGCGCTGCTGGCCAAGCGCGGAAAACTTCTCGCAAGTCTCAGAAACTGTCGATGCTATTCATTGCGTAGGTACTACATTTACTTATATCAGTATCTTCTGAAGGTAATGTATTTCAGACCGTACAGATACCCAACACATAGTTTATACACTACAGCTAAAATACTAACTATAAGACAACTATACATTTTGCAAACAATAGTTCGGGTTTACCACACCATACAACAGATCGCTTCAAAATAAGCGACGTGACTATGCGGTCATAAAGACATTCCCCTGTAACACTAAATTTGCAAGCAGACAGTTCAAGACTAAAGCGCCCTATTTATATAATAAGATAAATAAAATTCTTAATATACATAACATGAAGTTTGTCGAATGTAAACAAAAATTGTAAACTATAATGAAACAGAAAACCTTCTACAATAATTACAATATTAAATAATTGTTTTTAATTACACACACATACACTTTTTAACTTACCCTCATGTAGTGCCTACCTTAAATTATTAAAAACACACTCACACGCGCACGCACCCACACACACACACACACACACACACACACACACACACACACACACACACACACACACGCACGCACACACACACACACACACGAGCACATATACACACACACACACCTTACTACCTAAATTTTTGTATTGTTTTCATTTTTTTTTTCACTATTTCGTTAGTACCTATATATAATAACGTAAGCGACGGAGGAAGAGCAGGAATCCCGAGCCACAGGTTTAATTTAACTTAAATCGGGACTCCTGATACTATTGTATACAGAATTTAGTTTGAAATAAATCATTTTCATTTTCATTTTCATCAGTGTTGCGCCCAAATTGTGTTTTTTTTTTCAACTTTCCGCTCTTTTATCTATTATCATGACAACCATTGAGTACATTATTATTTATTTACTAGCTGATGCCCGCGACTTCGTCCGCGTGGATTTAGTTTTTAAAATCCCTCGTGAACACTTTGATTTTCCGAGAAAAAGATTTGATTTTCCGATAAAAAGTAGCCTATGTCCTCAACTATAGTACCCATGCAAAAAATCACGTCGATCCTTGGCTCTGTTGTGGCGTGATTGAAGGACAAACCAACAAACAAACACACTTTCGCATTTATAATATTAGTATGATTAGAATATTAAATTGCATAGGAAAACACTGTAGCATTAAGTCCATACGATGTATTACATCCATACCTACTATGTAGTATGTAGGTATAATGATCGTTTGCCAAAATCTGGACGCTTTTGGACTTGGAGTAGTTTGACTTTGACAAAATAGGGCTATCCACGATGGCTATATACGATAAAGTACACTTGCCAGCTTAAGATGAGCCGTTCATTCAAAGTATCTTGTAGATTCCGGGGTTCAAGTTATTTGGACATTATACTGAAGATCGTGTTGTCTATAATTTCTGAACTACGAAATTGACGACCTTGAAATAATTACAGGACAATCTCTAAAGAACCTGCTTTCTAACAAAAAAAGAATGGATTAAATCTGAATACGCCTTAATGAATTACAGCGAAATACCCATTTGGACTTTCAGCCCCTCTCCCAAGGGAACCGTGCTGAATTTCGGGATAAAAAGTATCCTATATTATACCTCGTAGTATTAACTTAAATCGTGCCAAGTTTCATTTAAATCCGTCCAGTAGTTTCGGCGTGATGCGCGGCCAAGATACAGACAGACAGACAGACAGACAGACAGACAGACAGACAGACAAAAAATTAAAAAAAAATTGTTTTGGCTTCAGTATCGATTATAGAGTGCCCTCAAACAAAAATTTTCAAAATATCTTCAATGTACAGAATTGGACCTGTTACAGTTTTATTATATTACTAGCTGATGCCCGCAACTTCGTCCGCGTGGATTTAGTTTTTAAAATCCCTCGGGAACACTTTAATTTTCCGGGATAAAAGTAGCCTATGTCACTCTCCAGGTCCTCAATTATACCCATGCAAAAAATCACGTAGATCCGTGGCTCTGTTGCGGCGTGATTGAAGGACAAACCAACAATCAAACACACTTTCGCATTTATAGTATTAGTAAGTATGATTAGAATATTAAATTACATAGGAAAACACTGTAATATTACGTTCATACGATGTATTACATCCATACCTACTATGTAGTATGTAGGTATAATGATCGTTTGGAAAAATCTGACGCCTTTGGAGTAGTTTGACTTTGACAAAATAGTATCCACGATGGCTATATACGATAAATTACGCATGCCAGCTTAAGATGAGCCGTTCATTCAAAGTATCCTATAGATTCCGGGGTTCAAGTTATTTGGACCTATACTGAAGGTTGTGATGTCTATAATTTCTGAACTACGAAATTGACGACCTTGAAATAATTACAGGACAATCTCTAAAGAACCTGCTTTCTAACAAAAAAAGAATGGATTAAATCGGAATACGCCTTAATGAATTACAGCGAAATACACATTTTGACTTTCATCCCCTCTCCCAAGGGAACCGTGCTGAATTTCGGGATAAAAAGTATCCTATATTATACCTCGTAGTATTAACTTAAATCGTGCCAAGTTTCATTTAAATCCGTCCAGTAGTTTCGGCGTGATGCGCGGCCAAGATACAGACAGACAGACAGACAGACAGACAGACAGACAGACAGACAGACAGACAAAAAATTAAAAAAAAATTGTTTTGGCTTCAGTATCGATTATAGAGTGCCCTCAAACAAAAATTTTCAAAATATCTTCAATGTACAGAATTGGACCTGTTACAGTTTTATTATATTATAGATTACTTACCATTTGTACCTACCGATTATAATCATTAAATTACAAGATAATCCGCTTATTAAATTGTTTGTTTTTATCGGTTATCTTTGGACAGCGGACAAAATAATCATTTATACCTCTATCTATCAGTTATTAAAACGCATTTAGATACCTAAATGATTCAGTAGGTAGTTAAGTGCTTTTTAATGACCAACTATTAGAACACAACTTCTACTAAGTATTTGCATGTAAAGTTCGAATAAGCTGCTTGGGTCATACCTATTTAGTATCAACGAAAAACAGACAGAGAGACGGTGATTTTTCCATCACTTTTCCGTTCATACTAAATGACAGATTTACACGCAGAGTTAACTTGAAAAGTTGAAAACTAACACTAAAACCTCAGAGTGTGCCAAAAAATACGTAAGCCCTTTTTACCATACCATGCCTAAATCATCTCCTAAGTAGGAGTCCCTTTACGTAGGTAGCCCCTCAACACAATCCGCTACCCAATGTCATTTCCACCTAAAGATGTTAACTAGAGGTTCTTGAAAACGAAATTGGCAGAATGCTCACCTAAGTTTGCTTAGGTAGCCCGTAAAAGTTAGGGAACTTTGGAGAAAAACACGGTGAAAACGGGCACAAGACTTGTAGGTATATAGGTACCTACACAAAAAAAATCTGTACACTTACGTTAAGCAGAAACAGGTAGTCACCACATGCCACGAGGAGATGAGTGTGCCAACGCAGCGTTGGATGTCAATGTTGGGTCCCGGGTAGTGGTACACCAGCGCGACCACCGCGGGGAACTGTTCGATGGTGGCCGGGGACCCGCCCCACAGCCTGCTGTCAGACGACGCAGACACTGGAAGTTGAGTCACTCTTGAGATCCATAGAACCCATTGACTTATATACATATATTTTTGTCTGGTGGGAGGCTTTCGTTGGCCGTGGCTAGTTACCACGCTACCGTCAAAGACGTGCCGCCAAGCGATGTAGCGTTCCGGCACGATGGCGTGTAGAAACCGATTAGGGGTATGGGTTGAATTTTCACTGCCATACTCCTTCCAAGTTAGTCCGCTACCATCTTAGACTGCATCGTCACTATCAGGAGAGATCGCAGTCAAGGACTAACTTGTCATCGAATAAAAAAAAACATAATATACTGAGTAGGTATGGGCCGGCCCTTCCATTATGGTCGGACTATGTACGATATACCTGACATCCTGTTACCCAGTCTTCTGCTCCATCATCAGATCCTACTCCTTGATCATCATCTATCTAACAACATTGAGACCATATTCTAATGAGCCCAAACACACGTTGAGGAGTTGGGTATTCCGAAGATTACTTGATGCTGCAGCATCAGCCTAAGGTTACCATGCTTGGAAATTATCCGACGTAACAGTACACCAAACAAATCAATCGCACCAGTGGAAGCTTGTAAGACAAGTAATTCTTGTTCTATAGTACCTATAGTAGAACTATCACTATTCAATCAAGTAGCTGAAATGAGCTGATGATCTTCAAACGCCTGAGCAGATTTTCACAAATTATATCTATAAGATACCTACACCTCGATTAATACCCAACCCAAAGCGTTCAATAAACCCCATTCCATTCGGGAGGCTGCTACGAGGGACCAGACATAAGTAGGTACACAAAAACACATACACGGATACATTAGAATATACACAAGTCAAACTTATAACACCCGACAAAAAAGAGTTTTTGTCGGGGGTTACAAATGTAATCATTTCTTTGGTGCGATTTCTTCTTGAAAACACCGGACTTGCATAAGAATTAAGAACACCGTCGGAGGGAGACAGAAGTTGACCTCAGTCATCACACCTTAAAGCGCAGTGTGCAGCAAGGTGGTAAGACCATAATCAAACGATTCTCAGGGAGCCGTTGCTGAATAAGTACAAGCGGCGCAAGAACAAGAACTGAGGAAGGCCCTACAAGAAAGATGGATGGGAAGGGATGGATTCTATGGATGACGAAGAAGACGTCAGCTACAGACTTACCTACATCTATATCGTACCTAAGTACTCATAAAGTACCTACTCACCAGCACAGAATAAGGCCAAGGCCAGGC
Organism: Oeneis ivallda; assembly: GCA_029955525.1. Lineage (NCBI taxonomy): Eukaryota > Metazoa > Arthropoda > Insecta > Lepidoptera > Nymphalidae > Oeneis > Oeneis ivallda. Next base: position 3,842,114 of record JARPMR010000027.1, on the reverse strand, counting down.
AAAGTCCTTTAGCAACCATCTTCGTCGGATTGACACAGTGTAACAAGACGGTCCAAGTGAGGCCATTGCTTTTATATTTTCGATATTAGGTCCTATTGGGGCGTAATATCTTAACTTTTAATTGATCCTAGTTTGATATACAGGGTGTTAAAAAGGTTTTGAGGTGCTTCTTCTTCTTCTTTGTTAACCGACAGACGTCCACTGCTAGATAAAGGTCTCTTGCATGGACTTCCACAGGCCTCGGTCTTGCGCCGCCTGAATCCAGCGGCTCCCTGCTACTCGTTTGATGTCGTCGGTCCAACTAATGGGGGTTCTGCCAACACTGCGCTTCCCGGTGCGGGGTCGCCACTCCAGCACCTTGGGACCCCAACGACCATCAGCTCTTCGAACTATGTGCCCCGCAAGTTTTCCACTTCAGTTTCGCAACTCGCTGCTATGTCGGTGACTTTGGTTCTCCTACGGATCGCCTCGGATCGCGATCGATCGGATCTCGCAAGGATACTCCGAGCATTGCTCTAAGTGACCCTGACCCTTCTTATGAGGCCCACATGTTAGCGACCATGTCTCGACGAACGAGGCAAGCGCGGCGAATTGCATTTTTGTCTTCGTCTACTCCAGAAGGAGGAGAAACACATTTACAGAGAAGGATCAGAGAAAAGAGAAATTTAGGTTTCGATGACTGATTGTATTCGTATTCGATGAAATTTGCGTCAAAGGAAAATGAAACACAATAGCATTGAATTAGAGATCAATTTGTGTATGTATTTTTATATGTTTAAGTATACGATACGCTCCAAATTAAAATCAGTAGTACCTACTGAATTTGCGACTCTAACGTAATAACCATTAAGGTTAATTTTACTTTGACGCTAATGTCATCGAATACGAATACGATCAATCGAATTAAATCTTGTATCCACTAACCCTACACGTAGGGAATCAAAAGGCGCCCCGGGAAACACGCCCAGTATCGCGCACCACCGCGATTCGACCCATATTAATTAACCGAGAAGTTGATGGGGCCATGGGAGAAGGAGGGTTGTAGTCATTTCACAACTCACAGCACAGATACATAAATACGCTACCTGAATGACCAGAATTATTTCTCTGGTTAGAAGTATAGGTATATAAGGAACACAACCTTGGTTTGGTTGTGTTTTCAATGAGTATATGAACCACCCTGTACGAGGAACAGAAAAGCTTACGGTGATAACCCAGTGTGAATAATCGTGCACGTAGGTAGGTACGGATTATATTTGATAAGTCATAAATTCATAATTTATCAAATATCAATCCCTTGATAACTTGGTCAGGAACTAGAACAAAAATTATATTCAATTAATAATGTAATATAAGTGATGTAATCCGTAACAATGATTTATTTCCGCCCTATACACTTTAGCGACACATTATTTTATTAGGTACGTTTATTTTTAGGTAATAATAAATCAAACAAATCAAATTCAAAATTATTTATTTCACGCAGGTCAACTCTGGCTCCTATTTATAATAGTCAAGAATCATTCGAGTCAAATCTCGATTTTCAAAGCAGACAATTCATTTGTATTTTGGCGCTGCGTAGTTAGAACCACAGGTTATGCTCTGTGGTTTAATTGTCGTCACTCGTCTGTCACCGGCATAAAAAGTTGCCATATACGTTTTAAAATTTGCCTATTTATTTGTTGAATATCTATGAATTTTTATTGTCTTTCTTTTTTAGGCTGAAACCACATCTGTGGGCATCGATTCGCATTATGTCCATACAAAACTGTCATTTTGACTAAATGAAAGATGATAGTTTTGTATGGACAAAATGCGGATCGATGCTCACAGATGTTGTTTCAGCCTTAATGTTAAAATAGGTAAGTTAATACAATGAAAATATTACGACTTTTCATGTAAATAGCAATAACCCATTTCTTTAAAGATAGGTAGAAATCTGACGCTTCAGTTCAAACTTCGATCATATTTATTTCATTGAAACCAACCTGTACCTTTTATGATTAGTCAAGATCACTGCTTCGGAAACATCATGCGTCGGAATAACAGTAATGTTAAATCAATCGATGGCAAAAATCGTTTTTGGTATAGGTAGGTACTAGATGAGTGTATAGTATAGTAGGTACTAGTGTGTGTGTGTGTGTGTAGAATACACACATTAATATGGTGACCTTGACCATGTGGTCAACTGGTAGCAGTATGCACTGCTACCAGTTGCAGTGTGGTCTGCGAACTACCTAACTCCTTAGCAATTTACAGAAGATGCAGGGTACGTTTTGCGTTCATTGGCTTAAAGACCGTGATTAGGTACCCTAGGGTCATGAGAAGGTCACATCAGCTCTTTTAAACGTAAACCCACTGAGTTTGCTCTCATTGGTTTGGTGGGCTAGTAGTTGCTAGACAATGGCATGTACAGTGTACACAACACAAGTACTTTTTGTTTACAACTAACGTACCACACGAGGACTGTAAATAAATAAATAAATAATTCAGCCAGAATAATTAATAATATAATATGGCTACATTATTTAAAACAAAAACAAAAACAAAAACAATTAGGCTGGAATCACATCTGTGCGCATCGAATTTGCATTTTGTACACAAATAAAAGTGTCATTTTGTATGGAGTTGTGTACGCATCTCAAAGCCGAATGGATTGGCACGACTCCATACAAAATGACACGTCTTTTATATTATGGACAAAATGCGAATCGATGCGCACAGATGTGATTCCAGCCTAAATACTAGGACAAGAAGGCACCTGAAAGATTTCTAAAGAACCGAAAAAAAAATACAATCATTGATCCCCTGGAAAACCAGACGCTCACCAAACATCCTTTAAGGCTGAATAGGGTTCTTCCTCAGCTTTGTATTGTAAAATGATCTTCAAGTTTTTACCCTTGAAAGTGCATTTTCCAAGCTTTATTGGAAAACGAAATTTGAGTATGGTATCCCCATGCAGTAGCGCGCCTTCTATCGAGAGAGGAGTGTGTTTTCGTGGTGTTTTGTTTTGACTGTTTTCCAATTTTTGTGTCGCTGGAAGTTTTATGTTTGTATGTTTTCGCCGAATTCTCGTGGTTAATCCGTGTAATTATCTTGTGTAGACATTATTGTGATTATGTGTTATCATCTTACGTGTGCCGGAACCTTGTGATAAGGGTAAGCTACCTAATCGTTTATTCTGTTCATTTACGCATACTGTACACATGTCAGCGGTGATTCTCTCAGCATAATATTACCTTTGTTGAGATGTTAATTCCCATTAGAATATGTTTAATATTAAATTTCACGAATGCACTGCTTTTATTGTATCACAGATCCCGTCTCACGTCCTATCTGCATGTATTAAATTACCAAAAAAAACTTTGTTTTCAATGACATTGATATAACTGTGTGATACAGTAGTGAAACTATGTAGGTAAGTTTTACTTTATCAGTTAGTTTGATACCGGTTCTAAATATTTAACTAAATCTACTAAGAGTCTTATTAGAACCAACATTATACCACATAAACGCTGTAACATCACAGAGCAGAGGAGACTTCAGTTTTCTTATCATAAGATTTTCCTTTCTTAAAAATTTACCTGAAAATCGTAGTAGGTAAATAATAAAACATCTAATTTTAGTTACATAAGTATTTATTTATTTAATTAGTAATATAAGCAGGTAAAACCTACATCATCAGCAACTCTTCAGCATATAGTTGAGCATCTGGAGAGTGACATAGACTACTTTTTATCCTGGAAAATCAAAGAGTCCTCGCAGGATATTTGAAAACAAAACCCACGCAGACAAAGTTGTGGGCTAGCTAGCAGCTAGTGCTTGTATGTCACAAGTTTCATAAATATGCAGGTTTCTTGTAAGATAGTATAATATTAAGAATTTAGTGATAAGGCCACCCTAGCACATATTAGTACAAAAGAGTTTCCTAGTAACTACTTAATGCTACTTATATTTATTCATCAAATTCAATTAGTAACATTCCAATTAACAAAATTCTCTGTTTAAAATTAATGAGGAAATAGCATGTACAGAACATATTAGTAACAAGATAAGTAAGTAGATAAACTTACCCACACTAACAGTATATACAGTGAGCCGGTATAAATTTTCAGTCATGCAGAATCGAAAACTCTTTGTGGGAATTATTCTACTAAGTTAATAAGTATTTTACAATTATACAATTAAATTAAGCTTGGTATGTGTTAATTAAAAAAGCTGAAAAAATGTTTAAAAAAAGATTTTTTTTTAAATTTTTGAATGCAAAAATGTATTGCCATCATCATTCATCGCTGATATTGATTGTTTGATGGGCGATGACAGTAATACATTTTTGCATTAAATAAAAAAAAAATTTTTAAACATTTTTTCAGCTATTTAAATTAACACATACCAAGCTTAATTTAATCTTATTTGTAAACTACTTATTCCCATAAAGAGTTTTCGATTCCATATGACGGAAATTTTAGTGTTACCCTCTCCCTGACAGGATATTTTGCTCCTGAAATAACCCTTCTTCTTCTTCTTGAGGTGCCATCTCCTACCGGAGGTTGGCTATCATATTGGCTATTCGGACCTTACACACAACTGCGCGGAATAACGATCGAGTACTCAGTCCAAACCATGTCCGGAGATTCTTGAGCCAAGAGGTCCGTCTTCTCCCAGGGGGTCTCCTACCTTGTATCTTCCCCTGTATTATGAGTTGGAGCAACTTGTATTTATCGCCACGCATTATATGTCCCAGATATTGCAGTTTTCGTTGCTTTATTGTGTTTAAAACTTCTGCCCCTTTGTTGACCATCTGCAAAACCTTTTCGTTGGAAACTCTATCCGTCCATGATATTCTCAGAATTCTTCTATACACCCACATTTCAAATGCCTCTAACCGATTGCTCATATTTTGAGTTAAGGTCCATGATTCGACACCGTACAGAAGAACAGAAAAAACATAGCATCGTGCCAAACGCACCCTGGTAGAGATCTTTAAGGATCGGTTGCAGAGTAAGTGGCGCAACTTCATAAATGCGTTGCGTGCCTGCTCTATCCGGCACTTAATTTCTACGCTATGATCATTTTGGTCATTCACAATGCATCCCAAGTACTTGTACGCGTTGACTGAAATAACCCTGAAAAACATAAACTGCTGAAGGATTGTCAAAAATGATTGCCACAGCATGTAAGAAAGAATCTCAATAAGAGCTCTTCACAAAAACCATTTTACAACTTATAAAATATAAATTATCAATAAATCAGCACCTAAATGCCATTCTTATGCCGATTTTCACTAACATTCCCTAACTTTTACGGGCTACCTAAGCTAAGTTAGGTGATGCTTTCTGTCAATTTCATTTTCACAAACCTTTAGGGGACAGCTAAAGGGAAATGATATTGGGTAAGGGATTGTACTTAGGGGCTACCTGCTTAAACTGACTCCTACTTAGGGGATGATTTAGGTATGGTGTGTGAAAACGGGCATTATACTTCCATTCTACTACTTACTAAGTACTTGGGAATGGGGAAGGTCAACCCACTGTGATACAGTTTTGACTAGTTTAGGAGTTGACCTGCCTTTTTCTTATAGGTACCATATTTTTCTTATAATATATCTATAATATAATAAAACTGTAACAGGTCCAATTCTGTACATTGAAGATATTTTGAAAATTTTTGTTTGAGGGCACTCTATAATCGATACTGAAGCCAAAACAATTTTTTTTTAATTTTTTGTCTGTCTGTCTGTCTGTCTGTCTGTCTGTATCTTGGCCGCGCATCACGCCGAAACTACTGAACGGATTTAAATGAAACTTGGCACGATTTAAGTTAATACTACGAGGTATAATATAGGATACTTTTTATCCCGAAATTCAGCACGGTTCCCTTGGGAGAGGGGATGAAAGTCAAAATGTGTATTTCGCTGTAATTCATTAAGGCGTATTCCGATTTCGTTCATTCTTTTTTTGTTAGAAAGGAGGTCTTTAAAGATTGTCCTGTAATTATTTCAACGTCGTCGGTTTAGTAGTTCAGAAATTATAGTCATCACAATCCTCAGTATAAGGTCCAAGTAACTTGAACCCCGGAATGCATAGGAAACTTTGAATGTACGGGCCATCTTAAGCTGGCATGCACACCTTATCGTATAGCGCATCTTGGATAGGCTTATTTTGTCAAAATTAAACTACTCCAAAGTAGTCCAAAGGCGTCGGTAGCCAAACGATCATTATACATAGTAGGTATGGATGTAAATTGTAATACATCGTATGGACGTACCTAATACAGTATTTTCGTATGCAATTTAATACTAAATCATACTAATATTATAAATGCGAAAATGTGTTTGTTTGTTGGTTTGTCCTTCAATCACGCCGCAACAGAACCACGGATCGCTGTGATTTTTTGGATGGGTATAGTTGAGGACCTGGAGAGTGACATAGGGTACTTTTTATCCCGGAAAATCAGAGTTCCTGAGGGATTTTAAAAACTAAATCCACGCATACGAAGTTGCGGGCATCAGCTAGTGTACAATAAATATGTAACTACTGTAATTGTAAGGCATCAAATGAATAAAGTTATTATTCATCAAACTGAATCCAATGATCAGTGTAACAATCGCAACAACCTCTAATTGGCTCCCACTATTGGTTAAAATGCATTGATGCAGCAGAACACCATAAATTCAGCCAATCAGAGGTCATTGCGATCTACATTTGGCTACATTTTATCCCAGAAATTTAAAGGGTTCCCGCGAGAGTCAAAAAACCTCAATTCACGCGGACGAAGTCGCGGGTATCATCTAGTTACAAATATTTCTGAGAGTTAAGGTGGATTATACGGGTCTGCCCGCGAAATTCAAATTTAATTTGGTTTTTCGCAATTTGTAAACTAATACGACAAAGTAGGTATATCTATGGCATTCTAATTGCGCCAGTAGCAGTATCATCTTCACAGGTTTATATAAGTAAAAATCTTTACTTGAAAGTGTTCAGTTTAAGAAATTAGTCAGAATATCGACCAATTTGTGTGTAGACTCACGTCCAACTCGATATTCTGACTAATTTCTTAAACTGGACACTTTCAAGTAAAGATTTTTATATAAACCTGTGAAGATGACACTGCCATTGGCGCAATTAGAATGCCATAAGCCTACTTTGTCGTATTAGTTTACAAATTGCGAAAAACCACATTCAATTTGAATTTCGCGGGCAGACCCGTATAATCCACCTTAATGCAAATAAAATAAAAGTATGCAATTCAAATGATTGACCTAATTATTATGTTAAAAAGTAATAAATCTATCTTCCCGCATTAACCGAACCAAATGTTTGTGTTGCATTTCAATTAACATCCAGCGCTTGGGTTGTAATTGCGCTAACTGGCACTTGGCAGTCGGCGCTCGGCACTAATTAATTGATTTGCTATTAACATTGGTGTAGAATGTAGATAGTAGTGCTCTGTTTACATTACTCTGACTGACGCGAACGAAGAATAAATAAATAAAAACTTATAAATGCGAAAGTATGTTTCTTTGTCCTTCAATCACGCCGCAACAGGGCTACAGATCGACGTGATTTTTGACATGGGTATAGTTGATGACCTGGAGAGTGACAAAGGGTACTTTCTATGCCGGAAAATAAAAGATTTTCCGAGGGATTTTAAAAACTGAATCCACCCGGACGTCGCGGGCTTTACCTAGTAGGTCAATAAATGCGAAAGTGTCTGTTGATTTGTCCTTATATCACGCAGCAACATGACGTAATTTTTTGCGTGTTTATAGTTGAGGACTTGGAGAGTGGCATAGGCTGCCTTTTATCCTGGAAAAAAAGAGGGTTCCCGCGGGATTTTTGAATACGTAACTCTACGAGGACGAAGTCGCACACAAAAGCTAGTAATACTTATGATTATGTCCTGCTGACTGAGTTTCGGCCACGGAGGCAGAAACTAGCCAACTACACAAGAGATATTATAGGGTCTATTCCCTCACTCTCATAGTCCGATAAGACTGCAATCCGACACGACAGCATCAGCAGATATCTGTATCTGAGCTCAGGCTCCCTCACTCTCACTATGTGAGTGAGCCTGAGCTGTCAAAAAGAAAATAGACGGTTGGACAGGGTATAAGCTACCAACCCTAAATGTATGACAAAACTAAGTAAGTTATGGAACTTTCCAAGTACAATTACCAAGTTACGTAAGTGCGACATCTTAAAAAATTCACGACCTTATGACATCAGAATTAATAAGCGGCGCGTTTCGAAATTTGATAAAACAAAATTGCAACCTACGTTCTTACCTAGTAAAGGCTTTTACATCTCTCATATTCGGTAAGTAGGTCCTTATTACCCCCAAATGGGGCTTGTAAGTGACCAATTAGCGCTCTAGGGTAATAATGTAGCTAGAAAAGCCCTAGGGCGGTAAGCAATTAAAAAAAAGCTCTTCACTCTTTCAAAAAGTTCGCGTACATCTATGACAAAAGAGGTCGCTTCGCTATTCAGCCTTGTCTTTGTATGAGTATAATAGTCATCAATTTTAAATATCGAACGGCGAAGCTCAATTTCGTTCTTGGAAAAAAAAAATTAAAAAAAAAGATGAAAAAAGGCAGTAATAGAAAACTTTTACTTTAAATATTGTTTGCTTTTGGGATTTTTTTATAATTACATGCTAATTAGGAAAAAACATGAGTTCTGCAAGTGATGAAGATATAAGCTGCACTCCCGATTCAATGAAAATGGAAGCTGAAGCAGCAATTAACAATATTTTGCCTGAAAGTTCTAAGGAGGGATATTTGAAAACTTACGACGAGTTCATGAAGTGGCGAAAAGAAAAACGAGTAAAGTCTTTATCTGAGACTGTATTCTTAACATACTTTAGTGAGCTATCAAAAAAGCTGCAGCCATCTAGTTTGTGGTGCATTTTTTCAATGTTAAAAGCAACTATGAGTACTAAACACGACATCAATATCAAGAACTTTTCAAAATTTAAAATGTTTTATTCTTGTAGTGCCGGTTTTTTCTACTTACCTCACAATCGAGATGTAAAGCAGAGTAGTTAGCTCGGGTGTAAACATCAATTGCACCCTCGAACTATAGGCGCCCTCGCTGCGCTCGTGCGCCTAAATATCTCGGGCTGCAATTGATGCCTTACAGCCCTTGGCTACTAATCTACTATTTAGGATTCCGTACCTAAAGGGAGCTTATTACTAAGCCTCCGCTGTCACTCCGTCCGTCCGTCTGTCAGCGGGCTATATCTCATGAACTTTAATAATTAGATACTTGAAACTTTCACATAATGTGTGTTTATAACAACAACACTAATAAAGGTAAACTCTAAATAGCGGTAACCAGAGCCAGGGATAAGTTAAGAAATATTATAGCTATTCTTCTCTTCTTCTTTATCAACCGATATACTTACGTCTACTGTTCAACAAAGGTCTCTTACAAAGACTTCCACAGGCCTCGGTTTTGTGCCGTCTGCATCCAGCGGCTGCGACTTGTTTGATGTCGTTGGTCCACCCAGTGGGCGGTCTGCCAACACTGCGCTTCCCGGTGCGGGAAGTTTTAACTGTTACATTAGAATGAAGGAATGAAGGTGCATGATATAATAATTCTATTCTAGGCAAGCGCGTTTCATCTTAAGCTGCATACTCACTCACCATCATGTATCAAGCGCTAGAGTATAAAGTTAAGAGGAAAATATCCAATCAATCTACACATGCAGTCTGTTTGTACAACAATTAATTCCAAGTGACTATTATTGCATGGTTAGCGCTACATTGCTGTGCGGTGCGGTGCGACCTTGTCTGTAATTTTCTTGTACCGCTTAATAATAATTAATTACGTATAGTATGCACTAGTTAATAATTAAAACAAGTTCAGTAAGTCTCAAGGACTGAAACAAAACTTCTTAAGGCTGTGTACAGTATAGACGTGCGATCTAGTTGGCAGCGCAGCAGTGATAGCCTCTCCTATTCAAGGGGTCGCAGGTTCGATCCCGGGCACGCACCTCTGGCTTTTCTAAGTTATTTGCGTTTAAGAAATTAAATCACAAGTTCCAACGTCGAAGGAAAACATTGTGAGGAAACCTGAGGGTTCTTTATAATGTTCTCAAAGGTGTGTGAAGACTGCCAATTTGCATTGGGCCAGCGTGGTGGACTATTGCCTTCTCTGAGAGAAGACCTGCGCTCAGTAGTGAGCCGTTGATGGGTTGCTGATGATGATGCACTAGTTAATAACTAGTTCAGTAAGTCTCAAGGACCGAAAAAAAACTACTGACCCGCCAAGTCCGTACCGTGCGATAAGGAACTTCGTTCCAATAAGATAAATTCGTTGACGAGGCTCAGCGTGTCCGGAGTCGCATTATGAGCGGACAATAGCCTCCTTGGGATGACGCCGTGAAGGTCTCGAGGTGCGATTGTGTTTCAAGTAGTTACGCTCCGTGGACGCTACGTTTTGAGGCTTTATACCGGCCGCATATTATCAAACATTGTCTGTCAGAAATTTTTCTGTTTCGCGCGTCAAGTGTCAGAGAGTATCAGAATGGCGCGTACAACATCATCATCATCATCCGTACTGAATACGGTTGGGTACTGCCAAACGATTTAGCGTTCCTACCTAGGTAACGATGGTGTGTAGAGCCGATTAGGCATATGGGTATAATTTACACTGCCCTTCCAAATTAGCCCTCTATCTCTGGATATAGGTCTCTTACATAACTTCCACATACCTGGATCTTGCGCCGCATGTATCCAGCGGCTCCTTGTGACTCGTCTGATTTCATCGATGGAGGGTCTGTTAACACTGCGTTTTCAAAGTTTCAAGGTGCAATATAGGTGCGTAGTAAAAATCCGACCAAGTCGCACGAAACGATATAGTTTTACGTTTCTGAAACGAACCGCCAAGGTGTGGAGCACCCAGCCAGCATCCGTGTTTCCTGCCACCTATAATTTGAGTACCTTCAAGGCAAGAGTGAATAGGCATCTTCTGGGCAAGCGCGCTCCAACCTGGACCTCATCAATGCTTCCCAGCGTTGATTGTCGCCAAGAGCAAGCCTCCCCAAGCAAGGGAGAGATAAAATATACATTTTTTTTAAAGATAGGTCTTTAAAAAAAAATGTATATTTTATCTCTCCCTCTCTCTCTCGCTCTCGCTTGCACGCTCAGGCTCAGTTGGAACGTGACACTTTTTCGTGCGTGCAGCCGGTGTTCATCGATTTAAGTATAAGACGTTATCACGTCAAAAAGTACGTTTATAGTAGTTTATGCACTGTCATATAATGAAGGGTATTAAAACACGAGTGTGAGTTTATGAAACGAGCGCAGCGAGTTTCATAATAGTAACGAGTGTTTTAATACCCGTGTTATATGCAGTTGCATACACTACTTTATCTTCACTAATGCAATTTATCAAACAACAAGAGTAAAAGCTGACAATAGTTTATTTATAATAATTGTTCAAATTTTGGATGGTACAATTTTGAAAGTTAATGTTAATTATTGATCCAGCAGCTGTAGCGGCCGCGGGGCAAGCAGTAGAGCTCGTAGACGGAGTCGGAATATTTATAATTACTTCATTCGTCTTGTTTTCTATACTGTTCAAGATCGTATTTGAGACTTGAATTTTATTCATTAAAGACTCATCAATGTCGCGTACGTGTATTGTCACAGTGAACTTGCCGCCATTAAAATCTAACCAATGAGAGCGCAGCTGCGCGCGCAGGGCCAATCAGGAGCGAGCGCGCGCTGTTCGTTTTTTATTTAATTGGCACAAGATCTTACCAAAGAGTTTTGTGTATGTAAGTTTAGTAGTTTCGACGAAGTTTTCACGTATAACCCAACTGTTTTCAAAAGCCAGCCTAATATCAAAATTTTATACAACTTGTATGAGGATTTTGACATAAGGCTCGCCAGGTTAATTGGTCGCGTTTTATTGATGTTATAATGAGATTTTACGATATCGATGTGGATATTATACCATCATGTGAAATTGCTTAAATTGAGTGTTTTGTTATCTGCGCTATAACAGTAGTAATTATAAGTCAAGTATTGGAAACAAAAGTAGAATGTTATAACATTAGTGTAGATAAAGTAACTAACTATCCACAGTGAGGACAGAAGGATGTTTTTATCATACGCTCATAGAGAGAAAAGGTTATACAAGGTCTCGCGCTCAAGAAACTGACTTGTGCAATTTATTTGCTTTACTCATTTGATAATAATATAGTTACAGAATCCTTGGCTGTTTTTGAATTAATTGAATTATCCATACATACCTACAATAAAAATAATTTAAAACAACTATCCACAGTGACGACGAACATACTTAACCAATGGTCGATTCATTTAACTGCGGGCGAAGATGTTCTGGGTTCGATTCCAGAGTCAGACCAAAAACATGCATTGGGTTTTTCTGACAAGAAATTCTCAGTACCAGCTCAGACTCCAGAGCAGCTACCTAATTAAGTTAAGTATATGTGTCACCCCCGTGTCTCCGGGTGCACGTAAAGATGCTGCGCCTGATCTCTTTTCGGTCGTCTCGTACCATCAGACTGATAGTGACAGCACCACATGCACCCATGTTTGCGCACACATTTATGCACTATAATATCTCCCGGGACCGGATTCGGGAGGACATTATTTTACGAACGCGCTAATCTCAGGTCCGATTTGAAAAATTCTTAGATACTTAGCCCATTTATCGAGGAAGGCTATATATATCATCACGCTAAGACCAATACTAGCGGAGCACCAATGAAGAATGTTTCAAAATCGGGATTTTTTCCATTTGAGAGCTTCCGCTGCGTGCGCTGCGTAAACGGTTAAACTTTCGCAAAATAATCATGTATGACAGAATTGTTCCCTTTCAAACTTTGAGTATATAGTTATATACTCAAAGCTTTCAAAAGTTCTAAAAAAAGTCCGCGACAGCATATATGTGTATCTTTTAAGGTTGGCTCACTATAACCTTTTTTATGCCAACCAAATTTGTTCTAAAATAATGCATTATTTGCGAAGGTGTTTCTACTGTGGTGAAGGTGAAATTAAAACTATTCCACGCGGACGAAGTCGCGGGCAGAAGCTAGTTAAGTATAAGTACGTATATTTAAATCGGCGCTAAACCTTTGATATAAAACGTAAAGCATTAATCCACGTATGGATAACGCTCTGAAACTTGTTATTACAGAGGGCTTATTTGGGTAAGGAGCCCGACTGGCTGTGTCCTATAGATACTTAATCATTTCTCTACTCCATAGAACAAGGATACGCTTTGAAAAGCTGTAACTTTTCTTTGAGCTATACACTTGTCATTAGGAGATTATTGACCTTTATAAGCAACTTAGTACCTCAATGCGTTTCTAAGAAAAAAGAGCTTTGACACACGGATAGACAGACGGAGTGATTCTATAAGAGTTGCGTTTTTTTTCCGGAACCGTAAAAATTGATTATTTAAAATTGATACATAAAGTAAAGCTATTACTATACGTCATAAGTGCATATTATATACGCCATAATTATATGTATTACAAGCAATTAAATATTTTTCCATTCATGCCATGCCATTCGCTGTAACGGCGAAGGAAAACATCAACTTGAGGGAAGTTTCCCTCAAGATGCATGGATACAGTTGTATGCTAGGGAGTCCTCCACAGGGTTCTTAAACGTGTGTGAAGTCTACCATTCCGTACTGGGTCAGCATGATAGACTATTAGCTTAAACTCAGCTCATTTGAAAAGAGACATTTTTTTCCCAGTTAGGCTTGCCCATGACGACAATCAATACTGTTTTCTACTGTTATCAATACTGTTGTTTTAACTGTGTTTAATTCCTCGACTGCGCCTCAAGAGGGTCCGAAAGACATTTGTGGGAATGGGCGTGACGTTCTATAATAAAATTCCACAGTCGATCTTGGACTTGCCTTTACACAAGTTTAAGAAATCGATTAAAACTACGCTCATGAAAAAAGCATATTATACGATTGAAGACTATATAAATGACAAAAAAGCGTGGATGTAATTCGTTCCAGCGATTCATGAGACAGTAGGTAATGATTAACCTGTATAATTGTATATCAAAATAATTCTATTCTATTCAGTTTCCACTTTATTTGTGTACAAGTCATATTTTAAAATGAGTATTTGATTTGAATATTAGTTTCAATTCGATGCCTTAAGATGGGTAGCCTAAGTGTGTCACACTCTCTTTAACATTTCTGCGGTGGTGTCGTGTGATGCGGGTTGTTGCGTTCCCTAAAATATGGTTGAGCGAAGCAATGGCTGGGTCATGCGTCATGCTCGTGAACGGGTGCCACCAGCGGCAATGGGGCTACTTTCTGTCTGCCCGTCTTGACATGTGTTGAATTATAATTAGAAATAATTACGTATGCTTTTGTGGACCTTTCCCTCATTGTGGAAACTCTGCATACATAGAATATCTATTAAGTATATTGTAAAAGTATTTTGAAAAGAGCAACTGCCGAGTTTCTTGCTGGTTCTTCTCGGCAGGAACGGCATTCCGAACCAGTGGTAGACTCATTGACGATTCAAAAGTACTTGTAAAAGTTTATTTGAATAAAAAACATTTCTATTCTATTCTATTCTATTCTATTCTATTCTATTCTACTGGAAAGTGATGAGGTCTAGGTTGGAGCGCGCTTGCCAACAAAATGCCTGTTCACTCTTGCCTTGAAGGTACTGAGGTTATACGTGGCCGGAAACACAGATGTTGGAAGTGCGTTCCATGCCTTAGCGGTTCGTTTCAGAAACGTTGAACTAAAGCTTTTCGTGCGAGTAGGTTGGATTTCAACCACGTAAGTGTGCCAACTGCCAACGCTCACGGTTTCCCGAAGTTCGACATGAGCTCCTTAGTAGGAGAGCGATGAATAGAATAGAAATGTTTTTTATTCAAATAAACTTTTTTACAAGTGCTTTTGAATCGTCGATGAGTCTACCACGCACTGGTTCGGAATGCCGTTCCTGCCGAGAAGAACCAGCAAGAAACTCGGCACTTTGCTCTTTTCAAAATACTTTTACAATATACTTAATAGATATTATTCTATGTATGCAGAGTTTCCACAATGAGGGGAAGTTCCACAAAAGCATACGTAATTATTTCTAATTATAATTCAACACATGTTAAGACGGGCAGACAGAAAGTAGCCCCATTCCCGCCGGCGGCACCCGTTCACTAGCATGACGCATGACCCAGCCATTGCTTCGCTCAACCATAATTATTTGATATTACGATGCGGTTCTTGGCATTACACAGCCTCAGAGCAGTTTGTTATGTTTTAAAGGCCGCCAGGAAGCGGCGCAGTCCCTCACGGGGTTCGAAATGTTTACTTTATGTATTGTTTAAACATCAGAAATGAGTGACAGAAACGTAGGATATACGTGAAGAAGTGAAAACAAACATTAAACACTTCAGACAAAAGCAAGGCTGTTCCAGTCATCACTCATTGCGGATTTTTCATGCGGATCATGAAAACTTTAGGTTTTTCTCAGTATAACTCGCTGCTCCGTGTGAAAAGTGTGTGATGGTTTTAAAAAAGTGTAGTTTTCCTTTCCGTAAATGTAGAGATACTTTGAAAAAAGTTTAGATCGCAGTTTTTTTTTATTTTAGTAGTTCGAGGATTGGCCTTTGGGTCGACAGTGGCCGTAGTGTAAATTGTGCAACACACTCAGGCGCCATTGCAGACATAGTATACTTATGTGGTTTCGATCCCGCCGGCTCCGCAATTTTTAGGGTTCCGTACCAAAATGGTAAAAATGGAACCCTTATGGTGAGACTTTCTCCGTCCGTCCGTCCGTCTGTCACAGTCGATTATTTTAGTAACTGTTAAAGCTATCGACATGAAATGTGAAATAGTTGTATATAATAGTGACCCAACATCATTGGAATAAAAAAAAATTAAAATTATTTTAGTTTCATTAAAATGGGGGAAATCGGGGGTTTGAAATTTCAAAGTAAGATAACGAGTGGGTATAGTTAACTGCCAACCCTCAAACTAGCATAGTTTTTTTGATATCTATATATATAAAAGAAAGTGGTGTTAGTTACACTATTTATAACTCAAGAACGGATGAACCGATTTGGCTCAAAATTGGTGGAGAGGTAGCTTAGAACCAGGAGACGGACATAGGATACTTTTTATCCCGTTCGACCGCGTTTCCGTCAAGTCAATATAAAAGTAAAACCTGGTATAACAAAAATGCATCTGACATGGAATAAAAAAACGAAAATGACAGTGGAAGAACAAAACGTAAATGACAGCTAAACGTAATTTTGTATTTGGTTAATTATGGTAAAAACAATTATAAAAATTATAGTTTAACGTAATTGATAATATCATCAGTAATATGTTTTCTCTTTGAATCATCATTAACAATGCCGCGAGCAAGACGATCAAATGTTTCCTGCTACAAAGCTACGGATTGACGTGATTTATTGGATAGGTATGGTTGAGAACCTGGAGGGTGACAAAGATTTCCCGCGGGATGTTATGAACTAAATCCACGCAGACGAAGTCGCGGGCATCAGCTAGTTAACAATAAACCGCTACAAACAAAATTAACGATTAATAAAAACAAAAAAATAATATTATCGTTTTACTTTTACTTCTGGAGTACGGAACCCTCGGGGAGCGAGTCCAACTCGCACTTGACCGTGTTTTTGATATGTTATTCAGATTCAGAATTCAATAATGGAACATTTCAAAATATATAAATATATACCGTTTCGAGTAATTGAGGGTCAAAGTTTATGGAAACCTCGAGTTTATAAGTAAAATCAAAATTTTGCTACCAGATTATTTCGTTTCGTTTCGTAGAACCAGACTTGTACCGTTAGTGTTTCGGAAAGATTATTAATTTTCCGATCATTTTGGATACTTAAGTTGGATTTATACGGGTCTGCCCGCGAAATTCAAATTTAATTTGGTTTTTCGCAATTTGTAAACTAATACACAGACAAACAGTACAGACCGCCCTCTTTTAAAAATATAGAACCATTTTTAGACTCATTAAATAAATTGCTATCCCAACATACAAGTTATAAAACTGTCGTTTTGATGGGTGATATAAACATTAACATTGCAGATCAGCAAACTATCAGTAGAGATACAACAGAATATATGAATCTTCTGGCATCGCATGGATTATTACCTGCACATAACTTACCGACACGACAAAATAATTGCTTAGATCATAGTTTTATTAGAACTAAAAATGCTTCCTCAACTATTGTTGTAATGCAACAATTACTGATCACTTTTGTGTAATGTCATCAATACCGAGAAAAACACTTAAACCTAAAAAGCCAATCATAGAAAGAACAAAAACTGATTTTAATGCAGTAATTGATGAACTAAACTAGCGGCACGCTATGATGGCCGGTTTGACACATTACAATAGTGATGTGGAATGTCAATTTATTCTCGAACAAAAAACAATTAAGTTTTGTTTTTGTACCTGATTAAATAGGTTTAATAAAACAAAAATGTATATGTTTATTTAATTTATTTGAACGAACTGAATATTTGAATGAAAATGAATATACATACTTTATATGCACACAAGAAACATATGAATACAAAAGATACCAAAAAGGTGCCACAAAAGGCCATAATTAATCAGATTCGTCCATACTACTATTTTCACTGTCGTCACTGCTATCATCACCTACATTAATAATTATATGTTCGTTTTCTATAATATTATCTATTTTCACATCTCTTTCATAATCTTCCCTTATTAATTTAACAGTTCTATTCACAACCTTTTCCCAGTCTCCTTTAGTCACATGTTCACAAGCTTCTTCTAATAGTTTTAGCATTTTTTTTGTGGTAAATGGGGGTTCTGTATTGTGTCTTGCAGCATATCCCTTAATTTGAGCCCACACCAACTCAATCGCATTATACTCACAATGGTAAGGCGGTAACCGTATAACTCTGTGCCCATGTTCTAATGCTATTTCGTCAATGACGTATCGGATCTTGGTTGGTTTGTTTTCTTTTAAAAGACGTACTAATTCCGCTTTTAACATATTCATGTTTGCATCTACGCCATTTTTACGAAGCCATGCGACGATATCAGCTTTCTTTTGGGATTGGGCAGGTGGCTTGTCAATTTGCATCGAGTGGTATGGGGCGTTGTCCATAATTATAATAGATGGTTCAGGGAGGCTACACAACATTGAGGTAAACCATTCAGTAAACTTTTCTCCATTCATGTCTTCATGATAGTCTCCAGTGGTTTTTGACGCAAAAGCCATGAGAGAACCTTCGACAAACCCGTTGATGGTTCCGGCGTGACAAATTATAAGTCGCGATCCTTTTCCTACAGGAACTTTGGAAGTAGATGCTGCTGTGTCATCGTTCCAAGAACGGCCTACAGTATGGTTAGCATTAAGCCATGTTTCATCCAAGAACACAACATTTTGCCAATTTTTGATTTCTTTCACTTGCCGTAAAAAAGTATACCTTGCCATCGCTATATCAAATCTTTCCATCAATATTTTGCGTTTGTTACATTTTTTGTATCGAAATCCAATGGTCTTCAAAATCTTCGTTAAAGAACTTTCCCCACCGAAGAATAATCCAGCTTCCTTCAGTCAGGATGAAAGCATTAAATTCGGTGTGCCACAAGGAAGCGTTCTTGCCCCTACTTTATTCCTGATTTACATAAATGACTTATCTAATATTAATTTAACTGGTGGAAAGATAATCTCTTTTGCAGATGACACGGTATTGCTTTTTAGTGGGAAGTCTTGGCAAGAAGCTAATCATCTAGCTAATGAAGGTCTTAGAATTGTCTCCACTTGGCTGGACCATAATCTCCTTACATTAAATTTAGACAAAACCAAGTTTATGACTTACAGTATTAAAAATAAAACACAACCTCATAAGAACTTAATTTGTATTAAAGTCCATACATGCTCTGAACTTACTAACTGTTCATGTTATAGTATTAAACAGACAAGCGTTATTAAATATCTTGGTGTACTAATTGATCAGAATCTCAATTGGAAACAGCACATAGAAAAGTTAAGCAGCAGGATAAGGAAACTTATTTATATTTTCAAATTACTCAGGAACGTTTGCTCAGCCACATTACTCTTAAACACCTACTATGCTCTATGTCAGTCTATAATTATTTATGGGATAAAAGCGTGGGGAGGTACTTCCAAAACCACCTTGTTAACAGTAGAAAGAGCGCAGCGCGCTGTATTAAAAGTAATGGCTTACAAAAAATTTACTTACCCTACACACCTTTTATATTCTGAACTGGGGGTACTTACAGTACGTCAATTATTTATAAACTATGTGATTATTACACAACATACAAATCAACCGGATTTTACAACAAGGCGTAGAATAGATAAAGTGTATATTATCCCAAAACAAAAAACAGTTTTTGCTCAGAAATTCATAAATTATCTCGGTCCTAAACTATACAATGCAATAAGCAAGAAGGTAGTGCTAAAAGATTTTACAAGTTATAAATTGAGAACACAATTAAAAAAATATCTTAATGCTCTAAGTTACAATGAAACTGAGGATCTTCTGATAAAAATAATATGATCTAAATACATAAGTAAACACAAAACTTAACTCATACACATACACGTCCAAACCAAACAAACACAAACACACACACACACACACACACGCACACACACACACACTAAAGCTATATTATTATATTATAATTCTCAGCAGAATCCGCTTTCCGAACCGGTGGTAGAATCTTGACGTGTCATAAGAGCCACAGGTTGGCCTACATGAAATAAATAATTTTGAATTTTTGAATATATTATTAATAAGACTGAACGTCCGACCTCGCAGTACTACTTACCTACTGTGTACTTTGGCATGGGGAAGGTCAACCCACTGTGATACAGTTTTGACTAGTTCAGGGGTTGACCTGCCTTTTTCTTATACCATATATACGATAAATAATATGTAACTACTGTGATTGTAAGGCATCAAATAAATAAATACGACAAAGTAGGCATATAGCATTCTAATTGCGCCGGTATCATGTGCAGATGATACTGCCACTGGCGCAATTAGAACCTGTGCAGTCAGACTGCACAGGTTTATAAAATATCTTTACTTAAAATTGTCCAGTTTAAAAAATTTGTCAGAATATCGACTAATTTGTGAGTAGACTCACGTCAAACTCGATATTCTGACTAATTTCTTAAACTGGACGTTTTTAAGTAAAGATTTTTATATAAACCTGTAAAGATGACACTGCTATTGGCGCAATTAGAATGCCATAAGCCTACTTTGTCGTATTAGTTTACAAATTGCAAAAAAAAAACAAATTAAATTTGAATTTCGCGGGCAGACCCGTGTAATCAACCTTAACTCAAAACACCTACACTAGCGGCACGCTATGATGGCCGGTTTGACACATTACAATAGTGATGTGGAATGTCAATTTATTCTCGAACAAAAAACAATTAAGTTTTGTTTTTGTACCTGATTAAATAGGTTTAATAAAACAAAAATGTATATGTTTATTTAATTTATTTGAACGAACTGAATATTTGAATGAAAATGAATATACATACTTTATATGCACACAAGAAACATATGAATACAAAAGATACCAAAAAAGGTGCCACAAAAGGCCATAATTAATCAGATTCGTCCATACTACTATTTTCACTGTCGTCACTGCTATCATCACCTACATTAATAATTATATGTTCGTTTTCTATAATATTATCTATTTTCACATCTCTTTCATAATCTTCCCTTATTAATTTAACAGTTCTATTCACAACCTTTTCCCAGTCTCCTTTAGTCACATGTTCACAAGCTTCTTCTAATAATTTTAGCATTTTTTTTGTGGTAAATGGGGGTTCTGTATTGTGTCTTGCAGCATATCCCTTAATTTGAGCCCACACCAACTCAATCGCATTATACTCACAATGGTAAGGCGGTAACCGTATAACTCTGTGCCCATGTTCTAATGCTATTTCGTCAATGACGTATCGGATCTTGGTTGGTTTGTTTTCTTTTAAAAGACGTACTAATTCCGCTTTTAACATATTCATGTTTGCATCTACGCCATTTTTACGAAGCCATGCGACGATATCAGCTTTCTTTTGGGATTGGGCAGGTGGCTTGTCAATTTGCATCGAGTGGTATGGGGCGTTGTCCATAATTATAATAGATGGTTCAGGGAGGCTACACAACATTGAGGTAAACCATTCAGTAAACTTTTCTCCATTCATGTCTTCATGATAGTCTCCAGTGGTTTTTGACGCAAAAGCCATGAGAGAACCTTCGACAAACCCGTTGATGGTTCCGGCGTGACAAATTATAAGTCGTGATCCTTTTCCTACAGGAACTTTGGAAGTAGATGCTGCTGTGTCATCGTTCCAAGAACGGCCTACAGTATGGTTAGCATTAAGCCATGTTTCATCCAAGAACACAACATTTTGCCAATTTTTGATTTCTTTCACTTGCCGTAAAAAAGTATACCTTGCCATCGCTATATCAAATCTTTCCATCAATATTTTGCGTTTGTTACATTTTTTGTATCGAAATCCAATGGTCTTCAAAATCTTCGTTAAAGAACTTTCCCCACCGAAGAATAATCCAGCTTCCTTCAGTGAATGCACCAACTTTTTTCTTGTTGGATACTCCTTCTGTAAATAGTAGCCGTAAACATGTCTTCGGATAGCATCGGCATCAAAGCTATCGATGCCTACGACTGGTTTTGCTCGTTTTCTCTTTTTTGGTGTGTGAAGTTTATTTTCTTCTGTGCCAGTCTCGCCATATTTTTTTTAGTTATCCGTCTAACAGTTCGTTGTCCAATATTAAGCGCATCAGCTACGCGTTCAACCACTGACGTTATAGGTAAAATTGGCCCTCCATTTTGAGCTTCACGATCGAAATAGTTACGAAGGCGTATTACGAACTCACGTGTCTGACTATTTAGAATAGTTCTCTGCGTACGTTCGGTCATATCGACGAAATCCACAACAAAGGGCTTGAACAGAGTCCAAATTAACGAGCAAGGGTCAACAGTAATGCAGTATCAATATTTGAAATCCAAAGCCAGGTCAAAACTATATCACAATCGCATTGCACTGACAGTTTATACTTTTCGAAGCAACGTCAATTCGAAACTGCTTTGTTTTGCATTGAGCATTGACGCGAGTTTGCCGGAGGTAGTAGTTGTGCTAGCCAGCGATCCTATGTGACGATCGTATTAGATTCCATTTTTAAAAATTTTCAATTTAGAAAACCAAATGCCGAGTTGTGGTATATATCATATAAAAATAAAAATTTTACCTTTTGTATGAAACAGCTGATATTTTTTTGCGATTTCAGAGGTTTGTCCACATAGTGAAAATTGTTCATATTTACAAGTACATTCACCCCTTAAATGGTGCAAACTGATTTTTCTACACTTGTATACATTTTAGAAATCAATTTAATAAATAAATTTTGAGTCCTAAACCTAAAACTACATTCGATAAAATTTATGAATCTCTGCACATCACTATCGTCAATAAAGTAATACAATTATTTCCTTCAAAGTCGTTATCAATTAATACGGAACTTCATGAGCGGACAAACGTCAAACCGGCCATCATAGCGTGCCGCTAGTGTAGTCTTGGAAATGTTCCACTAATGAATTAGACCGACGATATTTCCTTTAAATGTGGGTTAACACTTTAATATAAACCATAACCGCGTACAATGTACATAGTCTAGTGGCGCATAAAATAACATCTTTAGGTAAAGGTTGTTAAGCTCGTTTATCTAGGTCAGTGGCTCTCTAAGCTTTAAAAGATGTTCCATTAGTAGCGGGGAAAGTTAGCGCATTTTCAAGCTCGGAAGTTAAAACTGTTTTGTAAAAAAGAATTTACTATATTATATAGATAGCTGTATGTTATTTTTATAACTGAAGTAGAATTAATGGGCGGGGCACATAGTTCGAAGAGCTGGTGGTCGTTGGGGTCCCAAGGTGCTCGAGTGGCGCACCGGGAAGCGCAGGATTGGCAGAACTCAACCAAGTGGACCGACGAAATCAAACGAGTCGCAGGAAGCCGCTGGATTCAGGCGGCGCAAGACTGAAGCCTGTGGAAGTCCATGTAAGAGGCCTTTGTCCAGCAGTGAACGTCTATCGGTTGATAAAGAAGAAGATAGTATGTATTTAGCTTTAACCATACATCCCTCGAAGTTTGAAAACCCGTAACGTGCCTCAATTCCGTTGAACTTGAGTTGAGAGTTGAATTGTTGATAGTATGAGATATGCTTTTGCTTTAGCATCGGCAATTTCCCATTGTTTTAAAGCCCCCTCTTCGATAAGCTTAGGTTTCTCACCGTTCACGTAATCCCACGCGTCGTTCTTTTCAGCTTGTCTTTTGCTTCAAAGAATTTAATCACATGCTCTATGACATCTCCGCCTTCGTTCAGCTTTTGTGGCATAAGCTGCTTGAGCAACGTAGCTTTTCTTGACGGTCCTTTTGAATATGAAGATTTTATTAAAAGTCAGAAACAAAGAATGTGATATGTGACATCCATATTTTTCAATATTTACATTCCAATTACGAATAAAAATTAACAAGGACTTTCTATTTCTTCACTACCGGGTATCAGAGATGAAAAAGTCGCTTATCCTGACGATCCTGGCAAAGATAATGGAACTAATTATTTTAATTATTGCATTGTCATCGGTCCTTGATAAGTGTGCGAAGTTTCAAATCAATCCGACGTTTTAAAGGGGATGAAAATCGAATTAGAAAGAAAGAAAAGAAAGAAGAAAGAAAAGAAAATTCATTTATTCGGACGATGGTATCACAGACAAACTATACACATAGAACTGTACATGATAATATATTTGTCTGTGACACCACCCAGAAAGGGTGTACAGCTCAGCCATATGCCCTGCATTATGCATACATAATGCCGGACGCTGATTTTCAGCTGTGACCCGGGTGACATCACAGCAAACGAAACGACAATAAAGTACTTATACCTAAACTACATGAAAAATAACAATGAAATAATAACGGAAGTCTAGCTGAAGAGTAAGAGAATCAACAAACGTAACGTGTAAATAAATTATACAAATATAATATATTATTAAGAAAAAGAGGATTTATACAATAGATTACGTGCAAATAAATTAAAATAATAAATTAAAATATTATTATATTATATTATACTACAGTTGTACAAATAAAATTTACTAAACTACATATTGAATATCTCACTATATGATTGAAATATCTACAGCGACATTTTCATATTCCGTTTGCTTTAACAGTAAATATTGCTTTAAATTACGCCTAAAAGCATACTTACTGCGGCAGTCCCGAATGGGTGGAGGAATATTATTCCAACATCGGGTCGCCGCGTATTTAAAGCTGCCCCTAAATGCAGCTGTGCAGTGACGCGGAACACTCAAAGGCTTACGTAAACCCCTAAAATGATCCCGACCCTCGTACATCCTTCCCAGCTTATCGTAAATATAGGATGGCTTACCACTCCTAAAAACTCCGAAAAGTAAGCTCGCAAGGTGTACCTTCCTCCTAAATCTCATTTTTAGAAGCTTGTGTTTATTTAAATAAGGTGTTACATGGGTTCTAGGAGGGATGCCAAAACAGAATCGTGCACACGCGTTCTGAACTCGCTGAATCAGCTTGCTCGTTCTGATCAACAATCGAGGACCATAGACCACATCAGCGTAGTTTAGCTTTGACAAAATTAAGGCTTCCACCAAACGAATCCGCACATCCTGGCTAATATATTTACGAAACTTATATATCATTTTTAATCGAAAAAAACAGTTTCGCACAACTGCGGCTACATGTTTTTCGAACCTTAACTCTGAATCCATGAGCAAACCTAAGTTGCGA
This sequence comes from Oeneis ivallda, assembly GCA_029955525.1. Classification (NCBI taxonomy): domain Eukaryota; kingdom Metazoa; phylum Arthropoda; class Insecta; order Lepidoptera; family Nymphalidae; genus Oeneis; species Oeneis ivallda. The sequence goes on along the minus strand of JARPMR010000027.1, from coordinate 3,817,240 downwards.
GCTTCAAACACACGCTTCAACTCACTTCCCATTAAAGAAACACTGGCAGAGTTGAAATTGATTTTGTTAACTTGTGCCCTAGTTCCAAAAATTAGAAGCTTAGATTTAGACATTGAGAACCAATGAGTTCCTCTCTGACCAGTTTGCTATCCGTTCTAGATCCTCGTTTAGCATCTGTACTGCATGTTGGTATTCACTTGGCTCAAAAGAGTAATATACCTGTAAATCATCAGCGTATATGTGGAATTTACAATTTTTAATAATCTTGACAATATCGGCACTATATAAAATAAATAAGAGGGGACCCAAAATTGACCCTTGAGGAACACCGCGGGTTACCGCAGTAACATCAGAACAACATTTTCTTCCATCTTCCTGTGTAACCTCAACATACTGCGTTCTATTACTTAAATAACTATTGAACCACTTCACCGCATTTATATCGAAGCCGTAATATGATAATTTTGACAGTAACAACGCTATATTAATACTGTCAAACGCACGCGAGAAATCTAACAAAACCAGGATTGTACACATTCGTTTATCCTGGGCCGTCAGTATATTATCCACCACATCTAAAAGCGCAGTTGCCGTACTTCTTCCAGCCCTAAAACCTGACTGCAATTCTGGCAACATATTATTATGCTCAAGGTACTTATAAACTTGCAAGTAGATCACCTTTTCCAAAATTTTTGACGCACAAGGCAATATACTGATAGGACGCAGGTTTTTTAAGTCAACAGAATTATTAGTTTTAGGGATTGGGCGTATCACTGCTACTTTCCACGCCTCCGGAAAGGTCACCGTTTTGATTGACGCGTTGACAATCGATGTTATAACGTCAAGGCTTTGCGGAAGCGTCATGAGCAACATGTCTAGCGTCATCTCATCGTTTCCCTCCGCATTAGAATGTAAATTCTTAATGATTTTAAAAATTTCTACCTGATTAGACAAACGTAGTGTGAAAGTTGTAGTTGCAAACCTATCAAATTCGTATAGAGTGAGCTGAGAGATAGACACGTCACTTTTACCTGGAATAGCTAAAAAATGCCTATTGATTTCATTAGGACAGAAAAAAGAAGGCAGGTGCATAGCTTTTTTTGGGAGCACAGAATTTTTGAGATTACACCAAAGTGTCTTAGGATGGTTAATTTTATTAATTATGTTATATGCAAAATACGCACTTTTTTCCCTATCCAAAGCTTCTACTACTAATTTCTTATATTGTAAGTAGTTATTTTTATTCGCATCCGTTTTCATATCACGCCATTTGAGATGCTCTTCATCCCTGAGCTTCATCATGTGCTTAACAGTAGATGTGATCCACGGTTCATAACGATCCTTGGTGAGTTTAGTTCGCTTGGGAGCATGAATGTCAAAAAGAACTTTCAAATAACCACAAAAAGACGCCACAAGCAAATTAACGTCATCAATGGATGATAGCAAGGTCCATGGTATCATACCTAGGTGCGTATTAAATAAATCTAAGGAAATATTTTGAAGCGGTCTATACGTTACTAATTTAGGTGGTGTCTTCATTTTCTTAAGATTCAACTCACAGACAAGAAATGCATGATTGCTAAGAGTAGGTATTGGTGAAGCAGTGACTTTAATTATTGGAATATCCGTACATATTATATCAATTAAGCTTTCACTATTATCTGTGAAATGAGTCGCATTGTTCACTACTTGCGTCAGTTGCACTGTACCCAAAAATGTAATAAGTTTTTTAGTCTTAGTATCATCTGTTTTTAAAATATTTATATTGAAATCCCCCAGAACACATATGTAATCATAATTTGACAAAGACTGAACACTCTCAGCAATTACATCAAGAAAAAGGTCCGTATCGAGCCATGGCGGCCGGTACGCCGTGCCAATCGCTATCCTATAAGCATTTACCTTTAAACTTATCCACATCTGCTCGACTGACTCATGCCCCGGCACCTCGCACGCGCGAACGTTGTAAAACCCAACTCCTCCTCCCCGTCCCCCGCGGACAGTGTCCGGGCGTGGGACGTGTCGCAAGCGATACCCCGGAACTGAAGGTGCACGCCCCTCCCCCCCCGCGCGCAACCACGTCTCGTTAATGGCCATATTAATATCCACTTTAAAGCGATCCATAGCCACTACAAACTCCTCATGCCGGGTTCCTAAAGAACCAGCATTAAGGAAACCAACCTTTAACAATTTATTTTCCGCGTATTTGACTACTTTTCATTACAATCCCAGCTAAAAAAATGAAATAAGAAATATAAGGTAAAATTAACAATAAATTATTATATATATTCATACATACCTAATATAATTAATACTTTTATATGAAACATAATATTATAAACGGTTATTATAATAAAGCAGCAAATATATTGATTGTTACATATTGCAGTAATATGTGTACCATATATTATTTGGAATCCAGAATATATAACATTATAAATAATAATTATCCCAAAAAAATTACTGAAGATGAAAGACTTTATTTTATTTTTTATAACGGTAATAAACATACGATTAATATTACGAACATAAATATTATTAAAATACCTTATTCTAGGTCTATATTTGTTTTGTGTAAAGTAATAATAATATGTTTGTTGTCTCTTAATAATCATATCCGCTGAAATGTGCAATATGGCAGCTTTACTTCCGGCATCTACACTAGCGGCACGCTATGATGGCCGGTTTGACGTTTGTCCGCTCATGAAGTTCCGTATTAATTGATAACGACTTTGAAGGAAATAATTGTATTACTTTATTGACGATAGTGATGTGCAGAGATTCATAAATTTTATCGAATGTAGTTTTAGGTTTAGGACTCAAAATTTATTTATTAAATTGATTTCTAAAATGTATACAAGTGTAGAAAAATCAGTTTGCACCATTTAAGGGGTGAATGTACTTGTGAATATGAACAATTTTCACTACACTAGCGGCACGCTATGATGGCCGGTTTGACACATTACAATAGTGATGTGGAATGTCAATTTATTCTCGAACAAAAAACAATTAAGTTTTGTTTTTGTACCTGATTAAATAGGTTTAATAAAACAAAAATGTATATGTTTATTTAATTTATTTGAACGAACTGAATATTTGAATGAAAATGAATATACATACTTTATATGCACACAAGAAACATATGAATACAAAAGATACCAAAAAAGGTTTTTAAAAATTTTCAATTTAGAAAACCAAATGCCGAGTTGTGGTATATATCATATAAAAATAAAAATTTTACCTTTTGTATGAAACAGCTGATATTTTTTTGCGATTTCAGAGGTTTGTCCACATAGTGAAAATTGTTCATATTCACAAGTACATTCACCCCTTAAATGGTGCAAACTGATTTTTCTACACTTGTATACATTTTAGAAATCAATTTAATAAATAAATTTTGAGTCCTAAACCTAAAACTACATTCGATAAAATTTATGAATCTCTGCACATCACTATCGTCAATAAAGTAATACAATTATTTCCTTCAAAGTCGTTATCAATTAATACGGAACTTCATGAGCGGACAAACGTCAAACCGGCCATCATAGCGTGCCGCTAGTGTATGTGGACAAACCTCTGAAATCGCAAAAAAATATCAGCTGTTTCATACAAAAGGTAAAATTTTTATTTTTATATGATATATACCACAACTCGGCATTTGGTTTTCTAAATTGAAAATTTTTAAAAATGGAATCTAATACGATCGTCACATAGGATCGCTGGCTAGCACAACTACTACCTCCGGCAAACTCGCGTCAATGCTCAATGCAAAACAAAGCAGTTTCGAATTGACGTTGCTTCGAAAAGTATAAACTGTCAGTGCAATGCGATTGTGATATAGTTTTGACCTGGCTTTGGATTTCAAATATTGATACTGCATTACTGTTGACCCTTGCTCGTTAATTTGGACTCTGTTCAAGCCCTTTGTTGTGGATTTCGTCGATATGACCGAACGTACGCAGAGAACTGTAAACCTATTTAATCAGGTACAAAAACAAAACTTAATTGTTTTTTGTTCGAGAATAAATTGACATTCCACATCACTATTGTAATGTGTCAAACCGGCCATCATAGCGTGCCGCTAGTGTATATTACAATTATCTTTCCCACTATATAAAACATAATACATTAAAAAGTTTGACAACAATAATAACAACAAACTTCCTCTTCTATGTACATGGATAAAATAAGTAGGTATTTTCTCCATGTACATACTCCTTACTGAGATTAATAATAGCAAACCTACTCCTCTTAACCAACTATATCCACAAAAAACTTCTTTATATCAGTTTCAGAGCGTATACGATGTGCCGTAGCATTGGCGTCACGTCGTATGAAAATACGTCCGCCGCTCGTCCATACATACCGCCAGCCCTTACGACGACCCTCCTCTCTAGCCTTATAAAATAGTTGCTTATTAGCACGGGTAAGGCGCTCGTTTATATAAAATCGACGCGGGGTTCCATCAATAATTCCATTCGTGTCAGCCCCACGGCGCACTCGAGCGGCACGCAGCAAATCGCCGCACAGCGCACGCCGGGCGAGCCTGACGGCGACTACCCGCGGCCGCGGCTGATTCTGCCCCTCCGTGACTCCATGCCGCGGGCCCACACGTTCAGCCGACACAACATCTCTCTCTTCAAGATCAACCCCCAACTTTTTCGCAATCAAACTAGCGATATGTACAAGATTCTCGCCGTTCTTTTCCTGAAGACCAGAAATTTCCACTTCATTCAAAAAATATTCCTGCTCTCGATCATTTCACTGAGTAATAACTTCATTTACACTTTCATTCCGTTCTCGGTTCCCACAAGTAGACACCCGTTCCTCCAAGGCTGTTAATCTAGATTCCTCCCGTCTTTGATCAGCAGAAAATCGCTCCTCCAGGGCTGATAATCTCGTCTCAATTGCGTCTGCACGCTTATTGAAGTCAGCAATTGTCGAGCAAATACGTGTCAGCTCTTCTCTGAGACAGGTCATCTCTGCCCGTATCACTTGGCGTACTTCTTCCGCAAGACCGTTAGGAGAGGTCTCCGACGAAAGACTAGGCATATGCTTATCACTATCCTGATCGTGTACCTCCGACAAGCTATGACTACTGGGGCTCCTGGGCAACACCTTGTCATCTATTTTACCAACTTTACAAGTGTTGCAACACCATTTGCTAGACACTCGAGTCCCCGGACTCAATTTTAGGCAGCTTGGATGAAACAATGCCACACATTTCGAGCACTTAATGCCGTCTACCGGGGAAATGAATTTTTTGCATACCTTACATTTGTTAGCCATAATAGTTAGTAAAAAAATCACTTATCCCAATTATCTAGAAATAACAATGTAAAATAATTGTCACTGGGGATTCACAGTCAATATAGATAATTACACCGTAAGGAATTTATCTACATACAATTTAAGTACACAATTTATGCACGGAGGGTAAGTTGAGCTATCTGCTGATCGATGACCGCATAATCGCTTTCGTTTTTCACTGATAATTCCTTTTTATGCAATTGCCACGACTCACAAACACTTATTTGCGAAAAAATTACCATTTATAAATACTTTAATACTGTTTACTTAGTGAAATATGGGGTATAAGTTATTTTATAAACAAAAGATTTGAGACGCAGAACAGTTGACGTTCGCGTCCGTGACGACACATTCAAATATTTTGTTACATAGATACGAACCAAACTAATATAAGCGTGTTAAAATCAAAGAGTTCACGCGGGATTTGAAAACTAAATCCACGCGGACGAAGTCGCGGGCATCAGCTAGTATAAAATATAAGTGTAAGGCAGACCAATAGAAACGTCGTTTTCTACCTAGCATCTAGGTCAGTAAGTTTTCAAAGTAAAGCCAGGCCACGGTTCAGAGGAGCCATCTAAATATACCGGGCCCTTTCCTTGCCTGATTAGGTTTAGCACACGCAAGCACCCCGCATATTGATTCATCCCTCTATCTATAGGTGGGAACAGTTAGTAATAGATAATACCCCACGTATAATGGCTGGTTTTGGCCTGACGGTTTCAGTTGTATAAAAAACTGTAGGTGATTTAAAATTTCCTCATTGACTTTGCGAAGTGTACTGCCGTGGTAAGCAAGAAGGCAGTTTGGCGGTTTGTTGTTTATTGGTTTGTCCTTTAATCACGTGCAAACGCATCGATATTATTAGGGTTCCATACCAAAATGGTAAAAAATCGGCCAAGTGCGAGTCGGGCCTCGCTCTTTTAGGGTTCCGTAAAAATTGATCTAAAACCGACAACTTTGATGGCCCCCCATTTCTTCATTTTTATAGCTAAAAAATAAAAAAATATATATTTGAACTCCACTTAATGAGCTCTAGACAATGACACCCCACATGCCAGGGTAAAAAAATAAAATTTTATTTCGACTCCTTTTCCATGTATGGGAGCCCCCTTTATTTTTTAATTTAATTTTATTTTTATTATTTGTTGTTATAGCGGCAATAGAAATACACAATCTGTGAAAATTTCAACTGTCTATCTATTACGGTTTACGAGATACAGCCCGCTGACAGACGGACGGACGGACGGACGGACGGACGGACGGACGGACGGACGGACGGACAGCGGAGGCCTAGTAATAGGGTCCCGTTGGCACCCTTTGGGTACGGAACCCTAAAAATGGAACCCTTATGGTGAGACTTTCTCCGTCCGTCCGTCCGTCTGTCACAGTCGATTATTTCAGTAACTATTAAAGCTATCGACATGAAATTTGGCATAGTTGTGTATAATAGTGGCCCAAAATCATTGAAATAAAGAAAAATCGAAAATTATTTTTAGTTTTATTAAAAAAAGGGGGAAAATCGGGGGTTTGAAATTTCAAAGTAAAATAACTATACCTATCGAGTGGGGTATCATATGAAAGGCCTTTACTTGTGCATTCTAAAACAGTTTTTTATTTATTTCTATATATAATAGTTTTTGATTAATTGGCCAAAATGTCGAAAAAAATACCGTTCCCCCCCCCCTTATCTCCGAAGTTTACCAATCGAAAAATCTGAAATAATTATGGTCAATAGAGGTTTATGTATATTTTACAGGAAAAATAAAATCAACGCGAAAATAATTTAAGTTTGATTAAAAAAGGGGGAAAATCGGGGCTTTGAAATTTCAAAGTAAGATAATTATACCGAGTGGGGTATCATATGAAACTAATATAAGCGTGTTAAAATCAAAGAGTTCACGCGGGATTTGAAAACTAAATCCACGCGGACGAAGTCGCGGGCATCAGCTAGTATAAAATATAAGTGTAAGGCAGACCAATAGAAACGTCGTTTTCTACCTAGCATCTAGGTCAGTAAGTTTTCAAAGTAAAGCCAGGCCACGGTTCAGAGGAGCCATCTAAATATACCGGGCCCTTTCCTTGCCTGATTAGGTTTAGCACACGCAAGCACCCCGCATATTGATTCATCCCTCTATCTATAGGTGGGAACAGTTAGTAATAGATAATACCCCACGTATAATGGCTGGTTTTGGCCTGACGGTTTCAGTTGTATAAAAAACTGTAGGTGATTTAAAATTTCCTCATTGACTTTGCGAAGTGTACTGCCGTGGTAAGCAAGAAGGCAGTTTGGCGGTTTGTTGTTTATTGGTTTGTCCTTTAATCACGTGCAAACGCATCGATATTATTAGGGTTCCATACCAAAATGGTAAAAAATCGGCCAAGTGCGAGTCGGGCCTCGCTCTTTTAGGGTTCCGTAAAAATTGATCTAAAACCGACAACTTTGATGGCCCCCCATTTCTTCATTTTTATAGCTAAAAAATAAAAAAATATATATTTGAACTCCACTTAATGAGCTCTAGACAATGACACCCCACATGCCAGGGTAAAAAAATAAAATTTTATTTCGACTCCTTTTCCATGTATGGGAGCCCCCTTTATTTTTTAATTTTATTTTATTTTTATTATTTGTTGTTATAGCGGCAATAGAAATACACAATCTGTGAAAATTTCAACTGTCTATCTATTACGGTTTACGAGATACAGCCCGCTGACAGACGGACGGACGGACGGACGGACGGACGGACGGACGGACGGACGGACGGACAGCGGAGGCCTAGTAATAGGGTCCCGTTGGCACCCTTTGGGTACGGAACCCTAAAAATGGAACCCTTATGGTGAGACTTTCTCCGTCCGTCCGTCCGTCTGTCACAGTCGATTATTTCAGTAACTATTAAAGCTATCGACATGAAATTTGGCATAGTTGTGTATAATAGTGGCCCAAAATCATTGAAATAAAGAAAAATCGAAAATTATTTTTAGTTTTATTAAAAAAAGGGGGAAAATCGGGGGTTTGAAATTTCAAAGTAAAATAACTATACCTATCGAGTGGGGGTATCATATGAAAGGCCTTTACTTGTGCATTCTAAAACAGTTTTTTATTTATTTCTATATATAATAGTTTTTGATTAATTGGCCAAAATGTCGAAAAAAAATACCGTTCCCCCCCCCCTTATCTCCGAAGTTTACCAATCGAAAAATCTGAAATAATTATGGTCAATAGAGGTTTATGTATATTTTACAGGAAAAATAAAATCAACGCGAAAATAATTTAAGTTTGATTAAAAAAGGGGGAAAATCGGGGCTTTGAAATTTCAAAGTAAGATAATTATACCGAGTGGGGTATCATATGAAAGGCCTTTACTTGTGCATTCTAAAACAGTTTTTTATTTATTTCTAGATATAATAGTTTCTGATTAATCGGCCAAAATGTCGGAAAAAATACCGTTCCCACCCCCCCCCCCCCCCCCCCCCCCCCTTTTCTCCGAAGTTTACCAATCGAAAAATCTGAAATAATTATGGTCAATAGAGGTTTATGTATATTTTACAGGAAAAATAAAATCAACGCGAAAATTATTTTAGTTTAATTAAAAAAGGGGGAAAATCAGGGGTTTGAAATTTCAAAGTAAGATAATTATACCGAGTGGGGTATCATATCAAAGGCCTTTACTTGTGCATTCTAAAACAGTTTTTTATTTATTTCTATATATAATAGTTTTTGAGTAATCGGCCAAAATGTCGAAAAAAATACCGTCCCCCCCCCCCCCCCTTATCTCCGAAGTTTACCAATCGAAAAATCTGAAATAAATATGTCCAATAGAGGTTTATGTATATTTTATAGGAAAAATAAAACCAATAGTTTTTTTTATATTAACAATAAACCTCTACAAACAAAGTTAACGATAAATAAGCAAATTAATATAATATTATCGTTTTACTTTTACTTTTGGAGTATGGAACCCTCGGTGCGCGAGTCCGACTCGCACTTGGCCGGCTTTTTTTTACATGTGTAGAGTTGAGGACTTTGAAAGTGACATAGGTTACCTTACCTTTTATCCCGGAAAAACAGAGGGTAACCGCGGGATTTTTAAAAACCTAACACCACGCATACAAAGCTAATAAAACATAAATTATTTTTTAATTGGTTTTATATCATTTCAATGAACATATCGCACACCTAGATCTAAAGTGAGACAACTCAAAAGCGTCTCTGTTCCCTAGGCGAAAAAAAGTCTCTCTGAATCTTTTGTTAGTAAAATTATAACTCAATTTTATTTTGCCACATTTAAGAAAATTTATTTTAGGGCATAAAATAAAATTGAGTTTCATAACTTTACTAACAAAAGATTCAGAAAGACTTTTTTTTCGCTTAGGGAACAGAAACCTTTTTGAGTTGCCTCACTTTAGATCTAGGTGTGCGATATTTTAAATCTAGCGATGTTTGTAACATGAAATCAAATGTATAATCTTTGATGAGAGCATAATAATCAAAGTGTATAATTTTTTCATTCGCATGGCTCAGCGTGGTGGACTATTGCCTACATATAACCCTTCTCTGGAGGAGACCTGTTGATGGGTTGCTCATGATGATGATGATGATGATGATTATAATTTTATCACAAACAAAAGACATTTAGAGCATTTTATGTTTAGCATCATTATCTCTAAACCATCTTTTCCGGCTTGCTGCCCTCTTGGTTACCACGGCAGTACCTACCTACTTACTACGCGTTCGTTTAAAATTGAGCCCTGCACCATAGAGTAAAGTAATCGACGTAGTCGTAATTCCTAGTTCCATGCCGACAGTACGGACACAGTATAGGATATGCAGTAGTTTGACGCCTTTGATCTAGTCAATAGTGGTACTACGCGTTACTAATTTCCCCTAGCTCTCTCGCGCTTCCCCGCACCGTACCTCAAGTCAGACCCACTTAGTAAACCGCTCGCGAAGCACCGCTTATTAAAAATACGAGTAAAATAATTAATTTATTATTTATTACAAAAAGGATGTAAGAAAACTTAATTTCTTAGTGCACATCACGGTTAGTTCAGAGCTGAGCCATCACGCCTAATATTAAAAGTTTGGATATTAGGAGTTTTGGTAAGTTTGGTAAAAAAAAAACTAAGAATGTTGTATATCGTAAAGCATTAGAATAATAAACACTTTTTTTTAAATATTTTTTTATTATTTATACCAATTCGAATTCAATATTCATACTTAAGACAGGTCAGCTAGTACTTAATAAATAAAACAATAGATAAACTATTATACTGCATCTTCTTATACTGTGTCTTTACTGTGGGTCTAACTTGAGGTGCGGTGCGGGGAAGCGCGAGGGGTGTAGATTTCTTTACTCTATGGTGCAGGGCTCAATTTTAAACGAACGCGTAGTATGCAGAAATAATTTAAGTTACTAATACTGTAATGCCAGCCAACGGCCGCGCCGTGTGTTATCATTTAAAACCAATTGTTGCCGGTCTTGCTAAATCCGATTAATTTAATGCCTATATCGACGCCGTATTATAAAAATCGCTTGGTTGTTCGGATAATCCGGTAGGTATAAAACTATAGATTTCATTTCACAGATAATTAATAAATCTGTGCTAGTCGCATGTCAGTTGTCATGGATAAAAGTGATCAAAATTGGCCTTTAGTCTCTATAGTCGTAATTCCTAGTTCCATGGTCTCTGGAGTGCCAGGAAGGAAGGAACATACACGTAGTCGTAATTCCTAGTTCCATGGAACAAGCATACATTTATACATATATGTACATAATTTTAACTTGTCTTGAAAAGAGCAACCGCCGAGTTTACTGCTGGTTCTTCTCGGAGGAAGGGCATTCCGAACCAGTGGTAGACTCATCGACGATTCAAAGCACTTGTAAAAAAGTTTATTTAAATAAAAAGACATTTATATTCTATTCTATTCTAACTGATGAACGTCCTTAGACTTGCGACTTGCGTTGCATAGTAGGGGTAAAAAACACTCAGTTATGTATATGTACTTATAGTTGTACACAGTACATTAGAACGATGAGATCCTAGTCAAGCGTAAATCCTCTCAGCTTTTAAAACAGTTTGGTACCTACAGTTCAATATAGAATACTTGCATATACCTAATCCATAGAAGGTGAACCATTTAAGTCCGAAATTAACCAATTATGTTATATGTACTAGGTACTTACACACTAACCAAAAAATTAATACAAATGCACAGAAAAGATATTACTTGTCTATGATTTCAAAATATCTGCCTCTAGTATGAAGCTCATTGATTATTTTGACCACACTTGTTTATTTTTTACAAAAAACACACGTTTTATATTTCGAGAATGCCTGCCTGTTTGATTGTCCGGGCTAATCTTTAGAACGATTATTTTGATGGAATTAAGACGGAACTTTCACGGCAGTTAAAAGGAGCTATAGTAGGATACTGTTTATCCCAGAAATATTTAGGGATAAAAACTCGGTTGACATCAAGAAAAATTGTTAATACACTAAGGCACGCTTGCAGAAACGCCGGGTTATCCTTTTAACCCAGAGTTAGCAGCTAACTCTGGGTTAAAAGGACAGATTTGACAGATTTCGTATAAAGCTTCTGTCAAAATTACAAATCTTGGCGTCTCTGCAAGCGGGCCCTACACAACCTAACGGCTTAACCTATGTTCACGAGAAGACAGAAAAGTTTACATTCCTGAGACGGTTATAGTATACTTTTTATCCCGGGAAGTGGTTTATAAAAAAATCTAAACCCACGAGGACAAGATCGTCTCATTTGCTGATGCCAGTCTCATGAAACTGCCTAGGGTCCAATTACAGATGGTTATAACAAAAAATCGGAAGGTGCTATGTTACTGTGTGTGCGTCTTGGCGTTAGTGCTTGGTTATTACCTTATAGACTTGAAGCGTGCTTTCTATAAGCTGCTGCTACACCTGTTTTACTTTGTTTGCGATATGCTGAAACTGCTAATGAAACTAGTGGAGCTCTACTAAAGCTGGACTGATGGATGAACCGGGTAAGTTGGAAGACCCCTTTAGAAATATAATCTGAGGTGCGGTTGTCTAAAACTCTATACTTATTTCATTGATCTTAATCGTATTCAATGACATTAGCGTCAAAGTAAAATAAACCGTAACATCATTGAATTAGAGCTCAATTTCGTGTATGCCTTCTTATACGTTTAGGTATGTACGATACGCTCCATGTTAAAATCGGTTGTACTGAATTTGTGACTTTAAATCAATATGATCGAGGATTATTTTACTTTAACGCTAATGTCATCGAATACGAATACGATCAAAGGAATAACTTTTAGACAATCGGTACCCTGTACATATATAGAAACTATGGCTCTTATAATAAGTCAAGAGTTTATTATTTAATGAATAAATCAATTAAATATTAATTCCTTTGGTGGCATGACGATGTTTATGATAGTTTTTGCCGTACGTGTTTGTCTGCATTTTGTAAAGATGAATATTTTGTCTCACAAAGACTGTAATATCATTATTAACTAGCGACCCGCCCCCGGCTTCGCACGGGTAGTAGAGCATATTACGCCTATGCTTTGCAAACTCCTTGAAATGTTCCCTAAGTTATATTGAACAGCATATTGAACAGTACGTAGGCTTATAAAAGAAGTATCGCTCGGCTTATAATAAAGCAACAACGCGATGCGGGAGTGGTCACTGGTCGCATCACGTGAGCGAGTCCCGTCATCGCCATCGTGGGTTGAAATCCGCGTATTTATTTTGGCGCGCGTTCGTTTTTGTTTTGCGATAACTCCTAAGATTCATTTAAATTGTATGGTGTAAACCAATATCATAATGTGCATGAAATGCTTATTGTAAAACGTATTTAAGTTAATAAGGATTAATACTGTATCCGTCTTAATAGATTTCCAATTACCGCATGGTGTGACCATTTTTTTAGAAGTAAAAATGGGTATAGTAAGCTATCTTTAAAAGATAGATAATATTATGCCATCGCGGACTTTTCTGTCCCAAAAGCTTGCCCAGTAAAGCTCCCAAGCGGCTTGAATTTTTCCGACATTGTCAACAATTATCGTCATACTTCAACTAATTTACACAAAACCTTAACAAATTATACACTAAAACCTTCCTCATGAATCACCCTATCTATTACTGAAAACCGCATGAAAATCCGTTCGGTAGTTTTGAGTTTATCGTGAACAGACAGACAGACGCGGCGCGGGGGATTTTGTTTTATAATATGTAGTGATACAGGTACTGCTACTGCGATGCCACGGTAAGTATACTTACCAACGGTGAGATTGGCCTGAACCATAGATTTATGATTAGGTAGTCGCTACGAGGAGAGTGTGCAAGCGAAATCTATGGCCCGAACCGAATATTTTAGTATCATATCATATTATGTAGCAGAATCCCTGTTTATAAACTGAAAACGTTAGTTTACGCCGAGTCTATTAAAGTAGCCTTTGTTGCGCAACTATAAAGACTCGTGTAGCACTAAACGGAATTTTTTTGATATTTGATAACAGTCGTCATACAGTTCCGTGAACAAAACACATGGCTCTTTGTTTAATTCATGAGAAAAGAAGGATCTGTGAAAAAACTGACAGAAAAACCCGACGGATGTTTAGACGTTAAGTGATTTACGGGGACAGATTGCGTAAATTTTGATGATGAAGATAATAATAATCGTTACAGTATGATTACGATCATTATGAATTCGTTAAAAGGACCGTAAGACGTGAAACGTAGCAATGGGACGAAAATTCTGCTGAATTTTGAAAATTTTGAAAATTGTGCAGGTTTCCTCACGATGTTTTCCTTCACCGTTAAAGCATGTGATATTTAATTTCTCAAACGCACTTAACTTCAAAAAGTCAGAGGTGCGTACCCGGGATCGAACCTGCTACCCCCCGAATAGGAGACCACAGCACAGTCGTAACCACTAGGCTAGTGTAGTTTATTTACATCAATTTATTTCGTCCATCATACAAGATTAAAAACACTTATTCTGAACAGTTATTTATCTGAAGGACATAGTATTTATTTTTGTAATCCATCACCCTTGCAGATTGATAAGTTGGCATCCGATACCTTAACAACGAATTTCAACAAGCCTTAAAAGCATATCATCAGATGCGCCAACAAAGTTGGTGCGTTCAACCAAAACCAATAAACAAGTCTTTCCCAATCGCTCATTTATTTCTTCTGGAAGCAGCCCGTGAAGGCATAATAGTCCAACGAATTTTTATGAAATTAAACAATCTCCTAGTGTTCTTTAAGGTTTTTTCTGTAATATTTAGCTACTTTCTCTTTATTTCGTATCTGTTGTCTGCATTATTATTACCTTAAATTCACCTACTAAAAGTCCCAGTTGAAAAAGGGGATCTACTCACTCAACCTTGCAGTGTTATGTGAAGTGACGCTTTGTATTTTTCCCGAAAAAAAAACTGGTATCCACAAATATGACAGTTCATATCGTCTGGTTAAAATATAGCTATAGTAGTGGCTCTTTTTTTATAACCAAGTCATTTATAATGATCCAAACGATATTGCACCTACTACAATTTACCTGTTTCATGACTCATGTTCATGACCGACAAGTTGGCATATCTAAAGAAGCGACGTAAGACATAAGGCAGCCATTCTTCTTGATAGAAAAATGTCCAAACAAATCATCTTGAATATTTAACACACCTGCGACGCTATTCAAAGCTCTATTACAAGGAAAATGTGGTACAATTTATCGTGTAGAAAATAAAGCATCAGGTACTTGTGCTTTCCAAGAATATTTTGTGAAAAATTTAAATAAGTAATCTTTGTTTTAATTTTTCTTTCTTACGTTGGTTGCCTCGAAGAGATCGCTTCTTAGCGATAAGGCCGCCTATTGTAATACTCTGTTTCGTTTGTTGATTTTGTGTACAATAGGTAAATAAAGAATATTTCATTCACTCTTTTGTCGGTTTGTCCTTCAATCACGCCGAAATAGAGCTAGGGATCGACGTGATTTTTTGCATTGGTATAATTGAGGACCGGGAGAGTGACATCTAGGCTACTTTTTATCCCGGAAAATTGAAGAGTTTCTGCGGGATTTTTGAAAACTTAATCCACGCGGATGGAAGTCGTGTGGATTAATAATCAAAAACGTTGTCAAAATAGTCTGTCAAAGAGTCCAACTTGGTTATCCTGGGTAAATGATATTTGATTTGAAAAAAAAATATCCACGCTGTCTGGCGATCGGCAGTCTTTGGACCAGGTGGGCCCAACCCTGATCTGTGTAGGATCAGCATACATAATAATTCAATGGGGATCAGTATTCCTCACTGCTGATGGTCCTCAATCGCAAGTCCATTCCATGAGATCGTCGAGAGTTGAATGGTAATTAATTTGATCTATTTCTTCAACAGGTGTATTTGCATGGTGGGGGTAAGGAGACCCTGCAAAGATGGGGGACAGCTTCCTACACCTGGGGGATATCGTGTCCCTCTACGCGGAGGGGTCTGTCGCCGGCTTCCTCAGCACACTGGGGTAAGCGAAGCCGATTATCAATATTTAAAACCAGTTGCATGGACAGGGGTCACGACGAAAGTGTGGTGTTGCGAGACATCAAGTTGAAGCTGTTATGGGTAGAACCTATCTACCCGCCTTCTTGGTTTTTGGTGGACTATGACGGCGGGTAGATCATAATAATATAGATTTTACCCATGATGGCTTCAACTTAACGTCTCGTAACACAACACCGCAATTCCGTCGTGACTACGATCCATGCACCTGAGTCGAAATATCGAGTTTTACAACTAAATTAAAACATCCATAGTGGTAGGTGTAAAATCAAATAAAGGGCAAACGAAGACCTGGCCGAAGACGAACATCCTGGTTTCAACCTTCGCCACTCGCCAGTGGTTTAATAATATGAGCTCAAGATCATTGTTTTGGGCAGTAGTGAACAAGATCCAGTTAGCCTTAATGATTGCAAACCTCGGGTAGGAGATGGCACTAGAAGAAGAAGTGGTAGTTAGGACTTCTGCCTTCCTTTTCGGGGATCGGTAAGGGGGGGCGGGTCCGGGATTCGATGCCAATGCGCATTTGGCTAGCTTAGTGGACTATGGACTAAGTACTTCTCAATGCCCAGTATTGAGCCAACGATGGGTTGAGACGAATGACGAGTGGAATCTTATGACGCAGGCTCCGTGCATTCGTTAAATCGATGCGATATAAAAATAGAGACGTCCGATGTGTGATTAAAGTTTTTTGGAGAGCAGACGGTTTAATGATAATATTGTTACAGGTTGGTGGATGACAGATGCGTGGTGTGCCCCGAGGCCGGGGACTTGACGGATCCGCCCAAAAAATTCCGAGGTTAGACGCTTCATTTATTGAAGTGAAAACTTCTTTAGGCACGTTGAGCACTTTTCTGGGTGAGCAAAAAACATGGATTTCGCGTCATCGTCACCTTCACAATCGTCACCTGGAGATTTCAGTAAGCGTTCAACATTTTAGAAGTTCCCAAGCAAACTTGTACAGCGCAGCGAGTAAGCAGCCGCCTTCCTTACCGTTTAATGTATGATGTCGCAGGTTCGAATCTCACTCACGAAATCGTGACAGTGCGCTTTTCTTATTTGTTTTTAATTATTAGCAAATCTAGTTTTCACTTCTGTCGGCAGTCCCTATTACTACCATTTTTTTTTATTACTAGATAGGTTGCGCTTGACGACAATCAACGCTGAAAAGCTCTGATGAGGTCGCGCTTGCCTAGAAGATGAGTACTCTTGCCTTGAAGATGAGTTTTCACTCTTGCCTTGAAGATGAGTATTCACTCTTGCCTTGAAGCTGAATATTCACTCTTGCCTTGAAGATGATTATTCACTCTTGCCTTGAAGATGAGTATTCACTTTTGCCTAGAAGGTGAGTACTCTTGCCTTGAAGATGAGTATTCACTCTTGCCTTGAAGATGAGTATTCACTCTTGCCTTGAAGCTGAATATTCACTCTTGCCTTGAAGATGAGTATTCACTCTTGCCTTGAAGATGTGTATTCACTCTTGCCTTGAAGATGAGCATTCACTCTTGCCTTGAAGATGAGTATTCACGAAGAAGGCAAGACCTTGACAGAGTTGGTTCGATCGGTTTCAGACTGCCTGTTCAAGATATGCCCCATGAACCGCTACTCCGCACAAAAGCAGTTCTGGAACACCGCCAAGCAGTCCGCCAACGCCAGCGCCGACACCGACACGGGGCTGCTCAAGAGGTTACACGTGAGTACTTTTTACGTCACAAAAATAAAAAAATAAAAGAAACACAACCCATGGGATGGCCGTCTTTTAGCGGCAGAGAACGCGTAATTCGCGATTCTACGATCGAAAGCTATAAAAATGCGAACGCGTTTGAGTCGCGATTTTCGCGATGCTGTCGCAAAAGACCATATGCCTCGATCGCTGCCGCTAAAAGTAGACAGTCTGCCCTCTCCCTTACTGCCCGGATGGTCCAATTTTCGAATTGTCCAATATATCTATTACTTCCTTTTCCCACAACGACCAATCCCCGAATGTCCATTCCTGTAAGGTACAATCCCCAAATGTCTAATTCCCAGAAGGTCCAATTCCCAGAATGTGAAATATCGACCGGCAACGGAGAGGAGGCATGACGGTATAAGGGAGCGTCATGCCGTTTTATGCATATTCTGCTTAAAAGTAGCGAGAAACTCAGCAGTTGCGGTTTTTAAAACAAAATGTTACAATATTATAAATTTATAATACAGCTTAATTTTAACGGGGGCAATTTGGAATCGAACCCAAGACCTCCCAATTATAAGTCAACAGCGCATACCATTGCGCCATGGCGGTCGTCAAAATACGAATTGATTTTCTAACCCGAGTAAGAATAAACGTATTTAAGTACCACATGTTTTAGGAAATTGAGCAATTGTGCAGTCGGCATTTGGCCAGTTCAGTCTCAACATTTTACAGGAAAATTGCCAACATTAACATCTCAAGTACAGGAACGATAAATTCCATGGTAATTTTCACCTAAATTTTGCAACGGAAATATGAAATCACAGTCAAAGTAACGCTAACTATCTAAACAATGTAGCCCTTTGAAGCTGAAACAAATGGCACCGTCCCGGTAAACTTCGAGGCCATTACTATATTTCTTATTGAGGGATCGTCTCCTCAAATTATAAATAGTGTGGATTGCGGCATTGAGTTATTCATCTGGAGTAACAGACCTCTCGTGCATCAGGCATTAGTTCCACCAACCCCTCTGTTCAGCTGACGGAGTCAAAGCCAACGAACATTTGAACAGCGGCATGACGTTTTAAAATGGCGGCCTGAGTTCAATTTTGCCCACCTCAACAGATAAGTTTGTGGCACTGTAAGAACTCCCCATCAACCTAATGATCAATTAGACGTTGTGATCGTCACCTCGACCGATGACGAGACCGAGACGTCCAAAGCTGTGACTTGTGCCACCAACCTCATGCATGCATTGCATTTCCTCGTAATTTTTTTTAAGTAGTAAAACGAAATTCTCCACTAGCGACGCCATTACCTGCAGGGCTAACATGCGCGCTACGAGAAAATTTTTTCTGCACATTTACTCATGAATTTCTAAGGGGTATCACGAGAAAATGGGTAGACAAAATTTTCTCGAGGAGCGCATGTTAGCCCTACAGAACAGATAAGCTGGTGGCCCTCTACATAAAGGCCTCTTGTAAGGGTCGCCTTATAAAACAGTCTTGTAGCGCTTGTGGTCAACCGGCGTTTGAGATCATACAATACTGCGTTTCCTAATGCACCAAACATATTGCACGCTCTAATTGTATGTCATCTCTGTGCATAGAAACGTCTGGACTAAAAGTATCTATTTATTTCTTTTCTTTCGTCGAAATTAACTGAAATGATACACGGTTGGCCTCCTTCATTAAGAATGCCAATTTATATTACAGCCAATAATGTTCTCGTGGAATGATTTAGTATTAAGAATCGTTTTCATTGTGTAATATTTTTTGTTGAGTTTCTATCATCGGAAATGAAATTGTTCTGAAATAGTATAATTAGTTTCATCTTTCAATTTCTTCTTTCATCAAATTTTTAAATACATTATCAAAAATTGCGGAGCTGGCGGCGTTCGAATCGCCTACCTAAGGAACTCAACGACCATTAGTTCTTCGAACTGTGCTTACCAATACATTGTATTCTTCTCCAGCATGCCGCCGAGATAGAGAAGAAGCAGAACGAAATGGAGAACAAGAAGCTACTGGGAACGGTGGTGCAATACGGCAGCGTGCTTCAGTTACTGCACGTCAAGTCGAACAAATACCTCACTGTGAGTACCACCATTTTACTTCCCACCCTCATCCATTGTTTTCGCAGTAGGCATTTTAGGTATCATACTAATATTATAAATGCGAAAGTGTGTTTGTTGGTTTGTCCTTCAATCACGCCGTAACATAGCCACGGATCAACGTGATTTTTTGCATGGGCATATTTGAGGACCTGGAGAGTGACATAGGCTACTTTTTAGCCCGGAAAGTCAAAGAGTTCCCGAGGGATTTAAAAAACTAAATCCACGCGGACGAAGTCGCGGGCATCAGCTAGTAAACTATACAGCTGCAAGTACCCGGCGTCGCCCCGTCCGGACGATCCAACTCAATGGGCCAACGTAGTGCGAAGGGCAGTGCGTAGTACGCGAAAGAAAGAGAGACAAATTCTAGGTGAACATGACTGTAGAAAAGTTGGCGCTGTGCGACCTGAATTGCACTTTGTTGTGCTGTATCAAGAGTCGCTTTTCATTTAAATGATTATGTGAAGTGAATCCTCTATACCTGTACTATTATGTATTCTGAGCCAGTACTGCCTTTATGAACCAGCCACTTTCCGCCATGCGGATAGTTCGTTAGTCTATCCGCTTGGGATCAGATTCTTAAAACCCGCGCTTGTACAGTAAAATGTTGAAGCGTGATTGAAGGACAAGCGAACAAACACACTTTCGCATTTATATTCAAAAAAATTTTTTTATTAATTACTTGGCCTTGCTTGATTTTAATAGCTTTTATTTCGATTAGGTAAACAAAAGACTACCTGCGTTGCTGGAAAAAAACGCGATGCGTGTTCACCTGGATGCCAATGGGAACGAGGGCTCGTGGTTCTATGTGATACCCTTCTACAAACTGCGGTCCACTGGTCAGTATGCATTCCCGGCTCGTGGTCACACCAGTTTGTAGCACCAGTGTGACAACGAGTATTTTTGTCGTGTAACTTGAAACATCAGTATATAGTGGAAATCATAGTTCCGTTTAGAGGTAGCGATTAACTACGATAACATGGCGCGCTCCTTCAGAATTCAAAACGATTGAAATCATATTTTGTGAAACTCACTCACAACACGTGTGTGCGTGCTGAAACGGCCGTCAAACAAAAAAATTTTCAAGGATTTGTTATTCGACGAGCGGAGTCCATAATATATCATCATCATCAGCAGCAGCAGTAGCAGCAACCCATCAATGTGCTCACTTCTGAGCACAGGTCACCTTTGAAAGAAGGGTTATAGGCTATATAGTCCACTTCGCTGGCCCAATCCGAATTGGCAGACTTCACACACACCTTTGAGAACATTATGGAGAACTCTCAGGTGTGCAGGTTTCCTCACGATCTTTTCCTTCACTGTTGAAGCATGGGATTTTGCTGTTTGTGTGCTCAATCGCACATAACTCCGAAAAGTCAGAGGTGTGTGCCCGGGTACCCCCCTACCTGTGACCCCCTCTAGGAGACCACAGTTCTAACCACTAGGCTATCAATAGATAGTTATTAGTATGGGGGGGCGCGCCATAATAGCGTAGTTGATCTATACCGCAATACATCCATTTTTCTAATCGAATCGGTAATGAGCACCTGACTAGGCAGGAGATATTATACACGTACGGAGAAATAAGGCGCTGAACCTATGGCTTTAATTGCTCTTTGAACCAACTCTGAACTGATGGATCGATACGGTTGACATATCCTGTAGGATAAACGCCTTTGAAAATAAAGATAAAAAAATTCTCTGCACTCCTTTGCTATAATCCACCAAACAGAATAAATCTTTTAAAGTTTTAAAACTCGACGTGCGTTTTGCTTCCATACCGAGCATTATCAGGAGATGTTGACTCTACAATGCACAATTACAAAGCTTTGCATTTGTGCACTGTGGAGTCAATATAAGATTTTTCTTTAAATATCATGGGTTTCCGCAAAGTAACGCCTGATTCTATCCAATATCTACGAAAACATCCATTTTGTCCAACTCGAATTTTGACTCGAATTTGGGAACTCCCGATCCGCAGCCGAATGAGACAGTTAAGTACAGTTTATTATTTCGCCAACAGGAGACAATGTGGTGGTCGGTGACAAGGTGATACTGAACCCGGTCAACGCCGGCCAGCAGGTGTTGCACGTGTCCTCCAATCACGAGCTGCCCGACAACGCGGGATGTATGGAGGTAAGGTGACAGAAGTCAGCAGCCAAAATGGATCCAATGTTGTATTGTAATCAGTCCGTGTCAGAACTATTCCACTCAATTCCCCGTGTTTGGACACAAGTTATCCTTACCTTGCAGTTCCCGTCTTACCAATGAGTACATAGGGCACAGCTATGAAGTGGAAGCTGGTCTCTTCCTGAACACACTCTGGACAGGATGGGTCTTCTTTAATTCTCATTATTGTGAGATGTCTATTTAGCAAACAGTGTCCAGTTGCTATACCTATTACCAGTGCAATATTATTCCTACTTTGTGATATAATTTGTCTTGTCTTCTTTTTATTTATTATGGATTCAATGTTGCACATACGTCTTTTAATGCCTATCGTTTTTCGCATCCAATCGATGGCTAAAACTTCCGGGAAGTCAACTTTCCATTCATAGCCGGGGTTCGCCCTACACTCTGTTAGCCGAGACTCGGTCTCCCAAGTGAGGTCTTTAATAGTAATAAATCGTGCCAAGAATATATTAATTATTTTTTACTAACATTATTATGGAAACTAATGGCCTTTTTGGATTTGGTTATCCAGAATGGACATTTTCTGAATATAGGTCTACGCTATTGAGAAAACACTCTTGTGCCTTAAGAATGAAATAAAGTGAGTTAGAAGTCAATTAATTTTCTAGCGTCAGACAAGTGTGAACTGGTTAGTTAAACCTTAGTCACACTAGGGACAAGAAAATTACCCTTGCATTTTAATCTGCCAGTCAGGAATTAGTATAAAGCTGTCTTCTTTTGTACGCTTGGTCTATTAAAATAATAATTGTGAATTTCCTATAAAATAAAATTTCTATTCAAGTTCTAAATTTTCGTTAATCTTGTTTTGTCTTAGGTGAACGTGGTCAACTCCTCCACGTCGTGGAAAGTGACACTGTTCCTGGAGCACAAAGAGAACCAGGAGGAAATGCTCAAAGGCGGTGACGTGGTGAGGCTGTTCCACGCGGAGCAGGAGAAGTTCCTCACCATGGACGAGTACCGGAGACGGCACCACGTGTTCCTGCGCACCACCGGCCGCTCCAGCGCCACGGCCGCCACCAGCAGCAAAGCGTTGTGGGAGATTGAGGTAGCTTTCTGACTCTTAATCTCCAATAGCATAGAGTCATGAGTTGGAAAACTGTTAGGCTGAAATTTATAGCAATAGGCATGATGACTGATTTTGAACTGTTGGATGATGTTCGGAAGTATCTACTATTTCGAAAAAAAAAGTATTGGTAGATAAAATTGCCATTTCAATTTAAAGTTTTAAAATTCACGTTAAAATGTTCGACGGTGTCATGGCGTCGTTTGTGACGTCATCACTATGTTTTTTTATAGTAATTTGTCAAAGCTTAAACATGATGTGACGTATCGCCTCTGTGTGGTGTTCAATCCAATATGGCGGATTGCCGCCCGCGAAATTCAAATTTGATTTGGTTTTTTTGCAATTTGTAAACTAATACGACAAAGTAGGCTTTATGGCATTCTAATTGCGCCAATAGCAGTATCATCTACACAGGTTTATATAAAAATCTTTAAATCTTTACTTGAAAGTCTCCAGTTTAAGAAATTAGTCAGAATATCGACTAATTTGTGAGACTCACGTCCAACTCGATGTTCTGACTAATTTCTTAAGCTGAACACTTTCAAGTAAAGATTTTTATATAAACTTGTGAAGATGATACTGCCATTGGCGCAATTAGAATGTCATAAGTCTACTTTGTCGTATTAGTTCACAAATTGCGAGAAACCGAATTAAATTTGAATTTCGCGAGCAGATCCGTATTATCCTCCTTAAAAGGCAATAATTTGACTGCTCAATAGACAAAATTTTGATTATTGGGTATTTGACTGAAATTTTTTTATATATTTAAAATAACGTTTTTTAATATTTCAACTAGTCTCGGAAATATAGCTTTAAAGTTACCTTGCTAGACAAAGAGAGCGCTATTGTGTTGTGACGTCAAAACACAAAGCTCCATACACTCTTCATAGAAAAATTCGTTTTAGAAAGAGACAGATACAGTAATAGTAAAACCATGGTAAAACAGCTTATAACTTATTTGTTTTTTGACCGATTTATTTTCTGTTTTTACAAATATTATCTTACATGTTACATTTTCGATTATAAAATATAATAAATATCAACATTTTGACATCAGTCAAATACCTAATTGTAATGATTTTGCTAAAACATGGCCTCCTCTTCATGTTCACGGGCGACTGACTTATGGTTGTGTGTGTGTCGTATCTGTATAAGTGTGAGCGAGCGCAATGCTCGCGCCTGCCCGCTCCCACCTAGGCTTTATCAGGCACGCACACTTATGCAATGTGCATGTATACGAAGTAACCACGAGTAAAGCTCACTCGCCTTCGTGAATTGCAAAAACTGTAATAGTTTGGTCTAGCCCAATTGATGGGGTTTCTGGTCGCAGGTGGTGCAACACGACCCGTGCCGAGGCGGCGCGGGCCACTGGAACTCCATATTTCGTTTCAAGCACCTCGCCACCGGACATTATTTAGCCGCTGAAGCGTGCATTAAACAGTAAGGAATTTTTACTACAAGTGTTTGTTTATTCATAGAATTTGAATTTTTTCGAATCCTTACTAATATTATAAATGCGAAAGTGTATTTGTTTGTTGGTTGGTTTGTCCTTCAATCACGCCGCAACAGGGCTACGGATTGACGTGATTTTTGCATGGGTATAGATGAGGACCTGGAGAGTAACATAGGCTACTTTTTATCCCGGTAATTCAAAGATTTTAAAAACTAAATCCACGTGGACGGAGTCGCGGGCATCAGCTAGTTATTCAATAAAATAAAAAACTTATAAGGCATAACTTAACTTTATCGCTGTGTTGTCAGGGAAGGTGCCGGCGACGATTTGGAGGGCGAGGAGCCAGCATACCAGCTGATCTCAGTCCCCCACTCCTCGGAGATCGCCACGCTGTTCGAGCTGGACCCCACCACCATGACGCACTCCGATGCGCCCGTGCCGCAGAGCAGCTACGTGAGGTACGTTGTTATCGTTCTTGCAATCCACGAGAGCGCGTGAGCTTTACTTGTGGTTAAGTCGTGTACATGCACATTGCGTTAGTGTGGGTGCCTGTCGGAGCCTAGGAGGAAGCGGGCGGGCGCGAGCATTGCGCTCGCTCGCACTTATACAAATACGGCGCAACACAACCATGAGCCACGCGCGCTCGTGAATTGCAAGAGCAATAACTGCCTCGTTGGTCTAGTGGTTAGCTTGTTGGACTGCAGATGACGAGGTCCCGGGTTCGATTCCCGGGTTGGGCCGAAAAGTGTATTGGGGTTTTCAGATTCGGATTCACTTTATTTGCATAAAAATGAAACGTTATAATATAAAGGTACATGTTGAGGCCAACGGCTTGGCCAACGAGTCAAGGCCTGTAACACTGGGTATAGGGGCCCATCAGCTATAACCTGAGTCCAGGGTCGCTGCCCTAAGGGCCTTTCACCGCGGTCAGATTTGCCCTCAACGTAGTCGTGACTTAATGACGGTAGGGTTGCACTGACCTTCCTTGCAGCAGTCAATCCTTGTATAGGGCCTGAGATGGTATGATAGTGGTGTGGTATGTGGTGTATTGTGAGGTTAAGTGTAAGGTGAACCTCTCAGGCCACTAGCAGCAGCAGGCAGGCAGCCAGTTATGGCCTGCAGCTGTGGACGTTGGGCTGACGGAGCACTGTACACTTGGCTTGTCACTAGTAAGACCCCCTAGAGGTGGTCAGAGTCACTTTTTCACACACACTTCCGCCGAGCGAGTGGCGAGCAAAAGCCGGCGGGTTCCAAAAGTTCTTTTGTTACAAATAACAGTCTGTAATTCTGCTTATAGCTAGGTCGACACATAGACCGCCTGACGGCGCAACAAAACCGTAAAATAAACCAAATCTAGACACTTAAAAAGCAAAACGGTGCGCGCGACTTAGATTTTTTCGTGAACGTGTTAGCTGTCAAAAACAAAAAGGAACTTGCAAAAACCACGCCCCAAAACGGCGGGAAGTTTAAAACTCGCATCTGTCAACTTCATTGCGAGCCAAAGAGATTGCCAGCGTCGCGACCATGGAACTAGGAATTATGGACAGGTACATGGCGCGAACAATCCCCCCGCCTGTGGTCGTAAGGATTTACGTCCACTTACTAGTAAATAGGTAAACGTGATAAGGAGCAAACGGCTCGCTGCAAGACAGAGTCTCCGACCATTACCTCGGCAACCCTGGGAACCCCATCAGACCCGTAGATCAGCTTAAGTATGCGCCCACGGCGCCAGTATAAAGGCAACAAATTAGGTTCCTTAATCAGCACTAGGTCACCAACTTTGGGTGGATCAGATTTGTCAGCCCACTTAACCCGCTGCTGCAAAAGATGCAAATACTCTAGTGACCAACGGTGCCAAAAACTCTGAGTCATCTGTTGCAGCAGCTCAAACCGGGACAAACGTGAGACCTTCACGTCCCTGAAGGGGTATTCGGGTAGAGCGTTAAGGGGCTGACCAATCAGAAAATGACCGGGAGTTAAGACCTCCAGGTCATTTGGGTCAGATGAGAGGGGACAGAGTGGCCGAGAATTGAGTACAGCCTCAATTTTGCAAAACACGGTGGCGAGTTCTTCAAAGGTTAAAACAGTTTCGCCTATAACGCGCCGGAGATGAGTCTTGGCCACCTTAACCACGGCTTCGAATATTCCACCCCAATGAGGGCAAGCTGGGGGGTCAAACTTCCAGGTTACCCCCATCTTGGACAATGCTGTACTTAATCTAATCTTATTGCTAGACAGGAATTCGACAATTTCTTTTAAATATCTATCAGTGCCCTTATAATTTGTGCCGCAATCAGTGCGAATCAGGTCAGGCAATCCTCGACGAGAGACAAATCTACCTAGCGTGGCTACAAAAGCTTCAGTGCTTAAGGCACTCACAAGTTCTAAATGTACCGCCTTGGTAGCGAGACATACAAAAACGCAGAGGTAGGCCTTGAGCGATTTGGCGTTGCGGAGGTTAGAGCTCTTGATGGCAAACGGGCCAGCAAAATCAGTGCCAACCCCAGCAAAGGGTCGAGTGGCTAGAACGCGGTCGGAGGGCAGATCACCCATCATCGGCTGTGAAGTATTAGCCTTCAAGCGGTAACACGGAATACATTTGAAAGTGACGTTCCGGATGGTGCGTGTCCCTGCCAGAATCCAAAACTCGCGCTGTAAAATAGCCGAGAGTGCATTACAACCAGCGTGGGCATTTTTAAGATGGTAGTGTGTCACTAGCAATTTGACAAAGGTGCCATCCTTAGGTAGCAAAAGGGGGTGGCGAGCACCATAGGGTAGATTGGAATTCTTAAGGCGTCCTCCAACGCGTAGCATTCCGTTATTGTCCAAAAAAGGGCTTAGGCGAGCAAGGGGGCCCTTCAAAACTAAACCTCTCTTTAGGGTGTCAATCACGGATGAAAAATGCTCCACCTGAACCACACGCACCCAGTAGTTCCGGGCGTCTTGGCGTTCAAGAGGGGAAAGCACAGGACTCAAATTTTTATTTTCTGAATGCCGCCCATTATGGATAAAACGTCGAATCCAACCGGTAACACCAATTAGTTTGTCGAGGGAACTGTAACGGTTCAAAAGAAAGTTCAAGTCGGGGATCTGTTTATCCTCAACCACTCCGACTCTTAAGCCCGGCAATACTTCGGGAGCGGAAAACCTATTTTGAGGCCAAGTCGTCTCGGATTGGGAGAGCCAACTTGGATCCCACCAAAGGTGATGGTGGACCAGTGAGGAGGCCTCACAGCCGCGGGAGGCGCAATCGGCCGGGTTCAGTTCTCCGGGTACGTGTCTCCAAATCACCGGTACTGCAGAGCTCTGAATTTGGGAGACCCGATTCGCAACAAAGACCTCTAAGTTGTGAGGCGCGGCTCGTAGCCAGCAAAGGACAATCTCACTGTCCGTCCAAGCATAAACGTCGGTCAGATCGACCGCAGATGCCAAAGAGGAGCGGACGTGGTTCAAGAGGCGTACCAGAAGGGCGGCGCCAGACAATTCTAATTTCGGGATAGTTAACCGTGACCGAATAGGGGCCACCTTGCTTTTTGCCAAGACGAGATGCGTCGCGACCTCACCGGCGACATCGACAGTCCTCAAATATACCACGGCGGCGTATCCTCGTTCGGAGGCGTCGCAAAACCCGTGGAGACTGGCCTGACACCTTCCTGTTGGTAGGAAGCGTCGAGGCATGGAAATTCGGTTAACTTCAGGAAGTGAAGACACAAGGGAGTTCCACTCCTTCAATAACTTCCCAGAGAGTGGTTCGTCCCAACCGAGTTCAGCAATCCAAAGCTTCTGGAGGAAACATTTAGCCAAAAATATTACGGGAGTGATCCATCCATTGGGATCGAAAGTGTGAGCAACCGTAGACAATACGGAACGCTTAGTCCAGACCTTAGGAGGTGGGTCTAATTTGACCCGGTAGGTGAAAACGTCTTGGACGGGCTGGTACTGTATTCCAAGGACCGTCAGCAAATTGGGATTTTCGGGATTTTCAAAAATATGAGGATCCTGCTGATCCTTTCCCGGAAGATCCTTCAAGACGTGAGGGGAGTTGGACAGCCACTTGCCCAACTCATAACCTCCGGACTTCAGTATTGCAATCAATTCATCGCGAAGAGTCAGAGCTTCCTCAACGCTCGAGGCTCCCGTGCAAATATCGTCCATATAGACTGACGATTCCAAGGTGGCTGATGCGCGAGGGTAATTCAGTCGCTCCCGGTTAGCTAGTTCTAACAAGGTCCTAATAGCAATATAGGGGCTTGACTTGAGTCCATAGGTCGTGGTGTTCAATTCAAAGACACGCATTGGCTCATTAGGATTTTCGCGCCACAGAATCATTTGGTATCTCCGATCATCGCGATGTACCATCGACTGTCTAAACATCATCTTGATGTCAGCTACGAAAACAATTTGATGCCGGCGGAAATGCGTGAGGATATCGGAGATATCCTTGATCAGCTTAGGACCGGAGTGCAAGCATTGGTTCAATGTCACCCCGTTGGATGTGGCCGCGGAGCCGTCAAAAACCACTCGAATCTTCCCCCCAGGGGTCTTCAAGACGGCATGGTGGGGTAAGAAGTAGTGCTCGTGTGCGCGCCAATCAAAATTGGATGGTGACATATGCCCCAGGCCCTCGTACTCGCGCATAAATTCAACGTACTTGGAGCGGAAGGTGGAGTCGCGCCGCATGCGCCGTTCCATAGACAAGAGCCTCTTTTCCGCCAAGGCCCGCGATTGACCAAGCGGGGGGCGAGAAGCGAGAAAGGGCAAGCGAGTTACAAATCGCCCATCAACACGGCGGCCTGTGTTGTTTTGATAAAACAACTCACATTCAAGGTCAAGAGGGTCAACTCGTGCGGCATGCGGCGGCTCCTCAACTTCCCAAAAGCGCTGGACCACGTCCGACAGCGTCAAGCCGGCTGCTTGCAATTGGTCCAGCACCGGTAGGTCCGAAGACCATAGCACGGGTCCAAAAAAGCTAGAACCGAATATAGTGGACATGGCACATAGGCCGTCCTTCTGCAAAACCCTAATTTCCCCTGACAAGACCAGGCCCAACACGTCGGAACCCAACAAAAGGTCCGTAGGACCGGGTTCAGTCCAGTGGGGGTCAGCTGGGTTTAGGCCTGATGCACAGGACACCGCAGCGTCAGTTATTCGGACCTGCGGTAGGGAACCTAAGATATTGTCAAGGACTGACACCTTGACCAAGACCCTAAGATTGCCCGTAACGGGGCCAAACATTAATTCCGCTTCCCCGTTAGGAGTCGAGGGCTCTATACCCCCGATACCTATCACCCGTTCTGTTCGAGGACTCCAAGGGAGCCCTAGCTCACCCACCAAACGAGAAGAAGCAATACAGCGCTGTGAACCCGAATCCAAAAGGGCGCGAACGATTAAAAATTCACCCTTCGGGTTGAATACCTTCACTGAGACAGTCGGCAAAAGAATGGTCTGACAGACGGACTGCCGGAGATTCGAGGTCTCAGGAGAAGTTGCTGTGGTGGGGGCTAGGGCGGCAACTACCTATTGGTGGTCGTCCTCATCAAACCGGTCCTCTGACCGGGGAATCTCATATTGAGACTCAGGGGGGACCTCCAAAGGTGAGGGGGACGGACCTCCATTTGGGTAAACCCATGCGTCATCTCGTGGCGGCAGCACGGGCCTAGTCATACGGGCTGAGGTCGGTAGGCCGTAGTAAGGCTGTCGACCCGCTCGAGGTGGGCGGCGTTCGAGGCGTGGCCACTCATGAAGCGGAGGTGAATAGCGGGTAGGCTGAACCGTAGACGGAGCCGCCACAAATCTCCCATCAGAATTTCGAGGGGGGTTGGTGCCCCCCTCACGGGGGGGTGAAGCCCCCATAGGCGGGGTCGAAATCCGGACGCGTCGGGATTCATGGCCCTGATCGGGAGACCGACGCAAGTAATCCGGGGAGCGATCGGTAAGAGCGCCCCCGCCCGTGCGGGGCGCGCCCTCACTCTCCACCCGGCGGCCAACACCATTCTTGTTGGCGCACAAAATCTCCAGGTGGTTACCCCTACAAATTGGGCATGGCCGTTGCTGTTGGCAGTCCCGTTGCATGTGAGCTTCCAGACAGCTATAGCACCAGTGGCGGTCTCTTGCAATGCCCCTCCGATCCTTGATCCGCTTAGAGAGAAACTGGGGGCAAGAAAGCACCCGGTGGCCTGGACGCCTGCAATAGTTACAGGGGGCGGGTTCAGTGGCAGCAAGTCCCGTGTAAACGGGCCTTGGTCTCCGGTCGGAGGCCCTTTTACCAGGGACGCCAGTGTGACCCTTTTCCTTCCTCAGCTGGGCAGGCCGCTCTGGGGTCCTTGAAGGACCAGCCATACCAGAGTTATCAGCCTGCCGGCACTCTTCCTCAAGGAACTTTAAAAGCTCCGAAAAGGGGGGCAGGTAGCTGGCCCCGTCCCCACCATACCTTTGCTCAAAACGCAGTTTCAACTCGGGAGGTAGGCGGGACAACACAATGTGTAATAAAAGGAAGGACCACTGGTCCACGGGAAGCTCTAAACGCTTAAGAGCGTTGCAGGCTACAATCAGTGGATTTAAGAGTGATTCTCTTAAATGGGACACCCCATAGACACGTGGCAGCGCTAGAATTTGTGCCACGTGTGTGTCTGCTAACCGGCGCACGTTGGCATACCGCCGAGTCAGTAGTTCCCGCGCGGTGGTATAACTCTCCTCGGAGAGGTCCAGGTGGCTAACTAAACCTAGAGCCTCTCCCTGCAGGGAAGAGAGTAGATAGGCCAGTTTCTGGCAGGGAGACAGGTCCCTTCTCGCGTCCACCAGGCTATCAAAGAGGCTAAGAAAGCCTAGCCACTCGCTCAGGTTGCCAGAAAAGTGGGGCAAGTTTATTGTTGGCAACTTGCCCTGTAACGCAGGCTGCGTGGTGGGTTCTGGTGGGAGACTCAATAATAGAGCTCATTCTCGCCTCCTTCTTGAGCCTCGCGGCCTCCTCCACCAGACCGTCTGTCAGCTCAAAAAACTGTTCGTAGTCCCGCACTGAGGACTCCAGCGATTCCGGAGGTAGCTCCAATGCCATGAGGTCTCGGAAGGCCTCTTCGACGACCGCCTGCCTGGTCCGCACCTGCTCGCACCGCTGGAGCAGTGCGGATGCCCGGTCCACCCGGCCTACCAAGGCGTTGGCTGTAGCAGCCCAACGCAGCTCTGATTGAATTTGCACGCTCAATTTTTTGTGGGCTGACATCTTAGGTAGGTACAAAACGACTAAAATAAAGGTAGTTACAACAAATAGATAACAAAATCAAAACAAAGTTATTTGTTACAAGTTATGTTTCAACTTCAACCAAACAAATTAATAATCAAACAAGAATTACCCACTTTAAACACAAACAAATTACTACTTAAATACTATTTATTAATTAGAATTATTTACTTTAAAACAAGAATTATTTATTTTAAATACATCAAACAAACTACTCTGTTACCTAACCACGAGGAGTTCTAGTAAACAAACAAAGTATTTGTTGGTTAAAAGTTCCAAAAGATACAAATTAAGCTATCAATAATTTATGTTAAGTCAATCAATAACATAAATTAAGATAAAAGAAAAATTAAGTTTTAATTACCCGTACTAAGCCACTAGACTCATACTAGGCACTGCAAATTACAAATTGGTTGGTTGAGAACCTACAATTATCAAATTATATTAATATTAAGTTTATTTATTACAATCTACATCTAACTGTTGGCCAGTTACGGGCCACAAACAACAATTAGATACTATTAATTATTAATCAACAAAAATTAACAAAACAAAATCTCAATAATTGCAATCATTATACAGGCCTACATGTGACAAGGTAGGCTATGTACTAGTAACTCAATAAGCCTGTGTATTAATAAGTTATAAATTAACAAGTTTACAATTAATGAGTTAACCCTAGAACGGCCAAGTTAAGTCACAGTAATGCCAAATCTGTCCGCGGAATCAATTTAACCACGCTCTGCTACCAAATGTTGAGGCCAACGGCTTGGCCAACGAGTCAAGGCCTGGAACACTGGGTATAGGGGCCCATCAGCTATAACCTGAGTCCAGGGTCGCTGCCCTAAGGGCCTTTCACCGCGGTCAGATTTGCCCTCAACGTAGTGGTGACTTAATGACGGTAGGGTTGCACTGACCTTCCTTGCAGCAGTCAATCCTTGTATAGGGCCTGAGATGGTATGATAGTGGTGTGGTATGTGGTGTATTGTGAGGTTAAGTGTAAGGTGAACCTCTCAGGCCACTAGCAGCAGCAGGCAGGCAGCCAGTTATGGCCTGCAGCTGTGGACGTTGGGCTGACGGAGCACTGTACACTTGGCTTGTCACTAGTAAGACCCCCTAGAGGTGGTCAGAGTCACTTTTTCACACACACTTCCGCCGAGCGAGTGGCGAGCAAAAGCCGGCGGGTTCCAAAAGTTCTTTTGTTACAAATAACAGTCTGTAATTCTGCTTATAGCTAGGTCGACACATAGACCGCCTGACGGCGCAACAAAACCGTAAAATAAACCAAATCTAGACACTTAAAAAGCAAAACGGTGCGCGCGACTTAGATTTTTTCGTGAACGTGTTAGCTGTCAAAAACAAAAAGGAACTTGCAAAAACCACGCCCCAAAACGGCGGGAAGTTTAAAACTCGCATCTGTCAACTTCATTGCGAGCCAAAGAGATTGCCAGCGTCGCGACCATGGAACTAGGAATTATGGACAGGTACATGGCGCGAACAGTACATTTACACTGTATATGTACAATGTAGTACATGTTTCTGTCAGTAAATTCTCAGTATTAGCGCGGAGTTAGGAAGTAGATGGTATGTCACCCCCGTGCCTTGGAGAGCACGTTAAAGCCATCGGTCCATGCGCCCGATTACTCACCGGTCATGTCGGGTTTTCGTCCCATCGGACTATGAGAATGAGGGAACAGAAAAGGCACTTCCCGCGCAGATGGCTAATAATATCCGTAGAGATTGGTCGCCGTGGCCGGATTCGGTTGGGAGGTATCCCGATCGTAATTATGTTTAATTAAGTGATTAAAAAAGCGCAACCCTGTAGTTACAGTATGTAAATCATATAAAGCCTTTTCGACTTCTCAGGTTACAGCATCTATGCACGCACACATGGGTCCACTCCACGTCAATACCCATAGACAAGGAAGAAGAAAAACCTGTCATGTCTAAGGTATGAAATAACTTCATTGGTGCTGATTAATTATCTATATCAAGTATTTATCTTAAAATTAACTGAAGTGGAAATGGGCTGGACAATAGTTCGAAGAGCTGATGGTCTCGTTTGATGTCGTTGGTCCACTTAGTGGGGGGGTCTGCTAACACTGCGCTTCTCGGTGCAGGGTCGCCACTCCAGCACCTTGGGACCCCAACGACCATCAGCTCATCAAACTATGTGCCCCGCCCATTTCCACTTCAGTTTCGCGACTAGCTGAACTATGTCGGTGACTTTGTTGTTGTGAATATTATAAATGAGAATTTTGTGAGGATGGATGTTTGTTACTCTTTAACGCTACAACAAATGAACCAATTTGGCTGAAATTTGGAATGGAGATAGCTCATACCCAGTATTAACACATTTTATCCCGAAAAACTAAAGAAATCCCACGGGAATTAAGAAACCTTAATCCACGCGGACGAAGTCGCGGGCATCATCTAGTAGTATACAATAGTAATGAACTCCTCAAAAAGGTATTTCCTTCCAGGTAGGATGTTCAGTAATCAAAGAGGACAAGGAAGCTTTCGCCCTCATATCGGTGTCGCCCAGCGAGGTGAGAGACCTGGACTTTGCCAACGACGCGTGCAAGGTGCTGTCTGCGCTGTCCACCAAGTTGCAGACAGGCAACATAGAGCATAATGAGATGAAGTAAGTATCCGAATAAAAGGAAATGCCCATTAGCCAAAGGGGTTTTGGCCAAAGTGCGTCCATTACGTCCCACAACAAAATTATAGGCACTAGAATTTACCCCATAGATTAAGAAACAAGCACTATTGACTAGGTAGAACTCGGAGGAACGGTTTTAAAGCACATATAAAAACACACATAGAAATCAAAAACATGGATCCATATCTAAACTGTAACTAAATATTTTATTGTGGCAAAAAAAATTACTTAAAACGTCGAGTGACAGCGATAGCAGCAGTTTTTCAGTTCCAGATACTATTAAAATAGATGCTCAAAGAGTAATAAACGATTTGCTCCCAGAAACGTCTAAAGAGAAATATTTAAAACCATACGAAAAATTCTGCAAATGGAAAACAACAAAAGATGCCAATTACCCGATTTCAGAGGCTGTATTGCTATTTTACTTTCAAGAACTATCACTAACAAAAAATTATATTGAATATTGTTATTAGTTGGTTGATAGGTTGGAAGGTTGATACCTTGGTTTTCTTGCCTCGCAAGATGTGAAAAGTAGATTATTCAACGCAGGGGTAATTCTGTATTCGTCCTGGGCGCCCCTAAACCCCGCGCTTCAATCAGGATTCTAGATACAACATCCTCGCTTACCCTCGGGAGTTAAGATCCCTTGTCGCTTGGGATTTATCCCGGCGACCGTGACGTAAGAAATCGCATTAACCCTATGTTGAATATAATCTAATATTATTGGAACTTTAGAAAGTCCAATAAACGAGTTTCAGATTTTGGCACATATAGGCGATTATGTTTTTACCATTTTTCATAGGGCTCTAACTTGTCTCCTCCAAGACATCGTATACTTCATAGCCGGGTTTGAAAACGAGCCGAACAAATCCAAAGCCTTGGACCTGGTGGTGGAAAACCCTAACCGAGACAGGCAGAAGCTTCTGAGAGAACAGTACATATTGCGGCAGCTCTTCAGAATACTTCAGGTAAGTTTGATAAGGCATGTTAAAAGCTGTTCTTGCATTATAATCTATTTTCCTTAGCTATTTTAAGAGGACTATTACATTTTGCATCCCTCTCTCTTGCACATTCTAATATTTTCAATTATTATAAAATCTCAGATACTTTTCTCAGTATGTGGTCTTCCACAATTCAATTGCTGATATTTTAGATATACATAGTTTTATCATGATACACCTAGATTTTGATAGAGCAAAATGGCGAAAACTACTATTAACTATTATCACTCTTATGAAAATTTATGAGATTTACTCATTTACTCGTGGATCTCTTAAGGGGTATTACGAAAAAACGGGTAGACAAACTTTTCTCGTGGTGCGCATATTAGCCCTACTGGAGAGTGACATAGGCTACTTTTTATACCGGAAAATCGAAGAGTTCCCACTGAATTTTTAAATACTAAACCCCACACGGACGAAGTCGCGGGCATCAACCTAGCTCTATAAACCTCTGAGAGGAGACCTGCGCTCGGTAGTGATGTTGATGAGTTGCTGATGGTGATGATGATTACAGGGTCCATTCCAAGAGTCATCAGAAGGGGAAGCGTTTCTTAAGATTGAGGAGCTATATGACCCGCGCTACGCTCCCTACAAGTTCATCTTCCGCCTGTGCTACCGAATCTTACGTCTCAGCCAGCAGGATTACAGGAAAAACCAGGTATATATTGAAACAGACAAAAGAAAGCAATTTCACCCACACCACCTGGGTGCCTGGAGCACTTCGACCGTCCGCTGTGCCAGATCTTTTTTTCCGCGCTCTACGAAACTGTAGAACCAACTCCCAGCGAGGGTGGTACCGCTTAATTACAACATGGGGTTATTCAAGGAGCGGACCAACAAATTCCTGAAAAGCCGAAAACGCATTGGTTGTGCTACAAATGTTCATGGGCGGCGGTAATCACTTAACATCAGGTGACCCGCCTGTTCGTTTGCTCACTATTCATATATTTAAAAAAACTATGTTGCTAAAAGAATGTTGAATATGCATGTAGAAGACAAAATAATAGAAAGACCAAAGAAAAGATTGATGGATTGTGTGAGAGGATATGCTTTTAAAAATAGTGGATAGTGAGTTGACGAATGATAGAAGTGAATGGAAGAAAAAGACATCTTGTGCCGACTCCACATAGCGTGGGACAAGGAAAACAACAAGAATATTGAAAAAGATAAGTTGGTCACTAATATAATAGAATAATTTTTTTTTATCAATGAAAAAAAAATAAAGTGCTTTTGTGGTAGTCAAGTGAATCTATTACTGGTTTTGGGATGACGTTCCAATCAAGAAAGAACCAGCAAAACTTCGTGCAAAGGGCATTTACAACATTAGCTTATGTCATTAACTGAGTTTCGGTGTTAGTGGTAACTTGACGATTAATTAAAATATTGACTCCAAAAACACTAAACTTTTTTATGCACCAGGAATACATAGCGAAGCACTTCGGCTTCATGCAAAAGCAGATCGGATACGACATCCTGGCTGAGGACACCATCACCGCGTTACTCCACAACAACCGGAAACTTCTCGAAAAACACATCACAGCCTCCGAGATTGAGACCTTTGTTGGTAAGGAGGCAGCTCTTGATTGTACTGCGTGTAAGGGACACCGTAATGAAAACTTTGTGAATAGGTTACACATGTCTATAATGAAATTACAAATACCAATCACCTCGGAAATGATGGATATAATCCTCGGAAATGATAGTTTTTGCATGTCATTTGTTTTTTAGTTTAGATTGTTAGTCATTGCATGGACCTCCACAGGCTTCGGTCTTGCGCCGCCCGAATCCAGCGGCTCCCTGCGACTCGTTTGATGTCGTCGGTCCACCTAATTGGGGGTCTGCCAACACTGCGCTTACCGCTGCGGGGTCGCCACTCGAGCACCTTGGGACCCCAACGAAAATCAGCTCTTCGACCTATGTGCCCCGCCCATTTCCACTTCAGTTTCGCGACTCTCTGAGCTATGTCGGTGACTTTGGTTCTCCTGCGGATCTCTTCATTTCTGATTTGATCTCGCAGGGATACCCCAAGCATCTCTCTCCATCGCCCGCTGAGCGATCCTGAGCCTACTTATGAGGCCCTTAGTTAGCGACCATGTCTCGGATCCATAAGTCACGCACTGTTTCATTATTACACACTTATTATCACGCTGATGACTGAAATTATACATAAGTTTCAGCTTTTGATATTAAGCCGTTTTTGAGATAAATTGTAAATTAAAGCACTTTTAAAGCTATGCATAATTGTTAAGATATTTTATGATAAAGATTAAGAAACCTGTTTCCTTTGGCCTTAGGTTTGGTGCGCAAGAACATGAAAACTTGGCAGTCTAGATTCTTGGATTACCTGAGCGACTTGTGTATCTCGAACAAGAAGGCCATCGCCGTGACGCAGGAGCTCATCTGCAAGAGTGTTCTTTGCGCCAACAACGCTGACATACTCATTGAGACCAGGTAACTCCCTTCCAGCACCTTGGTGCTGGAGTGGCGACCCCGAACCGGGAAGCGCAGTGTTGGCAGACCCCACACTAGGTTGACCGAAGATATCAGACCAGTCGCAGGGAGGGAAGGTGTCTCGTTCTTGAGCTGCTTTATACAGGCCGTGCAAGGCGAGACAGATGGAAATCTAGATGCAAGAGACTTGTCCAGCAGTCGACGTCTATCGGTTGATGAAGCAGAAGAACTTTCTTCGGCGGAAGCATGTAGGAACAACTCTCTTCGGCGAAACCATATAGGACCAACTCTCTTGGGCGGAACCATGTAGGACCAACTCTCTTCGGCGGTTATCCCACAGGACACCAACATGGGGATGGGATTATTCAATTCCACAATTCAATTACACATTGGCGATGCCTCTGGTGCTCGCTCGCATGGTGCCAGGGATCGAACATCGCACCGCGGGTG
This sequence comes from Oeneis ivallda, assembly GCA_029955525.1. NCBI lineage: Eukaryota > Metazoa > Arthropoda > Insecta > Lepidoptera > Nymphalidae > Oeneis > Oeneis ivallda. The sequence continues at coordinate 3,779,088 of JARPMR010000027.1, read as the reverse complement.
AGCGGCACGTTGTACCATAGACTTGATGTATTTTTTACCGTAAGAAGACATACAAAGGACTGAGGAGCAAACAAATCTCATAGAAAAGGAAAGCGAATCTGTGTGGTTATGCCGAGTTTTATTTCGTTTGATCGTAATAGTTAACTATGACATTAGCATAAAAGTAATATGAACCATATTAGTATCGATTTAAAGTCACAAATTCAATACAGACGATTTTAATTTGGAGCGTTTTCCTTACGTAAATGTATAAGAATACATACACGAACTTGAGCTCTAACTCAATACTGTTATGGTTTATTTTACTTTGATGGTAATGTCATAGTTTACTTAGTTAACTATCCAATCTTGTACTAACCCTTCTAATATCGTTATGACCAGATTACAAAAGACAATTCATCACTATAAAAAACCAAACGCCAAAATAAGAAGAAGTCACTAGAAGTGCACTTATTGATAAATCGGTTGCGTGTTTTGCGACTGTCAGGGATTCTACTTACGGTAGTAAATATGTTAAGTCTATGCGTTGTACCATACAGATTTTTTCTGGCTTGGCGGACTATAGCAAAAGAATTTTGTTTTTGAAATAAAAGCTGTTTAAAACTGTAAAAAGTTTCCTTGATATGCTGTTCTCAAAAATATAGTATTGTGGATATTCGTGGATATCTTTGTCATTAGATTATGCAGTAAAGATTGTCCTCGCAGATTGGTGACGACGAAATATCAGAGCCTTTCGGAGTCCGACGACGGTAGCAAGGTCTCGGTCGAAGATGACGTCATGCTTCTGTGGAACAACAAAAAGGTACCAAGAAAAAAGTTTAAAAACTGTAATCCGACTACGGGAAATTCGATGTAACATGCGTCATAATGATTTGTTCTTATAAAATGTAACCCATGTCATCCGGACTACAATAACGAGTCATTCATCAAAATCGGCTCAATAGATTAGGCGCTAGAGTGCCACATGCGTACGGACATACGTAAATACGTATATAACTTACACAGACTTCTCAAATCATAACCGTTCTTTTCAGTTTGAAATGAAAAATTCCAACGCTGAGCGACTCGAAATCATGTACTAAATCCCTGGTTACCATTTTTCTTATCATGTTCCTAATCATCATCATCATCAGCAACCCATCAACGGCTTACCACTGAGCGCAGGTTTCCTCTCAGAAAAGGTATATAGGCCACGCTGGTCCAATGCGAATTAGCTGACTAATATCTGTTCCCAATAGTTATTATCGCATTTATTATTTTGCATGCCTCCAGTGCTCCAGGCTGCTGTCCGCGCTAGCCCGGGACTCCGCAGCCGACCCGCGCAGCGAGGCGGCGGCCATCTTGGATTACTATCGCCACCAGTTGGACCTGTTCTCCAATATGTGTCTCAACAGGCAGTATCTCGCGCTCAACAGTCTCTCGCAGCAGCTGCATATCGATCTCATCCTGAAGTGAGTACGATAGAGTAAGCCAGTAGTCTGTCATGCCATCCTCGCTAGCCCGGGACTCCGCAGCCGACCCGCGCAGCGAGGCGGCGGCCATCTTGGATTACTATCCCCACCACTTGGACCTGTTCTCCAATATGTGTCTCAACAGGCAGTATCTCGCGCTCAACAGTCTCTCGCAGCAGCTGCATATCGATCTCATCCTGAAGAGAGTACGATAGAGTAAGCCAGTAGTCTGTCATGCCATCCTCGCTAGCCCGGGACTCTGCAGCCGACCCGCGCAGCGAGGCGGCGGCCATCTTGGTTTACTATCGCCACCAGTTGGACCTGTTCTCCAATATGTGTCTCAACAGGCAGTACCTCGCGCTCAACAGTCTCTCGCAGCAGCTGCATATCGATCTCATCCTGAAGTGAGTACGATAGAGTAAGCCAGTAGTCTGTCATACTATCCTCGCTAGCCAAGCACGCCACGGACCCGCGCAGTGAGGCAGTGGCCATCTGGGATTACTTTCGCCATGTGTCTCAACAGGCGCGCGCTCAACAGTCTCGTAGCAGCATGATAGAGTAATCTATTAAGTCTGTCACGTTGTACTCGCTAGCTCAGGAATCCACGCGGATTCTCGCAGCGAGGCGGCCGCCATTTTGAATTACTACCGCCACCAGTTGGACCTGTTCTCCAATATGTGTCTCAACACTCTCAACAGGCAGTATCTCGCACTTAACAGTCTCAGCAGCTGCATATCGATCTCATCCTGTAGTGAGTAAGACAGAGGAAGCCAGTCTCTATCGTGTTGTACTCGCTAGCTCGGGAGTCCGCCCGCACCCTCGCAGGGAGGCGGCGGCCATATTGGATTTATATCTCCACCAAAATCCTAAATCTGGGTTGCTTTTTCAAGTATTCTACTATTGCCTCGCCTGAAAATGACATTTATTTACAAATCCAAAATGGTGGAAAAAAACGTTTTATTTATTTATTTTTTATGAGTAGCATTATCGAGGTTTCTCGGGATGTTGCTTACGAAAATGACGTCCCTTTTCAAATTCGGACTAATATTTTTTGAGAATTCTAAAGCATATTAAATGTAGCGTGTTTAATCATCAAATACACTTTAGGTGATGATAAATGTGGTATGAAACATATGAGGTGTTGTTCTATACACAGATGCATGTCGAACGCGTCGCTGTCGCACGAGCTGCGCGCGTCGTTCTGTCGCCTCATGCTGCACCTGCACGCCGACCGCGACCCGCAGGAGCCGGTCACGCCGGTCAAGTACGCGCGCCTCTGGGCCGAGGTCGCCGGCACCATACACGTGCACGAGTCAGTATACTGTGTCAGATTTATTTCAAAGTCAAAAATTATTTATTTCAAGATTTAAATTTTTATTTATGTAGGCTAAGAATCTAATGGTTAGGACTGCGACTCCTGCGATCCTGGACACGTCTGACGTTTTAAAGTCATGTTAAGCAATTAAATATCACATGCTTAACGGTAAAGGAAAACATCGTGAGGAAACCTGCACGCCTGAGAGCTCTCCATAATGTTCTCAAAGGTGTGTGAAGTTTGCATTGTGCTAGCGTGGTGGACTATGCCCTTTTTTTTCCTGTTTGAGAAGGAAAAAATCCCTACGGACTTCTGCCTTAAGGCAGGGTGTGTCCGACTCGCACGGACTAAAGCAACCTCCTCAGGACTTCTAGGTCAGCACGGAACCGCTTTGCATTACTTCGTGCAGTAAGCGGTGCATTCGAAAATGGCATGTCTAGGAGTGTCCTCCTCTCCGCAAAAGTAGCATTCTTCAGTTGGTGATTTGCCGATTGCAAAGAGATACGTCTTGAACACCCCATGACCACTCAGCGCCTGCGTGATCCACCGGTTCACCTCTCCAAGTTTCCTACTGTGCCATTTCTTTAGGTCCTTGACTAGCTCCCTCGTCCAGGTTCCTTTTCCTACTCCCAACCATTCTTTCTCCCATTCCGTAAGGATGCTCTCCCGTACTTCTAAAAGCGTCTGTCCCTTATTAGTGAACAGCTGAGCACGTTCTCTGACCATTTTATTGATCGGGATCAGTCCTGCAATGACTAGCACCGCATCGGTGGAGATCGTTCGGTACGCTCCACAGATACCAATTGCCATTCGTCTCTGTACCGCTTCCAGTTTTTTCCGGTACAGCTCCACCTTCATTGCACCCTCGAAAATCGGCGCCCCGTAAAGTATAACAGAGTGGGCTACCGATACAAGTACTCTTCTCTTGCTTGCTCTGGGGCCTCCCTTTGTCGGCATTAGTCTATTCAACGCCTCCGTCTAATTTTGCGCCTTGTTGGCTACTTCTTCAACGTGCTTTTTATAGTTGAGACTTTTGTCGAGCCAAACCCCAAGATATTTGATACAGTCCTTTGGAGAGACTATCACATTTTGGACTGTAAATTTTATTGGGTCTAGTTTCCGCCTGCCACCAAAAACTATTGCTTCTGTCTTTTCGGGCGCTAGTGACAGCTGCTTTCCTTGCATCCACCTACTAATGCGTTCAAGCGCTGTATTTGTATTAGTCATAAGGAGCTTTTCTGTTTTGGCTACAACTACTAATGCCAAGTCGTCGGCAAAGCCCACTAGTTGAACCCCATCCTCCTGTTTTAGGTGGAAGACCCCGTCTTCTGGGTCTTAGGGTTTAGGGTCTTCCACGGGGTGGACTATGCCCTATATTAATCCTTCTCCGAGAGGGAGACCTGCGCTCAGCATCGCTGATGATAGGTCAACCAGTGCCTTTCTAGTCAACACTCTGCTACCGGTTCAAAAAGAAAAGTGAAATTTAGCACAAAGCTTAGTTTGAGTAATTGAGTATCCTAAATGTTAGTTATTTTACAGTTATCAATGCGTCAAAGGAGGCGCTGACGCGACGAGGGAGATGGTCAAAAAGCAATTCGCGTCAACCATACGCTTCGTGGAAGATTACCTGTGCAACGTGGTGACCGGAACTTGGTACATCAGCGACCACGATCAGAACAAGTTGACCTTCGAAGTTGTCAAACTGGCCAGGGAGTTGATCTACTTCGGATTTTATAGGTGAGTTGGTATAATTGACTCAAGGAGTATTTCGTATCAACCATACGCTTTTATTGGAAAATTACCTGGGATATGTCGGGATCGGAACATGGATACATAAGTGATCATCACGATGAAAACAAGTTGACCTTCGAAGTTGTCGAACTGGCCAGCGAGTTGATCTACTTCGAATGTTAGAGGTGAGTTGATTTAATTGACTCTAGAAGCAATTCGCGTCAACCATAATATTATGCTTTGTTTAACATCACCTGGGAAATTTGGGGGTTGGAATATGGCTACTTAAGTGATCACAATCAGTATAATATTAAAGTCGACCTTCAAAGTGGCTAGAAAGTTGATCTCAAAAATAATGTATAACGCTTTTAGAATCAACGCCATCTCTCGCCACATGTTAGAACCATATCGTAAAAAATAAGCAGACATAAAATCAAGCTCACGCTGCCCACAATAGATGGCGTTAGTTAATTTTGCCGCAAATATTTTGTTCAGAATTTCTCCCATAAAACTTTGTTCCAAACATTAAAAAAAAGGAACAAAGACATTATCTGAAGTCAGGATTCGTACCCCCGAACCGATAGTTTCACTCCTTCATTTAGCCGCTACGCCACCAAAGCTATGATAGAACGTGTGTAATTAACCAAGGCAACAAGTGTCGTGACGGAATATTCTTACACTTTTTCGCCTAGCCTCCATCCGCCATACCGTCCGAAAAGGAACTTCATTCCAATAAATAAATTCTTTACGTTTTTTCTACAGCTTCAGCGATCTCCTGAGACTTACCAAGACGTTGCTCAGCATCTTGGACTGTGTTACGGCCATGGATTTGTTGAACGAAACCAGCAACCTTACGGGTGAAGTTGAGTGTGAGTTGATTTAAGTTGCGCATTTGAACGTAACCGTACACGTAAAATCGTGCTGTATGCGTATGAAAGGAGAATCGGTCATCGTTATGTAATACAAAGAACTACGAGTGATTTGATTCCTTAGATAACTTATTGTGATATTTTAATTGTTTTAAGTTCACGCCAAGTTGAGGACCGTCCGATTGGAATAGTGGTATGGTAGCCTGCTATAGTATACTATACTTTACCTAGGTATACCTATTCTATATTATATCGGATATGAAACGTACCTATGGGATTGCCGTACATGATAAATCCAGCCCCCCAATTGTCTAAAAATTTCATGGCATAAGCGTCAAAGTAAAATAAACCATTACAGCATTAAATTAGAGCTCAATTTCGTGTTTGCATTCTCATACGTTTAGGTATGTACGATACGCTCCATAACGCTCCATGTTAGAATCTGTTGTACTGAATTTGTGACTTTAAATCTATACAGTGAAGGAATATTTTACTTTGACGCTAATGCCATTATATTAATAAGATTTTGATCGGAAATTTTTAGACAACCGCACCTCAGATCACTATCCGCGATTGAAATCACAGATTATTTACAGGCGCCCTCTATCTGCCCTAGAATAAATGCTTAGAATAAATTCAAATTCAAATAGATTGCGCTCTATGATTTTAGCTATCTTATTTGCCATAGCGCTCGTATGGCCGTTTCCATTATTTGGCCACTAAGGGCCTAAATTATGGGCCGTACGGTCGTTAATGGCCTAATTTTCGATACCCAAGTAAATGAATTTAATTTACACCATATGCAACCGTTTGGTGCAAGTTAAAATAATTTACTTAGCTATCGAAAAATAGGCCCTTCCCATAATATTTAAGCACTAACTTAACTTCAAAATTTTGATTTTTAATTACAAGCAGCATCGGACGTTGATATCGCACAGCGTAAGTAAAACGTTTTAAAACAAAACAACTGTAAATTAATTTTTTTTTTAAATGCAAGCTTTTAGTAGCTACATCATTAGACTCTGGATATCATCTAGGATCAGAGTACTTAATAAGACGAATCAAACGAGCCCAAACTCGATGGGGTTACGTCATTTTATTACAGAGTTCCGATAGCCATCTTCCGTCTCCATCATCAGATCAGCTCCATGTCACAATAATATTGCATTGTCATCCGATTTACACATACATGCAAAATTTCAGCTCGATCAGAAACCGGGAAATGGGTCTAATTCTTCTTGCAAGATTTGACCCAAACGAACAAACTGGTCAAGCTAAATAAAAGCTTGTAAAAAAAAATTGTGGTGACACAAGTTTAATTCATTTTGTTTTGGTGTAGCGGAGGGCGGCGTTCTACGCAGCATCGGAGACATGGGTGCGGTGGTGACGTCCATCACTCTGGGATCTATGCCGCGTGATGTAAGGATTTACGATAAACATTATCTTTTTGTTCTTATTTATCAACCGATAAACGTCCACTGCTGGACTAGGTGTCCTGCATGGACTTCCACAAGCTTTGGTCTTGCGCCACCTGAATCCAGCGGCTCCCTGCGACTCGTTTGATGTCGTTGATCCACCTAGTGGGGTTTGTGCCGACACTGCGCTTCCCGGTGCGGGGTCGCCACTCCAGCACCTTGGGACCCCAACGACCATCAGCTCTTCGTATTATTGCCCCGCCGATTTCCACTTCAGTTTCACGACTCGCTGAGTTATGTCGGCGTTCTATTCCGGGTTCTGGGGAAAAAAACGGAATCCTTATTGGATCACTCCATTGTCTGTCTGTCCGTATATCAAGGTCCTTTTTCTCAGAAACTGCTTGACGTACTAAGTAGAAATTTATACTGAATATTATATTAAAGCTATTATGCTATTATATAGCTATTATATATATATATATATATATATATATACTATATAGCTATTTGGACACCGTATAAAAACACCTATTTAGATTAAAATTTTTTTTTTTTATTTCATGTACCTACCTAGGCCAGCAAGTGGCTCTAAGATACTATAAGACTCTATCACCAGTTCGGAAGAAGAGCTGGCAAGAAATGTTATGTAGCTATTACATTGTATTTACACTATCTTGTGGGCAGCTGGAAGCCAAGCCGATTGTTTCAATGCAATTCTTTGTCACTAAGGAATTCATTAACATTGTATTAACGGTTGGATATGTATTTGTTAGGGGCAGCAGGGGTCGGGGGGAGGCGGCGCCCAACGGAGCCCGTCGGCGTTGGCGCTGGCGAGAAAACACCCGCTGGTCATGGAGACCAAGCTGAAGATTATAGAAATATTACAGGTAAAAAATGTTGATGAGCAATTTTAGTCAATCATACCCATAGATCATACCTAGTTCCATGTAACTAAGGTGAATTATTGTCTATTATATTATGTATGTTGTCTATGATTCGAGTGTGTCATGGCGAACTGCGCTGTAGCCTGTACGTATCGTGTATGTATTGTATTGTACCTATTAATTGATAATTATGTGTTGATTCAAATAAACAAGTTACTAATTAATAAACTCTTATTTCAATCTGCTGCTCTGCTAATAAAAAACAATTATAAGGCGTGTGCACACTACGCTCACAGTTCGCGGCGCATTGTGAGCCATTAGTTAGCGCCCAATATGTTAAATTCGAAATTGTGTTTTTTGTTAGTTTGTCCTTCAATCAAGCAACGGAGCAACGGATCGGCGTGATTTTTACACGGCTATGGTATAGTTAAGTATCTGGAGAGTGTCTTCACACGGAATAAGGTTTTTGATTCCCGCGGGAACTCTGTAATTTTCTGGGATAAAAAGTAGTCTATGTGCTAGTTCTGGGTATGAGCTATCTTCATTCCAAATTTCAGCCAAATCGGTTCATTCGTTGTTGCGTTAAAGAGAACATAAATCCATCCATCCGTCCTCCCAAACTTTTGCGTTAGAATATTAATAGTAGTAGGATGTAGGAGTCGCTGATACCCGCGACTTCGTCCGCGCGAATTAAGAAGTTTTAAATCCCGCGGGAATTTTTCCGGTATAAAATATGTGATACATATTTTGATGTACATATGATCTATTACATTGTGAGGTTTCATGAAAATCCATGCAGTAATTTTTGCGTGAAAGAGTAACAAACATCCATTCTCACAAACTTTCGCATTTATAGTTTTAGTAGGATTGTTTTTTTATTTCGAGATAGGCTTGACGACAATCAATGCTGGAAAGCACTGATGAGGTCTCTGTTGGAGCGCGCTTGCTCAGAAAATGTCTATTCACTCTTGCCTTGAAGGTGGATTAAATTTATACGTGGCTGGAAACTTGAAAAAAATTCAAAATTATTTAATTCACTTAGGCCAACCTGTGGCTCTTATGACACGTCATGACTCTACCACCGGTTCGGAAAGCGGATTCTGCTGAGAAGAGCCAGCAAGAAACTCAGCAGTTGCTCTTTTCAAAACAATCATTTTACAATATTATTATGTAGCTATTACATTGTAATAAGTTTTTGACGTGATAACATCTTATAAATCGATGAACACCGGCTGCACGCACGAAAAAGTGCCACGTTCCGCCTGAGCCTGGGCGCGCAAGCGAGAGCGCGGAACAAGCGATAGAGAGGCATGATCGGCTCAAGCGTTGGCTTGTGAGTGTGACACATTTTTTCATCAATGTTTCTTTATGACTTTATCACGTAAAACTATCGTACGTAAACCGACTTTACAGACAACCAATTTTTACACTATCTTGTGGGCAGCTGGATGCCAGGCCGATTCATCCCATGAAATTTGTTAGAATGGAATAGAATATTTCCACAATGAGGGGAAGTTCCAAAAATGCGCACTACAATTTAACACATGTTAAGATGGACTTCATCATCATCATCATCAGCAACCCATCAACGGCTCACTACTCTCAGAGAAGGGTTATAAGTCCATAGTCCATCACGCTGGCCCAATGCGAATTGGCGGACTTCACACACCTTCGAGAACATTATAAAGAACTCTCAGATGTGCAGGTTTCCTCACGATGTTTTTCTCCGTTGAAGCAAGTGATATTTAATTGCTTAAACACACTCGCTTAAGACGGCCTTATCTCATGGTATATCTTTTGTCACGTACAGTTCATCCTGGACGTGCGGCTGGACTACCGCATCAGCTGCCTGCTGTCCATCTTCAAGAAGGAGTTCGAGCAGTCCGGCGACAAGGCGGACAGCATCGGCCGCGCCGACGTCGAGGCGATCGGCCTGCAGGCGGAGGGCATATTTAGTTGTCGGTGAGTTTGTGATATACTTACTATCACTACATATTATAAAACAAAGTCTCCCGTCGCGTCTGTCTGTCTGTCTGTCTGTCTGTTCGCGATAAACTCAAAAACTACCGAACGGATTTGAACGGATAGGGTGATTCATGAGGAAGGTTTTAGTGTATAATTTGTTAAGGTTCTAGGTAAATTAATTGAAATATGACGATAATTGTTGACAATGTCGGAAAAATTCAAGCCGCCTGGGAGCTTTCGTCGAAAACGCTGCCTAATCCCTTTGAGACAAAATAATTTATGGTGGTTGTAACTTGTATGGTGGAATAAGTCTTTACAGAAAAGTCCGCGATGGCATATATCTATCTTTTAAGGATAGCTCACTATACCCATTTTAACTTCTAATAAAATGGTCACATACCATGCGGTAATTGGAAATCTATTTAGACGCCGCCAATATAAATACGTGGATTTCAACCCGACGATGGCGATAACGGGACTCGCTCATGCGACCAGTGACCGCGCGTGCCGCGTTGTTGCTATATTATAAGCCGAGCGATACTTCTTTTATAAGCCTACGTACTGTTCAATATGCTGTTCAATATAACTTATGGAACATTTCAAGGAATTTGCAAAGCATAGGCGTTATATGCTCTATTACCCGTGCGAAGCCGAGGCGGGTCCCTAGTCTATACAAATATATAAAACTGAAGTGTCTGTTTGTAATGTCCAAATAACAGCTTTTTACTAAATGCGGAAGCGCAGTGTTCGTAGGCCCCCCAGTAGACCGACGACGTCAGACTTGTCGCAGGGATCTGCTACAGGCGGCGCAAGACCGAGACCTGTGGAAGTCTATGAGACCTTTGTTCAACATTCGAAGTCTATCGGTCCTGCGCTTGACAAGCCTGCCGTGATCTCACACTGAAATCGTCAAATATACAACTTTCCATCGGAATGTGATTTCTTCTAGAGGATTTAAAATTTAAAACATCAATAAATAAGCATTGTGACTAACACATAACATTAAATGGTTGCGGGCAACATTGGGAAACTTCTTAGCATTTTTCTTATTTATCTTATTCATATAGACTTTTCACTTTTCTAGACCTAGACATACTTTAATCTCTTCAAGTTACTTTAGTTAAGCTGATCGCCGATATTTACTAGCCTCACGCGCCGCAATGAACGTTCGGTTTTAATGCAAACATATTTTTGCGAAGTGTTTAGTAGCATATTTTTTTTAATAAAGAAGTATGACCATGCTAAACATGATTAATATGAGGAATATTACAGTGTTAATTAGTTTTTAGTTATACTTACAATTTCAAAAATTGAGATTTGTAATGTTAGTATGCGATTTGGACTTTTTTAGAAAACATTATCTCATAGAATATTAGGAATTGTACGCGTACGAAGTCGCAGGCAACCGCTATAGTTATTAATTAACGAAATAAAACTGTACTTCGAACTGGGCTTAGGTTACATAAGGGGTCACAGATGACGTCATTTGAATTTTTAGTACAGAAGAATGCGTTGATTGCGGTGTGGCGGGTTGAGGCGTACGCAATATGTGCGTTCAGCGCTTAAATATTATCATCGAAGTATTTATGCATCTTGTAATTTAATCTGTGATGATAGTTATGTATTAATATTATTGGCATTATTTCAGAGCGATACAGACTGTGCCTGACCACTGTCTTCCAAAAAATGTAGATTTGTTAGTAAGACAAATATATTGCATGGTGCACGCTGTTTGAAAACCACCCTTAATTGTGTGCAGACAATGATGATTTTGCTTTGATAAATAACCCTAACCGACGATTTTCGCAGTGAGCTTTACTAAAAAAAAAAACATAATTATGATTTGTTATTATACGATTTTGTCGTTTTATTTATGTTGAGAAATAAACGATATTAATTTAAAATTCCAAGAATTATATATTATGTATGTATATGTGATAGTGTTTATTAAAGGGGTTTCAAGAATTATGTAGTGTGTGTGCATTTATTACACTAGCGGCACGCTATGATGGCCGGTTTGACGTTTGTCCGCTCATGAAGTTCCGTATTAATTGATAACGACTTTGAAGGAAATAATTGTATTACTTTATTGACGATAGTGATGTGCAGAGATTCATAAATTTTATCGAATGTAGTTTTAGGTTTAGGACTCAAAATTTATTTATTAAATTGATTTCTAAAATGTATACAAGTGTAGAAAAATCAGTTTGCACCATTTAAGGGGTGAATGTACTTGTGAATATGAACAATTTTCACTATGTGGACAAACCTCTGAAATCGCAAAAAAATATCAGCTGTTTCATACAAAAGGTAAAATTTTTATTTTTATATGATATATACCACAACTCGGCATTTGGTTTTCTAAATTGAAAATTTTTAAAAATGGAATCTAATACGATCGTCACATAGGATCGCTGGCTAGCACAACTACTACCTCCGGCAAACTCGCGTCAATGCTCAATGCAAAACAAAGCAGTTTCGAATTGACGTTGCTTCGAAAAGTATAAACTGTCAGTGCAATGCGATTGTGATATAGTTTTGACCTGGCTTTGGATTTCAAATATTGATACTGCATTACTGTTGACCCTTGCTTGTTAATTTGGACTCTGTTCAAGCCCTTTGTTGTGGATTTCGTCGATATGACCGAACGTACGCAGAGAACTGTTCTAAATAGTCAGACACGTGAGTTCGTAATACGCCTTCGTAACTATTTCGATCGTGAAGCTCAAAATGGAGGGCCAATTTTACCTATAACGTCAGTGGTTGAACGCGTAGCTGATGCGCTTAATATTGGACAACGAACTGTTAGACGGATAACTAAAAAAAAATATGGCGAGACTGGCACAGAAGAAAATAAACTTCACACACCAAAAAAGAGAAAACGAGCAAAACCAGTCGTAGGCATGCATCGATAGCTTTGATGCCGATGCTATCCGAAGACATGTTTACGGCTACTATTTACAGAAGGAGTATCCAACAAGAAAAAAGTTGGTGCATTCACTGAAGGAAGCTGGATTATTCTTCGGTGGGGAAAGTTCTTTAACGAAGATTTTGAAGACCATTGGATTTCGATACAAAAAATGTAACACACGCAAAATATTGATGGAAAGATTTGATATAGCGATGGCAAGGTATACTTTTTTACGGCAAGTGAAAGAAATCAAAAATTGGCAAAATGTTGTGTTCTTGGATGAAACATGGCTTAATGCTAACCATACTGTAGGCCGTTCTTGGAACGATGACACAGCAGCATCTATTTCCAAAGTTCCTGTAGGAAAAGGATCGCGACTTATAATTTGACACGCCGGAACCATCAACGGGTTTGTCGAAGGTTCTCTCATGGCTTTTGCGTCAAAAACCACTGGAGACTATCATGAAGACATGAATGGAGAAAAGTTTACTGAATGGTTTACCTCAATGTTGTGTAGCCTCCCTGAACCATCTATTATAATTATGGACAACGCCCCATACCACTCGATGCAAATTGACAAGCCACCTGCCCAATCCCAAAAGAAAGCTGATATCGTCGCATGGCTTCGTAAAAATGGCGTAGATGCAAACATGAATATGTTAAAAGCGGAATTAGTACGTCTTTTAAAAGAAAACAAACCAACCAAGATCCGATACGTCATTGACGAAATAGCATTAGAACATGGGCACAGAGTTATACGGTTACCGCCTTACCATTGTGAGTATAATGCGATTGAGTTGGTGTGGGCTCAAATTAAGGGATATGCTGCAAGACACAATACAGAACCCCCATTTACCACAAAAAAAATGCTAAAATTATTAGAAGAAGCTTGTGAACATGTGACTAAAGGAGACTGGGAAAAGGTTGTGAATAGAACTGTTAAATTAATAAGGGAAGATTATGAAAGAGATGTGAAAATAGATAATATTATAGAAAACGAACATATAATTATTAATGTAGGTGATGATAGCAGTGACGACAGTGAAAATAGTAGTATGGACGAATCTGATTAATTATGGCCTTTTGTGGCACCTTTTTTGGTATCTTTTGTATTCATATGTTTCTTGTGTGCATATAAAGTATGTATATTCATTTTCATTCAAATATTCAGTTCGTTCAAATAAATTAAATAAACATATACATTTTTGTTTTATTAAACCTATTTAATCAGGTACAAAAACAAAACTTAATTGTTTTTTGTTCGAGAATAAATTGACATTCCACATCACTATTGTAATGTGTCAAACCGGCCATCATAGCGTGCCGCTAGTGTAAGCTATTGCATAGCTTTTATTGCGGGCTTTGAGCGCGGCGACCGAATCAAGAAATTCCGTCACGGAAATAAACCTAACATCCCGTCGTTTCAGTTCGGCAGACTTCGGCACGGTGTTTGTGTGCGTGCGACTAGAAAATGCTATGCAATAGCTTTACCGCGGCAGTCCCAGAGTGCCACACGTATTTTTTTGTTTTAAAATATTTGTGTGTAAATGAACTGCAATTCTATTGCACTTGATATAACCGCAACACAAATACCGTTAGTTATGTAACCAGCAATAGGAGATCATCCAAACTGCATTTTTGCCTAAATACAGTTTACCTATCTAGGTTCTTAGAATAGGTTGTAATTTACCTATACCCGCTTTAGATTTGTTTGTTTTCTTTCTCAGTGGCATGTTTTTGTTTTCACTTTTTATCGACATTTTATTGCGTGCATTCTAAGGCTGACTTGCAAATAGTATATTGACCTCCATTATTACAAGTTCGCTGGAAATGAAAGAACATATTTGTGTCTCACTTTAACTCTATCTTGAGCCTTGAGCAGAGCCAGAGTATGATCTATAGATCTCAGCCTTAGTCTTGATCTGAGCTATGTCAGAGTGCCATCTTTAGATCTTACATTTAGTGCTTGTCTATCACAGCTTGTCATACAAACTCGAATCGACCTTTAGTAACTAAGGGTCGATTCGTGTTATGCCGCACCACCGCCAAACTACTGACAACACTATATGTTAGCTTAGTAGCTAGTAATGGCTTAGTATTAACATAAATGCATCCTAACCCTGTATTTCGAGTGAGTAACCTAATTCTAATGAGTTATCCGTTTTGCAGTGAGTCTCTTTTATTCCGGCTGCATATTATCAAAAATGTGTCTATCAGAATACTTTCTGTTTCTTTCTTTCGGTTGAGTGGTATAAGGGGACATACTATTCGACATTCTGGTGGTGGTCAAATTAACAAAGAAAAGTGCCATATATGTTTCACCTCAAAAATATAGACATGCAAAAATTACAGTACATGTTTACACAGTAAAAAATAAAAAATAAATTAACGTAGAGTCTGTCCAATTTGTGAGTAAACATGGGTAAATTGAAAAATAGGTTGTAGCAACATTGTGAAAGAGTCATCGACGAATCAAAGACTATGATAATAATTTACATAAAAATCAATTTGATTTAAATCAAAAATAAACTATGCACACATTAATGGGGAAAGATTGCATATAATGACTTATTGAACAGACTATAAAAACATTATTTGGTATCAAAAGACCTAAATCGAGGAGAACGCTCTTTCTAAATTCATCACTTTAATTTCTTCAAAATAAAATTTTTTTTAACACATATTATTGAGGTACATTTTTCAGTCTGTCACTAGTCTTTCTACAGCCCGTTCACTATAAGCTTCGGCTCGGCTTCGAATCGGCTTTTCGATGCGTACACGACTCTATGAAAAATGACAGTTTTGTATGGACAAAATGCGAATCGATGCGCACAGATGTGGTTCCAGCCTAACTCGTCCCTTGCCGTCATGTTGGCACCACTGCTTCACACACAAAAAATACCCTACATGATAAGCAATGTTGCCAACATTGTGGCAAGGGACAAGTTATAGTGAACGGACTGTAGTACAAAATGTATGAATTTTTTAACAAAAATTTCTGATGGTATGCAGCCGTGTTTAAGCCCCCAATTACAACTCTTATGTTCATAATATGAAGCAGTTATAGCCTAGGGGTTAGGACTGTGGTCTCCTATTCGGGGGGTCGCAGGTTCGATCCCGGGTACGCACCTCTGACTTTTTGGAGTCATATGCGTTTAAGCAATTAAATATCACTTGCTTCAACGGTGAAGGAAAACATCGTGAGGAAACCTGCACGTTTGAGAGTTCTCTAAAATGTTCTCGAAGGTGTGTGAAGTCCGCCAATTCGCATTGGGCCAGCGTGGTGGACTATGGCCTACAAACCTTCTCTGAGAGGAGACCTGCGCTCAGTAGTGAGCCGTTGATGGGTTGCTAATGATGAATGTTCACAATAATAAGATGTACCGCTCTCCCCAGAGACGGTCTGGATTTGGACGGTTGCGGCGGTCGCATGGTGTTGCGAGTGTTGCTTCAGCTGTGCTCTCAGGGAGCCTCGGCGGCGTTGGTGTCCGGAGCCCTGGCGCTGCTGTTCCGGCACTTCAGCCAACGGCAAGAAGTTCTGGCGGCTTTCAAACAGGTACACTTTAATCTACTTATGGCCGATTTCACTAACGTCGAGTGACGTTTTACCGAGGAATAAATTGGGCGTTCTGACAGTTTTTGTTTTGAAAATACTGTCAAAATATCAAATTTGCGCTCAGCTAAGACTAAGTTTTTGAAATCGGCCCTAAGTATCAATTTCGTCATCGCGGAATAGCGTGTAATCAAGGTTTTATAAGCTGTTTGACCGTGACTGTATCTGTCTTTCTAAAACGAAATTTTCTATGGATCGATTTTCTAAGTAACATCACACTTCTGTAGCGCTCTCTCTAACATGAAACTTTGAAGCAAGAATATTTCCGATTTAAACTAGGTTTAGATATTTAAAAAAGAAAAATGGCATTGTGTAAAATAACGCTTTTAAATATTGTATATTTAAAAGCGTTATTTTAAATAAATAAAAATTATTATCAGTCAATTACCCAATTGATATAGTCGTAAATCTTTCTCAGGTTCAACTACTAGTGTCGGACGCAGATGTGGAGTCATACAAGCAGATCAAAGCGGACCTTGACATTCTACGGCAGAGCGTGGAGAAATCGGAGCTATGGGTGTTCAACAAAGGAAGGAATGGCGCGTTAGACGATAGTGGTATGTGCACAAAAGTTTTTATACGTCTTAGGTTCAAGTTAGGTCGTACAAACAGATCAAAGCTTACTGAATATCGGTACCGTGATTATTCAGAACGGAATGGACGCGTCGTCGCTATAAAATGGCGCCAAATAATGTCTGTATTTGGGATGCTGGGAAGATTTTGTGTTTGGAACTAACATTCAAGTGTATATTTTTGCACAACAAAATTCATATTTTTTTTTCGTTTTTAATACATCGTTCTCAGTTTTTTTTCGTGGGATTTTTAAGAACACATCTCCATGTGGACGAAGTCACAAACAAAAGCTATGTACATAAATCCTTACAAATATTATAAATGCGAAAGTGTGTTTGTGGGTTTGTCCTTCAATCACTCTGCAGCAGAGATACAAATCGACGTGATTTTTTGCATGTTTGCATTTAGTTGAGAAATGAGAGCCTAGAGAGTGACAGAGGCTGCGTTTTTTCTCGGAAAATCAAAGAGTTCCCGTGGTATTTCAAAAACTACATCCACGCGAATGAAGCTGCGAAAACAGCTAGTACTCTCTACCCGCCCCGGCTTCGCACGGGTAGTAGAGCATATTGTGCCTACATGTTTTTTCTGTCAGAGGAATAAATTTGATTTAAAAGATGCAGGCATAATATGCTCTACTACCCGTGCGAAGCCGGGGCGGGTCGCTAGTTAATAATAATTGGGATCTGAATTCACATTTTAATGGATCATGTATTTGATCAGATATCAAAGGCACAGTGGGGCCCGGCGGTGCAGTGCTGGAGCGAAACGCGTCCCTCGACAACGTGCTCGACACATCGCGCACTGCCAAGCACGATCACATGAACGAGTACAAGAAGATCAAAGAGGTGATTAAGTTAACTTGTACATAATCTATAATAAAAAGTATTTTTTTAAAACCGACTTCAAACGCCCGTGCCACTAGAAAGTATTGTTGATTTTTAGGGTTCCGTACCCAAAGGGTAGCAACGGGACCCTATTACTAAGCCTACGCTGTCCGTCCGTCCGTCCGTCCGTCCGTCCGTCCGTCCGTCCGTCCGTCCGTCCGTCTGTCAGCGGGCTGTATCTCGTAAACCGTAATAGATAGAGAGATGAAATTTTCACATATTATGTATTTCTATTGCCGCTATAACAACAAATAATAAAAATTAAATTAAATAAAAAAAATTAAATAAAAATATTTCCAAGGGTACATGGAAATATTTTTATTTAATTTTTTTTAACGGAACCCTAAAAGAGCGAGGCCCGACTCGCACTTGGCCGATTTTTTAAAAACCGCTCGTTCGATTTCTATAAAATTTAAATGGGACCACCTGGGAAGTTTACCCTTTAAAACAAAAAAGAATTTTCCAAATCTGTTCAGGAGCCTTCCAGTAATCAGTGAAAATACATAAAAGAAAAGATCCCGAATTTGAATTGAGAACCTTCTTTTTTGAAGTCGGTTAAAATTTACCTGACTTATATGAGGCAAGGTCAGTACCCTTAGTACAAGTTTGCACTTCTCGACAACGTTGATTGTATTTCGTAAACCGTAAAATATTTCCATGGGTACATGGAAATATTTTTATTTAATTTTTTTAACGGAACCCTAAAAGAGCGAGGCCCGACTCGCACTTGGCCGATTTTTTGAATTCTCAAAAAAGGATTTTATTTAAATCTCAACAAGGTACTTATAATAGAGATAATTAGCAAGCTTATACTTCACACAATGTCTTTGGATGTTAGACTTATAAGAAAATTATAACGTGTCTTATTTGTTGAAGGTGAAGAGTGCTAGGGAATGTTGATTAGAGAAATTCGATTTTATGGATATCTTGTACGACAGACGAGTGTAAGACATAATATTTCTTGGAGAAATTTTATCTTTAACATCGACTGTATCGACTAGTGCATTAAAATAGCGGGTGTTTATTTTGTGAATTTTTAGCTGGTTTGATTCCCGGGTGAGACAAGCGAATTTTTGAAAAACTTTGAATGCAGTTTTGTTTCTTTTTAAAAATAAGGGAATGTTTCCTTTAAGTAAAATTATCTAACTTGAGGATTTAAGGTAGTTCCCCTCCAGGGCCCATAATTTTTTTCCACCCTGTATAGATGGCCTATAACCCTTCTCTGAGAGGAGACCTGCGCTCAGTAGTGAGCTGTGTGATTTGTTGCTGATGATGATGATGATTCTTGTAGATCCTGGGTCGAATGATAAAATACTGCACGCAAGGCAACAGCAACGCGGAGGGGATGGCGGGCGAGGCGCCGCCGCCGGGCCGGCCGCGCCGCCACGAGCAGCGGCTACTGCGCAACATCGGCGTGCACAACATCGTGCTCGACTTGTTGCAGGTACACTATCGAAACACTTACGACCCGGAAGGTCAAATTCCCCGAATGTCCAATAAATGTCTGTTACGTCCTGTTCCCGTATTCGCTATTCGCTGTAACGCCATAAATTCAGCCAGTGAAGGTGATGGCCATTCAATCATCCCCACAGCCGTTGTCTGGCCAGCATTTTCACCACTATCATCCCATTACATATGCAAAATTTGATTCAGCCCGATATTTTAAAATGCAACTACGATTTGTACGACCCCTATTATTTAAGCAACACTATATTTAACTATTGATTTCCTGCAGGTCCCTCACGACGAGAGTGACACGGCGATGGACGAGCTGCTAGCCCTGGCGCACGAGTTCCTGCAGCACTTCTGCCACGGCAACCAGCAGAACCAGGCCATCCTGCACAAGCATCTGGATCTGTTCCTCAACGCTGGGGTAAGCATTTCCACCTCTAGCCCTGGCGCACGAGTTCCTGCAGCACTTCTGCCACGGCAACCAGCAGAACCAGGCCATCCTGCACAAGCATCTGGATCTGTTCCTCAACGCTGGGGTAAGCATTTCCACCTCTAGCCCTGGCGCACGAGTTCCTGCAGCACTTCTGCCACGGCAACCAGCAGAACCAGGCCATCCTGCACAAGCATCTGGATCTGTTCCTCAACGCTGGGGTAAGCATTTCCACCTCTAGCCCTGGCGCACGAGTTCCTGCAGCACTTCTGCCACGGCAACCAGCAGAACCAGGCCATCCTGCACAAGCATCTGGATCTGTTCCTCAACGCTGGGGTGAGTATTTCCACCTCTAGCCCTGGCGCACGAGTTCCTGCAGCACTTCTGCCACGGCAACCAGCAGAACCAGGCCATCCTGCACAAGCATCTGGATCTGTTCCTCAACGCTGGGGTGAGCATTTCCACCTCTAGCCCTGGCGCACGAGTTCCTGCAGCACTTCTGCCACGGCAACCAGCAGAACCAGGCCATCCTGCACAAGCATCTGGATCTGTTCCTCAACGCTGGGGTGAGCACTTCCACCTCTAGCCCTGGCGCAGGAGTTGCCTGAGTTAATTGAAGGCCAAAATCTTCCACCAGACCACTCCAGAGACTTTGCAGATATTATCTGAATTGTTCCCACCGAAATCAAACGCGATCATCTCACTTTAAGACCACTGCGCCAGGGAGCTCGTCAAATTTATATCAAATAGTGAGGAGGCTACTGGAATGTAGACACAAAGATTTAAAATAATTATGAATTATTAAGTATGAATTATTATTATTTTTAACAATACCTAATAATAATGGATGAAAAAAATGATCATCCACATTTCACGAACATCGTGAGCTGGCACTTTTTCAGAGCAAAATTCGTATTAAAAAAGTCTCTGACACCATTTCAGAGGATAACGGAGTGCGAAAAATTAAAAAGAAAAACGGAGTTTTAATTTACAGATACGTGAAGCGCAAACGGTATGCGCAATCTTCGAAGAGAACGCAGCGCTGTGCGCTCACGAGGGCAACGAGAAGGTTGCGGCGCATTTCGTGCACTGCATCGAGTCGCACGGGCGGCGGCCGGCGTACCTCAGGTTCCTGAGGACTATCGTGAAGGCGGGCGGGCAGCATATACGGCGGAGTCAGGATCTGGTCATGCAGGAGGTTGGTACAGCTTTGATATCGTCACCATCATCAATGTCATCCTTTTCTTACAATTGTTTTATCGGCTATGAATAAAGCAGGCCCTTTTTAGAAGGACACCATTATTTTCTATTTATTTTTATTTTTGTCGCTTATTTTTTACGAGATGGTTTTAACATGTGGCGAGAGATGGCGTTGATTCTAAAAGGTATTGTTTTAAAGGCATTATTACCTTTTAGAACACTCGGTTGAGTGTTCCACGACCCTCATGCATTTTTTTCTATACTTTTACGTTTGTTATTTTTATAGTGTTTTGTTTTTATATTTAATATTTACTGTGTATTTTTATTTCGCGCCTTACAAGCACGCGGTTGTGACGTCTTGGTCCATGCTCCGGTCTCAAGATATCGCGCACGGATTTTTTATAAAGAATAGTAGCCAAGCCCAAATTGACCTATATTATAATCTCCTCTACTTTCCAAATAAGCGGAAAACCATGTGTTAGGAATAAGAGGACCTGCTCTCAGTAATGAGAGGTTAATGGGTTGCTCATGGTTAATTTCAGTTTACTGGTATATCCTCAGATGGTGAACTCCGGTGAGGACGTTCTGGTGTTCTACAACGACAAAGTCACTTTCAACTACTTCATACAAATGATGCGGGCGTACAAGAGAACGGGAGAAATGCCCGAAGCCTTAACGTAAGTCCTTATCTGCAGAAATGTTTAAGATGACTATTACATTTCGCATCCCTCTCTCGCACTTTCTAATATTTTCAATGATTGTAAAAATCTCAGATACTTTTGACAAAAATGTAGTCATTGGCCAATTATTATCTTCGACAATTAAATTACGGACATTTTACTGCCGCACTCAGAGTCCCGCATTAAATTATGATTAATTAATCATTGACTTGTGTTTCAGCTATCACATCGACCTGGTGAAGCTGCTGACGTGCTGCACGCTCGGCAAGAATGTGTACACGGAGATAAAGTGCCACAGTCTGCTGCCGCTCGACGACATCGTCGCCATGATCACGCACCCGGACTGTATACCTGAGGTGAGGATATTAATTGGGTCATCATCATCATTAGCAACCCATCAACGGCTCACTACTGTGCGCAGGTCTCCTCTCAGAGAAGGGTTATAGGCCATAGTCCACCACGCTGGCCCAATGCGAATTGGTGGACGTCACACACCTTCGAGAACATTATGAAGAACTCTCAGATGTGCAGGTTTCCTCACGATGTTTCCTTCACCGTTGAAGCAAGTGATAGTTAATTGTTTAAACGCACTTGACTCCGAAAAGTCAGATTTATTAACCTCCGAGATCAAACGATCAGAACCCGGGATCGAACCTGCGACCCCACGAATAGGGAACACAGTCCTAACCACTAGGCTATCATTGCTTCATATATATGCTTTTATTTGGGTATTTGACTGATATTGTTTATTTATTTAAAATAACGTTTTTAAATATTATAACACAACGCCATTTCTCTTTTTTAAATATCTTCACTGTAGTCTTACTATACATAAAAAAAACAACGAATTGATAACCTCCTCCTTTTTTTAAAGTCGGTTAAAAATTGGGTCATAAATCCAGTATATTGAATTTTACGCGTATAAAGTCGACTGTTTTCATCCTATTTCCGCAGGTGAAAGAAGCCTACGTAGGCTTCCTCAACCACTGCTACATCGACACCGAGGTGGAGATGAAGGAGATCTACTCCAGCAACTACATGTGGGACCTGTTTGAACGGTCCTTCTTAGAGGACATGAACGCCATACTGCAGCCCGATCTACAGATCGCTGTGCCAGGTAACTGATTGATGTCCACTGCTGGACAAACGTCTTGCATGGACTTCCACATGCCTCGGGCTTGCGCCGCCAGCTTACAGCGGCTCCCTGCGACTCGTCCGATGTCGTCGAAATCCTAGATGGGGATCTGCCAATACTGAGCTTTCTTGTACGGGACCCCATGGCCATGAGTTCTTTGGTAAATTATACAACGTTGAAATGAAATGAAATGAATACACTTTATTGCACATCACATTAAGAAGAAAAAACAAATAAAACTAAAAATTAACTTAAAAAAATAACACACGGTAGTACAAATGGCGGCCTTATCGCTAAAAAGCGATCTCTACCAGGCAACCACGTTGCAAAGGATATAAAGATCAAAGAGAAAGCTAATTGAGAAACCTGATAATAGTTTGTACAGAAACAGTTACCAATAAATTTCAATAATTTGGATACCTTTAAAGCAAGAGTGAATATAGGCATCTTCTGGGCAAGCGCGCTCCATCTTAGTCCGCATCTTCACTAATTACCATAAAAAAAAATTAAACCATGTAACATATTACAACATATTAATCTTAGAATAAGAATTATTACAATATTATTTTTGCATGCCTACCCGACAGATTGTAAGCACCTTTATTATAATGTAACACCAATGTACCCGCTCAATCTAAGCAAATAAATGATTTGATTTGTATTATCCCGAAAATCTAATAAGATAAATAAATAAAATAAATAAATAATAAATCGTTTATTTCAATCATTATTATACAAAAAACATCAATTTGATCTTGATAAAAAGTTATCCTCCCCAATTTTTGTAGGTTCATCAACAGAAGTGAGGCCGATCAGAACGTCCAACAGCGCCAAGCAGGCGTGGGTCAACTACGTGACGGACGTGCTCATGCACACCATATGCACATTCTTCAACTCGCCCTTCAGCGACCAGAGCACTACCGTTCAGGTGAGGAACTTCCTTCTGGAAGGACTGGCTTCCTTCAGGGGATCCATAACTTTTTGACGTGATAACGTCTTATAAATTGATGAACACCGGCTGCATGCACGAAAAAGTGTCAAGTTCCGCCTGAGCCTGAGCGTGCAAGCGAGAGCGCGGAACAAGCGATAGAGAGGCACGATCGGCCGAAGCGTTGGCTTGTGACCGCCGCCGCCCGCCAGTCATCGCGCGCGCCGCGCTGTGGTTAGCGGATGTGTCGCGAGCTAGTTCTGTTTCTTTATGACGTTATCACGTAAAACTATCGTCCGTAAACCGACTTTTTTTACCACCTAATTTTTTAAGGGATTTTCGTTTGAGGCGGAGACACGCATATATAACGGATATCTTCTTCTAAGGGCCAGTTTCACCGCTATCCGTTAAAGTGTCTGATATATATCTAATAGATAAAATAGCTGTTAGATCAATTTGTCTGATATTTTTTAGATTATCAGAGAGTTTATCTGCTAGATTGTCTTAACGGACACTTGTAAACAGAAACTTGAACACTATCTGTCAGACAAGTTATGGATAGGCTATCAGGCACTTTATCAGCAAGTGGCCCTAAATATATAAAAGGAAAAGGTGACTGATTTATGAGCGAAGCCGCTGGCAAAAGCTAGTCTTCTTTAATATATAAAAGGCAAAGGCGACTGACTGACTGACTGGTCTATCAACGCACAGCTCTAACCACTGGACGGATCGGGCTGAAATTTTGCACACAGATAGTTATTATGACGAAGACGTCCGCTAAGAAAGGATTTTTGAAAATTCCAACCCCAAGAGGGTTAAATGGGGGTTGAAAGTTTGTATAATAGTCCGTCATTTATCAAATTATTTTCATGTACTTTCTATGAAACTTTAATTTTTGGGCTTTCAATAAAACAATAAAAAATACGTGTTTCGCAAATTTTGAAAATTCCACCCCCAAAGACTGCAAATAGGGGATGAAAATTTGTATAAAGTCCAGATTTTTAAGTTAATTTTCGAGTAATATCCATCAAACTTGGTATTTTGGCTTTCAATTGAAAATAAAGAAGTACGCGTTTGACAGTTTTTAAATGTTCAACTATAATAATATATTATAGGGTGAATGATTGTGCTTAAGTCTGTCGTTTTTCAACTTAGGTATAACCATGAAACTTGGTATGTTGGCTTTTTACGGATATACGAATCGCGTTAAGTTGGATTTTAATTACCAATAAAAATCTAACTTAACGTGAGCTAACCAACCGCTAAGAAAGAATTTTTGAAAATTTAACCTCTTAGGGGTTAAAATAGGGGTTTGAAAAATCGAACTTAACGTGAGCGAAGCCGCGGGCAAAAGCTAGTATTTATATAAAATAATACTAATTTTTTATAAAAAAACTTAGAGAATTCAAACTGAAGATAAAAATACATCTTGCACTTGATTTCTTTAAAGTCTTAGTAACTAAAAACCTTTAACGTTTTTGCAAGGTGTCAGAAGACATCAAAAAAACTCAAATAGTCTCTTTACTGATAATTGAGACGACGCGAGTTCCTTTTGGAGATCTCGTAAGTGCGTTGTAGGTCTTAATTATATTGCTAAAGAATCTGAGTATTGAATTGTGCAATATTTTGTATGCTAGTTCTTGATGTTTTATGAATTCTTTTGATTTGTATTTTGTAATTTATTCATGAAAACAAAAATTGTATAGGATATTCTTCGCTAAATTCCATTTTCTTATGGTATATCGCTATTATGCCGAATTAATATGCAATGATTAATCCATCGAACTATAAATCTTAGAACAGACATTTCTAACGCTCCAAGCATGTAGACTCAAAAAACCAAAAAAAAAAGACAATGAGTTAAGTGATTTGTGAGTGACGTAATTACTAACTGGTACTGGTAGTGATCATTACGTTGTTGATGGTTATTGTAATGAATTATGACACCCTTTCACCGCAAAGTACGTCATTTTTAAATAATTTTTGCGAACTCGTCGTACTGACGCGATGATACTGAGTAGTCCGTCGGTCTTTAAAGGCTTATTAAGAATGGCTGATCACCTCGTCCACTATTGCGTTTCTAAAAGTTCCATGGAGTTATCATAGAAAAACTAGATACATTTTGAAATACATAGTATAATCTGGCTAGTGGTGTTGAAGAGTAATTTGCGTTTAAAAGTATTTAAAATAACATTTACTTATGAAAGTTAAATAGATTTTAATAACCTTTATTTTTTAATTTGCCGCCACGGATTAACAATAATGTAAGTAAAAATATAAGTAAATAAAAAGCAGTAATAGCCTAGTGGTTAGGACTGAGGTCTCCTATTCGGAGGGTCGCAGGTTCGATCCCGCCCTCTGACTTTTCGCAGTTATGTACGTTTAAGCAATTAAATATCACGTTTCAGCGGTGAAGAAAAACATCGTGGGGAAACTTGCACTCCTGAGAGTTCTCCATAATGTTTTCGAAGGTGTGTGAAGTCTGTCAATTCGCATTGGGCCAGTGTGGTGGACTATGGCCTATAATAACCCTTCTCTGAGAGGAGACACTCTGAGTCGGTGATGGGTTGTTGATGATGAAGTAAAAATATAGTATTTTGTGAAGAAAACGTACTAGTTATGTATCCTGAAACCTTTCATACGTTCTGTTCGCCAACAGACCCGGCAGTCGATCTTCGTGAAGCTGCTACAAACAACATTCAGCATTTACAAGTGTCCGTGGCTCACTCCGCCTCAGAAGTTGAACGTAGAGAAATGTATACGCACGCTGAGCGAAGTTGGTGAGTGCTGCGATTTTTTTTAATTCAATAGCAAGGTAGCCCTTCACTGATTGCCCTCCGACTGTCTAAAAGTTGCAGATTAAATCGTCAAAGTTCAAAGTTCAAAGTCAAAGTAAAATAAACCGTAATTTAATTGAATTAGAGCTCAATTTTGTGTATCCATTCTCATACGTTTAGGTATGTACGATACCCTAAACGGTTGAGAATAGATACACGAAATTGAGCTGTAATTCAATGGTGTTATGGTTTATTTTACTTTGACGCCGAACTTTGACGATTTGATCGGTAATTCTTACACAATCGCACTTCTGGCCTGATGTTATGTGACGATGCGGTATAAGATGGTAGCGGGGTAACTTTGAAGGGTATGGTAGTGTGAATAAAACCTATACTTATACCCTTATCGGTTTCTACACGCAATCGTGGCGGAAATCAAAATCGCTTGGTGGCTCGTCTTTGACGGTAGGGTGGTAACTAGTAAACGCAACAAGAAATTTGGACTAGTCTTTGGTCTAGTCTTTGGTCGCGGCTGTTAAGTACTTTACCGTCCAAAACGTACCGCAGAGCGATTTATTTATCCCCATTGATTTTGCGAAACATCAATTATCACATTTGCAAAAAGTTGCCACTGATTGCAGATTACCGCAGAGAAAAAAAAACCTCTAATCATTTTCTACATGTCGTCATTAGGGATATAGGCTTAATTAAAAAACTGCCAAAACCCCTTCCAAGTTAACCCGCTACTGTCGTAGAATGGTTCGTCACTTACCATCAGATGAGATCGCAGTCAAGTCTCCCTTTTCATCCAATAAAAATAACTTTAAAAGATACTTTTCCGAAGTCCGAAAGTTACTGACGAATAAATCTTACAGCCAAATCCAGAAGCATAGCAATCCCATTGGAGTTAGAAGCGAAAATACAAACTGTGTTCGAGAAGGCGGCAGCATTATCGCGGCAGACCAGCAAGTGGCTCCTGGCCTCCAAGACCGCCAAGCTGGAGAAGATGGCCTCACAGGTAATACTTGTCTCTCAGGTAATACTTGTCTGTCAGGTAATATTTGTCTCTCAGGTAATTCTTGTCTGTCAGGTGATACTTCGTCTCAGGTAATACTTGTCTGTCAGGTAATACTTGTCTCTCAGGTAACATTTGTCTGTCCGGTATTACTTGTCTGTCAGGTAATACTTGACTCTCAGGTAATGCTTGTCTCAGGTAATACTTGACTCTTAGTTAATACCTGTACTTCTGTTCGCTCCTTAGTTTTTGACGACCTCCCTGGCGCAAGGGTGAGCGGTGTGGTCTTGAGACTATGTTTTGGGTTTGATTTCCGGCGGGGACAATTTGGTAATTTACAATAAAAATTAAAGAAAACGACTGTAAAATCATGAGGGTGAAGCTAAAACAACAGCTAGTTAGAAAACTACTCAGTTATTGCAAAATATTAAATAAAGCACTATTTTTGTTCACATTTTATGCTATTATGAAATTTTCGCAGTCAAGTCTACAAAACGACAGATCAGTAATGGAGGGTCTGCAAGAGATAGTGGCACTTCTAGAAGAGCAACTCCGCCCCTTGCTGCAAGCAGAACAGTCTCTTCTAGTGGACATCCTGTACAAGCCGCACCGCCTGTTCACGAGCTCCGGGGAACTGTCGCATCCAGACACCAGCGGGATCTTTATATCCAGGTAAGTTAGATACTAAGGTAAGCAGTGATAGCCTAGTGGTTAGGACTGTGGTCTCCTGTTCGGGGGGTCGCAGGTTCGATCCCGGGTACGCACCTCTGACTTTTCGGAGTCAAGTGCGTTTAAGCAATTAAATATCACTTGCTTCAACGGTGAAGGAAAACAACGTGAGGAAACCTGCACACCTGAGAGTTCTTCATAATGTTCTCGAAGGTGTGTGAAGTCCGCCAATTCGCATTGGGCCAGCGTGGTGGACTATGGCCTATAACCCTTCTCTGAGAGGAGATCTGCGCTCAGTAGTGAGCCGTTGATGGGTTGGTAACGATGATGAGATGATGATGAAGTTGGATACTCCAGAGTCCAGACCACAGAATAAAAATATTTAGTACAGAAGATTCACTTCGCAAAATCATTTAAATAAATAGCGACTCTTGTTACTACACAATAAAGTGCAATTCAGGTCGCACATCGCTAACTTACCTACAGTTATATTTACCTAGAAGTTGCCTCCCTTTCTATCGCATAACTCTTACACCTTCGCACTGCGTTAGCCCATAGAGTTGTCCCGTCTGGACGGCACGACGCCGGGTACTGGTAGCTTATACCTAAAATGCGGAGTGGGTCTTGTCTACCCAGACTTTGACGACGTCGATATTCGCTAACACACCCTGTAAATATATCATCATCATGTATAACATAATATCCTTAATACAAGTAAATATGAATGCGAAAGTGTGTTTTTTGGTGCTGGAATCACGGAGCTATGGATCGACGTGATTTTTTGCATGAGTATAATTGAGGACAAGTTGTTTTCCCTATTTAATTCCCTAAAAATCAAAGAGTTCTCCTGGGATTTTTAACAACCTAACTCCACGCGAACCAAGTCGCGACCAAAAGCTAGTCCTATCCTACTAATATTATAAATGTGAAAGTTTGTGAAGATAGATGGATGAATAAAAAAATAAACTGATTTGGCTGAAATTTGGAATTGAGGTAGCTCATATCCAGGATTAACACAAATACTACATTTTAACCCGGATATAATTAAAACTTCAAAGTCTGTAACAACGGTGCTAGATTGCCTGTCTGTCGGTATTCTATAAGATATAATATTTCGGAGGGTGCTCAGGAACTATTCGATTTAGTTTCACCATCTACCATCCAATCGCAAGGCATCGCACGAATCTGCACCGCTACGTGGTCAAATTTCATACTTTGTTCCAGACTAATACGGCACACAGAGAAGCTTTTAGAGGAAAAGGAGGAGAAGCTATGCGTCAAAGTGCTGCGGACGTTGCGGGAGATGATGGCCACAGACCCTGAGTATGGGGAAAAGGTAAATTCTACTACGAAACATACTAATACCGATAATAATTCTACTACTAATAAAAATAAATAAATAGAATAATAATTCTACTACTAATCAATCATACTAATATCATAAATGTGAAAGTGTGTTTGTTGGTTTGTCCTTCAATCACGCTGCAACAGAGCTACGGATCGACGTCATTTTTATGTATGTGTATAGTTGTGTGTCTGGAGCGTAACATAGGCTGTTTTTATCCCGGAAATTCAAAGAGTTACCGCGGGATTTTACAAAAACTAAATTCACGCCGACGCGTGAAGCCGCGGACATCATCTAGTGATTAATATTTAATGCAATATCAATGATTTTTTTTTAATTATGCTTTTATACAAACAATATTTTTTTTTTTCAGGGCAACCAATTGCGCAGCGAGCTCCTATCGCAGTACTTCGTCGACCGCAAGTCAGAGCCTAAAATACAAAGCCCGCCAAGCCTCCTGGTTACACACGGGCCCGGCGGTAAGTCAAAAAAATTATATTGATATAATTTAGAATGTATCCTGAACAATTGATTTTTTTTTACTCATCTCCCCTCGTACCCATCGCTGGCATATTTTTTTTAGAATATTAATTAGCCATTCTGAACTTGACTAGTATTCTCCTCTCCCCTCCAAATAAGTGTAAAGTTTGTGTTAGGAGTGGGTACGACAATAGTGCAAAGGGTGTGGAATGGGGATTTAAGTATATTGTCCTTTCAGTTTTCAGTCAAAACAAGGCATGGCACGGATCTCCTCTCAGAATTATGAGCGTTTAGGCCGTATTCCACAACGCTGGCTAAATTCGAATGATCAGACTTCTCTTTGAGGACATTATAGAGAACTGTCTGTCATGCAGGATTCTTCATGAAATTTTCCTTCACTAAGATCGGCCAATCTACACTTGGTCTATGGATATGGTGGCCTATGGACTAATTTTCCATAAGTATGTCACGCACTCTTTAAAACATTTCTGTGGTGGTGTCGTGTGATGCGGGTTGTTAAGTTCCCTCAAATATGGCTAAGCTTAGCAACGGCTGGGGTCCTGCGTCATGCTCGTGAACGGGTGCCACTGGCGGGAATGTGGCTACCTTATGTCTACCTATCGTAAGATATATTGCATTGTTAGTAGGTATGCACTTTTGGAACTTCCCTCATTGTGGAAACACTGCAAACATAGCATAGTATTTGTTGTATTGTAAACTTGTTTTCAAAAGAGCAACCGCCGAGTTACTTGCTGGTTCTTCTCGGCAGGAAGGGCATTCCGAACGAATGGTAGTCTCATCGACGATTCAAAAGCACTTGTAAAAAGTTTATTTGTATAAAAAATATTTCTATTCTATTCAATTCTATTCGAGAGGAGAACTGTGCTCAGTAATGCGGCGATGGGTTGAGATGATCATAATGAAGATATCCTTGCTGCATTAGCGTTCAAGCGAATAGATGATTGCGATCGTAACATTAACCATATCTGTCAAACTCTGGCAGTTCACTACCTATCTATTGGAATGTAAAAGTTGTTTCTAACCATTGATCATTTAGCTTGTACAACTATTAGATGACTTGGTAACTGGCACTACGAATAGATGCTTAAGTTTAAGGTAATCTTAGATTGTAAGATCACACTATTCGACAAAACGTTTCTTGCAAAAAAAAAGAGAATATTAAGTAAAGATATCGAACTCTCTCTCTCTCTTATAGTTGCTTTATTATGTATTATCTTAGACTTCGTCTGCATGGAATTAGATAACCATCAGCTGTTCTTTCGAGGAAAAGTAGCCTATGTTACTCTCCAGGTCCTGAACTATAATCAGTCACGTCAATCCGTTGCTGCGTAATTGAAGGACAAACCAACACACAAACTTTCACTTTCGCATTTGCAATATTGTAGTAAAGTAAAGATAATAGTCAAGTAAATGCGCACACACTTGCCCTTACGAATAAAGAATTTAGTGTGATCTTACACTTTATGGTACTCGTGTTAGATGCTATAATAGTTTAGCAAAACTTGTGATTTTTTCCACGACGCATGCTCCGCAGAAACAGTGCCGCACCAGCCGAAGACAGGTAGGTCCATGACATTTAACCCATAATCACCCGCTTTATGTGTTCTCACATGACCACTATCATCACAATGCGAAATCTCAATTGTGATTGGCTGATTTTTTTGGTTTTCTTAAATACAACAATGCATTTGAGCCACACACGTCACACTGAAGAAAATCATTTTTAGAGAATCCTGCAGCCGTATATAACACATTTTTTTACTTTTACGTGAGAGTAAATCATTTACTATAGACATTCATTTAGTACATTTTTTTACTTAAGATTCAAAAACACATTTTTATCACAGACATAGTTATGTACAGAACAGATCTGGCATACCTATTTACTTTAAAAATGTGTAAAATTTTACTCAAATACCCAAAATCCGTCCACACAAAATGGCGTATGTACAATATACATTATGGTGTATTGTGTGTGTGTCTTTATTCCACAGTGAAGATGGTGGAAATCAGGTACAACTCGCTTGTAGGAAATAGCACTATCAAATCTTTTATTCTATGGCCTTAAAATAGTTCCTGGGTGTAGGACATGCCTGAATTTGGTCTTCTTGGACAGAAGCTGAGGTGGTGGCCTATTGACCACACTACAATTAATTTTAAATAGGTACATAGTAGGTACATAGCTGTACACTTAATAATAACTAACTAATAAATTTTATTGACCATCACTTAACCAACTTGTGTTGGTTAGGTGTTGGTCAATAAAATTTTTTTTTCTTTTACCACGTCAATAACAAAAACACACGCTTCGGGACATCACAAAATCCTTGCTAATCCTGGCATGACACAATTGTTCATTCCTTTCTATTACACAACCTATGGGTTTGTTACATCGGAGTGCTGATTGCCGATGCCTGTGCAGCGAAGGTGCTGCTGCGCACGGGACAGAGCCTGGCGCAGGTGCAGGCGCACCTGGACCGCGAGGGCGCCTCCGACCTGGTGGTAGAGCTGGTCATCAACAGCACCAACCGGCCCGCCATCTTCCTGGAAGCGATACAGCTGGGTAAGCCTTAGTTCAACGTTTCTGAAACCAACCGCTGAGGTGTGGAACGCCTTTACAGCATTCCTCGGTAAACACTGATATGCTCGAAGGGCGTTCCTGTCACCAAAGAAACTTTCCTTCCACCTATAATTTTAGTATGTTTAAGGCAAGAGTAAATAGGCATCTAATAAGCAAGCGCGCTCAAACCTAGACCTCATCAGTGCTTCCGATCATTGACAGTTTTATTTCGGTATAAAAAAACAGGATAAGCAAAAATCCGGATAACTTAATCGATGAAGAGAAGCGATTGTTTATGATTTTACATGAAATGAAGTGAAATGAAATGAAAAATGAAGTGTGTAATTAAAATTGCCTCTAAGGCCCGCTTGCAGAAACACCGAGTTATCCTTTTAATTTCTGTCAAAATTTAAAAATTCCTGGTTTAAACCTAACCCGACGTCTCTGCAAGCGGGCCTTAGTATTAAATTTAGTTGGAGGGGAAAGGGGAATATATTTTAGTCATGTTTCAGATGACTTAAATATCAACCTTTAATCCGGGGTTCAATTTGCGAGGTCGACGATATTTTAATATTCTTTCTTATTAATAACATCATTGATAATAATTAATTAATTATAATTTATGTAATTTTTAATTTTAGTAGTTTGGTTAGTTTTTAGTATTGTAGGGATAAGTGACCTCAGAGTTTACATCTATCACAACCGGTACTTGGAAGATTTTTTCCACATACACCTTGGTAACCTTCTACTACCTAGGTGTTATATATATTACCTAGGTTTTATATTATCTTAGTAAGGATAGGTATACTAGGCGAAAAAAACTAGTAGAATATTGTTGATAAATATTATTATTTGGATAAAAACAAGTTTTTGTTGTACTCAGGTATCGCGCTCCTGGAAGGCGGTAACCCTATCATTCAGAGCAGTATCTTCACAAAGCTGCAAAATGGTGAAATATCGAACGCGTTTTTGAAGGTAATTTCCATTTTATTTCCCTCTGCCTTCATAATGGTCCAAGATCCCAGTGCCGCCAGACCTAAGTTATTTTCTCAGCAATTATTTGTGTACGATAGAGTACTGTTCTAATGTCCTTTCAGTGTATGCGTACCAGCTAGATTGTGCCGACGGCCAATTTCGAGATATCAGGTGCTAAAGGTAGGTAAAAACTAGAATAACTTATCTTAAATTCTCAGGGCTGATTTTCATATATGTTTTAAAGAATATTGTAAAAATTAGTAAATTAATACTGCCAGACGCTTACCGCCGGCGGTAACTTTAGCCAGACGCTTTGAAGCTCCCAAAAAATATATAATTTAAGTTAACTTATATTCTCAGTTCTGATTTTTATACATGATACTCAGGGAACTATTGCGATATTATCTGTAAGCTGCCAGACCTATTGGAAGGGTCAAACATCCCGCCAGACACACATTATGCGTCCCCATATGTATGAGCGCTAGAACATGATTCACTTGTTTAAGTGTGTGAGAGATAATATCATCATACTATAATATTATAAATGCGAAAGTCTCTTTGTTGGTTTGTCCTTCAATCACTCTATACAGTAAAATTGTACGTAACTGGACGAATTTTATACATTTAAATATATTTTGAAAATTTTAATTGGAGGGCACTTTTTTTAGCCACATAATACTTTATTTTCAGATTAGGCTCAGTATCGATAATTAAGTACCCTCAAATTTTATTTTTATTATGATTAATTATTAATTAAGTAACTACTTCAATGACCTTAAGAAGGTGGCGGAAAGCTGGATGAGGAAAGCGGAGGACCGTGTTTGGTTGCGCGCTCTCGGACAGGCCTATGTCCAGCAGTGGATGAATACAGGATGATGGATTGGATTGGATTGGATAATACCCGTAATAAAGTTTTATAAAGTTATATTATGTATTATAAAACCATCAAATCACTCTCGCACTCATACTCGTAGGGACACTTAATGTGTGGTCTGGGGGGATGTTTGACCCCTCCAATAGGTCTGGCAGCTTGCAGAAGATATTGCAATAGTTCTCTCTCTCTAGATCCTAAGCTATACCCAGGCAAAAAATCACGTCGATCCGTAGCTCTGTTGCAGAGTGATTGAAGGACAAACCAACAAACACACTTTCGCATTTATAATATTATAGTATGATGATATTATCTCTCACACACTTAAACAAGTGAATCATGTTCTAGCGCTCATACCTAAGGGGACGCATAATGTGTGTCTGGGGGGATGTTTGACCCTTCCAATAGGTCTGGCAGCTTACAGATAATATCGCAATAGTTCCCTGAGTATCATGTATAAAAATCAGAACTGAGAATATAAGTTAACTTAAATTATATATTTTTTTGGGAGCTTCAAAGCGTCTGGCTAAAGTTACCGCCGGCGGTAAGCGTCTGGCAGTATTAATTTATTAATTTTTACAATATTCTTTAAAACATATATGAAAATCAGCCCTGAGAATTTAAGATAAGTTATTCTAGTTTTTACCTACCTTTAGCACCTGGTATCTGGAAATTGGCCGTCGGCACAATCTAGCTGGTAAGCAAACACTGAAAGGACATTCGAACAGTACTCTATCGTACACAAATAATTGCTGAGAAAATAACTTAGGTCTGGCGGCACTGGGATCTTGCTCTATAATTAAAACTGAAACGGGTTGGCCATCTGCAAAGACTAAATTATTAATTATTGTAATTTAATTAAGTGCTGATTTCACTAACGTCAAGTGGCGTTTATCCGAGGAATAAATTGGGCGTTTTGACAGTTTTGTATTGAAAACTCTGTCAAAATATAAAATTTACGTTCGGATATGACTTATTTTACGTTGGTGAAATCGGTCTAAAAAAAAGTAGTAATTAAGATTGTCCCGTGTTAAAATAGAGCCATTCGATCCGTCCACGCTTCAGAGATTGTGTACAATCGAATTGGGTATGTGACTTTTGTCAAAATGTGGATATTCATTATACTATCATACTAATATTATACAAAATACGAAAATGAGTCTGTTTGTTGGTTTGTCCTTCAGTCACGCCACAATAGAGCTACGGATCGACGGGATTTTTTGCATGGGTATAGTTGAGGACCTGGAGAGTGACATAAGCTTCTTTTTATCACGTAAAATCATAGAGTTCCCGAGGGATTTTAAAAACTAAATCCACGCGGACGAAGACGCGGACATCAGCTAGTTCATTATAATCGAAAATGTAAGAATAAAATTTGTAAAAACAGAAAATATATTGGTCCAAAAACAAATTATGTTGTTTTACTGTGACTATATTTGTCTCTTTCTAAAACGAAACGAACGAGTGTATGGAGTTACTGTCTTGTGACGTCACACGTCACGTCTTTAGAGGGAGGGATATATAGTTCAGATATTTAAAAAGAAAAATGGCATTGTGTTGTAATATTTAAAAACTTTATAAAAATAAAATTGGTTGTCTGTAAAGTCGGTTTACGGACGATAGTTTTACGTGATAACGTCATAAAGATGAACAGCGTGCTGCTAGAACTAGCTCGCGACACATCCGCTGACCACAGCGTGAGCGTGGACGCGAGAACTTTCGGGCGCCGGGCGGCTGCGGTCACAAGCCAACGCTTGGGCCGATCGTGCCTCTCTATCGCTTGTTCCGCGCTCTCGCTTGCACGCGCAGGTTCAGGCGGAACGTGACACTTTTTCGTGCGTGCAGCCGGTATTCATCGATTTATAAGACGTTATCACGTCAAAATTTCAGTCAAATACCCGCCATTACATTACATCAAATGTAATGACATTTGACGTAGTGTAATGGCGGGTACTGTTTGACGTTTCGATGCGTTTCGCATATTTGTAGCATAGACAAAAAAAGTGAAAACTTTGAAATTAAATATAAAATTTATTTTATAACTTTGTGAACTGAAACTTCCACTTCCCGATTCCTTATTGCCTAAACTATCTTATTTTGATATTTTTAGATTATTTCTCACTAGGAGTAAAATACCCAATTGTTGATATACTTAATATCCTATTTACGGTGGTAGGTATTCTACGACAAGATGCGCGAGGCTCAACAGGAGATCCGCTCGCTGGCCGTCAACAGCACCACCACCACCACTAGCGACAAGCGGTCCTCGCCCACTGACAAGCAAAAACACAACCACACGGATGGTAACGTATGAGCAAGTGCTGTACCTATGGACGCTTGTACCTGTGGACACAATCGATTCCGTCGAAACTAGCAACCTTAAAATTCTAATTTGAACGCGACCGTAAAGCTTTGTATAAGGTTGACAATTCGCGTTCGAATTAGAATTTTAGGGTTGCTAGTTTTGATGGAATTGGTTGTGTCCACAGGTACAAGCGTCTATAGTTACAGCACTTGCCCCTACATAGAGATAACATTTTTTTTAAGTTAGTCTGCGATAAGTCGACTGATTGACTATAAGTAGATTTGCCCCCCGATTGTCTAAAAGTTATTCCAGCGATCGTACTCGATGACATTAGCGACAAAGTAAATTCAGTACAACCGATTTTAATTTGGAGTGCTATGGAGCGTATCGTACTTACGTAAACGTATAAGAATGCATACACGAAATTGAGCTCTAATTCAATGCTGTTATGGTTTACTTTACTTTGACACTAATGTCATCGAATATGATAACGATCAATGGAATAACTTTAGACAATCGCAGAGCAGGTATTTGGCAGATATTTAGTGACTGCTAGATTTTCTCTCTCTCGCACATTATAACATTTTCAATGATTGTAAAAGTCTCAGATAATTTTGACAAAATGTGGTCAATTCTTATCTTCGACAGTTAAATTACGGATATTTTAGACATATGTATTTTAATATTATCATATACCTAGTTTTTGATAGAGAATAAAAGCAATAAAAGTTAATAGTAGTTTTCGCCATTTTTCTCTATCAAAATCTAAGTATATCATATATAGATATATATCAAAATATAGGTACATCATAATAAAACTACTACATCTAAAATATCTGTAATTGTCGAAGATAATAATTGACCATATTTAGTCAAAGTATCTGAGATTTTTAGAATCATTAAAAATATTAGAATGTGCGAGAGAGAGGGATGCGAAATTTAATATAGTCCTCAAGGTCTCCTGTCCTTAAAGCGTCAGTTACAGAAGAAGAGTTTCTCGAATGCGAGCGACAGTTTCTTGCTAAGCAATAATCTTATCGCCTAGTGTAATAAAATGACGAAACTCCCATAGTTTCGTCTCTAGAAAGCAATAATAATTATCGCGTGCTTAAACTCTCCTCGGTCAAATTCAAATATTTATTTGCAAGATGAGTAGGTATAAGATCATTTACAATGTTTTGTGCTCCAACCTGCCACAGAGTAACATGCAATTTTTTTTATACCTAAACTATAAAACTATACAATTGTATTGTCACATTCATTTAAATAATTACAAACGCTGTTACTAATACAATTATTACAATAGATATGTCCAACTATAAATTTAATAATAATTTAAACAATGTTAAATACAAAGATTCTAAAGAAATATAAATAATGCTGAGGAATAATGATTTCAATTATTTAAAGGTTGCAAGAAGTCGTTAATCGTATAAAAAATTGTTCTTGCAACCATTTCTCACCGCCGGTCACCGCGATGCGATTGTCTGTAAAGAGGTTAATGCGAGCTACATGTTTACCTTTTTATAGTTTCCACAGTTAAAAATCGGTTTGCCAGTGGATTGGGATCTGTCTCGTTATAAGCCGTTGTTGTTGTACTATGTACTGTGTTGTCGGGCAGGCAAGGCGCCGCCGGGGCCCGTGGTGGTGGGCGAGGACATGGACGAGGAGGTGGCCAACGCGTGCGGCTCCGCGGTGCACGCCTACTCCGACATACACACCATGTCGCACGGTACGAGCACTCTACTATAATACTAGCTGATGCCCGCGATTGAGGGGGTGGCCCATTGACCATTCCACACCAATTACTTTTAAATAGGCATATAGTAGACTCTTAGTGATAACTAATTTGTTGTGTTGGTTAAGGTCGATAAAGTTTTATTTATTGGAACGTAGTTCCTTATCGCGCGGTACGGAAGGGGGCTAGACGGAAAAAAGTAAGGAACCGACACGACATATTTTTGAAACCGACACTTTTTTGTTGAATGTGAATTTTGCATTGTGTTCGGTATTTTCGCGAATTTTCTATTTTCAATTTTATTTTAAACAATTTCTACATGTGGAACCTTTCCCTAATTTTTTATAACTTATAAGTTATAAAAAATTAGGGAAATATTCCACATGTAGAAATTATTTAAAATAAAATTGAAAATAGAAAATTCAGTCTGTTGGGCTGGGATTCGAACCATCGACGTTGAACTTTTAGGCGACTGCCGGAGCCACTAGGCTACGGAGACTCAATGTTGTACCGCGAAAATACCGAACACAATGTAATCGAAAGGAACGTTCCATCCGGGTGTCCCTTGACACCTCTCAAGTTTTTTATTTATTTATTTTATTTAGTTTTTCAAATCCCGAGGGAACTATTTGATTTTCCGGGTGCCTATATGTCACCCTCCAGGTTCTCAACTATACCTATCCAAAGAATCACGTCAATCCGTAGCTTCGTTGCAGCGTGATTGACTGACAGACCAACAAACAAACACACTTTCGCATTTATAATTTGTATTACTAAGGAAGAATTAATACTACTTACGATACGAATGTAACCAAACTTTTTTTACCGGCGATCTAATTACATTTTTGGACACAAAAGCTACTATTGTGACTGTGATAGTTATATATTCCCTCGCGGACTTTTTTGTAGAGAATAATGAGTACTTCAATCATGTAGTACATAATTTTTAAGTATCATCAATAGTTTTCTCAGCACACGCCAAATAATGCATTTTATAGGCAAAATTTTGTTACTTTGGGTTACATTATTGCAATTTTCTTAAGTATCTCTAATTTTTTTGAAAATACATTATAGCCTATGTTATTTCCTGATAATTTAGCTTTCTATTGTTGAAAAAATGGCTAAAATCGGTCCTGTATTTTCAGAGTCTATTCGGTACAAACAAACAAACAAAACTTTATTAGATATAAATGTCGGAGAATCAGAGGGATAGAAGTTCACGACCTCGTTGTTTGTGTCTGCCATGTTTTATCTATCAGTGCGCACACTAGCGCTAAGCGCTCTGTCGCGAAGTCTGAACGCACTGCTGACCTATGCGACGGTGGCACATACAACTTCTTATAAATTATTATCTCTGACATATACCTACTTCATGTCATGGCTATTGGTATTCGATTCGCCATTAATAAAAACATCGTATCCTACAAGTTTTCAAACCCTGTATTACTTACTGCCTCCAATTTCTAGAAAGACTAAACATACAATTAGGCGAAATTGAGCGCGACACATTAACCCTTCACGAGCTTCTGGCTTCGCGCTGATAACAATTTGTCTTGTAGTTATTTTGTGAAATAAATTATTTAAAGTACCAGTACCATGTTTTAAAAATAAATGAAATAAATGGTTTTAAAAATAGATGAAATTTTATTCCTAATTTTGCCAATCGTTGTTTGTAAAATGAATTTTTTGTCAAATTGGTGTTCCCTTATTCAACTGCAAACAGGTACCGTTTTGAGGCGCTTCTCTGAGAGGAGACCTGCGCTCAGTAGTGGGCCGTTGATGGGTTGCTGATGATGTGCTATAATAGTCTACTTTTCAGCATTATAACGGTGTTATAAGAGCCACTTTAAGACAAAACGTATTGAAATCACCCAATGGTTGTAGGAACAACAGTGCTAGAAGAGATAATGGCAGAGAAGAAACGCGAATCCGGCAACGCGGACGTGCTGCCCGCAAAGGTCGCCGTCATGAAGCCGATCTTGCGCTTTCTACAGCTGCTGTGTGAGAACCACAACCCCAATCTGCAGGTAAGTTTAGCAATCGATACACAATCTTTAATATCTAATATCTATACTTATTATAACTTATAAAACGACTTGTCTTCTCTTAAGCGACTATTAGCCTTTGCAGTTTTGTCTTCGACGTTGTCGATTTAAAAATACCGCAGGAACCTTCGTTTACCGGGATAAAAGATTGCTATGTCACTCTCCAAGTCCTCAATTGGGTATTTGACTGTTTTTTTTATATATTTAAAAAAAAGTTTTTAAATATTATAACAAGCCATTTTTCTTGGAAATATAGAACTTTAAAGGTAGTTAGACAAAGAGAGCGCAACCTGAAGTGTGATGTCACAAGACAGTCGCTCCATACAGTCTTCATATAAAATTTTGAGATAGAAAATAGACAGAGACAATCGCAGTAAAACAGCTTATAACTTACTAGCTGATGCCCGCGACTTCGTCCGCCTGGATTTAGTTTTTAAATTCCCTCGGGAACTCTTTGATTTTCCGGGATAAAAAGTAGCCTATGTCACTCTCCAGGTTCTCTACTATACCCATGCAAAAAAATCACGTCGTAGCTCTGTTGCGGCGTGATTGAAGGATAAACCAACAAACAAACACACTTTCGCATTTATAATATTTGTATGATAGTATGATTTGTTTTTTGACCGACTCATTTTATGTTTTTACAAATGTTATTCTTACGTGTTACATTTTCGATTATAATTAATGCATATCAACATTTTCAAGTTTTCAACAGTCAAATACCCAATAATTATGCCTATGTGAAAAATCACGTCGATACGTTGTTGCGTTGCTACGTTATCACGTACGTTGAAGGACAAACCAACAAACACATTTTCGCATTTATAATATTAATAAGGATAACTCAAAATCCAACGGGCAACGCCCACTAGTGGAGCCGAGGCGTAGCGGATTTCTTTGTAAACAAACTCGGCTTGACTGACGGGAAATAACTAAAGGAAGTGTTTATAAATTTCTTTCTACATCTAGAACCTTCTCCGCAACCAAAACAACAAGTCTAACTACAACCTCGTATCGGAGACACTCATGTTCCTGGACTGCATCTGCGGGTCCACCACCGGAGGCCTGGGGCTCCTGGGCCTCTACATCAATGAGGGGAACGTGGCGCTCATCAATCAGACCCTTGAGACACTCACAGAATACTGTCAGGGTAAGTTTTCCCATCCCAGCAGTGATAGCCTAGTGATTAGGACTGTGGTCTCCTATTCGGGGAGTCGCTGGTTCAACGGTTTCAACGGTGAAGTAAAAAACTGCACACCTGAGAGTTCTCCATAATGTTTTCAAAGGTGTGTGTGAAGTCTGCTAATTCGCATTGGGCTAGCGTAGTGGACTATGACATGTAGCCCTTCCCTCAAAGGAGGCCTGTGCTCAACAGTGAGCCCTCGATGGGTTGCTGATTAAGTTTTCCCATCTCGTTGTTGCCTTTTTCAGTCAATAGACATCCCGCTGGATATAAGACTCTTGAGGGATTTCCACAGGCTGCGGTCTTGTGCCGCTTGAATCCAGCAGCCCTTACGACTCGTTTGATATTGACAGTCAACTTT
The DNA here is from genome assembly GCA_029955525.1 of Oeneis ivallda. NCBI lineage: Eukaryota > Metazoa > Arthropoda > Insecta > Lepidoptera > Nymphalidae > Oeneis > Oeneis ivallda. The sequence continues at coordinate 3,737,307 of JARPMR010000027.1, read as the reverse complement.
TTTGGGGGTCTGCAAACCTTGCACTTTCCGGTGCGGAGTCCCACTTCAGCACCTGGTGCTGGAATATCGACCTTTTTCTGCTGGAGACGCAGCCAGCCCTGGATTGCAAGCGGTGCAAGGCTGAGGCCTGTGGAAGTTTCTTTCAAGAGACCTTTGTCCAGCTGTGAATCTTATTAGGTTTATAAAAAGAAAGTAACATATTCACACAAATAAATTGCGCAAAGGTATTATCGCTTGTAGAGATCGCTAGACCACTTTTTGTAGAAGAATGTGTATTAAAATGTTCCGCTATTATTTCGCATTCCTCTCTCTCGCACCTTCTAATATTTTCAATGATTGTAAAAATCTCAGATACTTTAAACAAAATTAGGTTATTTATTATCTTCGACAATTAAATTACGCACATTTAAGACATATTTTTATTATAATATACCTATTTTTTCATCGAGAATAAGAGCGACAAAAGTTAATAGTAGTTTTCGCCCCTTTTCTCTATCAAAATGTCTGTAATTCCTTATAGGTCCCTGCCATGAAAACCAAAACTGCATAGCGATGCACGACAGCAACGGCCTGGACATAATAACCGCCCTCATTCTGAACGACATCAACCCGCTCGGCAAAACGCGCATGGACCTCGTGCTGGAGCTGAAGAACAACGCGTCCAAGCTGCTGCTGGCCATCATGGAGTCCAGGAACGACTCCGAGAATAATGCTGAACGGATCCTCTATAATATGAACCCGAAGCAGTTGGTAAGTATCATTAATTTTCCAATGCTCCCAAGATTTTCTGTTTTGCACCGCTACGTGTGGTTGACATCCCACGGTACGTACTACCGCTTTGCTTCCTCGTTCCTGATCATCATCCCAACTGAAAGATGTCCACTGCTGGATTTAGATCCTTGAAATGATCGCCACTTAGCGCGATCCCGCGTCGCCTGTAGCCAGCCCGCGACTCACTCCTGATATGCACCGCTAAAATTTGGAATGCCCTTTCGGCCTCCGTTTTACCGACTAACTACAGCTTAGGTACCTCCTAACCGAAAATAGGCACTTTCTAAGCATTTCTTAACTGCACCCGGTGCAATATAGCTCGTGCCTACTCTTAAAACACAAGGTTTACGTTCAGTTTTGATGGGGAAGGAGAATATTATTAGATATTGAAAGAAAAGACATATTTGCCACGTTAAACATGGCAAATATATATAAAAAGGATAGTCATTTACTTACATAATTTTATAGGTTGATGTCGCCTGCTCTGCCTTCCACCAAGAAAACTCAATGGACGCTGATTCGGATTCAGAAGACGATGCGCCTATACAGGGTGTATCTCCCAAAGAGGTTAGTCCTTATATAAGATTTCACAAAACAATTGTGACTATAGTTTGAGCGGAAGGGCTAGTCACCGCCTGAGGTATGTGGGCGGTGAGACGGGGGAGGGCGCGATTGACAAGACGTTGACTAGACGCATATGAGATATTTTAGGGCAGATAAATCTCAGGATAACATGTCGGAAAATGTCTTAATAAATGTAATGGGTAATTATAACAAAAAAAATTATTTCCTGGTTAAACAAGAATAAACGCATATCTAAAATGAGTACATTTTATTATTTACGATACAAAACAGTTGCAAATTACCATTTCTCACTAAGCAAATAAAAAAAAAATTTCACTGCCACCGTTACAGTACAAAATTAATCCATATTATCTTCTTCTTCTTCATTATTGTCGTCAATTTCCATATCCTCCTCAGTATCTGACTCGTTTCCTAGATTTATGATCAGCTCATCTATCACATTGTCAAACCTCGTGTCGTGGTTCCAATATTGGTTCTCAATTTTTTGTACATGGTCGTCACACTTCTACCATTTTTCAGGAGTGAATTCAGAAAACAATCTTGTGATGATGGGAATTTTTTCGTCCAATGAAGAATTTATGTAATTTGAAGCTAAGTTGTTCTTTATATGGGCCCACACAAGCTCAATGGGGTTGAGATTGGGATGATACAGCGCAAGGCGAAGAACGATGTGGCCAGTGGCCTGCAGCCTTTAATATTTCGTCAATGGTGTAAATTTTTTCGGACTCAACACTTTTTATCAGAGAAAGGAGTTCGGGTTTAGTATTGTCTGGTGTAAAGTCAACATTATGTTTTCGTAACCAATCTTGCATGACTCTTTTTAAACTGGACATTGTTGGTATTTTCTCAACCTGTACACAATGGTAGGAGGCATTGTCCATAACGACCACTGACTTAGGAGCTAGTTTATTTTTCAATTTGTGACTAACCCAGTTATGAAAATTTGTGGCATTCATATCGCCATGGTAATCCCCGCATTTCGAATCTGATTTGAAAATTGTTAAGGCACCGTCAACTAATCCGTCTCGGCTACCAGCATGAACAATCACTAAACGACGCCCTTTGCCAATATCAGCATAAATCCCGGGCTCCGATTCAGATTGCCAACACATATTGGAGTTGTGGCAACTTTTAACGTAGGTTTCGTCCAGAAAATATATTTTTCGGTTTTCATTTCTATAGTTCCGTATAGCTCTTAAATACCTTACTCGCCATTCAGCAATACTGGGTCTCTCAATTAAAATGTGTCTCCTAGACTTACATTTCTTAAAAAATATCCCATCTTGTGTAAAAGCTCCCGTAAATAGGTATAACCGCAGTTCACGATGCCATCTTCTTTTAAAACTGCAAGCAATTTACGAATACTTGGGATTTTTTTATCAACTGTATAAAACTGATGAATTTTTCTTCTTATTACTCCCATATCAAAATCATCAATGTGGATTCTCTTTTTTATTTCTTTAGGTTTCCGTGGAGATGAAAATTTTGGGTTTTCCAATGTTTGCCGATTCGAATTCCCTTCAGCTACAATTCTCATTACGCTTCGAGCTGACACTCCTGTAGCCTCTGTCACTAATTTATTAATGTTCATATCATATTTGTGTTCTATACTTTCCTTGTCGCCCTTTCGTTTGAGAAAAAAACTGTGCACAGTGTAAATAACATTTTTCACATTACGTGGAATTGGCGGACCCATCTCAGGATATTTTAACTCGTGTGTGTTTGGGACAAAGGGGCGCAAACAACTAAGACGTGTAACCGTCGCCGTGGTCGACGGCAGACTGAGTTAGCTACAAGATTGTTTACCTCTCCCGTCCTGCCGCTCACATACCTCAGGCGGTGACTAGCCCTTCCGCTCATACTATAATAAACCGCTGAAAAATAATTTTCACTCTATTTTTTTTTACAACTTTAGTTCATGTATTATTGAGAAGTTTTATATTTAACCTTCTAATGGCCGATTTCACCAAAGTCGAGTGACATTTTACCGAGGAATAAATTGGGCGTTCTGACAGTTTTTGTATTGAAATATATTTTTTTTTATTGTAAATACTGTCAAAATACCAAATTTACACTCGGATAAAACTTATTTTACGTTGGCGAACTCGGCCTTAAGACGACCAAATAAGTATTTTAAAGTTTTTCTTGTGAAGTAAACAAAACTTGTCGTTTTGAATACAAAACAAGTTAGATATAACACGTGAAATTCTGCGAAGTAACTGCACTTGTTTAAATGAGATTGCGCTTTATTGCATCTCACTAAGGCACCTGTGGCCACGCAACCAGTCGCGCTACCAATATAATATATACAGCTCTATAGAGGGTACCTCGCCTGATATCAGCTTGGTTGCGCAACCAATCTGGTGGCGGCGGTCGAGATAATACGCTGGTGGTGATGGTGATCATCATCAGCAACTCATTAAATTGGCATACAACCGATTGGCTTCTCACTCACTCGACCACCAGTTGTGCTACCAGGGACGCTCCATCCGCACCCTGCTCATGTGAGACGATATCATTCGCACGTGTACACAACAGTGTACACAATAACAATTAGAACAATCACCTCTCATCAAAAGATCTCATTGTAAGATGTTCTCATTGTAATCTAATAATATGATCGCCTGGCATTGTATGCATTTTTGGTATATGACGCAGGGCATAGTGCTGAACTGTACACCCTTTCTGGGTGGTGTCACAGACGTAAGTGTTACTTTTGTATCTAGTTTTGTCCGTGTCACCATTGATGAATAAATAGATTTTCTTTGTCGTGTCCGGTGACAGGTCGGCCACAACATCTACATCCTGTGCCACCAACTCGCGGAGCACAACAAGGAGCTGGCGACTCTGGTACGAGCGTCGCCCTCCGGCCCCGCCGCGCCTGCGCTGCAGTACTACCGCACGCACACTGCGCAGATTGAGGTGCGTACACGCACTATGCATTTTTAGGGTTCCGTAACCGTACCGTAAACCGTAGTGTTTTTCACAATTCGTTCATTTTCTGCAACACTGATTCATCTCAAAACTCCCGATTTTTCAAAAATAAAGTCTTGTTCAAAATTTCAGTCTTCTGTGTTAATTTTTAGGGTTCCATACCAAAATGGTAAAAATGGAACCCTTATGGTGAGACTTTCTCCGTCCGTCCGTCCGTCTGTCACAGTCGATTATTTCAATAACTATTAAAGCTATCGACATGAAATTTGGAATAGTTGTGTATAATAGTGGCCCAACATCATTGGAATAATTAAAAATCGAAAATTATTATTAGTTTTATTAAAAAAGGGGGAAAATCGGGGGTTTGAAATTTAATAAGTAAGATAACTATACCGAGTGGGGGGGGGGGGGGGGTATCATATGAAAGTTTACCTGTGCATTCTAAAACAGTTTTTTATTTATTTCTATATATAATACTTTTTGATAAATCGGCCAAACGTCGAAAGAAATTACGTCCCCCCCCCCTTATCTCCGAAGTTTACCAATCGAAAAATAAGAAATAATTATGGTCAATAGAGGTTTATGTATATTTTACAGGAAAAATAACACCAACGCTCTAACTAGCATAGTTTTTTTATATTAATAATAAACCTCTACAAACAAAGTTAACGATGAATAAGCAAATTAATATAATATTATCGTTTTACTTTTGAAGTACGCAACCCTCGGTGCATGAGTCCGACTCGCCCTTGGCCGTTTTTTTTTTTAATATTAGCCCAGCTGAATTGTACTATACTATTACTTTAACCCCTTCATCATATCTATTTCAAATGTTACCTAATCGCTATGTGAAAGATCGATGCCGCGTTCGAACTCAAAACGCCAATCGCCGCCGCTTAAAGCATCGTGTCTGCACGGCCATAAGAAAAGTCAGTTATAATATACTGTCGATATCGACGTTCTATAATAAAATTCTACAGTCGATCAGACTTGCCTTTACACAAGTTTAAGAAATCTATTATAACTATTCTTATGAAAAAACCAAAAAAAAACACATAGTTTCTTGCTGGTTCTTCTCGGTTGGAACAGCATTCCGAACCAGTGGTAGATTCACTTGATGATTCGAAAGCACTTTGTAAAAGTTTATTACAATAAAAAATTATTCTATTCCATTTGATATAGATAGTCCGCAAAGACCGAAGTATGGAGCAAATCGTATTCCCTATCCCGGAGATATGCGAGTACCTACCTTCGGACAGCAAGAGCAGAGTCCTCCAGACCGCGGAGAGAGACGAGAAGGGCAGCAAGGTGGCGGACTTCTTCTCCAGGCTGGACAATCTGTTCCACGAGATGAAGTGGCAGAAAAAGCTGCGCGGTAAGTATTCCAAAGGTACGGGGTTTACTGGTTTACACATCGACGTTTGGTTTGCAAGCTTACACCAACACACACGCATGCACGTACACACCACACTAGCTCGAAAACAACACACGTACACACACATGCACGCAAACTCCACACAGGCTCAAATATACGCACACACGGACGCATTTTCGCATATAGCAAATGCATGGCTGGATTGAGTGAGCGAAATATTTTAAGCTATTGCATAGCTTTTATCGCGGGCCTTGAGCGCGGCGACCGAATCAAGGAATTCCGTAACGAAAATAAACTGAACACCGTCGTTTCAGTTCAGCAGACTTCGGCACAGTGTTCGTGTGCGTGCGACTAGAAAATGCTATGCAATAGCTTTACCGCGACAGTCACACACGTCCGAGTGCCACACGTATTTTTTTAAAGAATATCGAGCAAGTTGAACTTGACTAATATTCTCCTCTCCCCTCCAAATAAGCGGAAAGCTTGTGTCAGGAGTGGGTACGACAATAGTGCAATGGGTTAGATTCGAACCTGCGAACTTTCTGTTTCAATCTGCACCTTTAACCGTTGGGCTATTGAGGCTTTGAGGCTAAATTAAAACGATCAAGACTGTCGCACGCACATACTAACATAGACTCGCGCGCAAAAATACATGCACACTTACATGGCTACTGAACTACTAAAATTGGCTGAAACATGTAACTGCGCAATGATTTGTGCATGGCTCGTGATTAAAGCTTTGAATAATTATTCTCCTTGCATTAAAAAGCATCTTGTACTAACCGCCTTGATAAATAATCTGTGATGATAAAATTATTTTTAACAAAACAAATCGATAGAACAGGATGAGTCCCATTATAAAAAAATATAAACACCAGTATGTTTATTCCATTGTATATCTTTACAAAAAAAAAATTCTGCGATAATGAAATAGGTCTCAGAGACTTAACATAGGAGGCACAAGTTTGCTAACATGTTTTTTTAAGCTGTTTCATCGTACAAATGAGTATAAGATAATTATTTAATATCGTTTTAGCTCTTTCCTTTCGGCTGGATTGCTAGATTTAAATCTTAAAAAAATGCGTGAGTGTCGTGGAATACTCGGTTGGGACGAATTTCCTTTTACCTTTTAGAATCAACGCCATCTCTCGCCACATGTTAAACCATCTCGTAATAAATAAGCAGACATTAAAGCAAGTTCAAGCAAGTTGACGCTGCCCACAAAAGATGGCGTTAGTAAATTTTGCCGCAAATATTTTGTTCGGAATTTTAAAAAGAACACGATCTGAAGTCAGGATTCGAACCTCCGAACCGATAGATTGACTCCTTCGTTTAGCCGCTACGCCACCAAAGCTATGACTGAACGTGTATTTTATACGAAGGCAACACAAACGCCGTGACGGAAAAATTCTTACACTTTTTTTGCCTAGCCCCCATCTGCCAAGTCCGTACCGTCCGATAAGAAACTTCGTTCCAAAAACTTATTTTGTTCGTGTCGCCAGGTCAACCTTTCCTATTCTGGGTGTCGTCCTACATGTCTCTATGGAGCAACGTGCTGTTCAACTTCGCCGTCCTTATCAACGTCATCGTCGCGTTTTTCTATCCGTTTCGAGAAGAACATCTTGGTAAGTAATCAGCTTTCCATTAAGTTTGAACTCGCGACTTAGTCCGCGTGGATTAACATTTTTTTAAATCACGCAGGAACTTTTTAATTTTGTGGTATAAAATGTAGCCTATATGCTTTTCTGATGACATTGTGAAGTTACATCAAAGTTACAGTAAGTGTAAGCTATGACATTGTGAAGTTTCATCAAAATCCGTCCAGTAGTTTTTGAACGAAAGAGTAACAAACAACCATCCATCATTCCTTACAAACTATCGCATTTATAATATTAGTAGGATAGTAGGAAGTACATATAGGATAGATATAAGACTTTATTGCATACATAAAAGAGAACAAAAATATACAATATTTAAACCTAGACATGCAAATGATTTTGTTTTCCACTGTCTGATCAGACTATCGCATTTTACTCGATACACATCCGATTCTTGCGCCAGGCTTCTTCTTCAGGCTTTTTCTGAGCTCTGTCGTTCCCGAGCTATCATTCCTAGTACGAGAGGACCGACAGTAAAATCGTAAACGCCTCGCACCAGTTTCCGATTCGGATCGGACGTTCATGTGTTGAATGTTCAAACAAAATAATGGCTCAAATGCCGTGCGATTGCCGGATCAGACTATCGGATCCGACTATCGGATGAAAAAATCTGGCGTATATTCCCGGCCATCTCTGTGGAATGTTCCTCAATGAGCTGGTGGGTGGTGTTGGTGCAGAACTGGGCCAGCACCTGTCGCTGGTGGTGTGGTGCGCGACGGTGGCGGCGGGCGCGCTGGTCACGTGGCTGCCGCGCAGCTCGGGCGCGCGCGCGCTGCTGGCCACCGGCATCGTGCGGTTGCTGTTCTCCGCCGGGCCCGAACCCACGCTGTGGGCGTTGGGGATGCTCACTGTGAGTATTGAACTAATTAATGAAAAAATGTGCGAGTGTCGTGGAACACTCGATTGGAACGAAGTTCCTTTTAATCTATATAAATAAATAAAAAAGTTGGTAAGCGCATAACTCAAGAATGGATGGTCCACGGAAGGTTTTAATAAAATAAAATAAAAAAAAAAAATTTACTTTTAACTTTTGACAGAACGAAGTCTGTCCGGGCAGCTAGTAATTAAAATAAATAAAATAAGAAATAATAATCTTGAAGTCAGGATTCGAACCGCTACGCCACTAAAGCTATGACGGAGCGTGTGTAATACACGAAGGCAACATATAAAGGTCGTGACGGAAAAATTTAGACGGATACAGTATTAATCCTTATCAATAATCCTTTATACCATATAATTTAAATACTAAATAACTATCTTAGGAGTTATCGCAAAATTAAAACGAATGCGTGTGAGAAGAAATCCACATATTCGACGCAAAAAGCTGATGCGACCCTACGACAGAAAAATCATGTAAGTATGCTCTATTACCCGTGCGAAGCCGGGGCGGCTCGCTAGTATGATATATAGTGACTCATAAAAAATACAACATTCACAATACATGTTCTGATTCTAGATAGTGGTGAAAGGCGTCCACCTGGTGAGCATCATGGGCAACCGAGGCACGCTGTCCAAGTCCACCCGCAGCGTGGTCACCGACCCGGAGCTGCTATACCATGGCGTCTACCTCATCTTCTGCTTCCTGGGCATCTGCTGCCATCCCTTCTTCTTTTCTGTTCTGGTGAGAAAAATATTGAACTCAGATATGGCAAACTAAGCCTGTATCCAGCGGCTCCAATTGGGGGGAAGTGGGGGTCAACACTCAGGGGAAGAGGCCTCAAGCTTGGTTGCCAAATTCAGAGGTTGCGATCGCAAAGTGTATTGTCCATTTTACGGAATGCTGCAATAATTCTAAGATATGCTTTTTAAGCAGTGTATAGCCTAGTGGTCAGTACTGCGGTCTCCTATTCGGAGGGTCGCAGGTTTGATTCCGGGCACGCACCTCTGGCTTTTCTAAGTTGTGTAAAATTAAATATCACAACCTTCAACGGTAAAGGAAAACATCGTGAGGAAACCTGCACACCTGAAAGTTCTTCATAATGTTCTCAAAGGTGTACGAAGTCTGCCAATTTGCATCAGGCCAGCGTGGTAGACTATGGTCTCTTACTCTTCTCTTAGAGGAGACATGCGTTCAGTAGTGAGCCGTTGATGGGTTGCTGATGATGATGATGATAATGATTCTAGCAATGCTGCAGTTCCGAGATATGCTTATTGAATATTTTACTTATATATTTTTTTTAGATTTTTAGGGTCTGTTTTACCACTTGCTGATAAAGTGCCTGATAGCCTAACCACAACTTGTCTGACAGATAGCGTTCAAATTTCTGTTTCACAAGTGTCCGTTAAGATAGAGAGATCTGTTAGATATATATCAGTCACTTTAACGGATAGTGGTAAAACAGGCCGTTAACATAATATAATTATGTCTTGTCACCAGCTGCTGGACCTGGTGTACCGCGAGGACACGCTGCTGAACGTGATGCGCTCGGTGACGCGCAACGGGCGCTCCATCCTGCTGACGGCCGTGCTGGCGCTCGTGCTCGTCTACATGTTCTCCATCGTGGGCTACATGTTCTTCCGCGACCACTTCCTCGTCAGCGTCGACAGGCTGGACGGTACGGCTTGGCAAACTTATCTGTGCCTGTGGTGGAGGCGCCACTGTCTATTAAAAACATGTTAACATTTTAGGGTCAACACAGTTGATTCTGGTAGTTCTACACGCAGAAATAAGCTTGTTAGAGTATTAGGTTCATTTAATTTTACTTTTGAAGCGAAGGTACTCTGTTATGCCATTACTTAAAGGAAATAGCCTGGCTGCTCAGTTCAGGAATAAATCTAGCGGAAATCCAGTGCATTGAACTGGAATTATCACTTCAATGCTACAAATAGCAATGCTTGAGAAGCGCCATGTTTGTGTGAACTAAATACCAGAAAAAAAATATTGCTAGTTTTGTACCTGAACCACTAATTTCTATGATTAATCTATGATTAAAACTGGATATGCTGTCCCTATAAAAATGTCAGCTTAATTGAAGATGAATGTGAAGTGCCACATTTGACATACTGGTGTCTCTGGAACTAATAATATTGCAAATGGCGACAACCTCTGTAATAACCTCTATGATATCATATGTTAAAGATAAAGAAATGAAATGAAAATACATTTTATTGCACACCAACTCAACTCCTCAACTCAAGTAATCAAGTCCAAAATGGCGTCAATTAAGTAGGTCCAAAAAAAATATGACAGCATTATCTCTAGTTATAATCGTAGATTAATTTATTTATTATAGAGCTCAGTGCCCTGAACTAAGACATGCACTTCATTGCAGATGACGATGATCCCCGTTTCGAGCCAGACAAATGCACGACAGGCGACGACCCCGCCGCCAAGTACCAGCGCGGCGCCACTCAATCCCACTTCATATCCGTGGGGGGTGAACTCCGCGAGAGGACCTGTGACTCCCTTATCATGTGTATCATCACCACCCTCAATTTGGGGTTGAGAAATGGTGGAGGCATTGGAGATGTTCTACGCTCACCAGCTAGCTTCGTAAGTGCTTCTTTTCTTCTGCTTTGCCCTTTCATTTCGTCCATTGTTATTCTTTGCATTGGCAAATGATTTCGTTTTTTTTATTCTATGAGAAGATACTTAGTCTTTGACTGCGATCTCACCTGATGGTAAGCGACGATGCTGTTTAAGATGGTAGCGAGCTAACTTGGCATAAGATTTTTTTCACAGAAGTGGGTTTTCAGCTAACTACAGCAACGCCAAAAGGAAGGGTTGTAATTTTAGCTGGCTATATTATGTTTCTATTTACGCGTGTTCCACCGGGGCCCGGCTATATTTTATACTAGTGGTTCGCCCCGAACTGAGACCTCGCGGTAACGATATCCCATGATTATTCATTCAATCGATACATGACGACCAAACCTGACATTATTATTATGCCCGTTTTCACCAAACATACCTAAATCATCAAATTATTGTTTAGTTAAATATCAAACTTCAATAAGTTTGATATTTAACTAAATATCAAACTTCAATAAGTTTGATATTTAACTAAAAAATAACTTTAATTGAATAATATGGTATTATATTATTATGTAACTAAATAATAATGGTCGACGCAAAACTGTTTTTGGGATAGGTCGTAGTCGTAATCTCCTAGTTCCATGGAATAGTGCCTAATGTAATAACTGCGCCATCTATTAGCATTATTGTGAAGCTATGTTGATGCTATATGAATTACTGATGCCCATTAAAAATTAAATAATCTAGTTTCTTTATAATATTCATATAATTTTAGTATTTGTTGTTCAAGTACAGGATATAAGTGAAATAATAAAAATAAAACAGGTTGAAAATACGTAGCGGATTTTGCTAGAGAGCGTCTTCAAGCGAGCGTATAAAATCGCCACTTTGAAAGCCCCCCATTTCGTCAATTTTAAAGGAAAAAATAAAAAAAATATATTTTTGTACTCGGTTCGAAATTATCTTTAATGTGATATGTTACAATTTTATATAACGCGATAATTTTTTTTTTACTTCGCATTCACTTCTATGAGAGCCCCCCTGAAATAAAGGTTTTTATAATTTTTTATGCAATATTCGGCTGAAGGCCATCAGTTCACATATTATATCTAAATTTGAAGTAATTACGTTCAGTAATTCAAAAGTTATAAGGCTCTGACAGACGGACGGACGGACGGACGGACAAGAGCAAATTCACCTAGTAGACTCAGAGACCTCGCTTCGCTCGGTCAACAAACTAAATCAGAATGTCTGATGTTACAGCCAATTTTCTGTAATGGGGTTACAGTTCTTGTGATGTTTGTGAACTTTATGGCCACCCAGGAGCCGTTGTACGTGGGGCGCGTGGTGTACGACCTGGTGTTCTACTTCGTGGTGATCGTCATAGTCCTCAACCTGATCTTCGGTGTGATCATCGACACCTTCGCTGACCTGCGTAGCGAGAAGCAGCAGAAAGAGCTCATCTTGAAGAACACGTGCTTTATATGCGGTGAGTCCCTGCTTAAATATCACACGCTTCAACGGTGAAGCATGAGGAAATCTGCACGCCTAACAATTCTCTACATAGTATTCCTCATTCCTGAGGGTCATATCCCCTTTTCTTTATTAACATAAATGTAAGAGTTTCTTAATGCGCTGGGTCCCCAAGTCCTTCCGTATAGCTTCAAATCCTAAGAAATTATAGATAGTCAGTGGGCGTCGTCTAACAACCCACGTCCAAACGAAATACGTCCATTGCTGGACGAAGGTCTCTTGCGTGGACATCCACAGGCCTCCGACATTTAGTACCCAGTGGCTCCCATAACATCACATGCTTCAACGGTGAAGGAAAACATCGTGAGGAAACCTACACGTCTGAGAGTTCTACGTAACATTCTTAAAGGTGTGAAGTCGGCCAATTTACATTGAGCCAGCGTAATGAACTATGACCTATAACCCATCTCTGAGAAGAGACCTGCACTCTGTAATGAGACGTTTATGGGTTGTTGATGATGAATATCGAAAAGTGAAAACTGCAGTTAGCTCAATAAAGTATATCCTGAATTTTCCCGCCTCAGGCCTGAATCGCTCCGCCTTCGACAACAAGAAGGTATCGTTCGAGGAGCACATCAAGAGCGAGCACAACATGTGGCACTACCTGTACTTCATGGTGCTGGTGCGCGTCAAGGACCCCACGGAGTTCACCGGCCCTGAGAGCTACGTGCACTCCATGATCAAGGTACGCGTCTGACAACAAGAAGGTGGCGTTTAAGGAGCACATCGAGAGCGAGCACAGCATGTGGCACTACCTGTACTTCATGGTGCTGTCGTGTCAAGGACCACAACCAAAGTACGATCTAAAAATCTCAGCCTCTGCCTTGAGTCTGAGCTGAGTGAGAGTGACATGTATAGGTTTCACCCTGAGACTTCTACTGTACTGAGTACTCTGTTTGTCCTCAGAGTAACAACCTGGACTGGTTCCCGCGGCTGCGCGCATTGTCGCTGATGGGCGGCGGGCAGGGCGAGGGCGGCGAGCTGGAGCTGCGCAACCTGCAGGCGCAGCTCGAGCGTGCGCAGGGCGCTGTCAGGGTGCTCACCGACCTGCTCACCGACCTGCGCGATCAGGTACTTACCACTCACCATCACGAAAAAACCCTACTGGATTTGCCTGGAGGAACTTCGAGAGGGCCTGGCGCATATCCCAGGCACACATCACTGATTTCGGAGTCAAGCACCTTTTAAGCAATTAAATATCACTTATAACGGTGAAGAAAAATATCGCCAAGAAACCTGTATGACTGAAAGCTTTCCATAATCTTCCCTGAGATGTGTAAGGTTGCCCATCCACACTTGGCCAGTGTGGTGGACATTGGCCTTCACCCTACTCATTCGAGAGGAGACTTGTGTCCAATAGTGATGACTTGTGACATATGACTTGGGGTGTGCGAGCACTGCTCAGTGCTCTCACTGGTGAAAAATTCCATCCGTTAAGACTGCCAGTACGCAGTATCCTAGGGAAATATATGCTGTCATAACTCGCCGCCATTTTTGTACTGTAGTCACTGGCGCTTTCGAGGTAAGGTGCTCTCAGTACTTTGATCACGTGATCAAAACCCATAAGCAGCGCCTAGAGATTTTAAAAATAGGGATGGCAGCATACTGGACTGTGTTCCGTTTTAAACAGTAACCAGTATAGCAAACTAAAAAGGATCGGCTTCATAGTATACTGGATTGATGTCACACCTTACTGTGGTCACAGTGTATTTCGGAACACACCCTGAGTCGTGGTGGTCAACTTTAATATACGATAATATTGACTATCGTTTTACATATAGGCCTTCTCAAGTGCACGCCATTCCTTTTAGTGTTGTGCCAATCTCCTCCAAGTCTTGCCCACAAGCTTAATGATGTCTCAACGGGATGAATGACTTTCCACATCTCTCTGTGATACATAAGAAGGCCCATGTCCAACTATGAACGAAGTGATAGGGCTAGCAAAGAAAAATTTTGACAGTGGTGTTGGTATTCCCAGATGACCGAGCAGCGCAAGCAGAAGCAACGCATCGGTCTGTTGAACTCCACCTCTACCTACCTGCAGACCCTGCAGATGAACCTGCCGCCGTGAGGCGCCGAGGACTCTTTCCTAGATTATTTAGTTCACTAGATGAACATAGCTTTATTACTTTACTAGCTGATGCTCGCGACTTTGTCCGCGTGGATTTCGTTTTTAAAATCCCTCGGGAACACATTGGTTTTTCGGAATAAAAAGTAAGATTAAAAGCGCGCTAAAATGGCGGCATTTGAATGGTTACTTGATTTAAATAATGAATAGAAAATAATATAGGCATGTATTGTGTTAATTTTTTAAGTAAATATCATTGATAAAAGTTTAGCATGAATCATTTGGGTCTTAAGCCTTGCTTATGCAGTAAAATATTACTAAAGCAGTCACTCAACGTAAATCATGTGTTCCGGTACATATTATTGTTTCAACGGTACCCGTTAAGGATCGCACAATAACTTAAAGTTAAATTAATATTAGATCTTTGCTCAGACGCCATGTCGCTACGACTTCGGTAAGTTTAAGATCAAACGATATACGTATACATTTCTAAATGTATTGATAATTTATTTTTGGTTGTACACAAATCTATCGATATCGATAAAAACAGTGCTGTTTTTCCCCACAGGAAATATTGTCCTTAATTCTGTTGTACCGCAGATTCTATTAATTGCTCTCACAAAGAAGACTGGTTATACACAATCTCTTAAATGTAAATCTAATGCCATCCTTTTCTACAAACAAAATTACGAAAGGGATAGCACGAGATTTAGATCTGTCAATTTACTTTATTTTAGAGGTGTTGTACAACAGAATTAGCCACAATGTGTGGATAGAGGTATTGTTACTCTATGTCGGCAACTATAAATTACGTTATACGTCGTTAAGACGAATAAAAACGTAATTAAAAAACAAATACCTGAATAAAAATCAGAAAGTATAAGTACTAAAAAGTGCAACCGAATTTTAGCTCCTAAGATTCATTGAAACGAAAAAAATTATAAAAATATATTATTAAAGACCTATTGAATACCAGGTGAAGGAAAACATCATGAGGAAACTTGCACATCTGAGAGTTCTCCATAATGTTCTCAACGGTGTGTGAAGTCTGCCAATTTGCATAGGGCCAGCATGGTGGACTATGGCCTATAACCCTTCTCTGAGAGGAGACCTGTGCTCAGTAGTGAGTCGTTGATGGGTTGCTTATGATGGAATACTATTCAACTTAGTATAGTTTAACTTTTTATTCGTGCCAAAAATTCCAATAGTTACGGACACACGCAAGATTAACACAAACTATTGGTACAAGAATCATTAAAATCGATCCACGCATGTAGTCTCTAAAGTGCCACAAATATACAAATGAACATAATTATACATATTCACCATTAAACATTATTATTTATTATCTACACTAATAAACACATAACCACATATTTGCACAGTCTGGTAAAAAAGACTCCGTCTGACCTGACAAATTCTTAGTGTGGATACGATTTTCTACTTGTAAAATTATTAAAAGATTTTTGTACAACCAAATAATCACTATTATCTGTGAAGATGAGAATATATTTAAATAGAATAATTGTATATCAAGTACCTAGACATGTTTTCGATTTATAATCTTCGAATAAGATGTATAGAAATTAGTAATCATGTGATTTATAGGATTTGATATGGAATGTTTTTAGTGATTAGAAGTTTCTAGATTTTCCATGTGGTTTAGATTGACGGTTGGCTTTGATGTGTAATTTCTCAAGAGAGGTTGTTTTTATACTAATATACTTATTACAAAACTTAGTATCGTGCAGAGGGGAATCAACTTTACACACCTCACCATACGGTTAAAATTTGAAAAGAACGAAACTCGATGGAGGAAAGAGGGGCACCGCTTTGAGTCTTCTCCGTGACTTATTTAGATTATATAATTTTCAATCCTATTCCATGGCCATAAAGCTTAGTAGCTTAGCTAGCGATAAACCTTACCTGAAATTCAAATATTATTGTTTTTATTTTTATTTGATTAGCCGTGGCATAAAATCTACAAAACTGTAATTACAATAATTTGACATGACAGAAGCTAGATTTAAAAAAAAATTGTAATTATACGTCATTGATTTGATTTTTCATCAAAAAAGAACCGACTTTTAGGACGATTTAAAATAAACTCTCGACGGTTTGAATGTTTTTAGACTATTACTGTCTATACTCTATGGTATGGTACGCGCCCATCATTTAACCTCATCTGAATTTAACCACAAGACGCGTCGCAATAACATTTTTTAGGTGTCAGTGGACATAAAGAAGTGAGAGAGCGGAGTACAGCAGTGTAAGTGCCACATCCGTACACAAAATACGCGTCGGTGTGACAGTACTGGCGCTCGCATTCCCATCTCAGCTCAGACATGAAATGATAAATGATGATTGAAAATGATTGGCGCCAACTATACCCCAAGAAAAGCGGGCATTTGATAATTAAAAGTACTTTTACACAACCAAAAGGAAAGCAATAATAACATTAAAATATATTTTAGTAATATTTTAAGCTACGAGAATTCTATCGTGTTAGTCTTATTTTTAAAAAACATCTTTTTATACATTTGTGGTGAATGAATTCGGACGCGAAAGCTCCCAGAAATTAGTGAATTGGTTAGTGCAATATTGTAGGTGTATAGCTCAAAATCCGTTACCTATACATTTTATTGTAATGTAGTTAGATGAAATATTAAATTTTATTTGAAATGTTTATTAGAGATCTGAAACCTGTTACGGTTTGTTGTGTGTTTCTATTTATATTGTCTTATATTATTACTTCTATAATTCTAGATATTTATATGTAAGGGATATTAAGAGTTATTCGGTAGTACTTGTAGATTAAGCTTTAACATCATATCTGAGGCTCAAGCCAGGCATAAAGGCAGGCGCTACTTGAAAGGAAAAATCCACGATGCACAAGAAACAATGAACTTATTTTACTATTAAGTGGATATTTCCACTGGTATTGAAGCTGAGAATTACAGTTACGAATATATTGACTATTACTTTCGCGAGGGCAGCACTGCATTCACGACAGCAACACTGCATTCACGACAACAACACTGCATTCACGACAGAACACTGCATTCACGACAGCAACACTGCATTCACGACAGCAACACTGCATTCACGACAGCAACACTGCATTCACGACAGCAACACTGCATTCACGACAGCAACACTGCATTCACGACAGCAACGCCGCTTTCGCGACGGCAGCACTGCATTAGCGACGGCAACACTGCTTGTTTGAAAAGCAACATATCGGACAGTCTTAAACTGAGTACATTACGAAGTGTTTAGAAATAAAACTGGATTTATGAAGAGATCAGAAGTTTCAAAAATGATGTTTGAAAATCCATGGTGAATTGAAATGATGAAAAGAATATTAATTTTTTCTTTTAATATCATGGAATTCTGCAAAGTAACGCCTGCTTCTATCTAACATCTGAACCTAATTAGTTATATTATCTTATATAATTATAAGATCAATACTAACTTTTACACTTTTTTTTAATATTTTAAACTATATATCTCCCTGTGTATAATACACAGTAGGGATACAGTTAGTAGGGATACCTACTTAATCTAAATCTTTTCTCTATACTGATTGCTCGATTGTTTACTTTAGAACAATATCAAATATTATATTTTTATTATTAAGTATTTTAAATTTTATTACGGTTTTCAATGGATTTTAAATGAAACAGTGCCATTATATAAGTACCAATAGATTGTAAGGGATTTTATTAAGATTTTTATTTGTCAGGAACTATATTTTATATAAATACTCACATTTTCAGAGACGTCGTGTAAGTTTTTCAATAAGCTAAGGTGACAAGGTGACACGAAAGTGGATACTTCCACCGTCATCAAAGCTGATATTACAGTTACGAATATATTGATTATTGACTATTACTTCCGCGAAGTGCAGTGCTGCACTGCATTCATGACAGCAAAATGCATTCGCGACTGCAGCACTGCTTTCGTGACGGTGACATTGCATTCGAGACGGCAGCACTGTTTTCGCGACAGTAAACCCCGCCGCACATGCACCCACTCGCATTGGTCTTCACAAGCCGCGTGCGAGTGGCAATATTTATAACCTATGGCACAGTACCGAACTCCGCATTTGCTCGCACGTGTCGATGCAGGCACGTACATGAGCGTGTACGCGCGTGTACGCGCGTGCCGGCTAGGTGATCGAGACACTAATTTCGAGTGGCAGTGGCGCGAGTGTTTGCAAGATGGAGGAACTAATTGAAGCTGTTCGAAGCGAAAAATGTTTATACGACGTATATAATTCACATGTAATTCCTTGAAATCGTTCCTAGTCATTCTAAAATAGTTTTTGAATTTTTCGTCTGAAAACTCAGAAGTTAATTTGAATTCTGCATGTGTTGTTTGCCTTTTGGACATGAAGGAGCTCTTCCAATTTTTTTTTCCGGATGCTTTCCTTATTTACAATAATCTATATAAAACTCATTATCATTGTCGAATTCTGAACTTAAATCTATCGCGTCCATCTTGCTTGATTCCCGTCGACGAATGCCACTGAGGCGTCGAATGATGTACGATTCGTGTAAGCAAATGCGGACACACCGTGTCCACCAATGTGAGTGCCACATTGGCGCAGTATCGTGAACAAGTGCGAGTGTGGGCATGTGCGGCGGGGCTAAAGAAGTATGTAGACCGCGCCTTCAGACAATCGGACCGACAGTAAAATCGGAAACGCCTCGCGCCCGCTTCCGACTCGGACGTCCGATCCGACTACCGGATCGGACGTGTATTGACCGTTCATACAAAGTAATGGCTCCAATGCCTTCCGGTAGCCGGATCAGACTATCGGATCGGACAATCGGATGAAAAAACCTGACGTGTATTGCCAGGCTTAGCCTGGCAATACACGTCAGGTTTTGTTTCCGATTGTCTGATCAGACTACCGGATCGTATTTACTCGATACACGTCCGATTCTTGCGTCAGGCTTTTTTTGAGCTCAGTCGTTCCCGAGCTATCATCCCGAGTGCTCGCGTACGGAGCAAAAAGGAAGAAAAGAAGATGGACGACGAGTTACTGTTACTTATTGCATATCTGCCTGTTATTAACATATTAACCACCTGACCATACCTACACTAGAATAAAAATTAAATACATAATTTGAAACGTTTCAAACTAGTTATGACATGTTGATTTGGGCATGAATCGCAAAATGTAACTACTACCTACCTACCTACTAACTTGTCTGTATATAGTATTATTTTTGTATTGATATTAAAAGCATGTACAAAAACGTAACTGAAAAGAATTATGATATTTTAGGTATAGGTATGGTTGAAAAGTCGAAAAAAAAAATATTTACATATTTTCTTTCTCTCTGCAACGTCCATTGAAGCCCATGTATTGTCCAAAATTTCTTCGCAGACATCTTCCCAAGCCAAATCTTTCTTTTGTCTGTCGTGAATCGTGATCCTCTTCACTGCCTGAGTCCCACAGACAAATACGTTTTTGTACGGCTACAATTAGCCGTTCAATATCATAATTTTCGCCCATATTCGAATTACGACGATGCGTCCACAGTGTCAGCGCTAGATTCGACTGGCAAATCGGAAGGAGTTACAGGATGTCTATTTCGTCTCACACTAGAAGTATGTAGACCGCGCCTTCAGACAGTCGGACCGACAGTAAAATCGGAAACGCCTCGCGCCCGCTTCCGACTCGGACGTCCGATCCGACTACCGGATCGGACGTGTATTGACCGTTCACACAAAGTAATGGCTCCAATGCCTTCCGGTAGCCGGATCAGACTATCGGATCGGCCAATCGGATGAAAAAACCTGACGTGTATTGCCAGGCTTAACCTGCGTTATTGACGGCAGCAATGCATTTAGCCTCAATAGCCCAACGCTTAAAGGTGCGGACTGAAAACTGAAAGGTCGCAGGTTCGAATTCCACCCGTTGCACTACTGTCGTACCCACTAATGACACAAGCTTTCTGCTTATTTGGAGGGGAGAGGAGAATATTAGTCAACTTCAACTTGGCTGATATTCTTTTTTTAAAAATTTGCGACAGCAAAACTGTATTTGCGACAGCAGCACTGCATTCGCGACGGCAACACTGTTTGCTTGAAATTTGAAATCGTGTACCATGCGATTTAGTCTTGAATACTTCCTCAACACTACTTTATTGCGACCCAATGCGGTATCATTCAACGGATAAAGCGCGCAGATTTTCTTTTGCTGGATATTCTCAACTGTTTCAGAACGACAAGAATTCCATTGTGATGATAATCATCATTAATCACTTTCGTAAAGATACATTTGTAAATGTAATGTCGGCTTTAGTAGGAACAAGCGAATTTTGTTATATCTAATTATAAATTGTGGTAGTTTAAAGCAACTTCAAAAGCCAAGAGTAAAGAGTAAGAAAACTACGAAAAATACAGGCAACACGACGTGTGACCTAACGCTCAGCATGCTTAGTCTAACTTTTAAACCAATTGGTCGTATAAGAATTCGATGACATTTGCGTCAAAGCAAAATGAACCATAACAGCATTGAATTTGAGCTCAATTTCGTGTATGCATTCTTACACGTTCAACCGAATTTAATTATTATACCGTATCATATACGTATGCGATATGCTCCAAATTCAAATCGGTTGTACTGAATTTGCGACTAAGATTTTACATTTAAGGTTCATTTTACTTTGACCTCATGTCATCGTATTCTTTTACGATCAATCTAATTAAAACTCAGACTAAGCATACTGGTCGCCTTACTGTACTTATGTGTTAGTGAAAGATTGTTATCTAGAAGAGTAATTAATAATATTAATTTAAAAATATCCAATCTGCTTTAAAAGTGGATTTTCTA
This sequence comes from Oeneis ivallda, assembly GCA_029955525.1. Classification (NCBI taxonomy): domain Eukaryota; kingdom Metazoa; phylum Arthropoda; class Insecta; order Lepidoptera; family Nymphalidae; genus Oeneis; species Oeneis ivallda. The sequence goes on along the minus strand of JARPMR010000027.1, from coordinate 3,716,058 downwards.
CATATTTAACTGTAGATAAATACATAATTATAATCTGTTCTTTGTTGCATTTTAGATTATGATGATCTTTTTATATTTAAGTACTTAAGTGATTTGGTTATATTATTATTTTCAAAAAATAATTAATTATACTTACTGTTATATTTTTCATAGATGCTTTACACTTTTTGTTTTAATCTTTTACTTTAAAACTAATTTCTACATTCCTTCTGCAATTATTTATATATATTAAACAAGTTTTTTATAGCCTCATAAAAAAAAACATATTGTATTAGTAATGTAGAAAATTAATAGGAATAGATACCTATACATCTTGAAAACACGTGTTCTACAAAATATATCTCTTTTATCTAATCTATATTTTTAATGGAACTAATACGAATTTAAAACTTCATTGACTGACCAAAATTTATTTACTATTTTCATGTAGAATTTTAATATATTTTATAGTACTTTTAATGTGATGTCTTATTAATAAACGTACTATGGTAACACCATGAAATCATACTTTAATAGCTATCGTGTTGTGAGTAGGTAATTCGAATCTGGTTGCGATTTTTTTACACAGAAAATGAGGCCAAAATACTAATTTTAAACAAGTTTATAGCGGAGTTTTAAGATTAATTAGATTTGATTTCACGTCAAAGTGTATTAGAATTACCTGAATGTTTTATGAGACGCATAAAAGACAGATTTATCATCAGATAACGTTGTAGGCATAAAACCGGCAAAAACTGTATTTTTTACAAACAAGCCTAAAGCTTGTGATGGAAGTGTACGACGGGTTATTCCGAACTAGTACTTAAGCTGATACGTTAATAGTGCAACGGGTGGGGTTTGAACCGATGATCTTTCAGTTTTCAGTCCTAAACTTTAACTAAGCTATTGAGTCTTCAAGGGAGATTCTCGTCTGGTGAGAGGCTTCGACCGCGGCTAGTTTCTTACCAAGAGCATGTCTATACGTTTATTAATAAGACAGCTTAAATTGTAAATCTCTTTCGCTATATTGTATACATTCCTATAACATTTACTTATATTATTATAACTATTTCATATTATAACATTTAAATATTTAAATAATCTATACATTTCAAAGGATCTGTCTCTTGGAATCTTTGTCTTTACGACTAGATGTAAGCAATGTAATGTTGTTATTAAGAAGTAAACTGTTTGTTGCGATGGCTGCAATGAGTTTTTGTTTATGGAAAAATAAAAATATGGCACAAAATTCTTTTGGTATTTTTTTGTCTTCTCAAACTACGCCGGTCACTAGGTAGGTATTTGCTGTCCGCGAATTTATGCGCGGTGCTTGTTTTTTTGAGAAACAGATAATATTTTAAATCTGGTTTCGAATCCCAGAACAGAGATCTAAGTTACACTGATGAAATCAATTTTAGAGAATACCACTACTCACGTTTCAGTTGGTAAAATCTTTTCGATTTTGGCTAATTTTATGCTGATGCCCGCGACATCGTCTGCATGGGCAGAACCCCTGCAGCATCAGGATTGAAGTTGGCCCTTGGAATAATAACTATAGTAGTCTTTGCTTGGTACCTACAGCAACTATTCATAATCAACATTTAATCACCATAATTGAGATGGACAGTAACTGCATCATCAGGATTGAGAATTTAGAACCCGAAGTTTTTATGGGACCATCTCCCAAAGTTTTTGTATCGATTAAAAAAGATTCACGAAAATCGGCTTAGAAATCTATCGGTCAGTGAGTCCCGTCAAAATCGGTCCGGCCGTTCACGCGTGATGCCGTGTCCGAGTGAAATAGGGATTGATTTTATAAATGTAGATTTGATTTTGACTACTTATCAAAAAGAAAAAAAAATCTCATTGGATTACATACTTACTTATTGCATGTCAAAAAGAAAAGTAGGACAGAATAAATATCAGCTGATACCTGCTGATCAAACAATTAATTAGAAAGGTTGTTATCAATATTGTAATGGACATGTTTAATGTGAATCCTCAATTGAAGAGCTTTATCTTGGGAAGATCCTATAGAATTGGTTCAAATGATACCCGTTATCAGGCATCGAGCGTCTCGCCTGCGAGAAGACTTAACAGTAATACTGGCACACTGCAGCACTGATTACCTACCTTTAATATTTTATCTTCGTCGTCGGTGGGCTTTGAGTTTTGTTTTGAAAAACGCTATACTGCCGAGTTTCTTGCCGACTCTTCTCAGCAGAATCTGCTTTCCGAACGGGTGGTAGTCTTGACTTGTCTTAAACACCACAGGTTGGCCTACATGAAATATACCCATAATTATTTTAATTTAACTTTTAATCGTCTGCACAAAACTATAGCAATGAAAGTGATAGGTGCAAAGGTAAAATGTCTGTTGCTTTAGAACCTATGTATCTAGTTTTCGTGATATTTTTTGACCACATGGTTCTTACATTTGGCAAAGAGGCAAACTTTGTGTAATAACAACTTCTCCCCGTAAATGAGAGTTAGTGCTTTGATCGGTTATCTATCGATAAGAGACAACATGATCGACAGTCGATGATTCCTGATCGCGACAATGTGGCGTGTGGGCGTGCTATCAATATTTATCGCGAGTGAGTGTAATTACTTTGTTTTGTTATAAATGATTAATCACTTAGCAAGGTGCCACTTAATGTCCTGCTGACCGAATTTCGGCAACACTGCGCCTATCTCAACGGAGATTAGCTAACTACACAGGAGATATTATAGTTCCTATGTGCATGAGCACATAGAGCAAAAAACCGATGATCGTTGGGGTTCCAAGGCGCTGTGGTGACCTCGTATCGCTTGGCAGACGGATGACATCAGACGAGTCGCAGGGAGACGCTGGAAATACCTATTATGTTTAAATTGAGTGGTCATAGCCTAGTGGTTAGGACTACGGTCTGATATTCGGGAGTCACGGGTTCGATCTCTTTGGACTCTTCTGACTTTTTGGAATTATGAGTGTTTAAGCAACTAAATTCTAAATATCACATGCTTCACAACAGCAACACTTCCAGAAGTCCTCCGCCGACCTGGGTGACGCCTGCCTGGATTCTGGAGTGAACTCGGATGAATGGAGTGATCCGGCGGGGAGCCGACGTACCAGTGGAATCATGCAAAACGGTCGGCGGCGGACACGCCTACTTGCGGAGACAATTCCCAGGAAGAAGTTCACAAGCTTCAACCATGAAGGAAAACATTGTGAGGAAACCTATAGCCCGGAGTTCTCTGAGTCTGCCAATTGCTTTGAGCCAGCGTGATGGAAATTGACTATGACAGCTATTCCTTCTCTGAAAAGAGACCTGCGCTCAGTAGTGAGCCGTTAATGGTTGTTACTTGTTGTTGATGTTAATGATGTATTATATTTACTTAGTATAAAAATGTTATCGATCGAACAATCAGTCATATTTAACCACTCGAGAAGTAAAGTTTCCTCGAGCTAATCTGATAGCATCGTAAATTAGGTACTAGGTAATTTATTAATTAAAATTAGTCTTTATACAGTCACATTTACGGCCCAATTTTATTTAGGTAGGTTTCATTCTTAGAAGTACCTACATAATATAAAGATTAAATTCGAGTGGTTATTAATACGGGTTTTCCAAAATCCTGAGCTGTCCATATTTTGATTCGCGTGAATTTTTTTTAGATATTTAACCAATTTATATAATATTATATATAATATAATGTGCCGTGTGGTGACGGCAGATCAGAATACAGTTGTCACCACCCCTGCTCTTCCCGCGGGTGTCGTACGAGGCGACTAAGGGAATATAGCGGAGAACGGGCAGCAGCGTCCTCTGTGCTACTACTACCATCTACTGCGATCACCAACCCGTCTGCCCCGCGTGGTGATTATGGGCAAACCCTCACCTTGGGAGAGGCCTTTAGTCCAGCAGTGGACTGTTATAGGCTATTGATGATGATTGATGATATAATATAATAAATAGAAATATAGTTTCCTCGAGCTAATCTGATAACATCGTAAATTACTAGGTAATTTATTAATGGAAATTAGACTTTAGGTCACAGTCACATTTATACAGCCCAATTTTATTTAGTCAATATATAGATTAAATTCGAGTGGCTATATTAATTAATGCGGGTTTTCCAAAATCCTGAGCTGTTCGCATTACGATTCGCGTGACTTTTTTTATTGGTTGTTAGGAAATGTTGGTGAAAACAGGCATTAACTTTTTACTAATTTGGTAGGTATGTATCTTTGCAGCCCTGCACGCGCAAGACGTTATCAAAACAGCAGACCTATCGAACGCAGTGGAGGACCCCAGTACCAGGATAATTGGGGGCAACGCGACTACCATAGAAAAATATCCTTTCGCTGTGCAGGTGAGGGCTTTGTACCTACCTACGAAAGTTATATGTATTATATGTATTATGTATATATTATACATAATTATATGTACCTATAGGTATCTATAGGTAGAAGTCCATGCAGGAGACCTTTGTCCATCAGTGGACGTCTATAGGTTGATAAAGACGAAGAAGAAGAAGATAGGTATCTACTAAAACCAGCTATACCTACTTTTCAAAACAGCTACCTATTTAGAATCTTCGGGAATCGGGAAAAAATAATTGTCTGCACTCGAACCGGGGACTTCAGATTTCAGGACCCCCCGACTTTCCGAGCTATAGGAACGTTTTAAATGATGGCGAAATTTACCTTCGTATTCTAATGATAGTGTTTATTGGTTTTTCATTGCCTGAAAACACGGATAAAACGACCTTTTCTAAAAATGAAACCTAGCTAGATCGATTTATCGCCCCCGAAACCCGAAACGGGAAACCCCCTGCATACCAAATTTCATAAAAATCGTTGGAGCCGTTTCCGAGATTCAGATTATATATACATATATATACAAGAATTGCTCGTTTAAAGATATTATATAGATAGATATGAAATTATATAATGTCAAGTTAAATGTCAGTTAAATACGTCGTCAAAAACAGATTCTGACAGCTTAAAAAGTTTATTATTAACTTTTACGTATGTTTAATATAGGTACTTAGTAGTCGTCGAAGAAACCCTGTTCAACCTTTGTCCTTCTGACCACTTTCTAACTTGGACTATACTGTGGCCTTTGTCAATACAAAATCAATCTTGGAATTGCATGCAGTCTGAGGGATGAAGGCTGATCTTAACCCTAAAATAAACTTAATATTATGTTACAGATCCTTTACAACTCGCAGCTGTCATGCGGCGGCTCTCTCATCACACGCAAGCACGTGCTGTCGGCCGCACATTGCTTCATGTACTCGTAAGGAGCTTTCTCCCTAAATGCCTAAAGAATTTAATTAATATACTTATTTAATATACATTATACTTACCTACCTATTAACGCAGGTTTTAATTTTTTTTAATCAAGTGGAGTACGGACCTAAATTGGAATTCGAAAAAAAGTTGGTATGTAGGATGTAGGTATACTTAATATGTATATTTCCATCCCTGGGATGCAATCTCGTGATAGGAGAGCACGTAAAACCGTTGGCGTCAGTTCCTGCGACTGACCTCTCTCCGGTCGTCTCGGGTTTCCACCCCCTTCGGACTATGAGATTGAGGGAATAGAAAGTCCATCTGTGCCCTAGTTTTCCACGCAGGCAGATGGCTAGATCTGCTCCGGCTGGATTTGGTCCGGAGGATATGATTTTATTTATTAGATATTAGCTGTTATAGTCTAAGATTACTTAAGTATCCAATAAATCAAAATATGTACCTAAATGTGTCTGTTGTTAGGAACGGCGGCCAAGTCAGCCCCGTGTACTACAGTGTCCGAGTTGGCTCCACGTATCTGAACAGGGGTGAGTTACCCTGCTAAAGCATCTTCGTGCAATGTTGCCACTTTGCAGACGCAGACCCGAGTTTGAGACTGTTTTTCGGGATAACAATCGGCCAAGTGCGAGTCGGGCCTCGCTCTTTTAGGGTTCCGTACATATGGCCAAATCATTTTTTTAACTGGATACATATTTAGATATCTTAGTTCTTAGAAAGTACTAAAATAGCATATGGGGAAAAATGCTCGTTTGTTTTGGTCACAACTTACAAACCGCATTATAAATCGGTGTTTACAGTATTTGCTGTTTAAGTACACTATATAAGTAGTACATGATATACCAAAATTTCAAATTCCCAACTAGTTTAGTTTTTGAGATAGACCCCCTATATCAAAATTGGTCTAAAACCGACAACTTTGATGGCCCCCCATTTCTTCATATTTGTAGCTAAAAAAAAAATACATATTTCAACTCCACTTAATGAGCTCTAGACAATGACACCCCACATGCCAGGGTAAAAAAATAAAATTTAATTTCGACTCCTTTTCCATGTATGGAAATACCCTTTATTTTTTAATTTAATTTTATTTTTATTATTTGTTATAGCGAAAATAGAAATACACAATATATGAAAATTTCAACTGTCCTAATATGGTAACCCAGATTATCGGGTAGATACCAATAGGAACATTTAGTAGCTTCGGCATGATGTGCGCACAGACAAACAGACAAAAAACATTAAAAAAATATTGTTATAAGTAAGTATCAATATGAAAGCGTCCTCCGATTAGAATTTTCAAAATCCTTTCAGCTTTAACCGTATGTAAGGTATATAAGGTAGTTATTAATATTAGGAAGTTTTAAGTCATTTATAATTTATCTGTCGAATTAGGTTTCCGGCAATGATAAATTGAGTTTTTGTAAATAAATAAATGGCTTTAACTCATTTCCAGGTGGCACAATACACTCTGTATCTGAAGTCATAGTCCACCATTCCTACAACACGCCTGTCCGGGACTATGACATCGCTGTCATGATGCTGTCATCGCGCGTCACATTGTCCAGCTCGGTGGGCACGGTGTCTGTACCTCTCCCCGACGTGCGCTTGGCGGACAACGCGCTTGTCACTGTTGTGGGATGGGGCAGGACTAATGTGAGTATGACGAACTATGACATCGCTTTTATGACGCTGTCATCGCGCGTCACAATGTCCAGCACGATAGGCACGGTGTATGTACCCCTCCCTGACGAGCGCTTGGCGGACTACGCGCTTGTCACTGTTGTGGGATGGGGCAGGACTAATGTGAGTATGACGAACTATGACATCGCTGTCATGATGCTGTCATCGCGCGTCACATTGTCCAGCTCGGTGGACACGGTGTATGTACCCCTCTCTGACGTGCGCTTGGCGGACAACGCGCTTGTCAATGTTGTGGGATGGGGCAGGACTAATGTGAGTATGACGAACTATGACATCGCTTTCATGACGCTGTCATCGCGCGTCACATTGTCCAGCTCAGTGGGCACGGTGTACGTACCCAAGGAACATATTTACTGAAGAAGAATGGCAACTACGTACAAGAGAAATGGCTCTAAAATAGGCGCCATCTGTTGCACGCCCCCAGTCAACTCATGAAAGCGGGAAATTTGAAATGCAGATTTTATCTTTTAATTTAATTAAAGGCTGTATATCCACCAAAAGCAAAACTGTAACCAAATATGTAGTATGTAAAATTGCACAATAATTAAGCTATTTATTTAGCAATTATAGTGCAATTTCACTGATTACAATTTTCCAGGGGTAGGTACTACCCATCACCGACGTGCGTTTGGCGGACTACACGCTTGTCACTGTTGTCACAGAATATATAAGAAGCTGTTGGGACTTGTGGGATGGGACAGGACCAAGAAGCTTTGTAGGTATTTAAGCTTCTTGGGCAGGACTAATGTATGACGGACTTCGCTGTCATGATTCCCACTGACGGTGCAAGGGCACCCACTGAGGCCGATGGGTGTTGGCTCTCCTATGCTGCGGAATAATAAAACTTGTGGTTCGCCACGAACCAAGACCACGAATGAAAATCTATCTTTACAGGCGTCAGTGTCTCAAGCATCGCCGGTGCTCAACGAAGTTCAAGTCTACACGGTGAACGGTAGTGCGTGCGCGACGCGCTACGCGTACCTGCAGGAGGTCACCGGGGAGCCGTACCCCATCAGTGACAACATGCTCTGCGCGGGACTCATCGATGTAGGAGGTAAACGCGTAGACAGAAGAGGCATGATGACAGTAACCAAAATGAATTTATCTAACGAAATAGGATTCATGGATTATAAAAACGTTTTATTTTTAGATTTTGAGCGAGATTGATATTTATTTTGATAAAAAAATATTTTAAAATACAGCAATCCGGCATGTCGGATTGAACACCAATCACAGCGATACGTGACATTTATCTTCAAACTTTGACAAACTACATACTTTGAAAAACAGAGCTGACGTCACAAATGACGCCATGACACTGGCGTGTTGGCGTGAATTTAAAAATTTAAAATTATTACAATTGTCTCTACAATCAAACCTTTTTTTTTGCTAAAATAAGCTGATATTTTTTCGAAATTGTAGATACATCCGAACATCAGACAAGCGAAGACAATACTAACATTTAAGCTAAACTAAGCCTCAATAGTCCAACAGTCATCTCGGGAATGACTTCCACACGACTCGGTCTTGTGCCGTCTGTTTCTATAGCTGTTTACTTCAAAGTGAGTAGGTACCTAAGTTTCTGTCGCGCCAGGTCGGGACGCGTGCCAGGGCGACAGCGGGGGCGGGCTGGTGCGCGGCGACGTGCTGGTGGGCGTGGTGTCGTGGGGCTGGGGGTGCGCGCAGCCCGCCTTCCCCGGGGTCTACACGCGGGTGTCCGCCTTCACCACGTGGATTAACAGCACGGTACGAAATCAGTGTTCCACATACAATAGAAATAGAAATAGAAATGTTTTTTATTCAAATAAACTTTTTTACAAGTGCTTTTGAATCGTCGATGAGTCGAATTAATTCTTGCCTTAAGATGGGGAGCCTAAGTATGTCACGCTCTTTAACATTTCTGTGGTGGTGTCGTGTAATGCGGGTTGTTACGTTCCCTCAAATATGGTTGAGCGAAGCAATGGCTGGGTCATGCGTCATGCTCGTGAACGGGTGCAACCAGCGGGAATGGGGGTACTTTCTGTCTGCCCGTCTTAACATGTATTGAATTATGATTAGATTTAATTAGGTATGTTTTTGTGAAACTTTGTTGTGGAATTTTGTGGAACTTCCCCTCATTGTGGAAACATGAGCATACATAGCATAGTATCTATTATATTGTAAACTTGTTTTGAAAAGAGCAACTGCCGAGTTTCTTGCTGGTTCTTCTCGGCAGGAAGGGCATTCCGAACCAGTGGTAGACTCATCGACGATTCAAAAGCACTTGTAAAAGGTTATTTGAATAAAAAATATTTCTATTCGACCGAGCGAAGCGAAGGTCTCTGAGTTTACTAGAGCGATTTGCACTTGTCCGTCCGTCCGTCTGTCACAGCCTTATAACTTCTGAATTACTGAACGTAATTACTTCAATTTTAGATATGATATGTAAACCGATGGCCTCCAGCCGAAAATGGCTTAAAAAGTTATAAAAATCTTTATTTCAGGGGGGCTCCCATACGAAATGGGGGGCTTTCAAAGTGGAGATTGTATTCGAGGCTAGATTTCTAAAACCACTTTGTTTTAAAACTTGAAACTTACACATAATTTGAGTTATATTCTGTACTTGAACAACAAATACTAAGATTAGATAAATATTATAAAGAAACGAAATTATTTGAGTTTTAATGGGCATCAATGTTTTTAACAAAACTTCACTATACTGTTACTAGATGGCGCTGTCTTTAATATTGTAAATATGCATCCCATCCACGAAAGCAGATGACGATTGACGTCATCAGATTCGGCGCGTTTTAATTGCAATATAATATAGTTAAAACTACCTTATGGGAATTATGGGATACCGCGAGGTCTCAGTTCGGGGCGAACCACTAGTCTATTCTATTCTAAGTAGCTACGATATTCTATCACATTTTCATAGTTCGGTCTAATATCTTTTCATCCATCCCATTAAACTTGTGCAGGTGTCCGGCGTGCCGCACGCTCGCATCAACGCCGCGACGTCCGCGCAGCTCAGCTTGGTACTTGTCACAATAGGTCTCATCTTTGTAAGTATACACCCAGGATGCAGTCCTATTCCTTAGAGACCGTAAACCGTAAACGGACAATTCGCTCATTTACGGCGACACTTTTATCTCAAAACTCGCGATTTTTTTTTTTCATTAAATGTGTCTACATGGCCTCAAATCTTTTTGAAAATTTCATAGGAGTCTCCTGTGAATCAATTTTTCAACTCATGTCGTTCTCATAGAGCATTAAATGGTGACTTCTGCATTATATACTAGTTAAAAGCACTACTTTTTCAAAATAACACATAGTTGCAGCAAATGAGTCAATTGATCTTTGAGCGAATACTAGAAAAGTGACCTTTTTCTCCTCTATCGATCTGTCTGAATTTTATCATTTATACTGATTGAAATTTACATATTTGACCCTTATTTATTATACCCAGATTTATGCAAAATTTATATTAAATTGTCATAGATCTAAAGGAGTTCCGTTTTCATGAGGATACGAATGCTTAAAAGAGTGAGATAAAATATCAAAATGAAAGCACAGTTCAGGATATCACATATGAATATTTAATCAATTAATTAACATAATGTTGTAATGATATAGTATAGTATAGACATAGTTATAGTCGTGTGGCGAGTACGGTACAGTAAAATAAATATCGCGTAATGTAGTATGTTAAAACCGTTACAAAAAAGAAACGGATTCAAAATGGTGTCTATCATCATTCCCTCTCACTCGCACACTTGCGTACTGTACGCAAAAAAATAATCGGTCAGAATTTGCATTGCTGCTGTTTCGAGGCGCATACTTTATTATTCATATTATAAAATTATTATTATTGTTAAATTCTATGAATTTACTTTGTTGTACCTGTAGTTTTTTGTTAATTTCTACCGTTACAAACTTTTTTTTGTTAATGGTTCTCTACCATTAACATTATTTAACATTATTTTAATGGTTAAAAATTGGTTTGAGAACCATTAACAAAAACAACCAAACTAAAGTGCCAAACCAGCACAATGCACTTTGCCAATGTAAAGTAGCTTGATATAGGCGCAAAGGAGATTGGACGACAAGATGTGCTATTGAATAGATGTGTGTATTTACTTTGACGCTCTGCTATAGAAGGGTTAAACAATATTGCTATATTGTGGCGTACATTCAACAAGCAGCTTAAATAAAAATAATATAATATAGATGATCTCGTTTTTGGTGACTGTCCAACTTATAGACGTTATCACAGACACAAGGCGCCATCTTGGATCGGTCTCTGTCGGAACGGGTGTATGTATATGTGTGTGTGTAGTGTAAGGTACAAGTGACGTCTACACGCGCGCGCGTCACGAGCGCGCCGCGCGCACGCTCACCAGCACCAGCTGCCGGCACAGCGCTGCGAACCAAAACATTTTACTTAATATTGAAAAAAAAGTGTTTGTGTGCACACACACACGTCAGAAGTGAAACTTCAGAAAAGAAGCCCGCTAGATTGAATTACATTGTGAATGATATATCGCATTTTCTGAAGGCTTCGTAGTACGGAGGCGCAAACACGTGCTATTCTATCTCATTCTCTTACAGGCTAAATCCTATATAAATAGGATATAATAGAGGAAGACAAACATATTCATAAGAATATGATTTTCTCTTTTTCGTTTCATAGAATAAAATCATATTCATAAGAATATGATTGTCTCTTTTTCGTTTCATAGAATTTTCAAATCAATCAAACGGCGCTAAAAAAGTTTCACTTTCAAAACAAACGCCCACGCCGTATATTTTTCGTGAAAATGTCTGTATTTGATATAATTGATACGCGCAGTTCTTTCGTTTTCTTTCATTTCGTTTTGACGTTGGCACCTAATTGGATTCCTAAGATTTTTTTGAGCGAGTTTTTTTCTTCTTTGATTTGCATTTTCAATAACTCAATTTATCAAAATCTAGCAAGTCTCTAAGGCTGAGATCTATAGATCGTACTCTGGCTCTGCTCAAGACCCAAGACAGAGTTAAAATGAGACACAAATATGTCCCGACATTAATCTTTCTCGTTTTAACTCGGTCTTGAGACAGCTCAGACGAGCTGAGTAAGAGTGACTTATCCTAACTCTATCAACATCTAAGACATCACTGGGAGGTGGCACTAGATTGAGGGTTGTGGAACTCCATGCAAAAGACCTATGTCCAGCAGAGAACGTCTGTCGATTGATACAGAGGAAGAAGCAGCTCCAAACCCAGACGCCTATCCTCTCCTACTTAAAACTACGATTGTACCATATTTGACAACACAAAGTCGTTTCTTTTTGTTCACAGATAAGGTAGAATCCGGTCCCCGGAGCCGGTAATAAGACCCGGGAAGCGACTCAGGTCCTGTGGTTACCAGCACTAGCAGGCTAAATTCCTTTTATTTCCTATTTATTATTTCGAGGTATCGCGGTGAAGCAAATGCGGCATATTTTTGCGGTTAATAACCTGGAACCCAGGTCATTGAAATATGAATACGCCACATCAAAATACACAACATCGAAGCTCATGACATCGAAAGTTCAATAAATCGAAATTATAAGATCGAAGTTTTAGCATATCGACGATCGTGCGTGATATCGATGGCTTTAAAAGGGATAGAAGTGGATATATACGAAAAATTTAAACGGCACTAACCAAAGTTGACAGGAATAATGACAAGAAATCTTAGGTGGGATAAAAAAATTATTATCTTCGATTTTCCTCAATTGATGCAAATAGATCTTAATGCCACAATGTTTTATGTTATTTTGTTGTCAGTTGTCCCTTTTAAAGCCATATCGATATATGATTTTTTGTATGTAACCCAATATTAATCACTTATAATGTTAGTGATAGGAGAGCAATAACATGTCCTATCATGCTCCTAATTGTTTTGGTCGCGTAGTTTATGTATAAGATGTCCCTGGTATGTAGTTGTTGTATGTTTTGTACCATTTTATCGTAGTTAGGCCCAAATTGGACGGAGCCACGTTCACCGTTGCGAAATTTTTTACGAAAATGAACCATCTTAATTCGCCCTAAGGGTGAATTTTCTACGGTAAATTTTTGCTTTCCTTTTCGAAGGTCATCAGTGAGCCATCCGTTAAAATTCCTAAATTCGCCCTTAGGGCAAAGGGCCTAAGGGTTCATTTTCGCAAAAAAAAATCGCAAAAATGAACGATGAACGAGTCACCGTCTAATTTCAGCCTCAATATCTACAATGAGCTCACCTTTGTCCGTGAGCGCCTCGTCGATGAAGAGGTCCGCCCGCAGGTCGGCCGCGGCCGCGTCCCGCAGCAGTCGCGGGGGGTTGGCGGCCGTCGCGCAGCCGCCCTCCACCCACCCGCCCCCTTCCACCTCCCGCCACTTCCCTAGCTCTTCGCTTACGGAGATCTTGAACAAATTATTTTAGTCAAAAATTAACAAATTAAAAAAAGTGGGTGTACCGGATGATTCAATGAATAACTGCTATAGGTATATGGATCGTACGCAGAGTCGAGTGAAAAATCTATCGTCAGCGAGTTTTTCTTCTGGGCAAACATAATCGCGAAAAACATTGACATCTGCCTACGTTACTTATTTATTTTATTATTTTTTATACCATCGTTTCGTAGTTGGAAAGGCATTTTCGAATTATTGTACTAAAAAGTTTATAGTTTAAATATTCGCGTCGCATAGCGGGTTTTCAATTCGACAGAAGAAAATATTCGACCTCTAAGGGCGGTAAAATTAGGGGACGAATTAGGGGATCAAGAGTTTGAACTAGGTGAATTATTTAAAATAATTTTTATATGTTTTTGCATATTGTTGAAGTAAATTTTTAGTCAAATTCGTTAACATTCTATATACACTTTGTGATTGGGTTTGAAATTGTGCAAGTGAGGTTATTGTGATAATTATTTTATTGATGAACATAAAACTATGGGTTCCAAACGCGGCTCGGTCTGAGGAGAGCCCACATCAAACTTATGTCATAACATTTAGTTTAAGTAGCCATACCTAATTTAAATACGGTTAAGAAAAATATTAAAAATGTGATTAAATAAAATATTATATGTATTAATAAAATATGTAAACGTTTTCATTTTATTATACCTAACCTTACTGACTTTTAGATCGCGCTATCTCTCTGCTCAGATTGAAAGCAAGTGTTCAAACGAGACAGATTTCTATCAGGGTCTTCTTTCTATCTCGTTTTAACTCTATCTTGAGTCTGAGCAAAGAGTGCTTTCAATGATTCAGTCCTAGGCTAAAAGACTAGTGAGTTTTTATGTGAGTAGCTTACGGAAGTAGCTTACATTAACAAATGATACGTGACTTACAGGACTGTTTATATTTCGTTAAGTTACTCATGTAAACAGTGTAATTGTAACAAGTGTAATTCTAGCCTAAGATGTCAGAGGATTGACGGAGATGACGATTTGAGGATGTTGGTATCTCGAAGTTGTGCAGAAACTATTTTTATTGCCTCCATTGTACATTCCCCAAGCAAAATTTACCACTAGCCCAAAAGCTGTAAAGATTGGATGACAATGATAATAAAATGAGTTGAAGTGGAAATGAGCGGGGCACATAGGTCGAAGAGCTGATGGCCGGTCTAAGGTGCTGGAGTGGCGACCCCGCACCGGGAAGCGCAGTGTTGGCAGACCCCCCACTAGATGGACCGACATCAAATGAGTCGCATGGAGCCGCTGGATGCAGGCGGCGCAAGACCGAAGCTTGTGCAAGTCCATGCAAAAGACCTTTGTCCAGCAGTGGGCATCTATTGGTTGATGATATTGATGATCCTACCTTTTCCCCCTCGACGGGCGTGGGCTGATACCTCTTCTCTACAAAAGGCAGGAACTCTTCATCCAAGGCCAGAGTGCGATCAATGACCGTGCAAGTCATATCCCGGAGCGGGTCCAGGATCAGGTAGCTGCGATCCCGTTCTTCGGCCACTTCTGCGGGACTCTGTTTTGGCTATAATTTAAAAGAGAAAGAGAATGACATCTCCCTCAAAATGGGACATGGAAGATGGAAGTTTCGAAATTAACTGGTCGGAATTTCTGACTGGACTTTTCTTATGAACACACTAATATTGTTCACAAACTGTCTGTCATAGTCACTAGTAAGTTTACTAGGGCAGCCATAACTAGGAGCGCGTCCTCCAATACGCACTTGTCAGTCAATTTTGGTGAAATATAAAATATGCTTTGACTTAACAGAGACTAGAGTTTGAGCAAGTGAGTGTCATCTATAGTTTTTAGCCTCATCATCGCCACCCACCGGATCTCCTCTCATAATGAGAAGGATTTGCAGCCTTAGTCCTCTAAACTGAGAAACTTTTATTTTAATCGGCCCAGTGGTGCTATACACACAAAATGTTACGATTTTAATTAATAAATGAATGAGGTTTATTGATCTTATTGAATAATTGTACGCAGATAATGCTCGGCATTATATTGCAGTATGTCCGATACAGTACACATACTAATTGAGATTTTTATAAGATTTATAATTACCGTCGCAAGCCTCGGCGCGGGGTCGAGGATGGTATGCCTGCGCGAGCCGAGCGCGTCCTCCAGCACGTAGCAGCGCGCGTGCGCCCTGTCCGTCAGCACGTAGGTCTCGCAGTCCTCCGCCTCGCTCTCGCCCGCGTCCGCCTCCCCCTCCCCCTCGCCGCGCCCGCCCGCCTCGCCCGCGTCCACGCCCTCCTCGCACAGCGACGTGTTATCGCACGACAGCTCGTCCGCTTCGCCCGAGAATTGCGTCTGTGATAGATCGAGTTTCTCTTTCCCTGAAAAGTTAACTGAATGAGTTACGACTACCCCCACTATTTTCATTCTCTCCCATTGCCCAGCTATGGTTCAAGTAGTACAGAAGTTGCTGAACCAACTTCCCCATCAACTTCAGCTCCTAACAGTAGCCACTGCTTTACGCAGTTTGATTTTCGCCGCATCGCGTCGTATCAATATGCTCATTAGGGGACCCCAGTGTGGTTCCAAACTATTCACAT
The DNA here is from genome assembly GCA_029955525.1 of Oeneis ivallda. Lineage (NCBI taxonomy): Eukaryota > Metazoa > Arthropoda > Insecta > Lepidoptera > Nymphalidae > Oeneis > Oeneis ivallda. The sequence continues at coordinate 3,700,069 of JARPMR010000027.1, read as the reverse complement.
GCCTGAAAACCACTATGGTCAATCTTGACTCTAGCATGAAGCTGAGGCAGCGCCCCGTTCAGCAGCATTAGGCAATATAGGTTCTAGGGGGATATTGATAGGCGCCTGGTTTTTCCAGAGAACCGATGATTGTGATTCTTTTCCTCGGTTCTTTGGAAATCTTTAGGGGGCCTATATTGTTTAATTACATAATTTTTGTATTTTGTATTGTGTAACTTTGCTGGCTGAATAAATGTTTTTTATTATTCTGGCATACTCCCAAGTAAATCTTCGTTGTTGTAGAGATGTTCACTAAATACAACTGTCTCTGTCTCTCACATGTGATCTGTGTCGTTTTGTCGCTCCGTACGGCAGGGACGAAGCTCTGTAAGCCGAAGCCAGCAGATAGTACACGGTGCTACAGCCACACTCACCGTGCGCGAGATGCGGCGCGTGCTCTGGCAGCAGCCTACACAGCGAGTAGCTGCGCAGCGGCGTCGCGCGCGACACCAGCCACCGCCCGTCCTTTTCTGGGAACATGTTAACTTGGATTTTGGTGTTCATCTAACGATTTTTTTTATGTTAAACATCTACAGCGGCGGGTCAAACCGACTGTCTGACTACACGTCAAAAGTATGTATATAGTAATATGTATGTATGTAGTAGGAAACAGAGTAGTTTACTACGGCACACGTAACCGTGTCTTACTATTTTAACAAAAAAATATGTATATATAATAGTGAGCATTTATATGTGTACTAAGCTATCGTCTTCATCTGTAGGTACAGTGGTGTTCTTATGGGCGCGGAAAATGGAAAGTTTTTTGATTAAAGTTACTGACCTTCGCTATAAGTGGGAACGGCCGTGCCGGCGATGTCATCCGCCAGCACCTCGGCGCCGTGCTCGCCGAACGCGTCCTAACACAATAAATGAGATACAACGATAACTAAAATAAATTAGAAATAAACAGCGTACGTAAACAGCGACTTTCCTCAGATTTTTCCTTCAATATCTTACCAATTTTTATAAATGCGAAAGGGTGTTTGTCCTTCAATCACGCAGCAACAGAGCTAGATCGGCGTGATTTTTTGCACAGTTATCCCGGAAGTATACTTTTTATTCCGGAAAATAGGGATTAAAACTAAATCCATGCAGACGAATTCGCGGCCCGGCCGTCAGCTAGTAAAACATATAACATCAAGTCCGGACAAAAATCCTTCCATTAAGTTATATAGGACTAATGGCCATTTTCATCACCTTCTGATAAGTGTCGGCTTATTCGCATATTTTGTCTTTGTCACTTGACATAAAGTAAGAAAGTGACAAAATTTACGGTTAGGTTATCCGACACTTATCAGAAGGTGGTAATACAGGCCCTAAGAATAGACTTCCGAGTTCCGATCATCGCGTCAAGCGTCAGTCGCCCGCGACAGTGACGGTCGGTCGACGGATTGAGTGACGCGCAATGACAATAAAATTAAAATTCCTATGATGGTCATCGTAGATAATATAGTATCGTAGGTCATTTTAGAGCTGGCGATGACCATCATTGAAATTTCAATTATACAGTCACACTATTAAGGTATATTTCTGTTGGTCGCATGAAAATATCCTGCCGTGCCGTGTCGCGTCAGTCCCTTATCAGACATCAGAGCCCAGACCATCCACTCATAAGAGTACAGCGCTCACTGTTCGGGTCACTGCGTGTAACCGAACACCGCATACTCAGCAGTTTACGCAACTACCTCACGATCGTGACTGAGTTCAGTAAAGACAGTACAATTAGGTCGTCCACGCGGATAGTCCTCCTTAATATATTTAATAGCATCCTATCATAATATCATATCATAATACAGTCCACTATACTGCACCCCATATCTTCTGGTCCTTCGTGCCGGATATAACCAGCGACCATGCCATCAAGGAGGTTATACTTGCATACTGCAACGTTTACCTTGGGCGCGCCATGCTTGTAGTGCAAGCTGATCTTGCTCAGTTCGTGGTCGAGGTGAGCTAATCGCTTGGCGTGCAACCCTTCCGCTTCCGACCCGTCCGGACCCTCCACCCCATCAGCGGTGGACGCGGTCTCAGCGCTCTCCACTATCTCCCGCTGAAAACATATTATAGCCTTTGTGCACACGATCCACGCCAGAATTTTGCTCTGAACATAGGCACTTTATGTAAAGAGCAACTGCCGAGTTTTTTGCCGGCTCTTCTCAGCAGAATCTGCTTTCCGAACCGGTGTGTCTTGAAGTGTCATGAGAGGTGGGTTACATTAGTGTCCAATCGAAGGTAAAGTTCTGGCGGAAGCCGATTAATCGGATATTGGGCCCTATCTCATTAGGATGCCATGACAGCAACGCCGGCAGCGCCGCCGGCAGCGTACCATCAAATACATTTGGTTTGAGAAATATCTTAAGACTTTTAGAGATTTTTAAATTTTGAGAAATTTTTACTTAATCTAACTAACAAAAATTCCCAGCCATTTTTTTAGCACATACTCCAATTATGACATGTAAAATAGAATCTCTTTCCCATGCGATCAGAGTCAATTCTTGACGTTCACGATCACGCATTTTCGCTTCTGTAAACGGATTAATAATGCTGAGACTTCAGGATAGAGGTTTCGATACATAGGATATTAATTATTAAAATCACTGTCACTATATATTATAAAACAAAGTCCCCCACCGCATCTGTCTGTTCGCGATAAAATCAAAAACTACTGAACGGATTTTCATGCGGTTTTCACCAATAGACAGGGTAATTCATGAGGAAGGTTTTAATGTATAATTTGTTAAGGTTTTGTGTGAATTGGTTGAAATATAACGATAATTGTTGAAAAAGTCAAGCTGCCTGGGAGTTTTCATTGAAAACGCTGCCAAATCCCTTTTGAGACATAACAAAACAATGTATGGCGGTGGTATGGTGGAATAGGTCTATAGTTCTATACATAATAATAAATAATTATTAAAGCCTGCTGAAGCCATCACCACTATAAAACTACTTGTATCGGGTTACCTTATGCGCAATCGCGTGCAGCTGTCGCTGCGTGGGCGACAGCGCGGGACTGTACTCCAGCGGGGACTGCGGCGACATGGGACCCTAAAATTCAAAATTATTTACTTCATGTAGGCCAACTTGTGGCTCTTATGAGATGTCAAGCCTCTACCATCTACACGTTCAGGGTAACATATTACCCTGAACTGAAATAGGGATATTGCCCATCTTTCTCTGAACCCTGAAGGTTTAGGTCCCAAAACATCATCAGCAACCCATCAACGTCTCACTACTGAACGCAAGTCCTCCTATCAAAGAAGGGTCCACCATAGTCCACCACGCTGCCGCTGGCCCAATGTAAATTGGCAGACTTAACACACCTTTGAGAACATTATGAAGGTGTGCAGGTTTCCTTCACCATTGAAGCTTGTGAAATTATTTAATTTCTTAAACGCTTATAACTAATAAAAACCAGAGGCCCGAGATCGAACCTGCGTCCCCCGAATAAGAGACCGCAGTACTAACCCAACCGAGCCCCAACTAATTTATTTAGACTAAAGTACAAATTTTCTTATTTTTATTTTTTTGACTGGAATACTAGTCTATGTCTTATAGTATATTATTTAGGCTTCTTCTATTTCAACCGATAGACGTCCACGGCTGGAAGTCTCGGTCTAGCTGTCCCCTGCGACTCATCCACCTAGTGGAGGGTCTGCGTAACTGCGCTTTCCGGTGCGGGGTCGCCACTCTAGCACCTTGGGACTCCAACGACCGTCAGTTCTTCGAACTATAAGAATGACTCCGGAAGGTTTTAAAGCCCAGCATTCACATGAGTATATTCATGGGTGTTTTCGGAATTGTTGAGCGATAGCAGCACTTACGCTGTTGAGATTAGAGGCGAGTTTGTTCTGCAGCGAGATCACGTACTCGTTGTACGACTGCGTCTTGTTGGGCGAGCTGGGCTGCGTCGAACCTGTCGAGTTCACGTTGGTCATGCCTGTTGTGTTATAAAACTTATATATTTGTAGATTAAACTTGAGAGAGAAGAGAGCTTTATAGAAAGCATGCACTAAGAGCTGTATTGCGGGAACGTTTCAACGTTCGATAGGAAACGCATTTGAGGTTTTAGAAACATTTTGACTGGTCGATAGGACAGAAATCAGTACAGTGATCGTTTATCAATACAGATTTAGCTAGTTTTTGCAGATTATCACAATATAAGCTTGTTGTACCTTCAATAATCAAAACGGACTTACCAATTTCCATATCAACAGCTCGCCTCGCCAGAGCGTTGTGGACCGCCCGCTGCGCAACAAGCTGCCCCAGGTTCTGCCCCATCAGGGCCAGGTTCTGGCCTCCGAGCCCCAAGGCCTGGCCCCCCAGCGCCAGCCCCTGCCCCCCCATGAGATTCTGACCTAAACCTAAGTTCTGGCCCGCTAGGCCTACGGTGGAAAATAGCAGAGTTAACTACGTTACAAGATGCTTAAGAGTTATGGACCGTATTGGGCGGAGTTTGGGTATAATTTTATGAAGGAAAAATGTTTCTATAGCTTATCTACGACTAAAAAACGAACGCAATAATATAAAAAGTCCACTTTTTCCAAAGATAGAGTGTTCCAAAGATAGTATTCTAAAGCCTGCTCTACGTATGGGAAATGGTGACAGCAAATTGGTACTAGCTATATGGGGTCCCTATGCTTCGCTATCAAATTTTGAATAGCCCATCGGTGGCGCTTGTCCGAGCGTTTCCACGTTCTGAAACCCAATATATTGTGATCTAAGGAACTAATCACACAGAAGCCGGAGGGGGCGACGCGAGCCATAATTTTGAATGATTACACTAACGTGTTTCCTATCTTATCTTTTCCATGTAAACTAAATTGACAGGTATAAGAAGGAAAATGTTTAAAAACTATAACCACACTACGGAAAATTGGATGTAACATATTATGTCATATTGATTTTGTTCGTAAAAATGTAGCCAATGTCACCCGGATTATATATTAACGAATCGATTGACACCTTATTCACCGAAATCGGCTCAGTGGTTTACCGCAAAAAGTACGTTCCTTACGCTCTTTCGTAAGGCTTTGCCGTAGTCGAATAAAAATAAGACAGTCCTTTTCACTATGCTTCCTGCAGAAAAGGATAGCACTGATTTGAGACCTGTCAATTTAGTTTTATATTATGTGTTATATGTTGTTTAGTTGGATATTATGTACAACAGAATTAGTATCATTAAATAGCGCTGTTTCGAGCCCCGCTAGCTCGAGTTTCCATACAAATGTAATTTTGTTTTAATTTTGAAACTAGATAATGGAGGGTTTTAAATTTTTGAAATATGTATGGTTTTTATCGTGAAAATAGAGCAAGTCATTGTCTCCAGTATAAACAACAAGAAAAAATTAATCGCTCTATTTTTTCTGTTCATTTTTTATATTATGTGTGTGTGTAGTTCTTGTTTTTTGGTACACAGTTTTTGAGTTTCTTTTTTTTTTTCCTTCAATCATTTTTTGAAATCTTTTCTATTGCTAATGTACAAAATATTTAAGCATGTAATATTTCTTAAGGCAAGTGTTGTGAACGCCTTTATGTGGCGTGTCACACCGAACAAGAATTTGTATATTAAAGTTAGCATAGTGTTGTGAACACGCTGTTATAAATAAAATACCGTACTATATACCATACTATATATATACCGCATAAATAAAATAGAAATAAATAAACCGTCACTAAACTATATTTTGAGAAATCAATCTGACATGTTCTTTCTAAATTCAAGCAAACCTATGTTTGTTAGGATACTTGATTTTACTCGAACTTACAGGAGACTAATACAGTACACAATACAATCGAATGATCGGCCTCTGTGTTTGATTTAGCAAATTTTGACCCACTAAGACTTACTGGCGATCTATAGCAGTACTAATAAGCTGAATATTCAAATATCAATTACAATATTCAAATATTGAATATAAATGTATTATATTTTCACGTACTCGTGAACTCGAGCGTCATGATAATGGTCCAGGAGCCAGTGACACTGAAAACCCCGCCATGTAGAATCATTTTTTTTATGTCATCATCCACAGCCCATCAACGGCTCACTATTGAGCGCAAGTCTCCTTTCAGAGAAGGGTTACAGGCCGTAGTCTTACCACGCTGGCTCAATGCGAATTGGCAGATTTTATATACCCTTGAGAATATTATGGAGAACTCTCAGGTGTGCCAGGCTTCTTTACGATGTTTTCCTTCACCATTGAAGCATCTGATATTAGAATGCTTAGATGCACATAACTCCGTAAAGACAAGGTGGGGTCCCGGGATCCAACCTGCGACCCCCCGAATTGAAGACTGCAGGCCTAACCAGTAGTAGGCTATCACTGCTTTTTATGTGAATTAATAGTAAAAAATTATACGAACAAAAATAATATTTATATGCATTAAAATCAGAAATAATTAAAAAAAAGTGCGTGCGTACAAAGTACACATGTCAGAAGTGAAACTTCTTTTTCGACACTTCCGTTGCATACTTGCGTGACGTTACATTTGTAAAAATTTTACCCTCATGCGCCTAAAGAAGTTTCACTTCAATAAAATTATCATTATAAAAAATGCAAAATGTTTTACCGTCATCGCGGATATTGCAATTTACATAAAATTTTTGATTACGCTAGGACGGGACTTTCAGCGTCACCGGCTCCTCCGCTATAATGTGAATGCTTAGTAAAATCTTCCATGATAAACGAAAGAAGTTATATCTGGTCAAACTTAAAGTGGGGAAATGTAAGAGGTAATACCTAAGTTCTGTCCAAGATTCTGCCCCATGAGGTTCTGGTTGAGGCCAATGTTCTGCCCGGCTAGGCCCATGTTCTGTTGGAGGCCAAGGGTTTGCGCGCCGAGGCCGGCTTGCAAGGGAGACCCGAGGCCTAGGCCTAGTCCGAACGGGGAGCCCATTGGCTGGTTGTATTGGTTTACTGATGTTTGGAGGGCTTGCTGTTGGGCTGAAAGGAAAGAAAAAAATAAACAAAAAATAATTTTGATCGAAAAGTAATTTCCAAACTACAGCACGGTAAGATTTATAATATTATCATCTATCCGATAGACGTCTACTCTTGAAAGGGTCGCTACTGAACACGATCGCTTGAGATCGCGCCACTTAGGGCCTGTATTACCACTTTCTGATGTGTCAGATAGCCTAACCGTAAATTATGTCACTTTCTTACTTTATGTCAAGTGACAAAGACAAAATATACGAATAAGCTATCCAACACTTATCAGAAGGTGGTGAAAATGGTCCTTAGTGTCCTCCAATGTTAATATGATTGTATGACCATTATATTTACCTATAAGGTCGTTCGCCGTAGCCAGCATCGGTTGGTAGTAGCGCTGCTGGGCGTAGGGCAGCCGACCCGTACCTGCTCGCACACACACACACACAGACGCGTGCAGTTAGTTACACACATACGCACGGATATTCACTACACATTGAATTTACTGCAATTGGCAAACGTCGGTTATATTGGCATATAGGTATAAAGAAAGGGGGAAAAGTTAACTGAGACTAGCTTTTGAGTGGGACTGCGTCCGCACGAAATTTTAAAAATCCCTCTGGTTTACCTTTTGTTTTCCGGGATAAAAAGTAGCCTATGCCACTCTCTGGAAGGGCTAACATGCGCACCACGAGAAAATTTTGTCTCGCCGTTTTCTGGTTATCCCTTAGAAATTCACGAGTAAAATGAGTAGACAAAAGTTTCTCGTGGCGCGCATATAAACCCTACAAGTCCTCAACTATACCTATGTAAAAAATCACGCCGATGCGTTACTTTGAAGAAAAAAATCCACAAACAAACATACTTTCGCATTTTTTATATTAGTAAGGATTTCATGCAAATAAAATGGAAGGTAACATCTTAAGGATTTTAGCACATTTTCGCATAAAGCAGCGGAATTAAAGGGATATAATATGCATAGTTTAATTTTTTTTTAGCGGTCAAAGGTAAAATTGGTTACTCGCAGAAAGACGTAAAGACGTAAACAAAGCGTATAGGACGTTCTCACCGCACTGACAATGATAAACTACTACAAGTGTAAACCAGTGTTAATTTTTTTTTATGCAAAAATGTATTACCGTCATCGCAGATTGTTTGCATTGAACTTGATAGAAATATTGGTACTCTTTCAGAAAAACATTGCGCAAACAAGTTTTTTTGGCCGGACCGATCTCGCATACCTACATTAAGGCCCGCTTACAGAGACGCCGAGTTAGTTATCCCAGGAATAAATTTGTAATTTTGACAAAAGCTTTATACGAAATCTTTCAAATCCGTCCTTTTAATCCAGAGTTAGCAGCTAACTCTGGGTTAAAAGGATAACCCAGCGTTTCTGCAAGCGTGCCTAAGTGTTTTCGATTCCGCATGACGGGGTTTTTGGTGTTACCGGCTCCCGGACCATTACGCGTTTCTATAAAACGTTTTCTGCGATTTCTTTGCCTTATATGACGACTCTTAAAAATATATCTTAAAATGTCTGCATTAGAATAGGCAGCGTAAGCGGCCGGCTGCGTTGGTTAGTTAACTTCGGAAAGGTTTCTGGTTACGTACCGGGCTGCGCGTTGAGCAGGTTGTTGTGCAACCCGAGCTCTGACTGCGGGAACTGCGGCTGGTTGAGGAGCCCTAGCAGATGTGGGCCTTGGAGATTCTGCTGTTGGCTGCAGGACAAACCAACTTTTGCAATTTTTTTTTGGATAAAAGGGGAAAAACGTGGAGGTTTGATTCTGAGGTGCAGACTGATTTCTTTGATATGGATCATCGCCGGCCAAATACTGGACGCCGGTCTCCTCTCAAATGATAGGGGTAAAGGTCATTGTCCACAAGGGTAATAGTTTCACTATTAGCTAAAATGCATTGTTGCAGTTGCCATGAATTCAAAAAATAACCACAATTGGGTATTTGACTATTTTCAAAATGTAGATATTCATTATAATAATCGAAAATGTGACATGTAAGAATAATATTTGTAAAAACAGAAAATAAATCGATCCAAAAACAAATAAGTTATAAAACGAAATTATCTATGGAGCGTGTATGGAGCTGCCGACTTGTGACATCGCACTTCAGTCTTCTCTAACAGGAAACTTTAAAGCTTTATATTTCCGAGACTGGTTAAGATATTTAAAAAAGCAAAATGGCATTGTGATATATATTTAGGGTCTTATTCATAAACAAGCTATAAGCGTGCTATAGCTAAAATATGTTTTGTCTTTTTCTATCATTTGACATTTTGAATTCATTTGACAGTAACAAAACATATTTTAGCTATAGCACGCTTATAACTTGTTTATGAATAAGGGGGATAATATTTAAAAACGTTATTTTAAATAAATAAATAAATAACAGTCAAATACCCTATTGAGACAGTGTTGCAAGGATTGCAATCGACTAGCTGTTATCCTCTCAGAAAGAGAAGGGCCATAGTCCACCGTGCTGGACAAGTACGGATTGGCAGACAATACACACCTTTGAGAACATTATGGAGAACTCTCAGGTAAGCAGTTTCCACACGATGTATTCCTTCACCGTTAAAGCAAGTGATATTATAAGCAAGTTATATAAGTGATATTAATTGCTTAAAACGGCGTTGACCGTTTTTTTTAAACTTATTCTCCAAGTCAGTAAGTACTAATTTTGCATAATAAGAGCAAAACATTAAATACTAGATGATGCCCGCGACTTCTTCCGCGTGGATTTAGTTTACAAAATCACTCGGGAACTCCTTGATTTTCCGGGATAAAAAGTAGCCTATTTTACTCTCCAGGTCCTCAACTATACCCATGCAAAAAAAATCACGTCGATCCGTAGCTCTGTTGTGGCGCAACAAACAAACACACATTCGCATTTACAATATTAATATGATTAAACTCACTTGATGATATTCTGCTTCAGCAACATTCTCTGTATATTCTCCGCGTTCGCCAGCGTATCGTTCACACCCGTACTGGGAGTCAGGGTTGGCTGCCCCAACTGGAGCCTGCCGAGTCCCATAGGATCCACCAACCCTGGAGCCACTTGAGTTAACCCGAGGTTCAGCCCTAGATCCACACCAACCACCGGAGTTGCAACTTGACTCAACCCAAGCAAAGGTGTATCCGTCGCTATTTGTAAGGGCGTCGTTAAATTTGTTAGACTAGGTTGTACGGTGCCATTAAGGAGTGTAGGATTTATACTTTGGAACGGCATCGTTTGAGGGATTGTGGACTGTATATTGTTGGTCACAGAGGTGGTTATCGGCTGCGTTGTGCTCTGAGATAGCCGCACGTTCTGTTCGCTCGGGATTTGTTTAAGTTCAGGCCTGTGGTCGGTCACGGTTTGCGGAGTGTGCGAGAGTTGTGAAGGAAGTGAATACTGGTGCGTAGGAACGAATTTCTCTGGAACACTCTGCGGTATCGGTTGATGTATCGGTTCAGGTCTGACTATATCCTGAAACGCAAATAAATGGGTAAATAAAATAAAAAATATCTTGGAACTTGTTGATAAACTAATTGATGACCGCGACTTCGTGCGCGTTGACTTAGTTCCTTTAAATTCCATGGGAACTTTCATTTTCCGGGATAAAGTAGGAGAGTAGCCTGTTACTCTTCAGGTCCTCAACTATATCCATGCTAAAATCTATAAGCTATTTTTTATCCCGATAAAGAAAAAATTCCCAAGGGATTCTAAAAACTAAATCCACGCGGACGAAGTCGCGGGCATCAGCTAGTAAATAAATAATTAAACAAATTACTTGTTGCGTGTCCGGCAGCGTGGGCGCCGCCTCGGGTTCGGGCAGGCCGTTGACTTGTTCCCGGGGCGGTTCTTTGGTGGGGTCGGGGAGCCGGGGGGCCTCGGCCGGCTTGTCGGGCTCCGCGGGGGCCCGGTCCGAAGGGGCCCGCTCCGTCCCGCGCTCCTCGGGCACGTCCTCGCCGCGGTCCACGACGGGGCTGACTAGAAACCTCGATATCTTACGAGTGGGTTTTTGTGACATTTTGTCACCGTTCGACTCGGTGCTCCCCGAGCGGTCCGCTATGGACCCGCCGTCGGATTGATTAGAACCTGTGGGTTGAACGATAAAAGTGGGATTTCAATAATGAAAATTGGATGTAAAAAATAATAGGTGGGCAGCTACTATATTATGTAGTCAACTATATAATCGGATTGAGTGAATACATTGATTGCTTTTAAATGAGCTACGGTATTTGATAGGTACTGCTATATTACTTGAGAATTTTTTTTCCTATTTTAGCATATTTTTGAAAACAGCAGATGATATTAGTTCGGCTTGTACAAATATGGAGGGGGGTGGAGAGTCTTGGATTGGGGTTGGGGGGATTTGTTGAGGGAACTTAACTTATTTTTTTACGACACTACGTATTCGAAGCCAGACGGCGATGTTAAATAATTACTTTATTATGGTATCGATAATGTGGTAAATTCTGTTAACTGTTCACTTTTATTCACAAAATCTATTGACGTAAACACTACGGAAGCCTCTGCAGGTTGCTATTCCAGCCATTTCTGTGGCGATGTCAACATTTTCATACAGCGCGTATGTACGGTGTTTACCTATGGAAGACGCAGTGCTAATCTTGCGGGCGACGGCGGAAAGCGGCGCGGACGGGCGCGGCTCGGGCGCGAGCGGCGGCGGCTCGGGCTCGTCGGCCAGCTCGGCCAGCGCGATGCTGTCCTGCGACGCGGTGGGCGTGGTGCACTCCGAGTTGTCCTGGTTGGAGTCCGTCAGGTTGTCGTCGCGCTCCGTCGTCTCAGAGTCGTAATCCGTCTAAAAACATGTATTTAATTATTTATTTGACTAAACAAGGCAGTGACAGCCTAACGGATAGGACTGCGGTCTCTCATCATATCCGGAGGGTTACGGGTTTGATCCCGCACCTCTGACTATTCGAAGCTATGTGCGTTTAAGCAATTAAATATCACATGCTTCAACGGTGAAGGAAGATATCGTGAGGAAATCTGATTATCATCCACAAAATTTTTGCAATAGACACGATGTCGCCGATCAGCTCCATGAACGCGCTGCCTTGCCAGTTGCCACTCGGGTAATACCTTGTCAATATTGAGGCGGAGTCGTTCGGGCGGCGCGAGGGCCGCGAGCGGCGGTTTGGCGGCGCCGGGGTCGCGCAGCTGCCGCACGATGTCGCCGATCAGCTCCATGAACGCGCTGCCTTGCCAGTTGCCACTCGGGTAATACCTTGTCAATATTGAGGCGGAGTCGTTCGGGCGGCGCGAGGGGCGCGAGCGGCGGTTTGGCGGCGCCGGGGTCGCGCAGCTGCCGCACGATGTCGCCGATCAGCTCCATGAACGCGCTGCCTTGCCAGTTGCCACTCGGGTAATACCTTGTCAATATTGAGGCGGAGTCGTTCGGGCGGCGCGAGGGGCGCGAGCGGCGGTTTGGCGGCGCCGGGGTCGCGCAGCTGCCGCACGATGTCGCCGATCAGCTCCATGAACGCGCTGCCTTGCCAGTTGCCACTCGGGTAATACCTTGTCAATATTGAGGCGGAGTCGTTCGGGCGGCGCGAGGGGCGCGAGCGGCGGTTTGGCGGCGCCGGGGTCGCGCAGCTGCCGCACGATGTCGCCGATCAGCTCCATGAACGCGCTGCCTTGCCAGTTGCCACTCGGGTAATACCTTGTCAATATTGAGGCGGAGTCGTTCAGGCGGCGCGAGGGGCGCGAGCGGCGGTTTGGCGGCGCCGGGGTCGCGCAGCTGCCGCACGATGTCGCCGATCAGCTCCATGAACGCGCTGCCTTGCCAGTTGCCACTCGGGTAATACCTTGTCAATATTGAGGCGGAGTCGTTCGGGCGGCGCGAGGGGCGCGAGCGGCGGTTTGGCGGCGCCGGGGTCGCGTAGCTGCCGCACGATGTCGCCGATCAGCTCCATGAACGCGCTGCTTTGGCACTCGGGTAATAAGTTGTTCGCCACCTGCATGCCAATATATTTTTAAATACCTTACTAATGCGGTAAATGTGAAAGTGTTTTTTTTTGTTAATTTGACCTTCAATCCCGCCCCAACAGAGTTACGGATCGACGTGATTTTTCGCATGGTTGCAGTTGAGGACCTGGATATGATATAGGCTACACTTTGTCCCGGCAAGTCTGAGTTCCCGCGGGATTTCAAAAACTAAATCTATTACCTATCTGGCAAATAAATTCTACTCACGAAGTTGTTGGCCAGCTCCTCAGGGTTGACATCGGGCACGTGGAACTTGAAGGTGACGGTCTTGGCCTTGGACTCGAGCTGGCACTCCACCACCGTGTTGTTGTCGCTGACGGTGAGCACGGTGAGGCGCGGGAACTTCTCCTTCTCCCGGGAACGCTTCTTCGAACCCCGGGATTTCTTTTCACCCGATATGGGTGAAGGTACTGCTGTGCCCGCTGTGGAATAGAAAGTATGTAAAGTACCATATTATTAATATATTTACAAACAGATTTCACCAACGTCGACTGACGCTTAACCGAGAAATAAATTGGGCGTTCTGGCAGTTTTTGTAATGAAAATCTGCCAAAATATCAACTTTAGGCACGGATAAGCCTTTTTTACGTTGGTGAAATCGGCCCTTAATATGGTTCTACCTATATCATTTAAATGCGAAGTATTTGTTTGTTTGTTGGTATGGTATGTTTCTCGTGCAATCATGCAGCAACGTAGCAACTGATCGAGTTGATTTTTTGCATAGACATAGTCAAAGAGTAACAATTTAATCCAGGAAAAACAAAACTTTCGCGTAAGTAACGAGTGATTCTTTATGTAAAAAGCGATAGCGTGACCTTTGCAATCAAGACCCTTGCGATCGTCAGACACTTCGACGATTGGTCATAATTACAAAATTACACGTTTTAGAAAAAGTACCATAATTTTTTTTTGTGAAATTTTAAAATCATCGCAACACTGCTGAAGTCTAGCAAAGTGTGGCTTCATCTCTGGACACGATACGGAGTGCATCTGCGGTCATCCGAGACACGTCGCGCACATGACTGGATGCCCTGCGTGCCCGACAGCCTGCGTGAGAGAGCAGCTGCACGAGGCTACCGATCGAGCTATCGCGGTTGCGGTTGGGTTGCCCGTGTTTGAGGTGACCGTCGACTCGAGAAGAAGAAAAAGACTGCTGAAATTAATATATTAGTGAAATATAACACAACATCAACTCACCCTCCTGTTGTTGAGTCTCCGCCTGTCTTTCCTCCACGGAACTCAGTTCCGGTTGCCTTATAGCCTCTTGATGAGTAGCGCCCGACGGGAACTCCGTCAGTGGCGTGTGGAACTGTTCCTTTTGGCCACCATTGGTCAGACCGTCCTCCGTCGGGATATTGAGTTGTTGAGGAACCATTTCAGGAGCTTGGCTTGTTTGAGGAACTTGACTTGGTAGAGATTGACTCGTCTGAGGAACCTGACTCGTTGCAGGCTGACTCGACGGAATAACCTGACTCGTTGGAGGCTGGTTAGACGGAATAACCTGACTCGTTGGAGGCTGACTCGACGGAATAACCTGACTTGTTGGAGGCTGACTCATTTGAGGAACCTGATTTGTCTGAGGGGGTTGATTTGTTGGGAGTTCCTGCTGCATTTGAGCGGACATTGAGGCGGGAAGGGATTGTGAAACGTTTTCGACCTGCTGATAATGCGTTGCGGGCGGATTCTGAGGTAACGAACTAGGAACTGAGGTTGCCATATTAGGCATAGTTTGTACAGGTTGATTATGCTGGTACATCTGCAGAGGATTGGCAGGGAAATTCTGCACAGGAGTGCCTTCATGACTAGATATCTGCCTTTCGTGCTGCTGTACCAGGTTGAAGTTTTGTGCCACCATATTATGTGGTAAGGATTGACCCTGCATTTGATGAACTTGGTGATACTGTTCTTCAGATGCCTGCTTTTGCATTTGCTTTTCTACAAACTGCTGCTGCTGCTGCTGCTGTTGTTGTTGTTGCTGCTGCTGCTGTTGTTGCTGCTGCTGCTGATTTTGGAATTGCATTTGGTCTACAGACATCTGAGAATGCAGCGCAGGATTTTGCTGATACTGATCCGAGACTAATGTTTGCTGCTGATCGTGAATATCTGCAGTGCTCATTTGACTCTGTTCAGATGCTTGTCTAGTGTACATAGGCCGCTGCGACCGTAACATCTGCTCAACCTTTTGCTGCTGTTGCCCCATTAACTGCTGCTTTTGTGTCAACAACGCAAAATTCTGCTGATCTAATATGTTTTGTTGTGTTTGCAATTGCATCTCCTGCTGAGCTAGATACTGTTGCTGCTGTAAATTTCTTAAATGTTGTGGCGATAGAGTCTGGCCCGGCATCGTTAACTGTTGCTGGGCAATCAACTGTTGCTGTAATACTAGTTGCTGCTGGGCTAGCATTTGCTTTTGCATGTTCAGTTGCTGCTGAGCTTGTGCAACCTGTTGCTGTGCTTGCGCGACTTGCTGCTGCTGCGCTAAGATGACGGGGTCTACGGCTGACGTTAATAAATGCGGCTGAATAAACTGCTGATTGGGTTGAAAATTAATATTCTGACTAGTGGGCAGTTGATTTTGAGCGCTTACAAAATGTTGGCTTTGTTGGGGAGCATCCGTCTCCTGCTGCGTCGTCGGCTGGACATCCACGTTTTCTGTTTGCTGACTGACGATCTGCTGCTGCATGGGCTGTTGCTGCTGCTGCTGCTGTTGTTGCTGTTGCTGCATCTGCTCCGACTCGGAATCCTTCCTCGCTTGCAAAGAATCAGGCCTGTGTATGATTTGAGCCAGTATATTTTGTAGAGTTTGAAGGGACGGGTCCAAAACTTGACCTGTAACGAGATTCGGCTGCGGCCCAGTCATCATGGTCTCCTGGGCCGCCAGCTGCTCCTCCAACTGCTTCTGCTGGATGGCCGCCGCTTGGTGGGCGATGATGTTCTGCTGCTGCTGGATTATGTGCTGTTGCAACACCTGGTTTTGGCTGTTGATTTCATTGGCTACTAACTGCTGTTTCAACAGGTTCGGTTGTTGCTGCTGGGATTCGAGGAGGCTTTGCTGCTGATGCTCGAGGATGCTTTGCTGCTGGTGCTCCATGAACACCTGATTGGTGACGGTCTGATCCAGCATCTGCTGGTTAAGGATGTTCTGTTCCATCATCACCTGCTGTTTGAGGTTCTGTTCGAGCAGCTGCTGCTGCTGCTGGAAGAGCTGCTGGTCGGCGGAGAGGCTGGGCGACATGCGCGCTTGCATGAGGTTATGCTGGAACAGCTTCATGGCCTTCTCCTCGTTGGTCAGGTGCTGCTGGAACTGGTGCTGGAACAGCTGCTGCTGGGCTTGCAGCAGTTGAGATTGTTGGTCCAGTCTGCAGCAAAGCAAAGTAAATATTTGTAAACAGGGCTCTCCTCTCAAATAAGAAGTTTTGATCACTGCCCATTCCTCTATCCAGACTAATATTACAAAATATGTGAAAGTAAGTCTATTAGAACCTGAAAGTATGATACAGTCTAAGCACACGACTTAATCACTGAATAACTGATGAAATTTAGCAAATAGATATTGACTGAGTTGGAACATATAATAAACATACATAACATGGAACATATAATAAATACATAAAACATAGCACTTATTATTTTGGAAACCCTAAGAGCTATCACAGAACTAAAACGTAAAGTTAAAAAATTCGTCTTGATAATAATATTCGAATCGCACATGACGATTTTAGTAAAATACTTCACAAAATTTATTTTGCAGACAGTTGCGATTTCAATGTCAATGCCATTCCGAAAGTAAAGCATATAAGACAATTTATCTGATAAGATAACTGATAAGATTTAAAAAAGATTTTATCAAATAAATACATAAGGCACTCACTGCACAGATGTTAGGCTAGGTTGTGAACCCACACCGTTAAGGAGACCGGCTTTTACTTGGTCCATAGGGCCAGCTTGCTGTTGGTTTTGGATCATTTTAACCTAGAACAAAAATTACTTTGTACCAAAGCATCTATGAAACCCTTTCTATCAGATTATGTCCTGGTAGAAATCGCTTCTAAACGATAAGACCGCCAATTTGTACCTTTCTTTTTTAAGTTGATTTATAAATATGTACTACTCTGTGATGTGAAGCAATTAGCATGAAACATACATGTTTCAACGGTGAAGGAAAATCATCATGGGGAAACCTGCACACCTGAGAGTTCTTTAAAAGTGTGGGAAGACTGCAATTTGCATTGGGCCAGCGTGACAAGTAACACTTAACAGGCAGGAAAGATGAGACCTGCCTCAATTGTGAGCCGTTTATGGGTTGCAGATGATAATAATGATGATTTATAGATATTCAGTAGGTGTACACTGTACACTTAAAGTGAATTCGTTCATTCATTGATTAATTCATTTTTTGATTTTTGTGTAGTGTGTGTGTGATTCTTTGTTCAAAGCGCGCCAAGGTTCTTCTCATTCACATTTACAACAATTTCTTGATAAATTATGTTTAAGATTAAAAGGTGTACAAGCCGTCGGAAATATCTGCGAACCTGGCTCAATGACGTCATGCAAACTGGAGAGATAGCAAAAAAATTCGAGAGGTAAAAATAAAATATTGTTTATCTATTTTTTTTTACACTTTTATTATTAGGTCAATAATTTTTTATATAGGGTAGGTAGGTAGGTTTTTATATAGGGTTTTTATATAGGTATAATTGTTTATAGGGTAATAAAAAATACACAAAAAAGTAGAGAGAAAGTGGCGAAACTATTCTGGAAAAGCCTCAATACCAGACATCGTTACGCTATCGTTGTCGTCTAGCGAAAGAGCCGTGATGTTTTTCATTTTCAAAAAATTTTATTACTTTGAGCACTAAATTTCGCTCTGCACTACGTATAGTCCTACCCATCTTCCAACACTAAATATGCAGTTTATTAATATTTCACAAAACAGAGAAACAATAAACAAAAATGCGATTACGAAAAGAAAAAATGATACACGTGTGTCGGCGCTTGCGATGGCAACGGTACTGGATAGGCAAAAACGGGGAGAGGTGCGGGGAAGCGCGAGGGGAAGCGCATTCCAGCGAGGTTCGCAGATATTTCCGATGGCTTGTATGTCACTGAACTCTTCCTAAGCAGCGGAAACGATTTTGATGAAATTTTTTGTGTATGCTTGAGTGGGTGTCCTGGATAATTTGATTCACAATCGGACTCGGTAGGTGGCCTACGTAGATTTCAGGCCAACGTCAAGACGTCTGTCGGGTCCGCTAGTGTACATATACATACCTGTCTCAACTGCTGCTCCAGCAGTAACTGTTGCTGTCGATTCTGCTCGTTGATGATCTCCTGGTTGAACAGCATTTGGGCCTTCTTCTCACTCCTCTCGCTAGAACAGAATATTAATCTTCCATTATGTCTATTCCTTAAAACATATATAAAGGTTTTCTTACAATACAAAATGTTCTAAGTGTCTGGCCCCCAAACTTCCCCCCAAAGGATCCCCTGCTATGGGAAGCAAGCCTTTTCTCGAATATATCGCATACCTAGATCAAAAGGGAGACGAAAAAGGTCTGTTCCCTAGAGTCTAGACAAAAAAGTATTTCTGAATCTGTGCGTTGCACGCGAGAGCGCGGAAGAAGCGATAGAGAGGCACGATCGGCCCAAGCGTTGACGTTGAGAGAACGCCCGCCGCCGCCCGCCATCGCGGTCATAGCGTGCGCTTATGACGTGTATTATCTATGGCGTGCGCGCTGTGGTTACCGGATGTGTTCATCAATGTTTCTTTATGACGTTATCACGTAAAACTATCGCCCGTAAACCGACTTAACCGACCGTAAAGAGACAACCAATTTTTTTTTAATTTTGTCTTGCATTAGGTTGCAGGTCAATTTGAAGAAAAAAAATTGAACGTGGAATATCCAAGCATCTACAGGTCGGCTGTGTGATCCGACGCTTCATTTTCCAAAGCCCTTTTGGTAGTCATAATAATTATCTTACTACACTTAATGATTTTAAGTTTCAATTATTGATATTTGATACTTTAATGGCCGGCTTTAAACCGGTATTAATTAGGGCCTCTATAGCACTGACTACTTTATTTCATTTAATTTATTTATTACTTGCATTCATGTATCTACTTACACATCTAATAATGTTATGGGGTTAGATTACATAAGGCCCCTTTACACTGTCTCAAGCAGGATCTACTGCCTGTATCCGGTACTTGACCCAAAAGCCAAGCGAAATCTTCTAAAGGTGTTCTTGAGATTCGAAACTCTTTCCTAAGAGAGCATTGACCGATTAAAGTAGGTATAACATTCCACCTGACGATAATATCGTGAGCGAGCTCTTAATATTTAGCTACTAGCATAAATAACGAAACTATAGTAGTAATTGTTAGGTCGACACACGCACGCAAGGTCTACTGTTCTAGCTCATTGAGACTTTTATTCCATTAGGTACAAGATAGCCTGTAACTGCGATCTCACCTGATGGTAAGTGACGATGCAGTCTAAGATGGAAGCAGTGTAAATTAAGCCAGTGTAACAGCCCAACGGTTAAAAGGTGCGGATTGAAAACTGAAAGGTCGCAGGTTCGATCCAAACCCGTTGCACTATTGTCGTTCCGATTACTAACACAAGCTTTCCGCTTGTTTGGACGGGAGAGGAAAATATATCTTACGGTGGAAGACACGGGTCTGCCCGCGAAATTCAAATTTAATTTGGTTTTTCGCAATTTGTAAAGTAATACGACAAAGTAGACTTATGGCCTTCTAATTGCGCCAGTGGAATTATGATCTTCACAGGTTTACATAAAAATCTTTACTTGAAAGTGACCAGTTTAAGAAATTAATCAAAATATCGACTAATTTGTGAGTAACTGACGTCCAACTCAGTATTTTGATTAATTTCTTAAACTGGTCACTTTCAAGTAAAGATTTTTATGTAAACCTGTGAAGATGATAATTCCACTGGCGCAATTAGAAGGCCATAAGACTACTTCGTCGTATAAGTTTACAAATTGCGAAAAACCAAATTAAATTTGAATTTCACGGACAGACCCGTGTCTTCCACCTTAAGTTCAGCTTGGCTAATAAAATCCATCGCAGGGACCACCAATTCGCTTTGAGCTACGTTTTGAAGGTGGAGGGGTAACTAGCCACGGCCAAAGCCCATCAGATGAGACCAGACCAATATACTATACTAGCTGACCCAGCGAACTTCGTACCGCCAACTTATCTATATAAATAAAACAAATAAACTATCCCAATCCAAAAAAACTATCCTATCTTTTAAGTTGGAACTTGGACCAAATTACAGATAGTTACGAAGTTTGATAAAAATTGGTTAAGTAGTTTAGGAGTCCATCGCGGACCAACAACGTGACACGTAATTTATATATATTAAGATAAGACTAGCTAACCGGGCGAACTTCGTACGGCCAACTTATCTACATATATAAATAAAATAAATAAACTATCCTAATCCAAAAAAACTATCCTATCTTTCAAGTTGGATCAAACCGCACACGGTGTGCAAATTTGATTAAAATCGGTTAAGTAGTTTAAGAGTCCATCGCGGACAAACAACGCGACACGTAATTTATATATATTAAGATATAGATTTAGCCTTTAAAATCGCGCCGGAACTCTTTGATTTTCCGGGATAAAAAGTAGCCTACATCACTCTCCAGGTCCTCAACTATACCTGCAAAAATTACGTCTATTAGTAGGTCTGTTGCGGCGTGATCGAAGCAAAAACAAACACATTTCCGAATTTATAACATTAGTAAGGATTTGGCTGCATTTATGGCGTTTTTTCTGCATCGATGCATTTTATCCAATAGCAAGGGAGTACCAGCCAATCAGACGTGATTGTGATTGTGATCGTCATACTGTAGCAATCATTTTTAGACAATCCCACAGCTGTGTCAACACTGAGGCTAAGATCTATAGATGTCACTCTCACTCAGCTCAGACTCAAGACTGAGTTAAAACGAGACAGATTTACGTCGGAACATATTTGTGTCTCAATTTAAATCTATCTTGAGTCTTGAGCAGAGCAAGAGCACGATCTATAGATCTCATCATCATCATCATCATCAGCAACCCATCAACGGCTCACTACTGAGCGCAGGTCTCCTCTCAGAGAAGGGTTATAGGCCATAGTCCACCACGCTGGCCCAATGCGAATTGGCGGGCTTCACACACCTTCAAGAACATTATGAAGAACTCTCAGGTGTGCAGGTTTCCTTCACCGTTGAAGCAAGTGATATTTAATTGCTTAAACGCACTTGACTCCGAAAAGTCAGAGGTGCGTACCCGGGATCGAACCTGCGACCCTTCGAATAGAAGACCACAGTCCTAACCACTAGGCTAGCACTGCTTCACTAGGCTATCACTGCTATAGATCTCAGGCTGAGAGAAATCCTTGCAAGAGTTATAAGTCCAGTGAGAAATAGCACCATTGTTTCTTGTATTCAACTACCGATTAGTAATTTCTTCATCACAATTTGTCAAAATTGCCAACTAAAGTATCAAATCTTTATGAAACGTAAAACACGCGCATAGCATGGCAATTTGTATGATACAGTGAACTGTTACTTCATAAACATTTGAGGCATTTTTTTGCAGTTTAATTTAAAATAGTTATCACACTTAACACTATTAAGTAATAGCAAACTTGCATTTTAATTTTAAAAAAATATTCAATAATAATAAAAATGATTTTTTTTATTCAAATAAACTTTTACAACGTGCTTTCGAATCGTCAAAGGAATCTACTAAATCAATCGAAATATTTTATTTTTAACACAGCCAACATCCCAATTCCAATTTTGCCGTAATTATTGTGAATAAACGTTTACAAATTAGGTGTACGACCCGGTGCACGCAAGGTTAACAACTGATTGGCATTAGCCGTGGGAAATGGTACGCGGTCGTCGTTGTCATGGCAACGCGCGAGTTTATGAACCCGAAATTGTTCTGGTACCAGCCTACATTTTTATTTATTACCAGATTATAGTAATTGGATACGAAAGTCACAGTTAATTGCTGGAAACTCGATAGAACCGATATCCTATACTCTCTCTCTCTCGTAGTATTCCTCGTCCTTACTAATATTATTATAAATGCGAAAGTGTGTTTGTTTATTGGTTTGTCCTTCAATCGTGCAGCAATAGAGCAACAGATTGATATCCTCTTTCTCTGCATAGTATTCCTCATCTTCTAACTAATATTATAAATGCGAAAGTGTTTGCTTGTGGGTTCGTCCTTCAATCATGTAGCAGTAGTATGCTCTCTCTCTCTCTCTCTCTCTCTCTCTCTCTCTCTCTCTCTCTCTCTCTGCATAGTATCCCTCATCTAACTAATGTTATAAATGCGAAAGAGTGTTTGCTTGTTGGTTTGTCCTTTAATCATGTAGCAATAGTATGCTCTCTCTCTCTGCACAGTATTCCTCATCTACTTACTAATATTATTATAAATAAGAAAGTGTGATTACTTGTTGGTTTGTCCTTCAATCACGCAGCAATAGAGCAACAGATTGACTTAATTTTGCATGGATAAGGCTGAGAACTTGGGGAGTCTTTTGGATACAGTTGAAATCTCTTATCCCAGAAAAACATAGGTTTCCCGCGGGGTTTTTTAAACGACACTCCACGCGGACGAAGTCGCGGGCAACAGATAGTTACTGCTATATCAGAAATAGATAGGAAGCGATCTATCACTGGTCACCAAAAAATCGAAATAACATCCGCTATAGATACATAAAAACAAACTTACGTCAAACCAAAATCATGATCATTCCAAATGAAAATAGCTCAATAAACAAAACACAAACACACACTGTCTATAACGGATACATTGGGCCGGCATTCCGAACCAGTGGTAGATTCACACTTGACGATTCGAAGGCACTTTGTAAAATGTTTATTTGAATGAAAACTATTCTATTCCATATAAACACAAGAATTACACCTACCTAAAGGCAATTATATCTATAAAACTGATTAAATATGAGCTCCTTTATACAAAAAAAAAAGGTTTAAAAAAATATCTAACGTCACTTTACCGGCCGCCACTATGTACAAATCCGCGGCAGTCATTATGTCAGTGCAGTTATATCGCGTCATAGCTATTAATTGCGCGCATTGAAGCGTCGAAATGGGCATTCGGAATATGTCGATGTTATGCGAGAGTTGACCGAGCGCGCCGTCGCGTTGGCTTTCAAACGCATATTATTTGCATAGATTAGCGCGATTATATTACATAATGTTATTTTTTACATCGTCGTTGGTTAAGTGGCTAGCTTCTTTGCCAGTAGATCATAAGGTTCGAGTCATAGTTCAGTTCAGTTCATCATCATTAAATCATTCATCATCAATAATAATGTCAGTTTTGGTCGTCATGTATCGATTGAATGAATAATCATGGGATACCGTTACCGCGAGGTCTCAGTTCGGGGCGAACTTTTCAACGGCTCACTACTTTGCGCAGGTCTCCTCTCAGAGAAGGGTTATAGGCCATAGTCCACCACGCTGGCCCAATGCAAATTGGTAGACTTCACACACGTTTGAGAATTATGAAGGACTCAGGTGTGCAGGTTTCCTCACGATGTTTCCCTTCACCGCAGAAAACGAAGACACGAAAACGAACGACTTAGAAAAGTCAGAGGTGCGTGCCCGGGATCGAACCTGCGACCCCACAAATAGGAGACCACAGTACTAACCACTAGGCTATCACTGCTTCAATTCACTTCATAACTAAATAATATTGAATATAATATTAATAATCTTTTTTTTTGAAAAGAGCAACTGCTGAGTTTCTTGCCGGCTCTTTTCAGCGAATCTGCATTCCGAACCGGTGGTAGAGTCTTGGCTTGTCATTAGAGCCACGTCTTTGGCAACATGATATAAATAATTTTAAATTTTGAATGGTACTGGAGTTCTCTGTTATGAAATGGGAGATATCCATTATCCATGAACATTTTTTTAATAAACTCGCCGGCATATTTAGCGGAACATAAAAAAAGGTCCATAATTAAAAAAATATGGTTTTATTTTAAAATCTACTTACTACACTTCTTTTGTTATTTAAAGTTTCATTTGTTTTACTTAAAATGAGATCACATTAAGAACAGATTTTGCGAGTAAAGGCTATTTGTGAAAAATTGTACATTTTTGAACTTTTCATGTAACCGGGAAAAGTGAAATTTAATATTAAAATAACAATTAATTAAATTAGAAAAATGGTGATTAATATCGCGTATTTCATCCACGTGCTCTTATTAAAGTTTCTACCCGTCTAGGCATACTGAGAATGATGTTACCGATGGTCTCCTGGGATAGTCTCCGCCATTCCTCAACTAAGGCGATTCGCAGTTCTCCCCCACGTTGGCAGGAGCTGGAATTCTGGACTTAACTTTTCTTTTCAGCAAGTCCCAAACGTGCTCTATTGGGTTCATATCCGGTGATCTCGCCGGCCACTCCATAACAGTGATATTCATATCATTAAGATTTAAGCTTGAGTTACCCGAGCGGTATGCGGCCGAGCATTATCCTGCATAAAAACAAAATCGTCACCGATATATGGGGCAAACGGTACGACATTTTCTTCTAAAACTTCTCTGATATAGCCGTCTGCAGTCAGACTCCCTCTGTCAATCACTACCAAGTCTGTGCGAGCTCCCAAACAAATGCCCGCCCAAACCATTATTGATCCACCACCGTATGCAACTGTAGTTTCAAAATTTATCTGAATGTATCGTTCTCCTTTGCGTCTGTAGATTCTTTGCCTGCCCTCAATTTGATTTAAGAGAATTCTGCACTCATCACTAAACAATACCTTACTCCATTGGTCCGCGTTCCAAAGTCGATGTTCCTGAGCAAAAGTTAACCTGTTTCTACGATGATTTACCTCGAGCCTTGGAGCCTTGGCGGGCACAAATGAACCCAAACCAGCTTCTTCGAGCCTTCTTCGTACCGTACGCTCACTTACGGTTACACCCCGCACTGCTTCTAACTCATGTCGGGCTTGGACGGCCGTCAAACGGGGGTTCCTACGTACACAAAGCCGAATGAAACGATCATCCCTACTCGAAGTGCGTCTTTTTCTGCCTTGTCCTGCTCTTCTCACATAAGTACCGGTCTCCCTGAACCGCTGGATACTGCGATGGATCGTTGAAACTGGTCGACGAAGATCTCTGAATATCACTCTGTAGGTTTGACCATTTCTTCGCATTTCGAGTGCCCTGGCAATCTCCGTTGGGGCTAAGTCAGGCATAATTCAGTCATCAACTCCATAAAGATACGCGATTAAAAAAAACTAACAAAAAACAGTATTTCAATGAAATTTTAAATCAAACTCAGAAGGAAGAAATACTCGAAGTTCGCTCCAGATAAGGTGTATTTGAATAAAATTAAAACAATTGCATAAAATGTGATGTTCAGTTGTTTTCTTAGTTTGAAAATATTTCTTTTTAAATTAAATGACGTATAAACCAGCCAGCAACCTTATATGATACTGATATCAAACCTTTTTTTTATGTTCCGCTAAATATGCCGGCGAGTTTATTTTCATTCATTGTTAACATCGTACCATTTATGCTGGTCGACCATTGTTTGGATACGCCTGTGATCTAATTACATTCAACTAACACAACCCTTTTTTTATTAATTGCTTGCTTGGCTTGGCTTGCGCTTGACGACAATCAACGCTGGGAAGCATTGATGAGGTCTGGGTTGGAGCGCGCTTGCCTAGAAGATGCCTATTCACTCTTGCCTTGAAGGTACTCAAATTGTAGGTGGCAGGAAACACGGATTCTGAAACCTTTTGTTGTGTTTGAACACACCCATTTGTTGTATAATCAGGATTGTGTCATCATCTTTTGATCAACCCCTATGTAGCCTTACCATTCAACGCGACATTGATGAAGTGTAATGTACTGACTTATTTAGACTTGTACTAATAAAAACCAGAGAGCAACAATATAAGAACAAGGTTCCTCTCCACTCGGAAAATAAAAAAAAATATATAACAAAAATTGATTTTAAGTGCATAAAGCTATCCAAGATTACGTTTACAAGTACCCGACATGATTAGAAACACGAATTCAGGGTCGCGACTTGTAATCTATGCGCTCCCACTCATTTGCACCGTACGTAAATAATTAAAAGTTAATGTACATTGATGGATGTTTATAACAACTGACATAATCTATCGGAATAAAACCTTCAATGGAAAGTGCACATTTAATTACTATAATAATTCTTTACAGTCTACTTATCTACGCCTCCGTACTTATTGCTAGCGAATAACCTACATAACTTTGAACTCATCATACTCCTACACATACTCGACTTTACCACCCGGCCCCGGTGTGCCGATTAATGACGTTTCGGCTTAAGAGTGGGTGTGCGCTCGTTAACAGTAAACAGATTTGATTTTTACAGTAGTAGATCAAGTTTCAACTATCCGAAAAAAAACACGCAAAAATTACATCATACTGCCAAGGGACGTGTTTGGGCAAAAACATAAAATGATGAAATTTGTTCGATAATAAACAATCGCGAAGTTAGGTCTAATTTTTAACCAATATTCATTTATTTTCAATGTGTTGCATATTACAGAGCCAAAATTTTTACATTAAATTCCGATTGATATTGTCAAGAGAGTAGAGTAGTGAATTGAAAAGAAAATGAATATTTTACGAGTTACAAAGTATTTGACGCTTACTACACTCCTATTCCGCGCAAAACGCTTTCTTTTGTCGCGCCTCACATGAGGTTGTGGCTATGTTTTATCTCATCGCGAAATCTGTTTTTTTTTTGGGTTACACGCGCTCTTAAGGTTGATTATACGGGTCTGCCCCGTCTGCTGTCTGCCCGCGAAATTCAAATTTAATTTGGTTTTTCGCAATTTGTAAACTAATACGACGAAGTAGGCTTATGGCATTCTAATTGCGCCAGTGGAATTATTATCTTCACAGGTTTATATAAAAATCTTTACTTGAAAGTGACCAGTTTAAGAAATTAATCAAAATATCGAGTTGGGCGTGAGTTACTCACAAGTTAGCCGATATTCTGACTAATTTCTTAAACTGGGGGCCGATCGCGCTATTTTTTTACGACTGAAACGTAACTGGAACTGCAAACGAACCGCAACTTTTTGAACGTTTCGTATCGCGCTAACAATTTGACAGCTAGGTGACACTCAGTCGAACTTGAGTTGGAACGCAACTGCTGTCAAACGAACGTTTTTGCAACAGTTCAATAGACGCTACTTTTTATAGTTGAAGTTCGATCGCAACAGTGCAATACAGTGTTTACAAGTGTAGTGTTTATTTGGATTAGATATTTTTATATTAAGATATTTTTATAAACTTTAGCGCAATACCGAATGCGACAAAGTTGAATTGTACTTGCACAACAATCGCAACTGATCCATAACTGAACTGTAAACGTTTCGTTGACAATGCAAATAGCGCGATCGGCCTCCTGGACACTTTCAAGTAAAGATTTTTATATAAATCTGTGAAGATGATACTGCCACTGGCGCAATTAGAATGCCATAAGCCTACTTTGTCGTATTAGTTTACAAATTGCGAAAAACCAAATTAAATTTAAATTTCGCGGGCAGACCCGTATAATCCACCTTAAGCCGCCACATCTGCGCATCTGCACCCCGATTCAGAACATTTCGATAACTTCCCGTTTCGATACGATTAGATATCGATCTCGTATCGAAAAATTATTGTCGTGCGATTCAGAACGTTCGGTTAGAGAATTCGATTCGATGTCGACTACGGAATCGGCTTCGGTATCGGTATCGACAAGATACATTAAATTACATGTGGATTTACGAAGTTTGTTGTTTTACCAAAATTTCACTTGTTATTAAATTCATGTTAGCACTAAATAAATAGATTTTAATCATTTTCGAAGGTCATCGAAGTAATTATTTAAAATGATAACTTGTTAAATTATTGACGGCCAATTTTCAGCCTTGTCGATAGATGGCGCTAAGTTCATGTTTCATCCCTCTGGGTTCTTATTTTATTTTGTTGTGGTGTACATAATATGTTATTTTAATGAAAATACGTACAATATGGTAAGTAAACATTTACATACCAAAATCATTCATCATAATCATTTTATACGAAAAACCAGTAAACACAGTACGTAAACAAAAGGATACCGGATGCCCTGTAGCTTTCGATAAGTAACCAATTAAAATTATCGGACGTTCGGAAAATCTTATTCGATACGGTTGTTGTGAATAGCGTTTGATAGAAGATGTCGAACGATATCTACGTTGGTTCGATTCGGTTTCGATTTCGACAACTTCTCTGTCGATACGAGAACTCTGAATTGAAAATTCATCTTATCGTGCGATAACAAACCGAATCGATCGATAATTATGTCATCGTAAGGTTCTGAATCGGGGTGCTGTACAATGCACTATGTAAAGCTAGGGGACCCCATTCGCCTTTAAGCATCACTGACGATCCGTCACTGGGGGTCTACTCTCTTTCTCTCAAACGAAACTTCGCAAACGAACGAAATTTAAACGAAGTTTCGTTAACTCCTCTACTCTATTTCATTTTCGGACACGCAGGCGAATTACGGATCCGTAGACAATTTTCGTGAACGATTGAAATGAGCGATTTTGTGTGGGTCTAATAACCGACTAATTTGAAGAGTACTATTTAATGCCAACGATGCGTAGTAAACCTATGACAACTAAAAATATCCGTATTATGCACACGTCGACGTAATTTAATAATATGTCAACTAACAACTTACGATTTTTTATTTGGAATTCTTTAAAAACATTTGTGGAGTTTGTTTCTCAAGTATGGTGTTGATAAATCATGTTTTCAAGTGCTTTTTACACTTCGGAATCTCAATACACTCATTCCGTCAGAAAGTTACAAGTTGTACTGTGTTGCAGTGTGCATTTTAGGTGTCTACAAGTTTGGATTTAAAAACTTTGTAAGTAAATATCATAAGCATAACTTATTATTCATTCATAACTAAATACATAACTTATTCACTAATAATATCACCTCTTCTTAATATTCTTTTATACATCTTTTCAGTTTAAAATTGCTCCACATACGGGTTCCACTACTCCCAAGCATAGGGATCTAGCTCGCGGGAGGTTGAGGATTGTCGAAGGAAATGTGCAGGCAAAGAGGCTGTGGGAAGAATTGTGCAATATACTCAATTCCATGGACGGTTGCATAAAAACCATTCAGCAGTGGCAACCGCAAAAGGTACCTAAGTGTTTTATTAGGTAATTAAAACATAATAGTATAGTGATATATAAATCGCATGATTTTATGATTTGTCACGATGTATGTTCGGGATAAACTCGAAAATTACTGAACCGATTTTGATCAAATTTCGTAACTATCTGAAATTTGGTCCAACTTAAAAGATAAGATAGTTTTTATCTTAATTATTGACATCAATATTTGTTATTGCAAATTAAAATATGTTAATTACACGACAGTCATATATAAACGATGTTAGATTGAGGTGGTCTAGATTGTGTTATAATTTTGCATTACTGATAATTATCATAAATGCGAAAGTGTGTATGTTGGTTTGTCCTTCAATCACGTCGCAACAGAGCAACGGATTGATGCGATTTTTTGCATGGGTTAGTAATGGGTGTAGTAGTGGGTCCTCAGACCGGGAGAAATACTTTTTATCTCGGATAATCAAAGAGTTCCCGCGGGATTTTCAAAAACTAAATCCATGCGGACAAAGTCGCGGGCATCAGCTAGTGCTATAATAAAAAAATTTGTACATAATAGTATGAGTCTGGCAGGGCACATGTTTGTAAATTAACTATATTTTTTTTGTAATAAATATCAGAATATAATCTAAAATAAGAATACAATTTAAAAGTTGGCAGGCTGCGCACACCTTCGAGAATATTTTAGTGAATTATCAGACATGCAGGTTTCCTCACAATGTTTTCCTTCGCTGTTAAGCCTGATATTTAGTTTAAAACGCACATAACTCTGAAAAGTCAGAGGTGCGTGCCCACAGGATTCGAACCCGTGACCTCCTGATGAGAGGCAGAGGCCCTGGAACCTCTGGGCTAGAACTGGAAAAAACTATTATTACTCTAGTATAGTTACTTTGACAAAGTAATATGGGCACATTTACATAACATTATTAACTGTTACCCACACATCAATACAATGTCTTATCTAAGGCATTTTTGTTATTAATTATTTAAATTGGAATTTTCTTTTTCAGCCTCACAGCTTACACGAAGTCCCAGAAGGAGACATTCTGCTGCTGGCTCTGATGTCAGAAGATTGTTTCCATATGAAGAGGGGCATTTAGAGAGAGAACACCAAGCTTGCAGGCATTATGGCTGCCCTGTAGAGTTGTGTGGCCTCATTAGGGAATATTTAGATTGACAATAGGAATTAAGATTATTTTGTTGTATTAGATTAATTAGTATTCTTGTTGCCTTTCTTTTTAATATTTTGTTTCTAGGTAGTTAAGTAAATAAAACATTATTTTAAGTTAAAAATAAATTTTATTCTTATATTAAAAAAATAAAGCTTTTATTTGCATCCCTTACATACTACTTGAATAAAATAATAATTGACATCTCTCACTAACTCATAAGACACTACATACTAATTATTATTTATTCCTTAGTGCTATTTTTTACATTAGACTTTTGATCAAACATTATTTATTTTATAATCCTAACTTAGTATTATTATTATCTATATATTTTACAACATTAATTAACCTAGTTATACTAACCTTCTAACTTATTTTTACGTGTATTTAGTTTTCTGTTACTTTTATAATGAAAGCAAATTATGAAAAAAAATATAATAAATGTCACTAAAGATAGGCTTATGTAAATGCAACTGTTAGAAAGGAATAGATATGATAAAGTTCTTAATCCTACCTATTCCTTTCTAACAATTGCACTAATGCAGCTGTTGCCCTTTTACTTCTTGAGCTGAAGAAGCAGCTGAATGAACGGGAACCTGCCTGCTTCTTTCAGCTTGGAGATCCTCTTCTGTCAATACATCAATACCACCTCTTGTACATAGATTATGTAAAACACAGCAGGCTACTATAATTTTACCTGCTGTTTCAGGGCAGTAATGCAGTCCCGAGATGCCAAAAGACACATCCATTTACCTTTTAAAATACCAAATGTGCATTCTATGATGGAGCGTGCACGCTTTAGGATTGAGTTGTATCTTCCTTCAGGAGAGTCTTCAACAGCATTATATGTGTGATCATTTATGTTGGCTTTGAGCATAACCAGAATCACCTAAAATAAAAATAAAATATAAATGAGAGATTTTGTGCAGGTGTATAGATGTTTTTTAGCCTTTCATGAAAAATATAATATATATAGCAATGAAAATAATAAACACAAACATTTAATTCAAACATACCTAAAAACCAACTGTTTCATTCTGGAGACTTGAGTTGCATATTATATTGAGTTGATTGCGCAGGCGGCGCCGTCTCCTTCTACACTCTAAACGCTCTTCACGTAGAGCAGCTTCTATTAAAAGCCTTCTTGTAGCCATTTCAAACAAATTTCTGACAAAATTCACGATAACGAACGACAAACGAAAATCAAAAGGTAACACTTTTGGTTTCGTCAATTTGAGGTTAAAATTCCGAACGATCGTCTGTCAAATTCAAAGTTTCGTTCGCAAGATTTATGAAATAGAGTAGGTTTAGAAAATCTAAACGTCAAACCTTTTTCGTTCGAACGAAATTTCGGAACGAAAAAGAACCGTAGTAGGAAATACGCGAAATTTCGGTCGATATTTCGTTTTTCGTTGAATTAGAGTAGACCCCCTGACTCGGGCGACTGACGCTTAACGCGATGATCGGAAGTCTGCCTTAAGTGTGTAGCACGCCTTATCGAGTAGGTATATTAAGTGAGTAAGTAAAGTAAAAACGTTATATTATGTATTACAATGAACAACTGTTCAACGAATTGGCCTTGACATTAGATCACAACCATGTCGTGCACGGAATAAGTATTATGTATATCTACTCTACTTATTAACATTTTCTTGTCATAGCCCTTGTAAGTGACTTTCTAACTGCTGGTAAGTTTATTGTTTTTAGAATAGAATAGAATAGAAATGTTTTTTATTCAAATAAACTTTTACAAGTACTTTTGAATCATCAATGAGTCTACCACTGGTTCGGAATGCCGTTCCTGCCGAGAAGAACCAGCAAGAAACTCGGCAGTTGCTCTTTTCAAAATACTTTTACAATATACTTAATAGATATTATTCTATGTATGCATTATTATATGTATTATTCTATGTTTACTAGCTGATGCCCGTGACTTCGGCCTGCGGGAACTCTTTGATTTGCCAAATATAATGTAGCCTATCACATCTGGCTGGCAGGCTGGAATCACATCGATTCGCATTTTGTCCATACAAAACTGTCATTTTTCATAGAGTCGTGTATGCACCAATTCGGCGGTTTTCACCCGCGCCCGCAGCGGTTTATGCCTAATTATGCAGCGTACAGATGTGATTCCAGCATATGTCACTCTGCAGGTCCACAACTATACCTATGCCAAAATTCACGTCGATCCGTTGCTCCATTGCGGCGTGATTGAGGGGCAAACCAACAAACAAACACACTTTCGCATTTATAATAATAGGAAAGATTGTTATAAGGTTTTTAATTTGATGACAAGATAGCGATCATACGATCTCACCTGACGGTAAGTGACAATGCAGTCTAAGACGATAGCGGGCTAATTTGGAAGGGATATAACAGTGAAAAATAAATCCATACCCTACTCGGTTTTTACACTATATCGTGCAGGAATTCTAAATCTCTTGGCGACATGTTTTTGACGGTAGGATGGTAACTACTAACTAGCCACGGCCGAAGCCTCCCACCAGGCAAAATAGGTACACAATCATCCAAATATAGGCTCAAAAATTCGGTATAAAGGGACAGCTATAGATAAGAGGAAATCTGTGCAAGTAAGTATACAAAACAAAATATCTTAAGATGAAGTTTTAAGAGTCTGCTCAGCTTGGTACAGTTTGTAGCAAAGTCAAAAGATGGAGATTCAACAGTTGATTTTGACGTGATAACGTCTTATTAATCGATGAACACCGGATGCACGCACGAAAAATTGGTTGTCTGTACAGTCGGTTTACGGACGATAGTTTTACGTGATAACGTAATAAAGGCGTAAACCGACTTTACAGACAACCAATTCTTTATTAAAGTCAAAAAATGGCGCTTTTTTTTAGTTCATTTTCAGTTAAATTAAAAGATGGCGCTTCACTACGTTAAGACATAATATACGGCTCCTAAGCGCTCTGGAGTTTAATTGTAATAAAGACAAAAGATGGCGCTTTATAAGTTAATTTTAAGCAAGTCAAAAGATGGCGCTTCATTAGTTTTAAATCACGCGAGCGAGTACATATAAATATATTACTATAAGTTGTGTGTGACTCACCGATTGAGACTGATCAGCTGCGACTTGAGCAGTTTGAACACGATGCGAGCGTCCTCCTCCATGATGAGCCCAACCTTCGCCATGTCTTTGGCCACTTCATCGCAATCATCTTTCTCCATGTCGAATTCAAACTGAATAGCTTCGTTTTCTTTGTGGGTAGAGTACGACCTTGAAAAATTAAAAAAAATGTATAGAGTCGCAAAAAATTACCTTTATTTAGTACTAGCTCATGCCCGCGACTTTGTCCACGTGGATATAGTTTTTAAAATCCCTCCAGAACTCTTTGATTTTCCGGGATAAAAATGTCCTATGTCCCTCTCCAGGTCCTCAACCATACCCTTGCAAAAAATCACGTCGATCCGTAGCTCTGTTGCGGCGTGATTGAATGGCAGACCAACAAACAAACACGCTTTCGCATTTATAATATTAGTATGATGCTGAATTAATAGGATTGTCTAGTTGAAAATTTTCATACAAAAAGCGATAACGTTTTGCTACCCGTAAATGTTGTCCAATGTTCATAATTTTTTGAAATGTTGCAGATACAATGAAAAACTATGCCCGTACGTTTTAATTTTAAAGAAATATTGCTTATGTTAAAAGTTATTAGTGACTAAATATCCATATTTTTGACTAAAAAACTTCCTCGACTAATTTTATTTTTTTAAATTTAACTAAACTGAAATACTAAAAAAATGAAACGTACGAGCCTAGATTAAGGTGTACTGAATCTAATGAGACCAAAATTGTCTAATTTTGTAAACGTTTAGGGGGGTAAAAACGTTATGACCCGAAACAATATTTCAAGAATAAAATTTAGGCAAATAACTCCTGGACTTGCAACTCTCTATCGCACAATGCGGGTCGGGCAGCGAAGCGTTGTGAAACAGATAGTATTTTGGAAAATACCTACTCGCGTCGCGTTTCGTCACTAGACACTACTCTTAAGGCGACGTAAAAATGAAGCAACTTAAATAATATCTCTATTTTGGCGCTGATCGTTAGCAACTGAGAGTAGAAGATTCACATATGTGAATTTGATTATTTATTGGGAGACAAAGGGTCTATCCAGATAAGCATAAATGAAAACTACATCAGCATCTAATGAAGATTTCATCATTGTGTTTATTGTTCTGTACCTAAAAGATCCGACACAAACACGCTTAATACCCCTTAGTTGATATTCAGGGAGTACTGGGCTGCCACCCAGCGCTAAAGGTACATTTCCCATCATCGTGTCAAGCGTCAGTCTGCCGCGTCAGTGGCGCTGCATCTGTGCGTTTATACTATACACTATTTAAAACTAGGGGAAGCCAAGCGTCTACCGTCAGTGACGCACGCGTCAGTGGCGCTAGGGTCGAATAGCTTCCCTTAGTTTTACATAGTGCATAGTACGGACGCGGAGACGCGGCGCCACTGACGCTCCGTCACTGACGCGAGCGACTGACGCTAGACGCCAGCCCCCCCTAGCCATATTACATATCTATTGTCGAATCTTTTCTTTTTATGTACGTTAACGCTTTAGAGCAGGGGTTCTCAAAGTTTTTTAGCGCGCCTCCCTTTTGAAAGTAAAGGAGGCGTGATAGAAGCTTTGGGAACCCATACTATAGAGAAAGCGATCTTAGAAACGATTAACCACACCACAGTTCACCACACCTATCCGTTCAGAAGGGAGGCGTGATTAAGAAAACTTTGGGAACCCCTGCTCTAAAGCGTTAACGAGCGTTAAGCGTTAAAGAGTATACATACAACTAAGTGTAATTTGGCTAGGGGGGCAGGATCGGAACTTCGGAAGTCTACCTTTAACTTTAAATGGAGGTGTAATGTAATGCGAGGTGTCTCAAATACCTTTTCTTGGGATCGATGATCTTGAGCCGGAACTGTATCTTGGTGATGTCGGAGGAAGTGACGAGGTCTCTGCCGACGATCTCGAGTCGCAGCCCGATGTCCTCGCCGAAGAATTCGTGGTTCAGAAGATCCTTCACCTTCGGCCTACAGTTTGAAGGGAAACATTACAATCAGAATCTGAAATCATTTATTGGTCCATTGTATTACAAAATTAGCAGTGATAGCCTAGTTAGTGGTTAGGGCTGCGGTGGTGCCAGGTATCGGTGGAAATACCGTTGCCTGTTATCTGTTACTGCCCCGCTTTAATGCATAAACGAAGCATCCATCTAGGGAAACACATCGTGCACCCTGAGGAGGCTACTCCCATCCCAGCCAAGAAAGTGCGGCTGTATGGCGGTAACGAGTATCGGAGAGGAAGAAACCTACCCTACGCCTACCTGAAGAGTTCGTCATAATGTTCTCAAAGGTGTGTGAAATCTATCAATTCGAATTGTGCCAGCGTTATGGCCTATAACCCTTCCCTGAGAGGAGACCTGCGCTCAGTACTGAGCCGTTAATAGGTTTCTAATGATGATGATAACAAAATTAACTGTACATGGTATTACTGATTAAAATATGAGATGAATAATACCTGTCAGCTTTATTTGGCTTGATGCAAGACTCTATGATGTCTTTGACTTCTGGTATCGTGACCTTTTCTAAGCTTTGCGGTTTTACGCCCTGGAAAAATGTATCAAAATTAGAATAGAACGGAAAAGATTTTTTATCAAATAAAATTTTGCAAAGTGTTCTTGAGTCGTAAAGTGAAACTAGCACTGGTTAGGAATGCCGTTCCAATCGAGAAGAACCATCAAGAAATTCGGCGGTTGATATAAAAAAAAATACATTATTATGTTTTATACAGAAGCAGTGATGCAGTGATAGCCTAGTGGTTAGTACTGCGATCTCCAGTTCGGGGGGTCGCAGCTTCGATCCAGGGCACGCACCTCTGGCTTTTTTAAGTTATGTGCGTTTAAGAAATTAAATATCACAAGCCACGATGAAGGAAAACATCGTGAGGAAACCTGCACACCTGAGAGTTCTCCATAATGTTCTCGAAGGTGTGTGAAGTCTACCTGTTTGTATTGGGCCAGCGTGAACTACGGCCTATATAACCCATCTCTGAGAGACGTTGATGGGTTTCTGATGAAACGATCGACGATGCCGAACGCGTACACGTCCACCGACTCGTCGTAGTGCTCCTCGTACATCTAAGTAGCACGCCGCAGACGCAACGCACCGACACCGCAACGCACACGCTCACTCACCGAGACGACCTTCTTGTAGATCTGCGCCGGGCCGCTGCACTCGCTGTAGGGGTACTCGCCGGTGGCCATCTCCAGCATGCACATGCCGAACGCGTACACGTCCACCGACTCGTCGTAGTGCTCCTCGTACATCTAAGTAGCACGCCGCAGACGCAACGCACCGACGCCGCAACGCACACGCTCACTCACCGAGACGACCTTCTTGTAGATCTGCGCCGGGCCGCTGCACTCGCTGTAGGGGTACTCGCCGGTGGCCATCTCCAGCATGCACATGCCGAACGCGTACACGTCCACCGACTCGTCGTAGTGCTCCTCGTACATCTAAGTAGCACGCCGCAGACGCAACGCACCGACGCCGCAACGCACACGCTCACTCACCGAGACGACCTTCTTGTAGATCTGCGCCGGGCCGCTGCACTCGCTGTAGGGGTACTCGCCGGTGGCCATCTCCAGCATGCACATGCCGAACGCGTACACGTCCACCGACTCGTCGTAGTGCTCCTCGTACATCTAAGTAGCACGCCGCAGACGCAACGCACCGACGCCGCAACGCACACGCTCACTCACCGAGACGACCTTCTTGTAGATCTGCGCCGGGCCGCTGCACTCGCTGTAGGGGTACTCGCCGGTGGCCATCTCCAGCATGCACATGCCGAACGCGTACACGTCCACCGACTCGTCGTAGTGCTCCTCGTACATCTAAGTAGCACGCCGCAGACGCAACGCACCGACGCCGCAACGCACACGCTCACTCACCGAGACGACCTTCTTGTAGATCTGCGCCGGGCCGCTGCACTCGCTGTAGGGGTACTCGCCGGTGGCCATCTCCAGCATGCACATGCCGAACGCGTACACGTCCACCGACTCGTCGTAGTGCTCCTCGTACATCTCGGGCGCCATGAACTCCGGCGTGCCTGGGCGGGAGCAGATCGTCATTATTTTAGCCCATCGCAAGTCTGCTGCTGGGCATGGGATTCCTCTCAGAATGAGAAGGGGGAGGGGTTGGTTGCGCTGATAACTCACATTCCTGGACATACATAGCAAAACCACGCACCGCTATCTCAAAGACCTTCGATAGACGGTTGGCTGGCTCCGTGGGGCGCTTATTGTCACTAATTACGCGGTGAGTCTTCGCTAATTCAGCGCGAGCATCGGGTATTGCGTCCGACAATTTAAATACGCCTATCTTAGCCCACCGCAAGTTTGCTGCTGGGCATGGGATTCCTCTCACAATGAGAAGGGGGAGGGGTTGGTTGCACTGATAACTCACATTCCTGGACATACATAGCAAAATCACGCACCGCTATCTCAAGACCTTCGATAGATGGCTGGCTGGCTCTGTGGGGCGCTATTGTCACTAATTAAGCGGTGAGTCTTCGCTAATTCAGCGCGCGCATCGGCTACTGCGTCTGACAATTTAAATACGCCTATCTTAGCCCATCTCAAGTTTGCTGCTGGGCATGGGATTCCTCTCAGAATGAGAATGGGGAGGGGTTGGTTGCGCTGATAACTCACATTCCTGGACATACATAGCAAAATCACGCACCGCTACCACAAAGACCTTCGACAGATGGCTGGCTGGCTCTGTGAGGCGCTAATTCACTAATTACGCGGTGAGTCTTCGCTAATTCAGCGCGCGCATCGGGTATTGCGTCCGACAATTTAAATATGCCTAAGCGCCGCGCACACGCCTGAACCCTGAGCATCACGTGCCGCCTCTGGCCTGACGCTTGGTCCTTTACGAACGCAACGCAAGAAGAATTATGGTTTCTATGCAGTCAAATGCAAATGTTGTTCACGAGTACGTGGGTTCATGTGGACGCATATCTTTTACTCTAGGTACGGAACGCACAGATTCACGGTATGAGGTATAAGTGACAGAGAATACGCTCTACGAAATCGTGGCTGGTCGATTCTCTTTCTGTGGCTCATTTGCCGAGTGTAGTATGTATCGACGCCCACAAAATCCTACTAATATTATAAATGCGAACGTTTCTGAGGATGGTTTGTTATTTATTCTTTTACACCACAACGAATGAACCGATTTGGCTGAAATTTGGAATAGAGATAGATCAAGGATTAACACATTTTATCCCGAAAAATTGAAGTGTTCCCGCGGGAATGACACAAACCTTAATCCAAACGGACGAAGTCTCGGGCATCATTAGTTTAAGAATACTTACCAATAACGGACTTGGCGAAACTCCTGTTCTTGAGTGTAGCGAGCCCCAGGTCGCCGATCTTCACGCTGCCCGTCGTGCCGGTTATGAAGATATTGTCGCATTTCAGATCTCTGTGAAATAACATTTTTATTATACTAACTGGATAATTCCATGAAAAGCATGCTATGCCAATTTCCATCACGCAAGCCTCTCTGTGCTAAGATTCGGTTTAATAGGATGAGAGACGCGAAGGTATACTAAAGAATAGAAAAGTTTTGACGTGATAACGTCTTATAAATAGATGAACACCGGCTGCACGCACGAAAAAGTGTCACGTTTGGCCTGAGCCTGCGCGTGCAAACGAGAGCACGGAATAAGCGATAGAGAGGCACGATCGACCCAAGCGTTGGCTTGTGACACATTTATTCATCAATGTTTCTTTATGACGTTATCACGTAAAACTATCGTCCGTAAACGTTAAACCGACTTTACAGACAACCAATTTTTTTTATTCAAAAAAACTTTTACGTGATGGGAATCCTTCTGTTAAGTAAAGACCAACTTTTTTACGCAAACTAGCCTTAGTAAAGCCTGAGCGGATGTATGCCCATACACGATACATGAATGAAAAAGGAAAAAAAGAACACTTAGAGCTAATAACTGGCTCCTAAAAACAATAAACAGTCTTTGGGTAAAGCCTGAGTTATTGTTACAAAAACTTAGGCAAGGACTGGACTGGACTGATGATGAGCAAATAACAGTTACAATTTAGTGTAGTCAATGATGGAAAACGATTATTAGATATTATTAAAACCATTTTTATTTCGCTCCGATACGTCCGCATGGTTGCTGGATAGATGCCGACTGAACTGGGTACCAATAGTCTAAAATTTATACCATTGGTCGTATTCGTATGTAAAATAATCCTTAGTTGTATTGATTTAGTCACAAATTCAGTACAACCGATTTTAACTTGGAGTGTTATTGAGCGTATCGTACATACGTAAACGTATAAGAATGCATACACGAAATTGAGCTCTAAGTGAATGGTGTTATGGTTTATTTTACTTTGTCACTAATGTCATCAAATACGATTACGATCACTGAAATAACTTTAGACAATCGCACATCTGCTACGCTGTACACCATCCGTTCAGTCCATCCGGTAGGCAAATGTGACTGAATCGCTTCAGTCACTCCAGCCGCCAGATGCGCGCAGATTTTGAGGTCGTAATTTCCATACACGGTACGGATCTGTATCAGATCAGGCAGATCTGAAGGTGAAACTTTCCATGTATGGTAATGGTAGACTTTAGAACAAAGGGTGGCCTGAAGATGACCACCCTCTCACTCAAAAACCTCTTACCTATGAATGATGGGCGGCGTTCTGGAGTGCAGGAAGTTGAGCCCCTTTAGGATCTGCCGACACCACGACTTGAGCACCTTCGGGTTGATCCGCTTGAAGCGACGCAGATATCTGCACAACCAAGATTATTTATTTCATGTCATGTTAGTTAACTTGACATGTCACTACGACGGAATAATAAACAGTTCAAGCGTACTTCAAGAAGTACATGATCAGTGATTATGATCTCAAAAATTAATCTGTGATTAACACTGAATTGGGTATTTGACTCTTGTCAAAATGTTGATATTCATTATTTTTATGATCGAAAATGTAAAAACAGAAAATAAATCGGCCCAAAACAAACGAAATTTTCTATGAAGAATGTATGCTCTATTGTCTTGTAACATCACAGACATCAAACCTAAAATTGTAATTTTAACGCGAACTGTCAACCATAGACAATTAAGCTTTACGGTCACTTCAAATTAGAGTTTTAGGGTTACTAGTTTCGACGGAATCGATTGTGTCCACAGGTACAAGCGTCCCTAAAATGTACCTATGTACAGCAGTTGCCCATATTGCAAATGGCGCACCGACCTCTATAGTTAATCTATGAAATCATACATTAATTATAT
Source organism: Oeneis ivallda (assembly GCA_029955525.1). Taxonomy (NCBI): domain Eukaryota; kingdom Metazoa; phylum Arthropoda; class Insecta; order Lepidoptera; family Nymphalidae; genus Oeneis; species Oeneis ivallda. The sequence goes on along the minus strand of JARPMR010000027.1, from coordinate 3,659,292 downwards.
GAAATCATAGATTAAATAAAGAGATCTATATCAATTAATCCATGAAATCAAAAATCTATTATAGAAGAAGTCGTTGCGCCATTTGCAATATTATTAGTTCCAAAGACAGTCGTATCTATGCTTACAGCGCCAAAATGGCGTCAATCAAATCCAAAATGGCATCAATCAAGTAGGTCCAAAAAATATGACAACAGCTTCTCCGGTATTAACTATACATTAATTATAAATCTCAGTGTCATGAACTTATGAGGATGGTGAGGTTTGGTTAACTAGCGATGTGACGAGTTTGATTTTTTTTACCCAAGTTACAAGAGTTGGTATGGCTACTGACTCGAGTCGATGCCTAGTAGCAAAGCGATTAGCGCGGCGCTAAAATGCAACCGAGCAAGGCAAGGCACCGCCGCCGAGTCACGGTATCGATGCGTGTTGCGACGCGACGTGAATGGTAAGCTACGATAAGATGGAAGGTAGATCTGGGACAGAGTTGATTCGAGTTGTTAAAAACTGAACTCGAGTTGACTCGTTTAAGGTTGATTATACGGGTCTGCCCGCGAAATTCAAATTTAATTTGGTTTTTCGCAATTTTGTAAACTAATACGACAAAGTAGGCTTATGGCATTCTAATTGCGCCAATAGCAGTGTCATCTTCACAGGTTTACATAAAAATCTTTACTTAAAAACGTCCAGTTTAAGAAATTAGTCAGAATATCGAGTTGGACGTGAGTCTACTCACAAATTTTTATTTTATTTTATTTTATTTATTTAGGAAAACCAACAGCTTATAATTCTTTATATACTTAAGAAATAATGTAACTAACAGCTAATAATAGGTTTTCGCAGGTAAATACTAAATACACACAGGAGTACCTGGATAGACAAGAAATATTCTGAAAATTGTATATATACTTTAAGAAATTAAGGATGCACTAGACTGGATTAATAACTTAGTTAAATTCCTACGTAAACTATTCAAATTGCCACGAAACAAGTCAACATTAGGTTCATTGTAAACAGAATTTAAAATTATTAGTCGTTATTCTGACTAACTTCTTAAGCTGGACACTTTCAAGTTAAGATTTTTACATAAACCTGTGAATATGATACTGCCATTGTCGTAATTAGAATTCCATAAGCCTACTTTATCGTATCAGTTTACAAATTGCGAAAAACCAAATTAAATTTGAATTTCACGGGCAGACCCGCATAACTAACCTTAAGATTTGATTCGAGTTACTAGAGTCAAAAAACTCGACTCACATATCGCTCTACTCACGTTTTGAGCGTGCCGGACACCATCAGCTCAGTGATAAGGACGATGTTCTTCTTCTTCGCCACGGTGCCCTCCCAATAGTTGTAGAACCGCACGATGTTCGGGTGCTGGAGCTTCTTCAGCATATCCGCCTCTTCTCGGAACCTGAGGCGCTCCGTTTTGTTTAATTTTTTCTCCTGCAAGTAGATTAAAATGGATAATCACTTTTTCATCGTCATCTCAACCGACAGAATTCCACTGGTGGTTAATAGGACCGCAACAGAACTCGATCTTGCGCCGCCTGTATACAGCAGCTGCCAGAAATTTTCGCTTATTAATATAATAAGTGAAAAAATGTGTTTGTCGGGTCATGTTGATTTTTTTCATGGATATAAAATTATTTAAAGTGTGGATTCGAAAAATTTTATGGCAATTTATTGTTAAAACCACACTAACAAAATGAACCCGGTGTGACAAGGTTTGTCTTGCTAGAAGTATATCACAGTCCAAAACTGTCTGAAATACCTGTCACAGCGATTGTACTGTGTGGACAACACCATTGCCCGACTAGCTGCCATTGTTTTGTACACCTTTCTTCTTTTTTTTGGTTAATTGGTTGGCTTTATTTTAATGCCAAGGCAATACAATGCACTTCGCCAAAGTAAAGTAACTTGAAAAAGGCACAAAGGAGATTGGCCTGTTTGGACAGCTTTGAAGCTCAGATAAATCAATCTAGGTCAGAGGTGCGATTGTCTAAAAATTACCGATCAAAATCTTATTCATTTGATGGCATTAGCGTCAAAGTAAAATTTTCCTTGACTGTATTATTTAAAGTCACAAATTCAGTAAAACCAATTTCAACATGGAGCGTTATGTAGCGTATCGTACATACCTAAACGTATGAGAATGCATACACGAAATTGGGCTCTAATTCAATGCTGTTATGGTTTATTTTACTTTGACGCTAATGCCATCAAATGAATATGTTTTTGATCGGCAACTTTTAGGTTTTGACAATCGGGGGGCAGAGCGTGCTTTCCTAGAAGTCTATTCATTCTTGCCTTGAAGGGACTCATGTTAAAACCTTTACCCAGTATAATAATTAATTACAGTCATAAAACGTACCAACAACTCGCACCAAGCCACGGCGACTCCGGTCTGCGTGTCGAGGCCGTGGTAGACGGTTTTGAACGAGCCCCGACCGACCTCTTTGTCGTATTTGAAAAACCTGAAAGAGGAATCGTCAAAACTATTAGTAGTGTCCTGTAAATAGTAAATAAATACATATCCAATATGTCTATTAGTAAATATGCGTGTGGTTTAAATTGAAGTCGAATATTTTTTCTGATATATATAGCCTAAGGGTCGGATCGGAGTTATTAGTAATTAAATACATACTTCAACGGTGAAGGAAAACATCGTGAAGAAGCCTGCATGCTTGAGTTCTCCCTAGTGTTCTCAAAGGTGAGTGACGTCTGTCAATCAGCACTTGGCCAGAGAGTCCACATCTCGAATGAGATGTAGAGATGCGTGCCTGGGATCGAACTCCGGACCCTATTAAAAGGAGGCAGAAGTCTTCACCACTAAGCTATCACCACTCCTCTTCTAGCCTCCATGTGGCTTCTCTATAGCAATGGCTAACAATCCTCAGGAGTAGTCATAATAAAATAAATCACCTTCCACAAGGGGACACTCCTATAGGTTCTTCCTCGTCTTCTTTATCAATCTTCTCTTTGTCCTTGTCCTCCAACTTCTCCAGCTCGAAACGATCGTATACACCTAAGAAAAAAATACATATGGCATTTTACAAATATAAGTTAGATCTCGCACTCTACTGTATTTTCCAATTTGACGATGGAGGTCATCAAATTTTGATGATTGAAAATTTGATGTTTCAGTTAAGTTAAAGGTTTAGGACAATTTGGGAATTTATAATTTCTTTATTGTTGACAACGACCTTATACTCAGTAGACGCCTATAGTGCGCGCGCTATCAACTGAGTCGTCGGGCCATAAATGTCAATAACAGTAGGGATTTTCCACCAGTGCGCCACTCGCTACCTGAGTCCACCTTATCGCGGCGGCCAAAGCTATCCTTTCTAGAGCTAGAAAAACATTCAGGAGTGGTTAAGGAAAAAAAACATCGCATTTACAAATAATGAAATACGGTTACGCACATCATTATCACGCTCCATAAGCCCGATGATTGCGAGCGAGATAGACTGATTAGAATGATTTATTGCCCAACGACTCAGTTGTTAACGCGCGCACTATAATAACTATTCATTCGCTATGCAAACAATTCAGTCAATCGGCTGAGGCGCGCGGGCGGCGGGAATCGAATGCTGGTTGGTCCAGTCAAGGTCACAATCTGAACGTTACTAGCCAACGACGTTGTACACCCAGGGAATAAGGTCGTTGTTCAAAGTGGGCGTGAATTTATGTGAGACGTTCATCATCATCTCCCTCTCCTTGTCCCACATGGCTTGTAAGCCATGTTGTAAGTGGTTCTGCTTGACATTTTACGACCGGCCGCCTGCCTGACGTTAACCCTCCTTAGGAATGCTTTTGTTGGTGGAAAGGAAAGATATAAGACTTTCATGTTGTCTAATATAATTATTGTGTTGTCTGAAAGCTTTCGCCCCTATATTAGGCGTCTACTGGGTATAGGGTTCTTGATTGTTGATCTGGTCTGGTGGTTGTTATTTTAACCAATGAGACTAGCATAATTCGAGACAAATCTAATTAATGAAAGTCTTTGCAATTGGTCCACGCATTAAGACCTAATCTGCCACAAAGGGACAAACTTATAAATGATTAGGTATTCATATGGAATGATCCTTTGTATTCACAATCAGGATAAATTATCTGTAACTTATATAATATTAATATACAGATTATTATATACTATAGTATATAGCACATACCATTCTGTGGTTTCTCTTGTTGTTCCTCCGTGGTGTCAGTCGGGGCGTGAGGAAGACCCTTTTCCGTGGCCTCTATGTTCTCTTCCTATAGAATAGAATAGACTAGAATAATATTTTCGTACCACTTGCTCAAAAAAGTGACATTCTGTGCCACAAAAAGCGAACATAATAATAGTCATTTTTAATCAGTTAAAAACAGGGAAAGAAAATTGTACTGAATTTCATTCATCCTCTAGGGGGAGAATGTGATTTAAATTTGGAATACTTACCGAAATTTATACCGAACTAAATCTGTGTTTACACCATTGAGTTTGTATATAAAGCAATAAACATCTTTTTGAAAAAGGAATACGCATTTATTATGCAGTTATGATTATTAAATAAAATTACGAAAACCGACGAGGCCGTATGAGCTTGATGGTTTTGCTTTTCCGACAAAAAAATATTAGTCTAGGAATTTGCCGCTTTTTTGTTTTCTTCAAATACATAAACGTTAAGTTTATTTTAATTTATTTTTATAAATAAGTTAATGTTCTAAAAATACGTTACGATGTTAAATCAAAGCGACAGTGACAGTGAATTGTCGGATTCCATCAGTGCAAAATGCTCAGACGCAAGAACAGAGAAATACTCAAATCAATTCATCAACAATATAAATGTACCAAACAAAAATGTAACTCTCTCTATCAATAATTGGACCAATATTTCGAATGTTAACTTTTACTTTTAATTGTCATTATTTTTAATAAATCCATATCTCATATTATTATTGTGTTAATTTTTTCGCAAATGGTACGAAAAGTAGAGTATTTTCCTCGGTGATAAAGCTGTCTTAGTCTTGGGTGTACTTAAATCCCTCGCTACACTCAGGACTCGTCTTAAATCCCTCGCTTCGCTCGTGATTTAAGTTTTTAACACCCTCGCTACGCTCGGGAGTAAGCCTCGAGTCCTTCGTTACGCTCGCGATTTAAATCGTCACCCGCGACAGAAGACACTGCTTTATCCCCTTGGTTAATAATCTACTATTTTATTCAAATAACCTTTGGCAAAGTGCTTTCGAATCGTCAAGTGTATCTACCACTGGTTCGGAAAGAGTATATAACAAGATCCAATCTCCACAGAGATTAGACATCTCTGCTTATATTATATATTAATATATTAATTATATATTAATATATATATTAATATTAATATATATATTTATATTTTAATATTAATATAATTAATTAATTTTAATATTAATATATATATATATTAATATATTAATATATTTTTCATTGATTGACATCTCTAGATTGTTTAAAAACCTCTCGACCGATTTCGATAAAATATAAATGGGACCCTTTGAAAAAAAAAGAATTTTCCTAAGTAGTTCAGGCGTCTTCGAGTAATCGGTGAACATACATAAAAAATAAAGATTCCGACGAATTGAAAAGAGCAACTGCTGAGTTTCTTGCCGGCTCTTCTCAGCAGAACCCGCTTTCCGAACCGGTGGTACAGTCATGACGTGTCATAAGAGCCACAGGTTGGCCTATGTGAAATAAATAATTTTGAATTGAGAACCTCCTCCTTTTTGAAGTTGGTTAAAAAAAATATTGGTTATCTGTAAAGTTTACGGACGATAGTTTTACGTGATAACGTCATAAAGAAACAGAACTAGCTCACGACACATCCGCTAACCACAGCGCGCACGCGATGACTGGCGGGCGGCGGCGGGCGCTCTCTAGTCACAACCCAACGCATGGGCCGATCGTGCCTCTCTATCGCTTGTTCCGCGCTCTCGCTTGCACGCTCAGGCTCAGGCAGAACTTGACACTTTTTCGTGCGTGCAGCCGGTGTTCATCGATTTATAAGACGTTATCACGTCAAAATATCGAATTAACGCGTTAGTTAACGCGCTAGTTGACGCGGATAGTAGACATAACATCTGCATTAGACAGTATATTTGATTGAGACAGATGGAAGTGCTCACCAGGTCCTGTTCCGAGATGAAGGCGTCGTCTTCGAGCCGTGCGACGAGCTTGTTCCCGCTGTCGTCCAGCTCGGGGTCGCAGATGGCGCCCTGGCCGGAGCTGCGCCGCCGGTAGCCGCCCACCACCGGCTGGCTGGCCTGGAATGTATACACTTATATTTATACGAGTATGTTTCCCCTACTACATACTACCTGCTGTATCAGCACCACTGATCTTATAACTAATCTATACTAATATTATAAAGAGGAAAGATTTTCTTATTTGTTTGTTTGTTTGTTTTTTGTACCGAATAGGCTCTGTAACTACTGGACCGATTTTAACCATTTTTTCACCAATAGAAAGCTAAGTTATCAGGAAGTAACATAGGCTATAATTTATTTTCAAAAAACTTAGAGATCCTTAAGAAAATTGCAATAATGTAACCCAAAGTAGCAAAACTTTGCCTATAAAATGCATTATTTGGCGTGTGCTGAGAAAACTATTGATGATACATAAAAATTATGTACTACATGATTAAAGTACTCATTATTTTCTACAAAAAAGTCCCACAGGGAATATATAATTAAATATCATATTTAAGTCCCAATAGTAGCTTTTGTGTTCTAAAGTTTTATTAGATTGCCTTTACTATCGTAGTATTAATTCTTCCTATCTAATACATATTATAAATGCGAAAAAGTGTTTGTTTGTTGGTTTATCCGTCAATCATGCTGTAACAAAGCTACGGATTGCCGTGATTTTTTGGATAGGTATAGTTGAGAACCTGGAGGGTGACAAAAAGTTCCCGCGGGATGTTAAAAACTAAATCCACGCGGACGAAGTCGCGGGCATCAGCTAGTCTATGATAAACACTGGCTTGGCTGACCCTATTAAATGACAGCATAATTAAAGATCAATTTGAAGCGCCACATTTGACATACGAGTGTCTCTGGAACTAATAATATTGCAAATGGCGCACCGGCCTCTACAAATCTATGATTTCATATGATGTCATAGATGTTTTCCTTCAACGTTATGGCAAATGATATTTTACTTCTGAAAACGCACATAGCTCAGAGTCAATACAAACAAAAAATCAGTTTTATTTCGACAGACATCTAAAGTGCAAAAAACAAGATGTCTCAAATACTACTTAAACTATTTGTAATCGTTTCATGGTACTTGAAAACCTAAGCAGTGCTCTGCTGGAATTTGTCAATATTATTATGTTTTTTTGTCTGATTGTTTGGTACTTTAGATTTGTTGTAATGATTTTTACAGGGTCAATGGGCGACTGGGTAAACCCGAAGATTGTCTTGGATATTTGGGTTAAGGTCATATATGTATTATGATGATTTATTTGTTGGAAGCCTAAGTGCCGATTGACGTTTTACCGAGGAATAAATTGGGCGTTTGTGCAACAGAGGAGAGATATGCTAGAAAAATTCTTTTTTTTTTTTTTTAAAAATGCGCGTGCGCTTGTGCACTCATTCGGTTCGTATTTTGACGGATTTTTATTAGTTTTGTATGACGGCCACTTCGAATAGCACTTTCACGAACACGATCACGAATCGAATACGAAGAAGTGCACAAGAGCCCCTGGGCTGGTACTCACAACGCTGGTAGTGAGCGAGTTGAGCATGTCAAAGGTGTTGCTCTGCTGCGTGTGGATGATGGCCAGCGCGTTGTAGGGCCGCGGGCCCAGCACCGGCGTCTTCATCACGCCCACCTCCCCTCCCACCACCACCTGCAACAATTACAATAGAATAACCTTTATTCGTTGGTCAAACACATAATAAACACCAATATTATTATTTGCAAGCAGTGATAGCCTAGTTGTTACGACTGTGGTCTCCTATTCGGGGAGTCGCAGATTTGATCCCGGGTACGCACCTCTTTACTTTCCGAAATTAAGTGAGTTTAAAAAATTAAATATCGCATGCTTTAACGGTAAAGGAAAACATCGTGAGGAAACCTGCACGCCTGAGAGTTCTCCATAATACATATTCTCGGTGTGTGAAGTCCGCCAATTCGCATTGGGCCAGCGTGGTGGACTACGGCCTATAACCCTTCTCTGAGAGGAGACCTCGCTCAGTAGTGAGCCGATGATGGGTTGATAATGATTATGATGATTATTATTATTTGTTGGTTATGTCGTTTTATTACAGAGTTCCGATAGCCATCTTCCGTCCCCGTCATCAGATCAGCTCCATGTCACAATAATATTGCATTGTCATCCGATTTACACATGCATGCAAAGAAGAATGGCGAATTTGGACCCAGAACTTTTAAAAACCGTTCAGTTTCAGAAATCATTTCATTTTAATTAGTATTTTTCAAAGTATTTTTCTGTGTAAACCCCATATTTTTAGAAGTTGGGGATCAAAAATATAATTATTCACAATTACACAATATAATTAACCGTTCTAATGGCAATACTTAACATTTTACGGAGTAAAGAGTAAAAACTTGTCAAATTATTTATGTCAATGTCAATTGTCAACTCCCTATAAATAGGAAGACTATAGTCGCAGTTCCTAGTTCCATAGTCAACTCACTCAAATGTCCATGGAACTAGGAAGATGAGTTGTAATTCCTCATCATCATCATCATCATTAACAACGTATTAACGGCTCACTACTGAGCGCAGGTCTCCTCACAGAGAAGGGTTATAGGCCATAGTCCACCACGTTGGTCCAATGCGAATTGGCGGACTTCACACACCTTCGAGAAAATTATGAAGAACTCTCAGGTGTGCAGGTTTCCTCAAAATGTTTTCCTTCACAGTTGAAGCAAGTGATATTTAATTGTTTAAACGCACTTGACTCCGAAAAGTCAGAGGTTCGTACCCGGCATCGAACCTGCGACCCCCCCGAATAGGAGACCACAGTCCTAACCACTAGGCTATCACTGCTTCTAATTCCTAGTTCCATGCAAATGTCATTCATGGTCATAGAAATAGGAAGGTCGTAATTCCTAGCTCCATGTTCATTGTCCGTAGTCATTTCATATTTTGTTAATTGTTTGTAATGCATATTTTGGCATTTGCGCGTTTATTTTATTTTTTCGTTCGTTTTGTGTTTGTTATGCATTGTAGTGCATTAATACTAACAATTTGGCGTGATTTTGGACAAGACTCAGCATTTCTTTCTGAACTTAAAGTAATTACAAGCAAATTGGTTCCAAAGCAAAGTTACATACATATCGCTCGATAAGATGACATCAGTCGAAAGTGATGGAAGTAATGGATCTCTAATAATCTTTTTCTAAAAAATAGAACAGCATGACAACCACCATCACTTAATCGTTTTCCTAGTTCCATGCTAATACCATTTTGTACTAGTCGAATAACCATGGAACTAGGAATTGCGACGAATTACACATTTTAGGTAAGGTTGGTAGGAAGCGTGTTCCCATATGTATATTCAGGCAATAATATTCTGTGCCTATTAGATTATTCAAAGCACAGATTAATGATTGATTCAAAGCTATAGTGGTAATTTGCCTTAAATATATTAAATGGAAACATAACCACATTTTTAACAATTTACTACTGAATATCTTTTTTCTCCCAACTTTATTTGATTGACTTTGATTAACTTTTTTGTTAGTCTGGTTTACTTGAACAAGTATCAGAAGTTTGATTCGTGAACGTGGGCCGCAAGTCTGGGTCAGAAACACTATGGGGGTCCGCCAAACTCCTTTCAGCTCGATCAGAAACCGGGAAGTGGGTCTAATTCATCTTGCAAGATTTGACCCAAACAAACATTGCAAGTTAAATAAAAGCTTGTAATAAACATGGTTTTCGAGGAGTTTCTTTACACACTGTGTATAGTGTATAGTTCTTGCAATTCACGAGGGCGACTGACTTATGGTTGTGTGTGTGTCGTATCTGTATAAGTGTGAGCGAGCGTAATGCTCGCGCCTGCCCACTCCCACCTAGGCTTTGACAGGCACGCACACTTATGCAATGTGCATGTACACGAAGTAACCACGAGTAAAGCTCACTCGCCTTCGTGAATTGCAAAAACTGTACCTATACATATAACTCTATGAGTGCAGTGGTACCTTGAAGGTCTTCTCCTTGCCATGCACGGTCTTCTCCTTGTGCGGCAGCACGGCGGGCTCGAGGTGGTGCGCCGGCTGCGAGATCTGGTGCCCGTGCGCGTGCAGCCCCGACGTCATCTGCGGACCGAACCACCTTCACGTTACACTATATCTATGGTTATGACTTATGGCATCAATGCAGAGAGAAAGCTATTTTTTTTAAACGTTACAAGATAGACAATATGTTTTTTATTCATGACAACATAGACAACAGTTTTTTTATTCGTGACAAGATAGACAACATGTTTTTTATTCGTGACAACATAATGTTTAATTATTCGTGACAAGATAGACAACATGTTTTCTTTTTCGAGACAACATAGCCAACATGTTTAATTATTCATGACAAGATAGACAACATGTTTTTTTATTCGTGACAACATAGCCAACATGTTTAATTAATCGTGACAAGATAGACAACATGTTTTTTTTTTCGTGACAACATAGACAACAGGTTTTTTATTCGTGACATCATAGACAACATATTTTTAACACTGATAACATGGTTTTATTCGTGACAAGATGGCAAACATGTTTTTATTCAAATTAATTTTATGTAGGCCTCTTGTTGCTCTTATGACAAGTCAAGAATCTACCACTACTCGTGACAAGATAGACATGTTTTTTTATTCATGACACGATTAACATGTTTTATCGTGAAGATAGACATGTTTTATTCGTGACAATATAGACAACATATTATTATTCGTGGTATTATATTATTGTAGCTTGGGGAAGACAAATATTGGGAATCTGTAATATCTCCTCGGGTATGTCATCGAAATAAATAAATTATTAGTTTAACGGGTGGGATTTGAAGCGTGGATGTTTCAGTTTTCAGTCAACGCCCCGAACGTTGCGCTAACGATGCAACCTCTGCTGACGTACTCACTACAGCAATATTTAAAGCGCAATTCAGTAGTTGAGAGCAATTCATTGCAAATATCGAATATCCTGTTTACAAGTATTCTTCGCGAGCACCGAGGTCGTGAGTCAAGACTCGAGATGATTTCGCTCCGGGATAAGGGTCTTTACGCACTACGCTGCGATGACCAGCTGGCCTAGCATGCACGTAGAAGTGATATCTCGCGAAGAGAGAGAGATATTGTCGTTGTAGACGGATTTCTCGTTTACTCGTTAAACTTCAAAATTCGAGAAAATGACGTCGCCACTCGACATGTTAGAGTTCGTAGGGAAAATAGAGAAAATAATTTTATCTCTACTTTTGACGTAACGAGACGAATAATGGTGCGCAACCATGTTAGTTTCGATAGAGAGATAGAGATAATACGAGAAAAGGGGTAGACAAAATTTTCTCGCGCGTGTATGCTAGACTATGACTGGATGTTGTCTCGGTCGCAACCTTGGTCGTAGAACCTCATGTAACACAAGCGGACCCTCATAGCAAAGTAAACAAAGCATTCACAATTGGCGCCATTAGAATACATTTAACCAAAGTCCAAAACAACCACCAACTCGAAACGTCTTGACTCTCAACGTAAGGAAGCCAATTTGTAACAAATAGTTTTACTATGTCACTGCATTATTCTACACTATTGTAATTTTCTTATATGTATACTAGCTGATGCCCGCGACTTCGTCCGCATGGATTCAGTTTTTAAAAATCCCGCGGGAACTCTTTCATTATCCGAGATAAAAAGTAGCTCTCCCAGTCTGAGGAACCACTACTACATCCATTACTATACCCATGCAAAAAATCGCATCAATCCGCGGTTCTGTTGAGACGTAATTGAAGGACAAACCAACAAACAAACACACTTTCGCATTTATAATATCAGTAATGCTTTATTATAACACTTGTAATTGTCAAATTTTTTACAACCAAAGACAAAATTACGTTTAGCTGTCATTTACGTTTTGTTATTCCACTGTCATTTGCGTTTTGTTATTCAATGTCAGATGCGTTTTTGTTATACCACGTTTTATAGTGACTTGACGGAAACGCGGTCGAACGGGATAAAAAGTATCCTATGTCCGTCTCCTGGTTCTAAGCTACCTCTCCACCAATTTTCAGCCAAATCGGTTCATCCGTTCTTGAGTTATAAATAGTGTAACTAACACCACTTTCTTTTATATATATAGATACATGCTTAGTTTTCATAATATTTTGTACAATGCCTTTTAGTTGAAGTCTCCTTGACTATATAGGTACAGAGTTTAACTCTATGCTTCAATAGTACTACTGAAGGCAAATGTTCTGCCGCGGGAAAACAACGATTAGAATATATGTCACGCTGTGTGTATGCCTAGATAAGACATGAATATTGTTCACTTGTCAAATAACATTAATTAAATTAAAAACAGCCGTTTCGTCGTCACGGAGACTAGTTTGCGATACCGCGTAGTGCGCGAGGTCCCTAAGTTCGCTCACGACAGGACAGGAACTTGCAGGATTCAATTGACAAAACGTCTATTTTTATCCCGATGGTCAGAGAGTTGATGTCCGCATGATTACAGGAGTAATGTTGATGGTATAATGTGCACAGGTGCACTTTATATTCCCTCACTCTCTTAGTCACGCCGGAAATTCGAACGAATAGCCGCTTTACATGCAACGGAAAGGAGGTCACAGACTGTCAACTTCCTGAATCATCATCAACATCATGAGCAACCAATTAACATTTCACTACTGAGCGCAGGTCTCCTCTCAGAGAAGGGTTATAGGCCAATGTCCACCACGCTGGCCCAATGCGAATTGTACACTTCACAAACCTTTGAGGACATTATGACGAACTCTCAGGCGTGCAGGTTTCCTCACGATGTTTTCCTTCACCGTTGAGGCATGTGACGTTTAATTGCTTAAACGCACATAACTCCGAAAAGTCAGAGGTCCATAAAACGCCCAGGATCGAACCTGCGACCACCCGAACAAGAGACCGCCGTCCTAACCACTAGGCCATCACTTCCTGACTACGGGTAATCAATCAGATAATTTTGCCTGACCTATTAATATTAGTACTTTACTTATTTATTACTACTAAATACTATATCTATACTTATTTAATTTACTATAGTAGGTACTTAGTATCTATAAGCTCTACACCGGCTCAAACAACATACTGTGTGTGTCTAAGTGTTTGACTGTTTTGTTACCTACCCTTTTTCGTCCGGGGTTAAAAATAGATCATTAACGACAGCAATCATTACATATTATCACCACTTCCTAAAATCAATTAAGGAAAACGACTCATCAACAGAATAAATATCGACATAAGTAAATACCTACCCAAGCATATCCATCCAATGTAAACTGATAAACAAAAGCATTTTCACTGCAGTGCACTGGTGTCCTTAGAACTTATTATTTATTTATTAAAAGCACTAAGGGCCTGTTTCACCACTTGCTGATAAAGGTCTGGTAGCCTATCCACAACTTATCTGACAGATAGGGTTTAAATTTCTGTTTCATGTATCTGATAAGTCAATCTTGCAGTTAAAATCAAAAAAGTATCACCCAGATTTATCCAATAGATATTTTATCTGTTAGATATATATCAGGAACTTTATCAGCAAGTAGTGAAACAGGGCATTAAACTTGTTATACCTTTAACACGCATTTACAAAAATTAAAAAAACCCGCAATTTTTGGTAGAACGGTTCGGTATCCACTGGCTATAGAAAATGCGCAATTTATATGTGTATAAATTAAAAAAAAACCGATAACGGACACAGAAATTTTCGTCTAAGTAATAAAAAAATATAACAATACATACTCGAAGCAACTTCACAAAATATTTTTTTTAAGTAAGTTAATTGAGCAACACAAGATTTAATGTACTTGTTTTCGTTTACTTTCCGCAAAGATGCATAAAAAAACAGCGTGAACAGTAATTCAGAAGATAATATCCGTCAAGTTTTATTAGTCATATTTTTTCCCGCTAAAACTTTTCGCATAGATAAAAAAAACGTTGAAAATAAAAAACAAAGCAAAAGCGCGCGAAACGTCAATCCTAGAACGCGCAGCGTTTGTGTGACACTGATTCTGGATTCAGCCGGCGATAAAGGTACGGAAAATGCAGTGTAAGGCGTTTGACATACTTAGTAAGAAAACGCTTATCGTTCAATTAAGCATGCTAAACAAATACTTATGTAGGTAGAATAGTTATTTTTAATCATGCTTATTTGATATATTTTTTTTAACAGTCAAAAGTCCATTATTATTTATTATTCATACAGTAGATACCTAGTACGAGTACGAGTTGTCACGTCTCGACAATATTGATAGATTTCGAGTGTTGAATCAGCATAACTTAGTAAAATGGACATAATATTAATCATCATCATCATTAACAACCCATCAACGGCTCACTACTAAGCGCAGGTCTCCTTTCAGAGAAGGGTTATAGGCCATAGTCCACCACGCTGGCCCAATGCGAATTGGCGGACTTCACACATCTTCGAGAACATTATGAAGAACTCTCAGGTGTGCAGGTTTCCTCACGATGTTTTCCTTCACCGTTGAAGCAAGTGATATTTAATTGCTTAAACGCACTTGACTCCGAAAAGTCAGAGGCGTACCCGGGATCCAACCTGCGACCCTCCGAATAGGAGACCACAGTCCTAACCACTAGGCTATCACTGCTTATACTGGACATGATATTATATGCCTTGTTTTCAACTCGACGATTTAGATCAATTAGCCTCAAGACTTCGAAATCTTGCCCTGGCTTCTATTTTGGCCTGAAAGGCTAGTTGCCCATTTTCACCGTCCATACCAGATCATCCTCTAAGTAGGAGTCTCTTTATATAGGTAGTCCTTAAATACAATCGCCTACCCAATGTCATTTCCACCTTTAGGCGTTTAAAGGTTCGTGTAAACGAAATTTGACAGAAAGTGTCACCTAACTTAGTTTAGATAGCCCGTAAAAGGGAACATTGTTGAACAAAAGACTTTTAATGGCGTAGGTTTTGTGGTCTTTTATATCTACGTAGGTGTCATGTCCGGTAATGCCGTCATATTATTTATTAGCAGCTTAGCAGCCGTGCACTCTCAGTTCAGCTCAGCTGTGCTGTGTTCAGCTCTCTCGCTATTGGTTAAAATGCGTTGATGCAGCAAGAATGCCATAAATTAAGTCAATCAGCCCCACGATTGTCTAAAAGTCGTATTCATTTGATGGCATTAGCGTCAAAGTAAAATAAACCATAAGAGCATTGAATTAGGGCTCAATTTCGGGTATGCATTTTTATACGTTTACACTCCATAGCGCTCCATGTTAAAATCGATTGTACTGAATTCGTGACTTTGAATCAATACAGTCAAGGAATATTTTACTATGACGCTAATGCCATCAAATCAATACGATTTTGATCGGCAACTTTTAGACAATCGGGTGGCAGAGGTGATTTCGATCGTCACACTATAGCGATGATTTTTAAACAATCCTGCAGCTGGAATCCTAAAAATCGGTCCATTTTTCTGCTACGGAGGTTCTATACAAGAAAACTAGCACACGAGACGTGTAAACTCGTACTAAAACTATATGCAGAAAAGCATTCAGTCCTCAATGAGCCTAATCTAATAGTTGAAAACTTTGATCATGTCTGGCGGGTTCTGATAACGCGTCAGAATTATCACTTATCAGCTATCGTGGCGTCACGGCATTCCACGACGTTGATTTAGCGATTTAGCGGAGAATCGTGTGGCCTGGTCAGGTCCGAATTTAGCGTTTACCTTTCTTACAAGTGTAAACTAAAAAAAACACCCCCATACATGCGAATCTATGGCCGGACTATGTATGAAATACCCAACATCCTGACATTCAGTTTGCAGCTCCATCATTAGACCCTCCTCCTCGATCCTCAATCATATTGTCGACCTATGCGTAGAATAAAGTTACTTCTGCATAATGTCTTAGTTTAAAAGAGATGCGATTTAAAGTTTCACGTCAGCTTTCAAACAGAATAAAACCGCATCAAAATCGGTCCATCAGTTGGGGAGCTACGAGGGAACATACAGACTCATAGATACACACGACAAACTTAAAACAACAGGCCAAACTGTCTGGCTCTTATGACAAGCCAAGACTATCAACGGTTTGGAAAGCAGATTCTGCTAAAGAGCCGGCACTAACTGCTTCTAACAATACATAACGCAATCGGCTTTGAATTCAGCTGCCCTCAGGATAGTACATAATATTAATCTTCTTCTAAATAAATATATTTATAAAAGGAAAATTCCGAGCAGCAGCGTCCAAGGTGAAGATAGCCGTCATGATTGCCAACCTCCGATAGGAGTCGGCACTCGAAGAAGAGATAAAAGGAAAAGGTGACTGACTGACTGATCTATCAACGCACAGCTCAAACTGGACGGTTCGGGCTGAAAGGCATACACAGCTATAATGACGTAGGTATCCGCTGAGAAAGGATTTTTGAAAATTCAACCCCTAAGGGGGTAAAATGGGGGTTTGAAAAATCGTACTTAACGTGAGCAAAGCCGCGGGCAATTATTTGTTCATTATATTAAATTCAAATTCAAAATTATTTATTTCACGTAGGCCAACCTGTGGCTCTTATTATGACAAGTCATGACTCTACCACCGGTTCGGAAAGCGGATTCTGCTGAGAAGAGCCGGCAAGAAACTCAGCAGTTGCTCTTTTCAAAATAATCATTTTACAATATTATTATGAAGCTATTACATTGTAATAAGTTTTTTATACTATCTTGTGGGCAGCTGGATGCCAAGCCGATTTAACCTTTGCAACTTTGTTAGAATAAAATATAACATTGCCACAATGAGGGGAAGTTACAAAAAAAAAACTACAATTCAACTACACTACACTACACTACACTATTATATTAGGTTTCTTAATGTACAGTTTGTCCAGAAATTGGCACGCATGAATCTCTGATCAAACAGTGGTGATAGCCGTTCAGTCTCAATATATTTTGGTGTCTGCGCCGGTAGTCGTCATACAGGGCTATAACGTACCGCTTATCGCTCGTGACGTAGCGACATTCCTCGCACGCTCGTAATATTACGTGGTGTTGGCGTAATTGGGATTTATCTAGGTTCGTTCTTGCTCGGCCACTAAAAGGAACGCTACGTACTAGTACATTCAAAAGACTGTACTAGATCACACTTCTAGTGGGCCCTACTGGCTCGGAACTACTGCAATACTTTAGTACAGTAGTGTACTAAAGCAGTACTATATTGTAGTACTAAGTACATAATGTACCTACTGTATTATCTACTTTAATACAGCTCGGAACTACAGCTGTACTACTATAATACAGTAGTTCCGAGCCAAGCGACAGAATCACAAACTAAATAATATGTCCACAAGGAACGAAGTACTAAATGAACGATGTATTAGTAGTACATTTAAATGTACGATATTAAATTAATGAATCAGACAATAGGGTATTTGACTATATTAAAAATATTGTTTCATCTGGTGTCATCCTAAAAGATTATTATCTAAAAACATTATTCCATACGACAAAACTAAAAAATAAAGCTTTATTTAATTAGAAAACATTAATTAAAATTGCTATAACGAGATCGAAAACGTTCTTGAATCTCGAATGACGTCACAGTTCACGCCACCTTTGGGCTTTGGAATTGTCACTGAACTGTGTGTGAACTGTGACGTCATGTAAACAAATAGAGAGTTTCCGCGGCAATTTATTTTTTGAATTTATTACTCGATTTTTATGAAAAATACTGAAAATTATGCCGAAATATACGTTTTGTTAGCTTCAGCATAGCATTATAAACAATTTAATATGATTTTCTAAAAGTAGTCAAATACCCTATTGTAGTTAATTGTATGATTCTTTGTTTCCCGCTCGTTCAGAGCCGAGCGAACGAAGTAGGTACTTCTGAACGATGAACTACATCGTGCATACAGAATAGTTCGTTATCGTTCAGTACATGCACTAACGCAAGACTAGATTTATCTTTAACAGCATTTACTATAAATAGACGAATTGACGATACGTTTTAGGGCGCATGTCGACTTAGGCTGAACGCAGATTGTACTTAAATTCTTCCACTGAACGAATTTCGGCCACGGCGGCGACCAGCTAAAATAAGCCTCAATAGCCCAACGGTTAAAGGTGCGGACTGAAAACTGAAAGGTCGCAGGTTCGAATTCCACCCGTTGCACTATTGTTGTTGCACACAAGCTTTCCGCTTATTTGGAGGGGAGAGGAGGATATGAGTCAACTTCAACTTGGCTGATATTCTTTAAAAAAAAAAAACTATTTTTCTGTACCTGTCTTAAAACGTAAACAAATCGCAGAAATAGTTTCAAATCGTCGTTAGCTCGTCACGCACTTATACGTTTTTTTAAACGCTATGACTTGTAGAGCGGCTAGACGCTGGCGTTTCTAGAGACGCGGCGCGTGGTGCGTTGCGTCGTGCGGTTAACTCAAACATATGGCCAAATATGAGAGTGTTCATGCAGAAGCGTTCTGGCGTAGTACGCGCGACGCGACGCACCACGCGCCGCGTCTTCAGAAACGAGCCCTTAGACATTGGTAACTAACATGCACCCAGCCATAGGTTCAAACTATCTATGAACTACAATTATGTACTCGTATTGCCATACCCACTCCCAATTCCAAGCTTCATACTCTATTTGAGGGGACATTTATGGAGGGGAAAGGACCATCGATCCGACATATTACAAGTTAAGGAAAAATTTTTACAAATAAGGATTTACCTACCGAGAAACATTTAACATGGTAAAAGAAGGTACATGACGTTTTTCCTAGAACTTGCAGGTCCTGGCCATCGCAGGTAATACCTACCTGACTATACCAATACTAATACGTGATCGAGCGCTAGTAAACGTTTTCCTAAAATAGTATAATTAATTAATCGTCGTCTTACGGATTTTTCTGACGAGTCATTTATACAAAGCCTGTTGGATTGGATATCACGTGAACACGAAAAAAGGGGGCAAATTATTAAACTAGCTTTTGCTCGTGTCTTCGTCCTAGTAAAGTTTGAAAATTCCGCAGGGAACCTCAGCTTTTCCGGGATAAAACTTAAAAGGTGATGTGTGGTTAAGGGTTGCTATAAGTGGTTGGTGGAGGTAGAGTTGGTAGCGTTTTGGAACAAGCGTGCGCTCATAAATCCTGTGTAATCCTGAGGTGCGATAGTCTAAAAGTTGCCGATCAAAATCTTATTCATTTGATGGCATTAGCGTCAAAGTAAAATATTCCTTGACTGTATTGATTTTAAGTCACAAATTCAGTACAACGGATTTTAACATGGAGCGTTATGGAACGTATCGTAAATACCTAAACGTATAACACCCGTATTCACAAACATTACTTCCGTATGTATAGCAGCAGCGCTGTGATAAGTACGATGTTTCTCAGTGGGTTCGGTATGGCGAGCCATTCATTTCATAGACAATACTCAAAGGACTTTTTGCTGTGGGTACCCATAGCGTGAAATAGAGCGCTGTGATTGGTTAACGTTCAGATGCAACTTCACTCGAGTTGACTGACGTGTGACTGACGTCCTGTGCTGACGTCTGAATAGGATTGATTTAAGTATCAAAATAAAATATTTTCAATACGCGTATTTTATAAATTAAAGTAAGTTAGTAGTAAGAATATTGGTTGCAATATTGATTAATAGGTTTGGTATGAATTAACGATTTTACACAATCATACAATTATTCACAATTGTATGTTACGCCTCGGAATAACATACAACTGAAAAGATGTTGGGAAAATATAAAAAGGCAATGAAAGTTTGTTTTTGTTTTATTTTATCTACTGAAATTAATTCTTAAAAAATGTCGTGCTCTACATGGCTACAATAACATGGCAAGTTGTTATAAGATTTGTTTTAGACAGGCAAGGAATAATTCACAATAGACCCGATGTCGAACTACGACGTCGCACTATGCGTTGCGTAAAGTAGCTAGCGAGCTACTTTATCTGTGCGCTCATTTTAATGAACCCATAGTGTCGTTCGTCCCTCAAGTGTTGTTTACGATTAAGTTTTCTGTACCCTGTGCGTTCGAGCGCACTATGAGACCTCATAGTAATGTTTGTGAATACGGGTGTAAGAATACATGTACACGAAATTGAGCTCTAATTCAATGCCGTTACAATTTATTTTACTTTGACGCTAATGCCATCAAATGAATACGATTTTGATCGGCAACTTTTAGACAATCGCGGGGGGCTGTTTTGAAAACGGTTAAATCACTGACCTCTATGATAAATCTATGATTAACAGTGGACTGGCTGTGAATGACAACTTGAATTATGGATGAATTTGAAGCGCCACATTTGACATACGAGTGTCTCTGGAACTAATAATGTGGAGATCGTGCCAAAAGGTATCTACTATTAGTTGTCAACTAATACCCTCACTAATTTTAGTTCCTTGCACACTCGTAACTGTTTACAGCGCCAAAATGGCGTCAATCAAGTATAGAGGTTAGTGGGTTACAATAAACAATTACAACTGAACGGGTTGCGAAACTGAGACGACTGTAGACATATAGTTCCAAGAATCGACAAGCGTTGGGGGTCCCAAGTTGCTGAGAAAGCGACCTCGTACGGGTGGTCCATACAGAATACCTATTCAGGAGTTAACGTCTATTTGTTGAGGATCAGGTATCCAATTTTATAAATTAGGGTATTCGCAGACGAGGGACTTTGGTCCGCGGAGGACAGTACACAATCGCATCTTTTTTTTTATTCCATGACAAGCTAGTCCTTGACTGCGATCTCACCTGATGGTAAGTGACGATGCAGTCTAAGATGGTAGCGTGCTAATTTGGAAGGGGTATGGCAGTGAACAATGATTTCTAGTTTCTACACGCCCTCGTGCCGGAACGCTAAATCGCTTGGCGGCACGTCTTAGACGGTAGTGTGGTAACTAGCCACGGCCAAAGCCTCCCACCAGACCAGACCAGAGACAATTCAGAAATTATAAATTCCCAAATCGACCCCACCGGGAATCGAACCCGAGAGCTCCCAGTTATAAGACAACAGCGCTCACCACTGAACCAGGGAGGTCGTACCTAAAGATTAATATCATCGCATTATCACAAACGCGTTCCATGTTTGGCCACATCATCACTTTCCATCAAGTGTGATTGTGTTATATCGGGTGTCTTAATTAATTCTAAACATAGCTAGTGTAGGTAAAATGCGGACTGCGGTTGTGTTGCGGTAAAACGTCTGGATTCAGTTCAAAATGATGTAACACCATCGAGAGCCGAGCTTATTTGACCTGCTTCAATTTTTCCCGTTATTGACTATTGAACCTGAGTCTGAGGTTAATGACCGCCTATTTTTATTTTTATACTAGCTGATGCCCGCGACTTCGTCTGCGTGGATTTAGTTTTTAAAATCCCTCGGTAACTCTTTGATTTTCCGGGATAAAAATGAGCCTGTCACTCTCCAGGTCCTCAACTATACCCATGCAAAAAAAGTGTGTGTGTCAGCTCCGACGCACGACTGGAGTTTACTCCTTACAACGTCGTAATGCATTCGCGGCGCCGCTCCGACCCGATCGGTACGCGCTCGGCTTCCCGAAGCGAAAGCTCTTTCGCATTCGACAACTCAAGCGAAAACCAACCTTATTTACTCAACGTTAGGGTAGAAATTTGCATCGTTGTGAAAAACGTAACGAGGTCATTCATAAGTAGTCAAGCAAAAACCAACCTTATTTACTCAACGTTAGGGTAGAAATTTGCATCGTTGTGAAAAACGTAACGAGGTCATTCATAAGTAGATTTTACTCCTCGAATTTTTCTCATACCGGGCGCCTAAAATCGATTCTTAAGGAGTAAACTCCAAAAATCACGTCGATCCGTAGCCCTATTGCGGCGTGATTGAAGGACAAACCAACAAACAAACAAACACACTTTCGCATTCATAATATTAGTAAGGATTTTTTATTTAAGTGACACAAAGAAATATCCGAATATTGACTATCTAGCCCGAATGTACCCACTGAAATCTACACAGAGCACTTTCTGAGGTGCGATTGTATTCGCTGGGTGCGTATTGCGCGGCATAGTGGGGGACACAAAAGTGATGTCAGCGCCCGCTGCGGACAATATAGAACTACGGGTGGCTCTTTATTATCTATGACCATAAAAATAGCACCGTGTCAGTTTAATTAATTAAATAAAATAAAATGGGTCATCAAAGTTGTTGTGTAATCTTTTGCAAAAATACTAGTAGAAATAGTAATTGTAAATAAGTTTCCGGTTGCCAAGTGGAAATTAAATCAGCGAAAAAAATGGATAACTGCTGTTAAAAGGCAAAAGTAAGTATTACTTTATCCTACAACCGTATTCTATAAAAGTCATATACATGTGTATATCGTGTAAGAAAACGGAGTAATAATTTAATTATTTTTAGTATTTTAAGTATTAGAGCAAGATCCCAGTGCCGCCAGACCTAAGTTATTTTCTCAGCAATTATTTGTGTACGATAGAGTACTGTTCGAATGTCCTTTCAGTATATGGGTACCAGCTAGATTGTGCCGACGGCCAATTTCCAGATACCAGGTGCTAAAGGTAGGTAAAAACTAGAATAACTTATCTTAAATTCTCAGGGCTGATTTTCATATATGTTTTAAAGAATATTGTAAAAATTAATAAATTAATACTGCCAGACGCTTACCGCCGGCGAACACTTTAGCCAGACGCTTTGAAGCTCCCAAAAATATATATAATTTAAGTTAACTTATATTCTCAGTTCTGATTTTTATACATGATACTCAGGGAACTATTGCGATACTGTAAGCTGCCAGACCTATTGGAAGGGTCAAACATCCCCCCAGACACACATTATGCGTCCCCATATGTATGAGCGCTAGAACATGATTCACTTGTTTAAGTGTGTGAGAGATAATATCATCATACTATAATATTATAAATGTGAAAGTGTGTTTGTTGGTTTGTCCTTCAATCACTCTGCAACAGAGCTACGGATCGACGTGATTTTTTGCCTGGGTATAGCTTGCAGAAGATATTGCAATAGTTCTCTCTCTCTAGATCCTAAGCTATACCCAGGCAAAAAATCACGTCGATCCATAGCTCTGTTGCAGAGTGATTGAAGGACAAACCAACAAACACACTTTCGCATTTATAATCGACCGAGCGAAGCGAAGGTCTCTGAGTTTACTAGAGCGATTTGCACTTGTCCGTCCGTCCGTCTGTCACAGCCTTATAACTTCTGAATTACTGAACGTAATTACTTCAATTTTAGATATGATATGTAAACCGATGGCCTCCAGCCGAAAATGGCTTAAAAAGTTATAAAAATCTTTATTTCAGGGGGGCTCCCATACGAAATGGGGGGCTTTCAAAGTGGAAATTGTATTCAAGGCTAGATTTCTAAAACCACTTTGTTTTAAAACTTGAAACTTACACATAATTTGAGTTATATTCTGTACTTGAACAACAAATACTAAGATTAGATAAATATTATAAAGAAACGAAATTATTTGAGTTTTAATGGGCATCAATGTTTTTAACAAAACTTCACTATACTGTTACTAGATGGCGCTGTCTTTAATATTGTAAATATGCATCCCATCCACGAAAGCAGATGACGATTGACGTCATCAGATTCGGCGCGTTTTAATTACAATATAGTTAAAACTACCTTATGGGAATTATGGGATACCGCGAGGTCTCAGTTCTGGGCGAACCACTAGTATTATAGTATGATGATATTATCTCTCACACACTTAAAACAAGTGAATCATGTTCTAGCGCTCATACATATGGGGACGCATAATGTGTGTCTGGGGGGATGTTTGACCCTTCCAATAGGTCTGGCAGCTTACAGATAATATCGCAATAGTTCCCTGAGTATCATGTATAAAAATCAGAACTGAGAATATAAGTTAACTTAAATTATATATATTTTTGGGAGCTTCAAAGCGTCTGGCTAAAGTAACCGCCGGCGGTAAGCGTCTGGCAGTATTAATTTATTAATTTTTACAATATTCTTTAAAACATATATGAAAATCAGCCCTGAGAATTTAAGATGAGTTATTCTAGTTTTTACCTACCTTTAGCACCTGGTATCTGGAAATTGGCCGTCGGCACAATCTAGCTGGTACGCATATACTGAAAGGACATTCGAACAGTACTCTATCGTACACAAATAATTGCTGAGAAAATAACTTAGGTCTGGCGGCACTGGGATCTTGGACCATATTGATGGATCGTTATGGTTTCCAAAACCTATGGATGTTATATGCAGTGAACACTCCATTGGCGGTGAAAAAGCAGATGTTGAATCAAGTCTTAATTACGCTCCAACTATTTTTCCATCAGTTTATAGAAGACGAAAAGTCAACGAATAAAAATTAAATAAAAAAAATTTAAATTTAAGATACATTCGTAAATATATAATTATGTTAAATAGAGCTAAGTATTTGTTATTTTATATATTATTTTAGATTGTTTTTTAATATTAATAATGATTTTTTATTCAATATTAATTTAACAATAAACATTTTGACAGATTTTAACACTGCTTAACCTAATTCACTTATTGAGACTTGTTTTAGTTGTTGTAATTATTTTACTTACTGTTTTTAGCTGACCCACGGAAAAATTTTTAATTTAATATTCACTCTGTGTAATATATCACATTTAACATTGAAAACAAATTTTTTTTCAAGTTTATTTTATTTTTTCAATAGCTATTTGACATCCAATACATGTTTATTTTCTCTCTGCTGCGAGGGTCGTCTTCGTTGGCCGTGGCCAGCGGAGGGTACGGGCTTCGAGGCAGGGCCTCATTACCCGGGCGGGGCGCGGGTAAAGAGCCACCGTAAGTTGTATCGTTAGATGGCGCTGGGGTCACGCACCCAGCGAATAAAAGTTATTCCATTGATCGTATTCTGTCACGTCAATTCTTCTACAAAACGTTCTATGTAGGCCCGCCCGACTTCAAAATACCTGTATAAACTAAAATTATTTTATAACTAGATGATGCCCGCGACTTTGTCGGCGTGGATTAAGGTTTTCTAATTCCCGCAGGAACTTTGTAATTTTCCGCGATAAAAAGTAGCCTATGTGTTAATCCTGGATATCAGCTATCTCCATTCAAAATTTCTGCCAAATCGGTTCTTTCGTTGTGGAGTTATAGAGTATCAAACATCCATCCATCCATCCATCCATCCATACATCCTCACAAGCTTTCGCATTAATAATATTAGTTCCATCCAAACATCCATCCATCCTCACAAACTTTCGCATTTATAATATCAGTAGGAAGTAGGATTTGTAGAGGCGTTTGAAGTAGATTTTTAAAGAATTTTTATATATTGTTATTTTAACTACTGTGTTGCACAAAATGACAGTTGAACAAGCCGACAGATAAAAGCTAGTCGTAAAAGAATACATAAACAAGCAACATTTTATTTTAGTGTTGTAGTTTATTTTGCGCGCGCTGTCATGTTGAAGACGTAATTGCGCCGTATTGCGCCAGTTACGCAATGTACCCTTGAGTTAGAGCAATGCCACCCGGCGCGTTGCGGCGCCGGTCAACGAGGGTTCAGAGGTGTAGGCATGAAGAGGTAACAGCTGTTAGACAGACAGACATACTTTTATAAGCTTCATTAAGCTTACAGCTTACGGTGCAATATATATGCCGATGTGCAATATATATATATATATATATCGCCGCGTACTGTAATTTATAACAAAGCTTTTCTTCTTAAAATCTATATATATATATATATATATATATATATAATATTATAAAGAGGAAAGATTTGTTCGTTTGTTTATACCGAATAGGCTCTGTAACTACTGGACCGATTTGAACCATTTTTTCACCAATAGAAAGCTAAGTTATCAAGAAGTTACATAAGCTATAAATTTATTGTCAAAAAAATTAGAGATCCTTAAGAAAATTGCAATAATGTAACCCAAAGTAGGAAAATTTTGCCTATAAAAAGCATTATTTGACGTGTGCTGAGAAAACTATTGACGATACATAAAAATGATGTACTACATGATTAAAGTACTCATTATTCTCTACAAAAAAGTCCCCGAGGGAATATATCTAACTATCATAATTAAGTTTTGTGTTCTAAAATTTAATTAGATCGCCTTTATTATCGTGGTATTAATTCTTCCTTATTAATACGAGTACGTCATACTAATATTATAAATGCGAAAGTGTGTTTGTTTGTTGGTTTGTCCTTCAATCACGCCACAACAGAGCAACGGGTCGACGTGATTTTTTGCATGGGTATAGTTGAGGACCTGGAGAGTGACATAGGCTTTTATCCCAGAAAATCAAAGTTCCAGAGGGATTTTAAAAAAATACATCCACGCGGATGAAGTCGCGGGCATCAGCTAGTTTATAATAAAGCTTTTCTTCTTAAAATATAATATAAAAGTTGTCTGACTGACTGACTGATCTATCAACGCACAGCTCAAACCACTGGACGGATTGGGATGAAAGGCATACATAGCTATCATGGCGTAGGCATCGGCTAGATTTTTGAAAATTCAACCACTAAGGGGATAAAATAGGGGATTGAAAAATCGAACTTAACGTGAACGAAGCTGCGGGCAAGAGCTAGTCCTTTTCTATATTTAGAAGATAATATTCACAAAGTGTGCGGTTAGTTTCTGCGGTGTTCGGCCGCGCGGCAGGTACGAGTACTATTACTCGTGTGGTACGTACGAGGTATGAATGATACAGCGGTAGATAAGGCGTATGGCGCCGCATTGATTGTGACGTCACGTCCCGAAAGGCGCATTGTTGTTTCACAAATGAAATTGAATTAGATCCAATCCCCAGACGATTTGCTGCGAACGAAGTCCTGTTGGTCAAGATAGCGGCGCTGTATACCTATAGTATAGTATACCTACGTAGTTAAGATAACTGTTTACAGGTCATATTATCTATCAACCGATAGACAAAGACACTGACACACAGACACTGCTGGACAAAGGTCTCTTGCATGGACTTCAACAGGCTTTGGTCTTGCACCGCCTGAATCCAGCGGCTCCCTGTGACTCGTTTGAAGTCGTCGGTCCACCTAGTGGGGGGGGGTCTGCCAACAACCCCCATATAACATTATATTTTACGGCATTATAAAAATCAATTAATGTTCTTTAGTCTCGATAAAACTCAAATATGGCTTGACTATAATTTTTTTTTGTTTTAGTCGCTCTAATACTATATTTACTTATTAAAAAAAATTACAAAGCTGAAAATTCGAAAAGAATCAAAATAGCTGATTTTGTACAGCAATCATCAATTGACGTGATTTTGTGCATGCTTCTTTCTATCCCGGAAAATCTAAGAGTTCACGCGGGATTAAAAAAAATAAATCCACGCGGACAAAGTCGCGGGCATCATCTAGTCCTATAACAATAACAGTCTTATAGTCACCCTACTCGTAAGATACTAAAATGCACGAATGTGTACTGAACAAATATGTTTTGGATCGTTTGTTTGCTGGACGTACAATGTTGTTTGATTAGTAGGTACTATTGTAGGTACTCATAAACTTAAGGCCCTGTACAGACGACAGATAACGGCTGGATCATGCGTCATGCTCGTGAACTGGTACCACCGGCATGAATGGGGCCCATACTTTCTGTCTGCCCATCTTAACATGTATTGAATTGTAAGTATGCATTTTTGGAACTTCCCCTCATTGTGAAACACTGCATACATATAGCATACACTATTACAACAGTTTTGAAAAGAGCAACCGCCGAGCTTCTTGCTGGTTCTTCTCGGTAGGAAGGGCATTCCGGTGGTAGATTCATTTGACGATTCGAAAGCACTTGTAATTTTTTAATTCAATAAAAAATATTTCTATTATATTCTATCCTGCCTCCGAGGTCCTAGATTCCATTCCCGGGTCGGTCAAAAAATATCTATAAAGTTTTTCTGCGAATAAAAGCTTCTTTCCCACTGCTCAACTTAGTTGCCCAACTACATATTCAAGTTGAGCA
Source organism: Oeneis ivallda (assembly GCA_029955525.1). Taxonomy (NCBI): domain Eukaryota; kingdom Metazoa; phylum Arthropoda; class Insecta; order Lepidoptera; family Nymphalidae; genus Oeneis; species Oeneis ivallda. The sequence continues at coordinate 3,631,100 of JARPMR010000027.1, read as the reverse complement.
GTGGGTAATACCAACGGTTCAACTGGTAATTGCTCAACTTGTTAAGCAGTTGAGCAGTAGGACCCGTGGTAGGACATAGTTTGTGTGGTGTTCGTATAAAGTGTAGCCTATGTCACTTGGACCATCGTAAACATAAAGAATCGATCGACACTTCATTCATCAAAATCGGCTCAGTAGAGTATCCGCTACGGTGGAACATTCGTAAATAGTCACATACATACATACATAGACTGCTAAAACCATAAACTTTCCTTTTGGCTAGTTGGGTGAAAGAGAGAAACATTAAAGAGTATGGGGGCTGACAAGCGGCCAAAGAATTTTTAAGCTATTGCATAGCTTTTATCGCGGGCTTTGCACTAGGACAAACAGTTTGAGCGCGGCGACCGAATCAAGAAATTCCGTAACGAAAAAAAACCTAACACCGTCGTTCAGTAAGTTTTCAACATTTTAGAGGTTCTCAAGTAGCTCTATTTGGCGCAGTGGGCGAGCGACCGCTTTCTTTGATGATGTCGCAGGTTCGAATTTCACTCGCGAAGAAGTGACAGTTCGCTTTTCTTGTTTGTTTTTTTGCATAATTTTTATTATGCAAAAAAAATATTGCATAAATATTATAATTGCATAAGTTGATAAAAAATGCTATGCAATAGCTTTACCGCGGCAGTCCCCGAGTGCCACTTAAGTTTTTTGCTGAGACTACACTGACTCGTCTCGTCCAATCGCGTTAAAATGCGTATAGGTACGCTTCGGCCCAACTTTTTCCGTATTAACCTAATAGAAATTAATCGTATTAGAACTATTAACTAACGTCAAATAACGGTATTAAATGCATTTGCTCTTTCTTGGTTTCCTAAGCCTTGAATAAAGTGAGGTTTCATATAAGAATGCCGGTTTGTTTGATTCCTATATCAAATCGTCATAAGTCATTTAATATATAAAATTCTCATATCGCGGTGTTTGTTACCAAACTCCTCCGAAACGGCTGGACCGATTTTTATGAAAGAAGATTGGCAAATTCCATAGTTTCTGACCCAGACGAACTGAACTGAACACTGAACGCCCACGTTCACGAATCAAACTTCTCATACTTGTTCTAGTAAACCAGACTAACAAAAAATTAATCAAATTCTATCAAATAAAGTTGGGAGAAAAAAGATATTCACTTGTATTGCCATGTAACGGTTATTTATAATGTGTACTTGTGAATAATTATATTTTTGATCCTCATCTTCTACAAATATTAATTAAAATTAAATGTTTTCTGAATCTGAACGGTTTTAAAAAATGCTGGGTCAAAATTCGCCAACCTCCTTTGTGTGCATATCTATATCATATCGATAATCGGCCTACATCTATTTTTCATACCCCTAGGCCTAAATGATAAGGGACCCACCCCTAAATATTTTTATTGGCGGTACGAAGTTCGCTGGGTCAGCTAGTCACTTAAATATAATCGATTTTACGAGGTTCGGTATTTGATTTGCTTAAGACAGACAAGGCGAAAATTTCCTACTCGAAAATAGAAACTTTGAAAAGACCAAACCAAATACTCTCTTCCCACACTTTACAAATGCCTCAGGACCAACTTTTTTTACCATAATGTTATCTATGCTAAAAAGGTCTAAAATTCCCTTCTCCCTTCCAAACAAGCGTAAAGGTTGTGTTTAAGAGTGGGTACGACAATAGTGCAACCGGTGGGGATTGGACAATCGGTTTTCAGGCCGCGCCTTTACCCCTTGGACTATTGAAGCTACCTTAATTTTAGGTCGCCGCAACCCGCAACGTATTCAACTGAGTATTTAAACAGAGGTGCCATTGTCTAGTTATTCCATTGATCGTAATCGTATTCGATGACATTAGCTTCTAAGTAAAATAAACCATACCAGCATTGAATTAGAGCTCAATTTCGTGTATGCATCTTATAAGTTTAGGTAGGTATGTAAGATACCCTCCATAACGCTCCATGTTAACATCGGTTGTACTGAATTTGCGACTTTAAATCAAAACAATCAAGGATTATTTTACTTTGATGCTAATGTCATCGAATACGAATACGATCAATGGAATAACTTTTAGACAATTGGTACACAGTTCACATCCTCGGCTATAATGAACGAACGCATTCTAAAGAAACTGCTGCTGAGCTGTACACCCTTTCTGGGTGGTGTCACAGACGTAATTATACTTTTGTAACTAGTTTTGTCTGTGTCACCATTAGTGAATAAAGACATTTTCTTTCTTTCTTAAAGTCTTAAAGCCTGAAAACCAAAGTCTTCGAACAGCGCAGCAGTTATTAAGGCTCTCAATTCAATGAAAGGGCCGTTAGACTCACCTGTCCATATCGTGAAGAGGCCAAATGCACGTTGCGGTTCTTCAAGGAGAAGTCTGGTCGCTTGCCCAGCCCGTAGTTGCTCTTGTTCTGCGATATGAACTTCTTGGGCCTGTCCAGGCGCTCGGTAGAGCCGTCGGTGTCTTCATCGCGCTTCGACGTGGAGGGAATGCCCCTGTATGCGCCTCTAGTACCCCTGTAATAAAGTATTGAGTAGAAAATCCCAGCTCACTTTTTTCCCATCCACTGTTGGACATCATACTAATATTATAAATAATTTAAGAGCCTCAATAGCCCAACGGTTAAAGGTGCGGACTGAAAACTGAAAGGTCGCAGGTTCGAATCCCATCCGTTGCACTATTGTCGTACCCACTTCTAGCACAAGCTTTCCGCTTAGTTGGAGGGGATAGGAGAATATTCTAATATTCTTAAAAAAAAAAAAGTTATAAATGCGAAAGTGTGTTTGTTTGTTGGTTTGTCCTTCAATCAGCCACAACATAGCTACGGATTGACGTGATTTTCTTGCATGGGTATAGTTGAGGACCTGGAAAGTGACAGACTACTTTTTATCCCAGAAAATCAAAAAATTATCAAGGGATTTTAAAAACTAAATCTACGCGCACGAAGCCGCAGGCATCAGCTAATCTATAATATAATAAAACTGTAACAGGTCCAATTCTGTACATTGAAGATATTTTGAAAATTTTTGTTTGAGGGCACTCTATAATCGATACTGAAGCCAAAACAATTTTTTTTTAATTTTTTGTCTGTCTGTCTGTCTGTCTGTCTGTCTGTCTGTCTGTCTGTCTGTCTGTATCTTGGCCGCGCATCACGCCGAAACTAATGGACGGATTTAAATGAAACTTGGCACGATTTAAGGTAATACTACGAGGTATAATATAGGATACTTTTTATCCCGAAATTCAGCACGGTTCCCTTGGGAGAGGGGATGAAAGTCCAAATGTGCATATCGCTGTAATTCATTAAGGCGTATTCCGATTTAATCCATTCTTTTTTTATTAGAAAGCAGGTTCTTTAGAGATTGTCCTGTAATTATTTCAAGGTCGTCAATTTCGTAGTTCAGAAATTATAGACATCACGATCTTCAGTATAAGGTCCAAATTACTTGAACCCCGGAATCTACAGGATACTTTGAATGTATGGCTCATCTTAAGCTGGCATGCGTACTTTATCGTATATATAGCCATCGTGGATAGCCTTATTTTGTCAAAGTCAAACTACTCCAAAGGTGTCAGATTTTGCCCGATCATTATACCTACATACTACATAGTAGGTATGGATGTAATACATCGTATGGACGTAATGTTACAGTGTTTTCATATGCAATTTAATATTCTAATCATAATAATATTATAAATGCGAAAGTGTGTTTGTTTGTTGGTTTGTCCTTCAATCACGCCACAACAGAACCACGGATCGACGTGATTTTTTGCATGGCTACTATAGTTGAAGACCTGTAGAGTGACATAGGCTACTTTTTATCCCGGAAAATCAGTGTTCACGAGGGATTTTAAAAACTAAATCCACGCGGACGAAGTTGCGGGCATCAGCTAGTTTGAAATAAAACTACAATTTACAAATTAGTTCTCTCATTGGTAACCCCAACATGATTTAAAACAACTTCCTGAAAAGCCGGCAATGCATCGGTGGTTCCTCTGGTGCTACAAATTTTGATGGGGAGCGGTAATCACTTAACATCGGGTGACCCACCTGCTCGTATACTCGCTATTCATATAAAAGAAATATCCAGTTATTGCCTGCAGGAGTTGTCTTAATTATTATTAAATACTAGCTAATACCTGCAACTTCGCCTGCGTGGATTGTTTTTAAAATCCTGGAGGAACTCGATTTTCCGGGATAAAAAGTAGCCTATGTCACTCACCAGGTTCTACCTATACCCATGCAAAAAATCACGTCGTTCCATAGCTCTGTTGAGGCGTGATTGAGGGATAAATAAACACACTTTCACATTTATATTAGTACAGATTTACCTTATAGTCTTCTCCGGACTCTTGTCCTGCTTTCTTGTAATAAGGTTGTCTTTCCTCTTGCTACGTAGAGAAGGGTTGGACGACATGTTGTCCATAGCTCCATCAAGACCCACTATATATTATCAGAAACTATCACCCCCAGCATCCATTGTGATACAAATAATCTCAAACTATAAGTTATTTACTATTAAGTTAGTATTTTACTACAACTTAAATAACCGAATAAATAATAATTGATACCATCATCACAATCTCAACGTTTTCAATATTTGAAATTCCATTATAATTTTATTTATTATATTGAATAATATAGTTGGATAACTTGTTTAAATAGAAATAAATGGACTAAAAACTATTTATCAATTAAATATTAAAATAAATAAATAACTAGTTCCGTCTTTTTATTCTCTCTCGCAATGTTGTCATCCTTTTCTTGTTATTTTTTTTACTAGATATCGTTCGTAGCCTAAGTTACTTGAACTGAAAAAATATTTATTTTATCTAATCTACAAACAGTCTTGAGTGTAATTTTGGAAAGTTATTGCAGAATTTGTTTAGGTTCTTGATGTTATCTGAAACAAAAATAAAACAATTAACTTTGTATAGGTACCTAAACCTATTTTTGTCCTGCCCTGCAGATAACATAGTCACAATAAGTTTCAGTCTCTTAGCTGAATTTATGGTAGTCCATCTAAAATTGAAGATTTTAAGTGAGTGATAGTTTTTAATTCAATTCAATTCCGAAGCAATGGCTTTTAGTAGTGCCAACCGGGCACAAAAGATAATTTCTAAGTAAAAATTAATAATCCTAAATAGGATTATTAATTTTATCCTAAATAGGATTATTAATTTTATTATTCTAAATGTGAAGTTTGGAAATTTGTTGCTCCTTTGCACCACAACTAATAAACCAATTTGGCTGAAAGGAATATTTGAGATTGCCTATACCTTGGATTAACAAATAGGCTTCTTTTTATGACAGTTTCTGCAGGATTTAAAAAATACTGAAATCCACACAAAACAAGTCGCAGTTCTAATAAAATATAAAGGACTTGGCAGATACTGGATTCAAACAGCACAAGATTGTGCCTGTGACATTCCTCACAAGTGGCCTATGTCCATAGTTCGAAGAGCTGATGGTCGTTGGGGTCCCAAGGTGCTGGAGTGGCGACCCCGCACCGGGAAACACAGTGTTGGCAGACCTCCCACTAGGTGGACCGACGACATCAAACGAGTCGCAGGGATCTGCTGCAGCTGGATGCAAGCGGCGCAAGACCGAAGCCTGTGGAAGTCCATGCAGGAGACCTTTGTCCAGCAGTGGACGTCTATAGGTTGTTAAAGAAGAAGAAGAAGACCTATGTCCAGCAGTGGACGTCCATCAGTTGAGACGACGACAAGATGGCGACAGCAAAGACAAAAATAAAACCTAGCACAATCCAGCATACATTATCTAGAAACGTAATCATTTCAATCAAAACCACTCACCATAACATGGTAATCAATCAAATCAGTGTCAACTCAATTTATCTACGAGTATACACTATAGTGTATACGGTACACAGATTTAATTTATTTTGGTCTAGATGAGATGCAGATCAATTATGTGATAAAAGACTGGCGGCAGCTGTGTTATATCTTGGTGAATGTGTATCTAAACTCGCCGGCAAATTTAGCGGAACATAAAAAGAAGGTCCATAATTAAAAAAATATGGTTTTATTTTAAAATCTACTTACTACACTTCTTTTGTTATTTAAAGTTTCATTTGTTTTACTTAAAATGAGATCACATTTAGAACAGAGTTTGCGAGTAAAGGCTATTTGTGAAAAATTGCACATTTTTGAACTTTTCATGTAACCGGGAAAAGTGAAATTTAATATTAAAATAACAATTAAATAAATTAGAAAAATGGTGATTAATATAGCGTATTTCCTCCACGTGCTCTTATTAAAGTTTCTACCCGTCTAGGCATACTGAGAATGATGTTATCGATGGTCTCCTGGGATAGTCTCCACCATTCCTCAACTACGGCGAGAACTGCGATCTCCCACATTGGCAGGAGCTGGAATTCTGGACTTAACTTTTCTTTTCAGCAAGTCCCAAACATGCTCTATTGGGTTCATATCCGGTGATCTCGCCGGCCACTCCATAACAGTGATATTCATATCATTAAGATTTAAGCTTGAGTTACCCGAGCGGTATGCGGCCGAGCATTATCCTGCATAAAAACAAAATCGTCACCGATATATGGGGCAAACGGTACGACATTTTCTTCTAAAACTTCTCTGATATAGCGGTCTGCAGTCAGACTCCCTCTGTCAATCACTACCAAGTCTGTGCGAGCTCCCAAACAAATGCCCGCCCAAACCATTATTGATCCACCACCGTATGCAACTGTAGTTTCAAAATTTGTCTGAACGTATCGTTCTCCTTTGCGTCTGTATATTCTTTGCCTGCCGTCAATTTGATTTAAGAGAATTCTGCACTCATCACTAAACAATACCTTACTCCATTGGTCCGCGTTCCAAAGTCGATGTTCCTGAGCAAAAGTTAACCTGTTTCTACGATGATTTACCTCGAGCCTTGGAGCCTTGGCGGGCACAAATGAACCCAAACCAGCTTCTTCGAGCCTTCTTCGTACCGTACGCTCACTTACAGTTACACCCCGCAGTGCTTCTAACTCATGTCGGGCTTGGACGGCGGTCAAACGGGGGTTCCTACGTACACGAAGCCGAATGAAACGATCATCCCTACTCGAAGTGCGTCTTTTTCTGCCTTGTCCTGCTCTTCTCACATAAGTACCGGTCTCCCTGAACCGTTGGATACTGCGATGGATCGTTGAAACTGGTCGACGAAGATCTCTGGATATCACTCTGTAGGTTTGACTATTTCTTCGCATTTCGAGTGCCCTGGCAATCTCCGTTGGGGCTAAGTCAGGCATAATTCGGTCATCAACTCCAGAAAGATACGCGATTAAAAAAAACTAACAAAAAACAGTATTTCAATGAAATTTTAAATCAAACTCAGAAGGAAGAAATACTCGAAGTTCGCTCCAGATAAGGTGTATTTGAATAAAATTAAAACAATTGCATAAAATGTGATGTTCAGTTGTTTTCTTAGTTTGAAAATATTTCTTTTTAAATTAAATGACGTATAAACCAGCCAGCAACCTTATATGATTCTGATATCAAACCTTTTTTTTATGTTCCGCTAAATATGCCGGCGAGTTTATGACTCACAGTTGTGCTGTAATATTAGGAGATTGTGGAAGCAAATATTTAGACTTTATATTGCTGGCATAACATAATACAACTTTTTTTTAAATTATTAATTCATACCGGCAATCATATGAGAAATTATCCAATAATGCAGGCCATATTATAGTACACAAACATAGGTCTCACAATGAATGAATATACTTTTATAAACGAGCAATTCTTGTATATATATATCGTACCCTTATTGCAAAAACCGATTATCTGCATTTTTTTACCAAAATTAGGTTAAATATATCAATCGACTCGTCTAGTCACGACGAAGCTACAGGTAAAACCCATTATCTGCTACGACGCTTATTTACGGAGATAGCTAGAGTTAAAAGCAACTAGCTTCAAGGATAATTTAATTATCTTCTTTAAAAAAGAACTAAACTCATTTAAATACTTTAGATTTATAAATCTATACCAGAAAAACCATGTTTCGTATCATAACACTTTTCAGATGTAGTTATTTGATTTAATATTATGTCGATATTATTCTGTTAAAACATGTTAACCTACGGTAACTGGTTTTAGCTTTAATTTTGATACTAGAAATGGCTGATGTATCTACCAGTAAAACAAACTAAACAACATTAGTTGCTTTTTGCAGAATAATGAACACCATATTTGGTTAAAATTATTGCAGGTTAAAGTACATAAATAATAAACACAAATAACTAAAGTTCACTTTTAGTGTTTATCTGGGCTACAACTACACTACAACACACTAGGCTATTTTTTCTACTAAAACACTCTTCATTGCATAGTAAAAACCAATATTCCAAACCACAACCCATTCGTTGCTAAAAATATTTAAAAACGCTTCAATCTCTCTGAAACGTTTTTATTTTAATAATGACGTATTTTATTAATATAAATCATTTCGCTGTAATGATTCACATAACCTGGGAACGCTTTTGAAAAAATGTTTTTATGGAATGTAAATTGAAAAAGTGTCATGTTTTGGAACATTTTAACGAAACAAAAATATATGCTGTTGAACACGTGTGCTCCTGAGCTAAAACCGGTCTTAATGAGTCTGTTTCAGCAATCTTACTCTTCCAGCCCTGTTCCGTCTTCGTGGAAGACTGCCCTGGATCACCCAATTCCGAGTAAAGCCATCCTTCAAATTACAGGCCTATTGCGATTACCTCTCTACTGTCCAAAGTTATGGAGCAAATTATTAACACCAAACTGCCGAGTCGAGGAGCACCAGTTCATCAGCGATCGTCAATACGGCTTTCGCCACAGCCGATCTGCTGGTGATCTTCTGGTATACATCACGCATAGTTGGGCGGATGCTATTGACAGAAAGGGGGAAGCTCTAGCGGTCAGCCTTTGATAAGGTGTGGCATAGGGCTTTACTATCGAAGCTGCCATCCTACGGACTTCCCGTGAAGCTGTGCAATTGGTTCCCTAGCTTTCTTCATGGGCGCAGCATCAAAGTCGCTGTCAACGGTTTTTGTTCCGAACCTATAAAGCCTATGAATGCTGGCGTTCCACAGGGCTCAGTGATATCGCCTACACTGTTCATTCTGCATATCAATGATATGTTGCATAACAGCAACATCCATTGCTATACAGATGACACTACTGGCGATGCTCTTTATAAAGGCCAAGCACAGTTATCTGGCTTAATGCTGGGCCTGAGCCAAACATGTGTCCGACATTGAGGCTTCTTTCGAGAAAGTGAAAGTATGGGATTCACAAAAACTTGTATAATTTAACCCGTCTAAAACACAAGTTTGTAAAACACCGCCAAAAACACTCCCTTCACCACACCTCTTCTCTTTCAGAACATTTCTCTCACCCCTTTCAATAGCATTGGGATTCTTGGTGTTCGCATTTCGAACAAAGGGATCACTGGGAAGGAAAAGTTAAATTAGCCTCTAAAAAACTTGAGGTGCTCAACACAGTAAAGCGGTACTTTGCGCCCGATTACAGGCTCCTACTCTATAAAGCGCAAGTCCGCCCACACCAGTCATGGAGAAGTGCTCTCACCTTTGGGCTTGATCACCTCAGTATCAACTCCTTCCATTTGACTGGATACAAAAGAGGGCAGTTCGGCTTGTGGACCGAATCCCAAATTAACTTGCTCACTGGAAAGTCTGGAGCACTGCAGAGACGTTAGCTCTCTCTGCATATTCTATCTGCTATAACATAACGGGGAGTGTTCTGAAGAGCTATTGACCTTATTCCACTCTCTCTCTTCTACAACCGCACCGCACGCCACCGAATGCAATTTCACCCTCACCACCTGGGTGCCTGGAGCACTTCTACAGTCCACTGTGTCAGAATTTTTTTCCATACACTACCAAACTGTGGAACCAACTCCCTTCGATGGTGTTCCCACTTAATTACAACATGGGGTTATACAAGGGGCAGACCAACAAATTCCTGAAAAGCCGGCAACGCATTGGTGGTGCCTCTGATGCTACAATAAATGTTCATGGGTGGCGGTAATCACTTCACATCAGGTGACCCGCCTGCTCGTTTCCTCCCTATTCATATAAAAAAGGAGAAGTACAATCGATAGACCAAACAGACTTGTAGCTTTTATGGCCTAATGGAAAGCCAATAGCACCTGCCAAGTTAGCCGATCTTAAGTTTCTCTTTTAAATATATTTCCAATGATTGTTTAAATTTTAGGTCCTTCAGACGAATATACTGACGATGTTGATGGGTTAAGAAGAAGGATCTGATTAATCTTTTCAATAAAAGTGTAATACCGGAAGAGTATCATGGGTGATTCCAGTCTCTGGCTACTAAAGACAGCAGTGTTGATCAATTGCTGCAACTCTCGCGGACACTGATGACACATTACGTCTAGCCTAAAAGACTAAACAGTTTTTTTAATAAAGATTTTGTCAAAGTATTATGTTTTTTTTTAAATTAAATCGATAGTCGATAGTATAAAACAAAGTCGCTTCCCGCCGTCTGTCCTTCTGTATGTATTAATTGTACTCGTATGTATGTATGAACGCTTAGATCTTTTAAAGTACGCAACGGATTTTAAAGCGGTTTTCATCAATAGATAGAGTGATTCAAAAGGAAGGCTTATACCTATCGTATTTTCCGAAGTTTCCACGGGAACGGGACATATGCGGGTGAAGCCGCGGGGCACAGCTATTTATCTAATATGATAAAATTAAATTGTTTGTTTAAACGCGCTAAGCTCTGGAACGGCTGGACCGATTTCAACGGGACTTTCTTTTGAAGATAACTGAGGTTATTACGAATGACGTAGGCTATTTAAATTTGCCCATTTGTCGCGGGAATGGGAACTAAGCAGGTAAAAACGCGGGGCGCTGCAGTTAGTACCTACATACAAAGTTAAATAATCTACTTTACCTTCAGCCAAAAGCAACTAAAGATATTTATTTTACACCTATACTGGCTATAGTTGAACTAAAACGATTTTTGTCTTGATGATTATTATTATTCAAAACAAAGGATTTAATTAAAAATGCCAATAGAACTACCAGAAGGGTAATTTTGAAAATATGGTAGTTTTTCTACATTCAGGAAAAACCAACTAAATGAGCTCCTTACCGATTATTTTCTTCTTTTTAAAGAAAATCTAGTAAGTTTTTTTCAATTATTGACCTACTTAACATTTCTTGAATAGTTTCTTGTTTATAAAAACGATTAGCTTTTAAAAGTTGACATCATTATAATTAATTTTTTTGTCGTTAAAATTTCAAATACTTATAACTCAAAAACATTTCGCTCAAATTTTGGTGCAGATAATCGGTTTTTGCAATAAGGGTACGATATATAATCTTAATCATGGAAATGGCTCCAACAATTTTCATGAAATTTGGTATGCAGGCGGTTTCGGGGGTGATAAATTGATCACCTAGGTTTCATTTTTAGAAAAGGTTGTTTTATCCGTGTTTTCAGGCAATGAAAAACCCCTTACAATATCATTAGAATACAAAGGTAAATTTCGCCATTATCTATAAATTTCCGATAGTTCGATGGTAAGACAGTCCCGAAACCAGAAGACCCCGGTTCAAGTCCAAGACGATTATATTTTCCCCTATAAATTTTATTATTTTTTTTTATCTATTATTTTTTTTAATATATAATTTCCAAAAAACATGATGTACTTACCAAAAAAAAAAATTGGCTAAGTGCGAGTAGGGCCTCGCTCTTTTAGGGTTCCGTACATATGGCCAAATCATTTTTTTAAAACTAGATACATATTTAGATATCTTAGTTCTTAGAAAGTACTAAATTAGCATATGGGGAAAAAATGCTCGTGTGTTTTGGTCACAACTTACAAACCAAATTATAAATCGGTGTTTTCAGTATTTGTTGTTTAAATACACTATATAGTACATAATATACCAAAATTTCAAATTCCCAATTAGTTTAGTTTTTGAGATAGACCCCATAACAAAATTGGTCTAAAACCGACAACTTTGACGGCCCCCCATTTCTTCATTTTTGTAGCTAAAAAATAAAAAAATATATATTTGAGCTCCACTTAATGAGCTCTAGAACTCTAGACAATGACATCCCTCATGCCAGGGTAAAAAAATAAAATTTTATTTCGACTCCTTTTCCATGTATGGGAGCCCCCTTTATTTTTTAATTAAATTAAATTTTTATTATTTGTTGTTATAGCGGCAATAGAAATACACACTCTGTGAAAATTTCAACTGTCTACCTATTACGGTTTACGAGATACAGCCCGCTGACAGACGGACAGACGGACGGACGGACGGACGGACAGACGGACGGACGGACGGACGGACGGACGGACGGACGGACAGCGGAGGCTTAGTAATAGGGTCCCGTTGGCACCCTTTGGGTACGGAACCCTAAAAACCACCTGGTCACCTGGATATTATACTTTTATTGTACACCACAAAGATTACAGTAACAGTACAGTACAGTAATAGAAATGTATATATAAATAGCAAAGAAAGTATACAATTTGGTGGCCTTATCCCTACCTAGCGATCTCTTCCAGGCATATTATTAAGCATGTTGTGCCTAAAATATGCTACCAAGGCTTTTTCGGTTTGATTTTGGATTCAATGAAACATTCATAGTTGAATGCGCTACCCAGTACTCTACTGTACATGCCGGCTGAGACAGATTATGAAATTCATCATCAATAGCCTATAACAGTCTACTGCTGGATAATCACCACGCGGGGCAGACGGGTTGGTGATCACAGTAGATGGTAGTACTAGCACCGTTATATTCCCTTAGTCGCCTCGTACGACACCCGCGGGAAGAGGAGGGGTGGTGACAACTGTATTCTGATCTGCCGTCACCACACGGCAAATTTATGAAATTTACGGATTACGGAATTATTGAAATGTAACCTATGATGGTCTAGGGAACTTGTTTAGAGCACTAAGGCTTACTGCAGAAAGCAAGCAAATGAGAATTAGTTCTTATGTGATAGAATTTTGTGCACACTAGAAGAACTTTGTGCAGAATATTAAATACTTTATTACAATAATATGTGTTTGATTTATTCCATTAAGGAAACACATCATAAACAATTACCTCAACTATAACTTTCCAAATGATTCTATTACAACTAAAAATGTTTTTTTTTTTAATCAGAAACGTCAGTCCTGTCATGCCCAGTCCCATGCAACTGGATCAAAATATCAACAGTTCCAACTAAAACTTATTGTGGCATGTACTCGTTGTACACAATTATTTATCGTAGTGTGTATGTAGGTACTTTTGCATGGTGCAAATCTGATCTACGTAAGTCATAGTTAAGCATCACTTAAGAGTGAGTTTAGAACAAGCGTTGCTATTAATTCTTATATAGTCTGCAAAGGTGTATAGTCTATACGTGGATGATTCTAATTTTCACTGATGCTAGAGTTATGATTTTATAAATTGTAAGCAATGTAAGAGATTGATTAAAAAGATACAACCTTAACTTTATAGCATCTAAATGGTAATATTATTCATGATAATCACAATTACATTTCTTAAAAGAATTAGTGTTGTAAGAGTTCTTTGTAACTGAAATATACACATTTCACTATCATAATAGAGATGTAAGTGTTGTATGCTAAAGTTGACTGACATTTAACAATGAAAACGTCTGATTCATACAGTATACCCTTTCGTTGATACTGTATACCTTTATAACATTGTATACACTGAATCAGGTGGCGATATTTGCAAAATAATACAGGAAACACATGTTGCATCGCTCATCGGAACCGATTGTACGGTTCAGCACTTCACACGTTCGTCTTCAGAAGCGCGATTGCTCGAGAGGTCAACACTCTACTTTCGTCATGTACGTAATAGCAAAACAGTGCATACGACACACAATTAAGTAAAACTAGGTGCCGGTAAACGAGATATATGCAAACCGAGAAACAAGACGTCCAGCGCTGCTCGCCCATAGTTTCGGGCACTCGGAATTTCTATCAGATTCACTCACTTTTCTTAGTATATCACTCGCACAGGGTCTAGAACCTGCATGCATCGCCCGTTTTATTACAATATGAATGGCGCATAGCTGAATCAAGCTGAATAAATAGAGTAAAAATTGCATTGACAGTCTGTCAAGCGCACAAAGTATGCATTTTTCTGGCCAGGGCGTATGTTCTGTACCTTGGAATCCGCATCGTAGAACGCATGTATTATTTTGTCGACTAATAAACTTTTCATCAACGAAAAATTGTAAGCGATTCTTATATTACTTACAAAATAAAAATCTGGAATCACACCATTGTTTTTTCTTCTGCACAATCAGTAAATTAATGTTGCCAGTACAAATAATTATTATATCAAGTGATGCAAAAATTGGGTCATCGAAGCATCGATCAAAAAATCAGAATCAGGTATGTTGTGAAATTCTAATGAATATATTTTTATAAAATTTAACAGCTGTTCCGACCTTTCAACATGAATTCCTTACTGAATTAATTATATAAAATATTTTTGCGTTTTTAAAGATTAATTTAAATTTTAATAGTCTGTGCTGTTTAAATAAAGTTGCGCAACACCATTAAAAAAGCTTTTCGATTTACGCAGCATGAATATTAATTGCATACAATACAAAGTATCTATTACGATTAATAGAAGTAAAAATTATGTAGATAAGGTAGAATTTTATCTAGAATGAAATTAAGAAATTCCATTATAGAAGATTGATGTTTCTTGAAATATTTCTGTAGAAAATGGAACGCGAAAATAAGTTCAGAAATCCAGAAATTTAACAAATACAATATTAGTAATATCGAATATAAATAAAACAATATCTTATTACATTTATAACTAAAAATTATTTAATCTTTTCAGCATCATTTAAAATTATTTCATCATCAATGTGTCAGTCTCATTTCAACGCCAGGATTTTATTTAGATTATTCATACTTGATACTACTGACCATATAGGAGATTTTCGAACGAAAGTTGTGATTGGTGATGTCGATTCGATTGTGTACATGGCAGAATTTAGGTATTATATTTTAATTTTAAAGAATTAATATGAAGTGGAAAACTAATTAAAAAAATATCAAAACATGGCTTTCGTCAGTGCTGTTACTGGAGATGATTCCACAAAGAAATTTATGGATGTCCTGCAAAATGACTTTAAGACTTTAAGCTTGGAAACCAAGAAGAAGTATCCTCAGATAAGAGAGGTAATTTTTAGTTTACTAATAAATTATATATTTTTTCTATTACTTACAATAATTATTACATATACATGCAACTATCTGAGTCAAATTTTATTGGATAAAAAATCAATGTGCTACTTTTTGTGTATAAAAACTTTGGTAGTGTTTTGTGTTCATAAAATGCATATTCCTTTATTTCCAGGCTTGTGATGAAGCTATAGACAAGCTGTCATTGGCGGCAAATAACCCGCAAGCGTCTTTATATGGAGTGGTGAATCAGATCTTATATCCTTTAGTGCAAGGATGTGAGTCGAAGGATGTTAAAATTATTCAGGTACTTGATTGTGAAATAAACGTACCTTTTAGTACTCGATTGTAAAGGTTTTAAACAGTGCTATTAATTAGCAAATCAGATAGCTGTATAGTTTACTTTGTAGGTATATTTTTTGTACTACTCTCAATGCCAAGGTAACTTAATGCTGATAGTAATATTATTATAATAGATTGAGGTATTTTATTGTGATTTGTATCTGTAAATACTACATGTTACATATACCAGTACAGTTTACATTTGAGGTACAATTCAACTAGTGAAACTGCAATTAGTGTTTACATGGGTAACCCACTCACCCACCTGTTATTTAATCTCCTGAACTTTCCTAATCTTTTCTAAGTTTGCTTGACATAGCTTGCTACAAACCAATAAGATAATAACTATCTTGATAATTATCATTGAAAAGATAATAATTATCTTGATAAATATCATTGTTGTTGATGTCTTCAAATGAGTATTTGAATATTAGTTTTCAATTTGATGCCTTAACATGGGTAGCATAAGTATGTCACATACTCTTTAAACATTTCTGTGGTGGTGTCGTGTGATGCGGGTTGTTATGTTCCCTCAAATATGGTTGAGCGAAGCAATGGCTGGGTCATGCGTCATGCTCGTGAACGGGTTCCACCGGTGGGAATGGGGCTACTTTGTGTCTGCCCATCTTAAAATAGAAGTTAGTCGGTATGCATTTTTGGAACTTAACACTGCATAAATAGCATAGTATTTACTGTATTGTAAATTTGTCTTGAAAAGAGCAACCGCCGAGTTTCTTGCTGGTTCTTCTCGGCAGGAAGGGCATTCCGAACCAGTGGTAGTGCCAGACAATTCAAAAGCACTTGTAAAAAGTTTATTTGAATAAAAAATATTTCTATTATATTCTGTTGATTATCTTCTCGAACCCTGGTTTTGATGTGTAAAAAATGTATTTCATTCCAGTTTTGCCTTGGCACTATCCGAAGGCTAATAGCCCAGCAGGGTATTGACGCTAAGGGCGCTAGACACATAGTTGACTGCCTCTACAACCTGGGCCAGGCCAACATGATGGAGCTGAAGCTCTTGCAGACTGCAGCTCTACTGATGACCACTTCCGATCTGGTGCATGGCGATACTCTGGCAAGGGTAATAAGGAATAAGAAATCCCAGCTTTGCCCAAGTAGTACTAAAGATCTATAAAAATAAATATTCTCTTTAATCTTTCACTACCAAACTTTACAGGATCACCTACTGGGCTAATCTGAAGATTGCCTGAAAATTTTATAAAAATCAGTCCAGCCATTTTGGAGTCCACAGGGAGGGAGATAGAAGTCCACTAGTGCACAAAGATCTCTTGCATGGACTTCCACAGATCTCGGTCTTGCGCCGCCTGCATCCAGCGGCTCCCTGCGATTCAGGGTTCGAAAATATCCGATATTTATTATAAATATCAAAATATCGGATATTTATGATACTTAAAATCAGACAAATGAAACCAAAACATAAAATTTTATTTTAGATCAGGCAAAATCAACTAAAAACATAAAATCTTATACATGTATATGAAAAACACAACTCAAAACATAAAACCTTTTTTTATAAATTCTAATCAGTCAGTGGTCATACCTACACTTATGTAACAAAACAAATTAAAAAAAATCCATTGATATATATCGTCTAACCCAGTTTGATATATATCGGATATATATCGGATATATATCTGATATATATCTTGATATATATCGGATATATATCTTGATATAATATATCCATTGATATATATCCTCGAACCCTGCTGCGATTTGTCTGATATGGTTGGTCCATCTAGTCATATGTTGACAGTCTGCCAACACTGGGCTGACCTGTGTGGTACTCGGTTGCTACTCCAGCACTGTGGGACCCCAACAACTATCAGTTGTTCATATTCTTATCCCAGTTTCTTTTGCTTTACTCTGCCCAAGCACAAAAGTTGATACAACGTGCAGCTCGCGCTGTACGCTGCCACTCTTCCATCATTAGAAATTTTTGCAAAACCAGACACAAAAAACTGTATGAGTATTTTTATTCCTCAGTTAAACTTACTCCGTAATGATAAAATAGGAACTTTAGAATCTATGGATTAATCTAGTCTAGATACAGATAATAATAATCTACAGATGCACCATAGACACCATTGTATATAATTATCATATTCAATATATTTATTAATATTCTACTTTTTAAACCCTACTCTTTTGCACCTACAAGTGTTCTCTAACATCTCAAGGTTGACTGGTAGAAAATGCTTTAGCATTTAAGTCCGCCCTTTTTACTATTTTTGTGCAATAAAGTGAATTTAAAAAAAAACATAGATCTTCTGGATCATCATCATCATCACCAGCAACCCATCAATGGCTCACTATTGAGCGCAGGCCATAGCCATATTATATGCCATAGTCCACCACGCTCGCCCAATACAAGTTGGCGGACTTCACACACACCTTTGAAAACATTATGAAGAATTCTCAGGCGTGTAGGTTTCCTCACAATGTTTTCCTTCACCGTTGAAGCTTGTGTGATATTTAATTTCTTAAACTCACATAACTTAAAAAAGCCAGAGGTGCATGCCCGGGATCAAAACTGCAACTCTCCGAATAGGAGACTGCAGTACTAACCACTAGGCTATCACTGCATCTAGATCAAAGTACAGCTGTTGTTAATCTTCTGTCGCAGACTATGGTGATGTGCATACGCATGGTGACGGCGAGCGAGACTCGCGACATTAGCACGAGCCACGCGGCCGCCGCGACGGTCCGACAGCTAGTTGCCCTTGTCTTCGAGAGGGCCCTGGCAGAGGCTAATGGTACATATTCCTTAATAGTACATTTTAATGGTACTTTTATATCATACTAGCTGACCCAGTGAACTACATACCGCCAAAAAAATATTTATTGGTTGGTCACCCTTATCATTTAAGGGTATGAAAAATAGATGTTGGCCGATTCTCGGACCTACCCGATATGCACACAAAATGTAATAAAAATCGGTCCACCCGTTTCGGAGGAGTAAGGTAACTAACATTGTGACACGATTAGATAACCGCTAAGCGATTTAGCGTTCCGCACGACGGAATGGATGGGTACACTGCCATATCCCTACCAGGTTAGCCCGCTACCATCTTAGACTGCATTGTCACTTACTGTTAAGTGAAATAGATCTATCTGAATATTTTGTTATCAAATTTAAAAAAATACAAATATAACTATATATGTGGGCATTACACAAAAAAGATATATTTCAATTTACTTCAAAACAGTGGACTGAATAAAAATAGACTGAAAAAACTGGTGGTAAAGGAACCTCCAACCTTATTCTTAACATTGGCGGTCCAATGTGGTGACAAAGAGACCGACGCTATCGCGCAAGATTTGCCTGTGGAGGAGGACACGGAGGAAACAGTTTCTAAGTTCAGTTTCAGCTAAGGCGCAGCACGGAGCCAGCCTGGAAAAGGAGAATAGAACACCGTATCACCCAGGCCAAGAGCTCTCATTGGCAGACTGCAGAGTTTCAGGTCGGGCAACACTAGGCCAAGGATTGTGCGCTCCGTTAGAATAGCCTTTAATGGGCTCGGGGTGCGGCTAGATCAGCCCGATATAGCCCAAAAACTAACGGAGCGCATCGACGACCTGAAGCAGAAAATCGCTGCATGGGGGAACCGCATTCGACGATACTCGGAAAGAGTCGAGCGCTTTCAGCAAAATCGCCTCTTCTCGAGTGATCAGAAAAGGTTCTATAAAAAACTGGAGTGCCCAGCAGTCTGTTCTACCTCTCAGCGGCCGAGCCCGGCTGACCTCGTCGCCTTTTGGCGAAATGTATGGTCAAGAGAGGTGGAGCATGAGGAGGGCCCTTGGATTGCGGCGGTTGAGGAAGCATGTGCCTCAATAGAGCCGATGAACCCCATCGCCATCTCTTCGGAGGATGTAGCTGGTGCGGTGCGCCGGGCCCCGAACTGGAAAAGTCCGGGACCCGATGGGCTGCATCACTACTGGTTGAAGGGTTTTTCGCTCTGCCATGCTACTTTGGCTCGACAATTCCAAGATGCTCTCGAGCAAAGGGCACTCCCGAGCCTTTTCACCACCGGGATCACTCAATTTAGCTCCTAAGTCAACCGACACCGCTGACCCAGCTAAGTACCGCCCCATCACATGTCTTACTACCATCTATAAGACATTGACATCCGTTCTGAGCCTTAAGATTTCCCGTCACGTAGAATAGAATAGAATAGAATAGAAATGTTTTTTATTCAAATAAACTTTTTTACAAGTGCTTATGAATCGTCGATGAGTCTACCACTGGTTCGGAATGCCGTTCCTGCCGAGAAGAACCAGCAAGAAACTCGGCAGTTGCTCTTTTCAAAATAAGTTTACATTCAATAGAATAGTTATACAGTTAAATTACCACCTACTGTCTCATGAATCGCTGGAACGAATTATGTCCACGCTTTTTTATCATCTAAATAGTCTTCAATTGCATAATATGCCTTTTTCATGAGATTAGTTTTAACTGATTTCTTAAACTTGTGTAAAGGCAAGTCTAAGATCGACTGTGGAATTTTATTATAAAACGTCACGCCCATTCCCACAAATGTCTTTCGGACCCTCTTGAGGCGACATCGAGGAATCACGAGCCTGTTTGGATTTCTAACTTGCCTATCATGTAAATCACCCTTTTTTTTGTAATTCACAATGTTTTGTCTGACAAATATTATATTGTAAATATATTGTGAAGCTACTGTAAGAATGCCTATTTCTTTAAATTTTTCTCGAAGGGAATCCCGCGGTTTTAAATTATATATTGCGCGAATTGCCCTCTTCTGCAATACAAAAATTTTTCCAATATCGGCTGCTTTACCCCATAATAAGATTCCGTATGACATAACGAGACGACATAGACGAGAACAACATCATGTCTGGGGCTCAGAACGGATGTCGGGGCGGTGGTCGTGGTACTAAGGAGCTCCTTCTCATCGACTCCGTCGCGGGCCAACTGGTCAAACGCAATCGCCGGAATTTCTCTGCCGCTTGGATTGACTACAAGAAGGCATTCGACTCGGTGCCCGATTCATGGCTCTTGAGGGTCCTTAGGCTGTACAAAGTCGATAGTACAGTTCGAGACTTCCTCGGAGAGTGTATGGGGCAATTGAGTACGATCCTTTGTCTCCATGGCGAGCGGTTAGCGGCTGCGGGTGACCGGATCAAGATACGGCGGGGTATCTTCCAGGGCGATTGTCTGAGTCCATTATGGTTTTGTCTGTCGCTGAACCCTCTCAGCTCTTTGCTGGAGAGATCAGGGACAGGCTTTCAGTTTCGGAGAGGAGGGACAAAAGTACCTCACCTTCTCTACATGGATGACCTCAAGCTGCTAGCACCCAATGCCACCCGCCTGAGGCAGTTGCTGAATATCACCACTGAGTTCAGTAACTCCATCAGGATGGAGCTTGGACTAGACAAGTGTGCGGTCTTACATGTGGAGAGGGGACAGGTTACTCATTCGGCCGAGATCAATCTCGAGCCATCTAACATCAGGACCCTCTCTGAAGCTGAGTCATACCGGTATCTGGGTATGTCACAATCCGTGGGGGTAAAGGAGGCGGACGTGAAACAGTCAGTTTGCGAGGTCTTTTGTGGCCGCCTGACAAAAGTTCGTAAAAGCTATTTGTCGGGCGCCAATAAGGTCCGAGCATAAATAACGGCTGGGTCATGCCCGTTCTCATGTACACCTTTGGCGTACTCAGATGGACTCAGACCGAACTAGACGCACTGGATAGAAAAGTCCGCACGACTATGACTCTCTACCGCATGCACCACCCCAAATCGTCTGTTATGAGGTTGTATATACCCCGAAAATGTGGAGGTCGAGGCGTATTAAGCGTCAAGACCATGCATAATCGGGAGATATCCAGCCTCAGAACCTACTTTGAGACGAAGAGAGAGTGTCCAATGCATAGAGACGTTATAGAATGTGACAAAGGACTCACTCCCCTATCTTTGGCCAAACTCGAGTGGCGGAAACCGGTGGTACTAAGCACCTCTGACCGGGAGACCGTATGGAAGGAGAGGGAGTTGCATGGACGCTTTTTTAAAGCTCTTAATGAGCCGCACGTAGATAAAAAAGCGTCCGTGCAATGGCTGCGATTCGGTGACCTCTTTGGGGAAACCGAAGGTTTTGTGTGTGCAATACAAGATCAGGTGGTTAAGACGCGGAACTACCGAAAGTACATTCTGAAGGATGGCACTCACGACATCTGTCGAGCGTGTCGCCATCCCGGTGAGTCACTCAGGCATGTGCTCTCGGGATGTTCGGCTCTTGCTAACACTGAGTATCTGCACAGACACAACCAAGCGGCCAAAATCCTTCACCAAGAGCTTGCTCTGAAGTACGTTCTCCTGGATGAGAGAGTGCCGTACTATAGGTACACACCGGTGCCGGTGCTTGAGCGTGACGAAGTCCGGCTCTATTGGGACCGGTCCATCATCACGGACAGGACGATTCTGGCGAATAAGCCTGACATCGTGCTGATGGACCGGGCACAGTCGAGGGTGTTTTTAGTGGACATCACCATCCCGCATGACGAGAACCTCGTGAGAGCGGAGACAGAGAAAAAACGAAAGTATCTAGATCTGGCTCACGAGGTTACTGGCATGTGGCATGTGGAGTCCACTGAAACCATCCCAATCGTTATTTCTGCGAATGGGTTGATCCCAGTCAGCCTCGCTCACCATCTGAGGCGACTGGGGTTCCGTGGCGGTTCACTCGCGGCCAAGATGCAGAAAGCGGTGTTGCTAGACTCGGCTAGGATAGTCCGTCGGTTTCTCAGCCTGTCGCCCTGACCCCCGGCCGTCTGGTCTCCCCTGCCGGGGCGTAATCCTCCGCCCGCTACAAGTATTTATTTATGTAATCTATGTGTAAGTTTATTTATATGTGTGTATATATTTATGTTTATAATACTTTTTGGCCCTATATCTATTTATTTTGTATGCGGGTGTGAGAGTCATAATATATAGAGAAATAATAATAATAATAAGCACAAAATGTAGGTGATGTATGTGGGAAATGGAATGTAAGTGTGAGTGAAAGGGATAAATATATAGAGGAGAAAGAGATGCAAGATGGCGAGCCTGATGGAAGAAGCGGTGTGCGCGCTTAATGTTTTAATATGAAGTGAAAATGAATAATCTCTTTATTAAGTACCTACTTGGTTTTACTTTGAGCTCTTCCCACAAATGGGATCACAAATCTATATATATATATATATATATATATCTTTCTCTCCTATACATTTATCCCTTTCACCCATTCTTACATTTAATTTCCCATAATATGTATGTTGCAGGAACATTAAAAGTTAATCCAGCTGATGTTAGAATACAAGCTAATAACAAAGCGCCGAAGGATCTCAAACCGTGTGCAGTGGATGCTTACCTCATTTTACAGGTAAAGGTCTTTAGCATATCTGCAGCAAAACCGTACCAGTGGAATGAAAAGGCTATGAGATGCATCAATATAGTAGTGATGTGTAGAGCGGTTAATGAGCAGAGTGGCACAGTTGAAATAATTTTGTCTTGGTTGTACAATTAAATATAAAAAACGAAAAATTGGCTGTCTGTAAAGTTGGCTTACGGCCGATAGTTTTACGTGATAGCGTCATAAGAAAACATTGACGATGACTGGCGGGCGCTCTCTAAGACAAAGCTTGGGGCGATCGTGCCTCTATCGCTTGTTCCGCGCTCTCGCTTGCACGCCCAGGCTCTGGCGGAACGTGACACGTTTTGGTTCGTGCAGCCGGTATTCATCGATTTATAAGACGTTATCACGTCAAAAATATTAGAGATAAAAACATGACGTCAAGCGATTTAGCGTTTAGGTTAGCCTGCAGACAGCTAGATTGCAGATGGGATGTGAGTCAAGGACTAATTAAAAAAAAACTTAAAAAAAGAGTGAAATGAAATGAAAATACACTTTATTGAATACCAATCCGTACAAAACAAAAGAACATAAAAACACATTAAGGGAAGACGCTTTATAATAGGCGGCATTATCGCTTAGAAGCGATCTCTTCCAAGCTACCGAAACCTAAACCTATTAGATCATCATAGTCGAAACTTTTAGCGCGAGGTGACTTTCGTATTATTTCAGGATATAATCCAACTAATAAACGGCGACGCAGCTCACTGGCTGGTCGGTATATCGGAGGTGCCAAAGACGTTCGGACTGGAGCTGTTGGATACAGTATTGACTGACTTCTCTGATGTTTTCTTTAAGGTGGGCTCACATTTTTTATATTTCACTAAATAAAAAAATTAAATCAACTCCGACATGTGTAAGTAAATACAGGCCGTTCTATCCATAATATAAAAGCGAAAATGTATTGTTTTGTCGGTTTGTCCTTCAAACAACGCAGCAACGAATTGATGTGATTTTTTTGCATGAGTATTGTTGAGGACCTGGTAAGTGACATAGGTTTCAGTGAGATTGAAATTAAAGTAAGTAATTAAATATGAGAAAACGTGTATGCCTGAGATATGCAATAGTGCAATAGTGGCGAGCACAATGGACCGGCAACGGTCGACGTGCTATAGGGACTTGGGACCTACATAGCTGCACCAAGAAAAATAGAAGAATGTTCTCAAATGTGTATGAAGTCTGTTAATCCGCACTTGTGCTGTGGTGGGCCGACAATGGGTTAAGATGAATGAAGGAACTATTATAGTGCAGCTATTATAGTAATACAGATTCTTAATAATTTTAAAACTTTGTTTGCTCCATTCCAGATACCAGAGTTTCGATTTCTACTAAAAGAGCACGTTTGTGCGTTGATCATAAGGCTGTTTTCGCCGAATGTGAAATATAGGTAAGTTACAACGATAACTCAATGAAAATGCTGATTTTCTTTGTAGTGACCTTTAGGGCCTACAGACCTACCTATAGCCCTATAGCCTAGGCAATGGGGCGGTCTGTTGTATGGAGACCCCCACATCAAATCCTCAGTCGATGAAATTTGGCGGGGTTGTAGTATGGGATGACCCAAAATTTACACAAAAATATCCAAAAAAAATCCATGCGGAAGTTAGGTATTTATACCTAAAAGTACAAATAGCTCAATATTTTGATATAAATAATTTCTCCGTCCAATTTTTTTTTACCAAACTAATTATTAGCCTTAATAAGAGGTACTTGATAAAAATCCAAAACTTTTTTCAAACGGAACTGTCACTTTTTAAAGAGGTTTCCTTTTTTGTCCGTAATTTCGACCACAAAATTGCTCAGTCAATTTTTCATTTTTAAATGTCCTTAAAATGTAATTTAGCATAACGTGTAAGAAAATCCAAAAAAAAATCCATATAAAAATCTATTGACTGAAAATTGTTTATAACTCTGTATGAAAAATTTCTCAATCCAATTTCTTTTTTTTATCATAGTAGGTAGTCACATTTACACTCTTATCCTAAATATCCAAAAAAAATATCACGAAGAACATTGATATTGAAACAGATTTTTTGAAATCTAAACTGCGTTTTCGCGATAATGCACCTTAATTCTTGAAACATTGGGTATAGTTTAGCGTGCGCGAGCGAAGCGACATCACAAAATATACATGTTACTACATGCCTTCTACAATGCTAAAATATATTGAACATAAACGTGTAACTGAACATTAATTTATTTGTACAAGATAAATGAGCTTAAATAAGGGCTCATAAATTATTTTTTTTGTAAGCTTATGTCTAGGTAAGTAAATAAAAATAAAAAATTAAGTGGCACTCGGGGACTGCCGCAGTAAAGCTATTGCATAGCATTTTTTATCAACTTATGCAATTATAATATTTATGCAATATTTTTTTTTGCATAATAAAAATTATGCAAAAAAATAATTAAAAAACAAACAAACAAGAAATGCGCACTGTCACTTCTTCGCGAGTGAGATTCGAACCTGCGACATCATACACCATACGGTAAAGAAAGCGGCCGCTCGCCCACTGCGCCGAACAGAGCTACTTGTGAACTTCTAAAATGTTGAACGCGAACTGAACGACGGTGTTAGGTTTTTTTTCGTTACGGAATTTCTTGATTCGGTCGCCGCGCTCAAACTGTTTGTCCTAGTTCAAAGCCCGCGATAAAAGCTATGCAATAGCTTAAAATTCAATTTTTTTTACTTGGATTTGAGGAAATAAAGGAGGAAATGTATTAAATATATTTTGTTTAAGTACGTATTTGGCACGCCAGAAATTTGCAAACTGTTTAAAGCAAAATGCTAGACAGTTTATGCAACTGATATCGACGCTGGAAATTTCAAATGTCGTAAGGGACATTCTGTCGTAAGTACACTTGATTCACCATCGAACTTGAAATTTTTCTTTCTATCGATCTGTATATTTATTTAAAATTTTGATATCTTATAATTATAAATTATAAGGACTGGAGATACGAAATGTAATACTTTGTAGTAAGTAACAAAAAAGTAAAATTTTAGTTAGTATAGAACAAATATCGCCGGTGCAATATATATATATATATATATATATATATATATATATATATATATATATATATATATATATATAGTATATAGTAGTAGTACATACAGTACCCGGCGATATATATTGCACATCGGCCTTATGGCCGGGTACTGTAGCTTTTTGTAATGTCGTAATTCATTTCAAACTGTCTGGTTTCTATGCTGTAACGCGTCTACAAAAATTAAAAATTCTTTACGATCTAAAATCTATTTTGGTATTTAAAAATTTTGAATTAACATTGACATAAGTAGCGACGAATTGATATCGACGCTGGAAATTTCAAATGTCGTAAGGGACATTTAGTCCTAAGTACACTTGATACACCATTGAACTCGAAATTTTTATCTCTATCGACCTGTATATTTTAAATTTTGATATCTCTTATAAATAAGGACTGGAGATACGAGATGTAATATTTGTATAGTAAGTAATAAAAAAAGTAAAATTTTAGATCGTATAGATCAAATTTTAGATTCTGACTTAGTAAATATTTTCACGATCGCTTCGCTCGCGAAAATTTCCATTACAGATTGATATTTTAGGTATCAAGTATGGAATACATAGCTGCGTAGTACGGCCGTTAATCACTGGCCTATATCATTGAGCTCAAGGTACCAACTCCTCAATCCTGATGCTGCTGGGCTTCGGCCCACCAGACTCAGCTAGCCTTAATTAAATCATTGGGTCGTTAAAATAATCTAGGAACTGACACAATATTGTAGAGATTTGTAGGGGCGGCAAAATTTGAATAGCCTACTGGCGGCAAATGTGTAAATCTGGTGTGCGTTGCGCCTCTGTTTGTTTCGACGTTTCTTATATGCCCATCCGACTTCAACATACGTGTAGAAACAAAGATTATATATGTAATTTATAGAGGCGTTTGAAGTTAGTTTTTTGAAAATCGTTATTATTTTTAGTGGCCTAGGAGTGCAATATTCTGCAGCATCAGGTCTGATTTTCAGGTCAGGTGATAGAATCTGGAGTTCGTGGTGTAATCTAACTAAAGGTAATTAATTGGTCTTTACAATATGAATTCACAATCAAAAATTCCTAAATTCTCACAGCTTAAGAGTGCAGCACCCTGCAGCATCAGAATTGAGGAGTTGGGGCCTCGAGCTTAACGATGTAGTCTATGCTTGATACCTATTACTTACATTATTAATACACAATCGATATTTTCTAAATCTTCATAGTTTATAGCAAACATTCTCTTTCAAATAAAAAAAAAATGCGATACGGTCTGAAATCTCGAAGAAATTGGTGTACATACCTGCATGGAAAAAAATATGAGCCAATTGCGCGCCGATATAAACTTTCTTTTTTTGAAGTCAATTATAAAGTATCTAACTTTATTTTAGAGTAAATGAAATACAAAAATGGAAAATTAATTAATTTTTTTTGTTGGCAAGGGGGGCGCAGGCGGATTTTCGCACCCCGGCGTCCAGTGTGGTTAAGACGACCCTGTCTATGCAATGGTCTGATTCCAATCGAATGTGCTAGATAACATCCAAAGACATTACAAAGTATATTGTTTTTAACATACTTGGTAATGTCTTGAAATAATAAGTTTTAAATATTTAAGAATCGACCTTAGCCTAAACGACACAAACAGCAAAAGGCGTTAGCTTAGTTTATTTACAAATAGCAAAAGCTCTTTGTTAATAAACTAAGTCAATTTAGAAAAAATGCATAAAAGAAGTGTTTCAATGAAAATTAATGATTGTTAAAAATCAATGGAAGAAGAGTCCAACATTTCAAATGCACCAAAAATCTTCTAAAAATGTAAGAATTGAATTGGAACCTGACATATCTGTAGCAAAATGCAATGATCTGAAAAGTTTAATGCAAATATAGAACAATATCAATACGGTTTTATACTTCAAATGTTCTAAAAAAACTCTAAAATTATCAAGCAATGAGTTGTCTTCTATTTAAGAGTACTACTATTTTCTATTTATTGTCATCGAACCAATTTTGACAAGCGACTCACGTCATTAATCTGATAATTTTATAAGCTTCATATCATGAATTAATAGCTGAGTGAGCAAGACTATTCAGGCAGTTACGACAAAATTACTTCTACTTATTATACTATTAGGCTTAAGGTGTAAG
The DNA here is from genome assembly GCA_029955525.1 of Oeneis ivallda. Lineage (NCBI taxonomy): Eukaryota > Metazoa > Arthropoda > Insecta > Lepidoptera > Nymphalidae > Oeneis > Oeneis ivallda. Next base: position 3,602,910 of record JARPMR010000027.1, on the reverse strand, counting down.
ATTCTTTTGACGTGATAACGTCTTATAAATCAATGAACACCAGCTGCACGCACGACAAAGTGTCACGTTCCACCTGAGCCTGACGGTGAAAGCGAGAGCGCGGAACAAGCGATAGAGAGGCATGATCGGCCCAAGCGTTGGCTTGTGACACATTTATTCATCGATGTTTCTTTATGACGTTATCACGGAAAACTATGGTCCGTAAACCGACTTTACAGACAACCAATTTTTTTTATTTTATTCCAAAATTTTTCGATATTATTATATTAAATTGATTATTCAAATTTCTTTGTTATATACTATACAAGATGATGCCCGCGACTTCGTCCGCGTGATTTAAGGTTTTTTGATTCCCACGGAAACTCTGTAATTTTCCGGGATAATAAGTAGCCTATGTGTTAATCCTGTTTATAAGCTATCTCCATTCCAAATTTCCGCCAAATCGGTTCATTCGTTGTAGCGTGAAAAAGTAATAAACATCCATCCAAACATCCATCCATACATCCTCACAAACTTTCGCATAGTCATCGCATCGCATAGTAGGAACTAGGATAGTAGGATATACTGCATCACAAAAAAAAAAATTTTTGTGATGCAACTACAAATTTACGATTTTCGGATTTTTTCCTTTACTTGTGCTACATGACATTGCTTCATGCCAAATTTCATGATTCTAGGTCAACAGGAAGTACCCTCTAGGTCTTGCGAGTGTTAAAATATGCGGCATAGATGGACCATAAAAGGCCGTATCTTTTGATTGCGTCGACTTTGTCACAGCTACAAGGGATTGCAGACCTGAGTATTTGATACTATTTTCAACTTGATACCCTCCATGTGTTCCTGAGAAAAAGGGTATTGACAGACGGACAGACAGACGGACAACGAAGTGATTCTAGAAGGGTTCCGTTTTTAGTACGGAGTACGGAACCCTAAAAATGAGAGTTATGACAGTTTAAAAGGTAAAAATTTGTTTTGTCCTCCTGAAAATTAGGGGTTTGTCGCTTACAAAATTTGAAATATCCAGCATCGATGTATCGGATTACACACGGACCTCGGATTACAAAGGGCGTAAAGGACATTTTGGCCAAAACTTGAACTTTTTAATGGTATCATACTCAGTTTTTAACGCTCTTTCGATCTGTCTTATTTACGTCTCAATATTCGCTAAAAATGTCGTTGACGATCTAGATTTTTGGTGTTCTTAAACATGAATTTTCGAATAAATAGGTCACTACTAATGGTACTACACTATGTAATACATACATAGCATAATATCTATTAAGTATATTGTAAAAGTATTTTGAAAAGAGCAATTGCCGAGTTTCTTGCTGGTTCTTCTCGGCAGGAACGGCATTCCGAACCAGTGGTAGACTCATTGACGGTCCTAAAAAAACTTGTAAAAGTTTATTTGAATAAAAAAACATTTCTATTCTTTATCAACCTATCCACCCGCTTTCAGGAGTTCCGCAATGATTCCGTCATCACCAGGCGCTTTGTTGTTCTTGAGCTGTTTGAGAGCCATACTAATCTCGTATAGGCTGACTGACATCTGGGACATCTTCGGTATAGTTCATAAATCATAACGAATAATTGATCGTCATAGTCACCGTCGTTGGCAACAGTTTTTGATTGACAATTGCACTGTCGATTCAACGAAATACAGTCGATTATCGAGTGCAGGCTCGCGTCACCGTAGAAAAAGTATGTCGATATAATAGGCAGATAATATTATGTCGGGTCTCGTGACGTCACCACGCTCCTGCTTCCCTTGATGGATTAAATATAAAATATTTCTTTCTAAAATGTTTATAGTTTTTAATGCGCTTGATTATTTTTTTGGATATTTTGATACTTGATACAAAAAAAATAATTGTAATCATATCAATAAAAAAAATGGATGGAGAAATTTTGCACTGTGAGTAAAAGGGTAGTTTTTGAAAAAAATATAGTCTCTTGGTATATTGTTTGGATTTTCAAGTTGTAGGTACAAAACGGCTATAAAAGGACATTCCAGTGAAAAAAATTCACAGAGCAATTTTTCGCTGCAAGTTACATTGAAAAAACGTATTTTTCAAAATTTGGTGGTTTCGACTAGGAGTATATTTTGGATATTTTATATTTTGTTTCTAGACTTTACATGAATGTTTCAGGTGAAGAAAGTTTTGACCGAGCATTTTGCCGAACTGAGATATTAAGCATAAAAGAGTTTAGGTAAAAATACCTAACTTCCGTTCTAATTTTTTTTTGGATATTTATAAAATACGTTTAACTACTGATACTTTATCATTCTGTAAAGTTTCGTCGCCTGAGGAATTGATGTTGGGGTCCACTAGCTTCATTGCCTAGACTATACTACGCACTGCATTAGGACTACAAGCTGACTGCTTTAAATTATAATGATAAATTATATGGGTGCTAATCAGACTTCTATATGTATCAAGTCAAATGCTATTGCATTCGCCTAAAAATTTACATTGTCCTCTAAGTTACTAAATCAGCCACTATCAATGTGCCTCTGAAAAATACTATCTTAACTTCTATATATGCCACGATTCAATGATTTAAGCCACTGTAGTTATTTTTTAGCATCTACATTTGTAACGTATATTCAAGCAGTAAGATCCAAAATTATTTTTACGCATTTATTGAATTTTTACTTACGTTGTTGATTACAAATCAAATGAGCTACGCCAGAAGACTCGCTCTGTCGCCCCTTCATTCAGCTTCACCTACTTTTTAACCGACTTCCAAAAAACACAAAAAGAGGAGGTTCTCAATTCGACGCGTATTTTTTTTATTATTATTTTTATTATTATTTTTTTTGGCGATGTTACTCCATATCTCCCTCAAATCTTAACGGATTTCGATAATTTTATAAATATATAAATAAATATATAAAAAATATTTCGATATATAAATATTAGATTTCGATAATTTTATAAATATATAAATAAATATATAAAAAATCTTTTTAAAAAAACCGACTTCAAACGCCACTGAAAAGTATAAAATAATTTCAGTTTGTACACGTATGTTGAAGTCGGGCGGGCCTAAACAGAAACGATGAAACGAATGCGCCACGCTAGCCAGAATATTGATTTGTAGGTCCAGTCACAGAATATGTACCTACTTGGTACAGGTACATTGAAGTCGGGCGAGCGTTGCAGTTTCATAGTTCTATTGAGGCCCGCCCGACTTCAACATACGTGTACAAACTGAAATTATTTTATACTTTTCAGTGGCGTTTGAAGTCGGTTTTTTTAAAAAGATTTTTTATATATTATTTTAAGCTTTTTAGTGTAGCTTCATAGGATAAATCTACACATTCTCTGATCGCGACTGATTTGTTTCTATTTATTGATCAAAACTAATCCAAACACTTCATAGCTGCTATTATTATTTTAAGAGTGAACTAGTGTGCTAGATATCCTGGCTGCAGCATCAGCTTATCGTGTTGCCACCATTGCATTCTATGTAGAATCAAGTACTGATTAAAACAAATCCAAACACGACATATGTGCTATTTTTTTTAAGACTGTACTAGTGTGTTGCATATCCTGGCTGCAGTTTCAGCTCCATCATCAGAGCCATTCCATTTATATCATTTGAGACTACTTATCAATACAATTGAAACGAGCCCAAACTAAATATGGTTACGTAGTTTCATTACAGAGTGCTCATAACCATCGTTCAGCTTCATCATCAGACCCTGGATATTATATAGGACCAGAGTACTTCTTAACACGAATTAAATGAGTCTGAACTCCATGGTGTTACATCGTTTTACTACAGAATTTCCATAGCCAACTTCCACCTCCATCATCAGATCAGCTCCATGTTAAAATAATATTGCATTGTATTCCGATTTACATGTACATGCACATTTTCAGCTCAATCGGAAACCGGGAATGGTTCTTATACACCTTGCAAGACTTGACCTATATATACATTGCAAGACAAATAAAAGCTTGTAAAAATAAGATGATAAATAGCTAATATCATAAATATAATATAAAGCTAATGTATGTATGTTATGTAGTAGGCATGGTTAAAAGTCTACACATACTCTGATCGCGAGCGATTTCCTCTAATTCATTGAGGAGTTCCGTCCTCCATCTCCGAAGATATTCATTAAATCTTCACCAAACTTAAATGGGACCTACCTGCAGATACGCCCTTTCAAATTATTTTTAATCTGTCGCCCCTTCATTCAGCTTCACCTACTTTTATTATTATGCATATTGTTAGGACATAACCGCATTCAAACTGCAATTTTCTTATCGGCTTGCATTCCGAACGCAGTCAGTCTGTATAAGGGTGGAACCACATTTGTGAGGATCTATTCGGATTTTGCCTATACAAAACTGTCATTTTCCATATATTCGTGTACGCATCGAAAAGCCGATTTGATCCGTACACGTTTCTATGGAATTTGACAGTTTTGTATGGGCGAAATCCGAAACGATCCTCACAAATGTGGTTCCACCCTTAAGCTTTTCAGAGTCGTCCAAACCCCAAGGCTAGATTGTTTTTAAATTCCAGGGCAGCATTCACCTCACCGCACATACCAGGAGGCGGGGCCCCTACTGCCGGAGGGGGTACCGGGGGCCCGGGAGCCGCGGGAGAAAGGCCCCATTTCCCCATCACCATGCGCCTGTTGAGACTTGTGTCTATTATCGTGCACAAATACCATGCGGTGCTCGTGAGTAATATTTAATTATATAAATAATTTGTGCTCGCTTCGCTCATCGTCGACCTATAGATGTCCTCTGTAGGTCATAGGTTTCTTACAGGCGTATCTATGTTACTAGTTCTAAAGTTCACATTACCTGTGACTTGTTTGATGTTGTTTGTCCTGACTCGTAATAAGGGCTTACCAAGTAGTGAAAACATTTTTCAAAGAATATTGAAAGTGCTTTCCAATTTAATAAATATTTTACTTGCCAGTATTCAGTCTGCCATGTTTCCGACATTTTAAAAAGGAAAATAAATACAATATAATTAAAGGTCTTTGTCCACTAGTGGACGGAGATAGGTTGATGATGATGATGTTATATCTTGGTGATAGAGTCTTGACTTGTAATAAGAGCTACAGGTTGACCTACATTTTTTTTCAATTATAAATGTATTTTGGATTTGGGAAAATTAAACCATGCCTTTATAACTTTTTAAATACATATCAAAAATTCCGAGGCCTACGACAGGGTTCGAACCCACATCTCTTGGGAATCGCGCCCGAGTGTGTTGACCTTACACTACGGCCAAGAACGAACTACACGTCAGCACCGAAATTAGTGATATGTATCTACTTTTTTTAGCAATTGTTAGCGACATGTAGTGGTAATACATTACAGTTGTCGATCTAAATAAAATATAATCGAATTGAAAAATTTAAAATATAATTGAATTATAATTAGGTATAATTAGTTATGCTTTTGTGGAACTACCCCTCATTGTGGAAACACTGCATACATAGCATAATATCTATTATATTGTAAACTTGTTTTGAAAAGAGCAACTGCCGAGTTTCTTGCTGGTTCTTCTCGGCAGGAATGGTATTCCGAACCAGTGGTAGACTCATCGACGATTTAAAAGCACTTGTAAAAAAGTTTATTTGAATAAAAAACATTTCTATTCTATTCTATTCTTATAATCTATATAAATAAAAATGAATGTTGGTAAGCGCATAACTCAAGAATGGATGGACCAATTCGGTTAATTTTTTTTTGTATGTTCCTTAAGATCCACGGAAGGTTTTAATAAAAAAAAATTTACTTTTAACTTTTGACAGAACGAAGTCTGTCCGGGCAGCTAGTAAAAAATAAAAATAAAAAACCATGTCTGTATTGTAGGTGACAGAGTGTGAAATCTTCCTATCTCTGACGATCAAGTTCCTGGACCCAGACAAGCCGCTGTGGCAGCGCGCGCTTGCGCTAGAGGTATTACACCGGATGACGGTGCAGCCAGGTACGCGTATTACTGTTTATTAATTAGAAAAAAGAGGGGCGTTATAAGTTTATAGATACATATAGATACTTACGCAACATACTTACAATAACAAGATAGTCCTTGACTGCGATCTCACTGCGGTAAGTGACGATGCATTCTAAGATGGTAGCGGGCTAACTTGTAAGGGGTATGGCAGTGAAATTTCAACCCATAACCCTAATCGGTTTCTACACGCCATCGTGCCGGAACGCTAAATCGCTTGGCGGCACGTTTTTGACGGTAGGGTGGTAACAAGCCACGGCCAAAGCTTCCCACCAGACCAGACCAGAAACAATTCGGAAATTATAAATTCCCAAATTGACCCCGCCGGGAATCGAACCCGAGAACTCCCAGTTATAAGACCACAGCGCTCACCACTGCGCCAGGGAGGTCGTCACACGCCTGCCGCCATTACCTTAGCACAACATGGCCAGTACCTTACCTTACCTTACCTTCGGGGAAAAGGATTGTATCGGGAAGGAAGGAATAAATGAAGTAAAACACCCTAGAATACCTCACAACGGGGTTACGATAACATGGCCGTTGGTAGCATGTATAGCATACCTATGTATAGCATGGTTGATGGTCACAAGCACAGTTGAGTGACGTGTGTATCTGTGTATTTGTGTGTCTGTCTGTTCCCTCGTAGCAGCCTTCACAATGGACCGGTTTTGATGCGGTTTTTTCTGTTTGAAAGTTAACGTAATCGAGGTGGATTTTAGCTATAATTTATGAAGATCTGCTCAGGCATTTGAAGATTATTATCAGCTTATTTCCTACTTGATTAAAGAGAACTTTCACTGCTGCTGGTTTTTTTTTTCAATTAAAATCAAATTGATATAGGTGTATGTAACACGAGTCAATAAGGTAATTCATAAAAAATCGGCCAAGTGCGAGTCGGGCCTCGCTCCTTTAGTGTTCCGTTAAAAACAATTAAATTAAAATATTTTCATGTACCCATGGAAATATTTTAATTTACATAATTTTTTTAATTTAATTTAATTTTTATTATTTGTTGTTATAGCGGCAATAGAAATACATAATATGTGAAAATTTCATCTGTCTATCTATTACGGTTTACGAGATACAGCCCGCTAACAGACGGACGGACGGACGGACGGACGCACGGACGGACAGCGTAGGCTTAGTAATAGGGTCCCGTTGGTACCCTTTGGGTACGGAACCCTAAAAATGAAAAAAAAAATTACAAAATCACAAGAAGACTGATGAAAAAATCCACCGCTGAGTGACTCAAATCATGAACTAAATTCTTGATTCAGTTTTCTTTACCTCATCCCCTAAACCCCGTATATTTTAAAAAATCTTTAATTCCAGATCTACTCAAAGCGTTCTGTGAATGCTACGACATGAAGCCGCACGCCACGAACATTTTCCAAGACATAGTGAACGCGTTGGGCGCTTACGTGCAGAGCCTGTTCGTCGCCTCGCAAGTTAACACACCTGCTGGTGAGTGGTCACCTTTTTCAACAGTAGCCGATGCTCGCGACTTTATCCGTGACATGCGTTGAAATAGGTTCCAAACTTCCTTTGATAATTGTTTTTTATACAAGCTTTTATTTAACTTGTATTAGCTTCTACGGTGAAGGAAAACATCTTGAAGAAATCTGCACACTGGAGAGTTCTCCATAATGTTCTCAAAGGTGTGTGAAGTCTGCCAATTTGCATTGGGCCAGCGTGGCGGACTATGGCCCTTCTCGCTTCTCTGAGGGGAGACCTGCGCTCAGTAGTAAGCTGTCGATGGGTTGCTGATGATGATGATTTAACTTGCAATGTATGTATGTATGTTTATGTCAAATCTTGCAAGATGAATTAGAACCACGTCCCGGTTTCCGATTGAGTTGAAATTTTGCATGTACATGTAAATCGGATGACAATGCAATATTATTGTAACATGGAACTGATCTGATGATGGAGGCGGGAGATGACTACGGGAAATCGTAATAAAACGACGCAACTCCATCGAATTAGGGCTCGGTTGATTCGTCTTGAAAAGTACTCTGGTCCTAGACGATATCCAGGCACGAACCACTAGGGAACACCTTTATGTGAAAATGACATTGAGTCATTGAACATCCCTTGATTGTATAGAATAGAATAGAATAGAATAGAAATGTTTTTAATTCAAATGAAGTTTTTTACAAGTGCTTTTGAATCGTCCATGAGTTGCACATAGAGAGAGAGAAGAACCAGCAAGAAACTCGGCGGTTGCTCTTTTGAAGACAAGTTTACAATACAATAGATACTATGCTATGTATGCAGTGGTTCCTTAATAAGGGGCAGTTCCACAAAAGCATACCTAATTGTAATTGAACACATGTTAAGACGGGCAGACAGAAAGTAGCCCCATTCCCGCCTGTGGCACCCGTTCACGAGCATGACGCATGACCCAGCCATTGCTTCGCTCAACCAATTTGAGGAAACGTAACTAACGGGAACGTATTTAGAGGCTACCTACGTAAAGAGAATCCTACTTGGGGATAACTTGTAATAATCTATGTTAAATTAGAGTTGCTTCGTTCTTAATTAAAACTTCACTTTCTCATTTATTACAATTAATATTGTGAGGATTGCAATAACATTTTAGAGATGAGAATAATCATGATCAATCAATCCATCATTCTCTGCACTCTCCACCTCAACATCATCGACGTCGGCTGTCACCGCCCAATCGTCACGATCAACGGGATCATCGTCGATACTTGGTGCGGGGCCGTTGATATTTTCCTCGATTCGTGGACCGTAATCTTCTTCTTGCAAGTCTGCAGCGTCTTCTTCGTCATCTAAATTGCGTCTGCCAGATTTATCTAAACGAAAGACAGATAAGATCTAGACATGAAGATTTAACAACGACTTTATACCCAGTAGATGCCTAATATGAACAGCACATTAGACATTAACTTACTATCCTACTTCCTACTAATCCTATCCTTCTTCTTCTTTATCAACCGATAGACGTCCACTGCTGGACAAAGGTCTCTTGCATGGACTTCCACAGGCCTCGGTCTTGCGCCGCCTGAATCCAGCGGCTCCCTGCGACTCGTTTGATGTCATCGGTCCGACTGGTGGGGGGTCTGCCAACACTCCGCTTCCCGGTGCGGGGTCGCCACTCCAACACCTTGGGACCCCAACGACCATCAGCTCTTCGAACCATAGTTCGGGGCACATATGCTCCGCCCATTTCCACTTCAGTTTCGCGACTTGCTGAGCTATGTCGGTTACTTTGGTTCTCCTACGGATCTCCTCATTTCTGATTCGATCCCGCGGGGACACTCTGAGCATAGCTCTCTCCATCGCCCGCTGAGCGATCCTGAGCCTACTTATGAGGCCCTTAGTTAGCGACCATGTCTGGGATTCGTAAGTCATCACTGGCAACACGCACTGTTCGAAGACTTTTGTCTTTAGGCACTGAGGAATTTTGGACGAGAAGACATCTCGGAGCTTCCCGAACGCTGCCCAGCCGAGGTGGATTCAGCGGTTGATCTCTTTCTCGAAATTGAGCCTACGTAGCTGGACTGTGTGTCCCAGGTATATATACTCGTCCACAATTTCGAGTGCAGAGTCCTCAACAATTACTGGGTGGAGCGGAGCATAAGCATTGGACATGATTTTCGTCTTGCTCATGTTCATTTTCAGGCCCACTTGTTTAGAAACCCTGCTGAGATCGTTGAGTATTGTATTGTCTCTCAGAGACATGACTACTATGTCATCGGCAAATCGCAGGGGAGTGATGTACTCGCCGTTTATGTTGATGCCAGGCCCGTTCCAACCCAGAAGCTTAAAGACGTCCCCCAACGCAGCGGTAAAGAGCTTCGGGGAGATTACGTCTCCCTGTCGCACTCCACGCTGCAAGTGGATTGGCCTCGTCCTGTATACGTACTGACATAGTGGCGTTTTCATATAAGCACTTCAACATTTGGATATACCGGTAGTCAATCCGGCATCTCTGCAGCGACCTCAACACAGCCCAAGTTTCCACCGAATCGAAGGCTTTCTCATAGTCCACAAACGCTAAGCAAAGTGGCCTGTTAAACTCTTCCGTCTTTTGTATAACCTGCCGCAGCGTATGAATATGATCTATGATATAATCCTATCCTGCTAAATAATATAAATGCGAAAGTTTGTGAGAAGGAGAAGCGATTCGTGCGCCAGTCTTGACGACAGCCGTAGCGTTCACTTACTCCAAGGTTGTAAGCGTATATGCGCAGACAGGTTGTGAGGGTGTATCGACAGCACCTCAGTGTAGAGGTCGACCAGCGGCTGGCAGCGTCGCATGCAGCGAGCGTGCGTGGAGAAGCGATTCGTGCGCCAGTCTTAACGACAGCCGTAGCGTTCACTTACTCCAAGGTTGTAAGCGTATATGCGCAGACAGGTTGTGAGTGTGTATCGACAGCACCTCAGTGTAGAGGTCGACCAGCGGCTGGCAGCGTCGCATGCAGCGAGCGTGCGTGGAGAAGCGATTCGTGCGCCAGTCTTGATGACTGCCGTAGCGTTCACTTACTCCAAGGTTGTAAGCGTATATGCGCAGACAGGTTGTGAGGGTGTATCGACAGCACCTCAGTGTAGAGGTCGACCAGCGGCTGGCAGCGTCGCATGCAGCGAGCGTGCGTGGAGAAGCGATTCGTGCGCCAGTCTTGACGACAGCCGTAGCGTTCACTTACTCCAAGGTTGTAATCGTATATGCGCAGACAGGTTGTGAGTGTGTATCGACAGCACCTCAGTGTAGAGGTCGACCAGCGGCTGGCAGCGTCGCATGCAGCGAGCGTGCGTGGAGAAGCGATTCGTGCGCCAGTCTTGACGACATCCGTAGCGTTCACTTACTCCAAGGTTGTAAGCGTATATGCGCAGACAGGTTGTGAGGGTGTATCGACAGCACCTCAGTGTAGAGGTCGACCAGCGGCTGGCAGCGTCGCATGCAGCGAGCGTGCGTGGAGAAGCGATTCGTGCGCCAGTCTTGACGACAGCCGTAGCGTTCACTTACTCCAAGGTTGTAAGCGTATATGCGCAGACAGGTTGTGAGGGTGTATCGACAGCACCTCAGTGTAGAGGTCGACCAGCGGCTGGCAGCGTCGCATGCAGCGAGTGTGCGTGGAGAAGCGATTCGTGCGCCAGTCTTGACGACAGCCGTAGCGTTTACTTACTCCAAGGTTGTAAGCGTATATGCGCAGACAGGTTGTGAGGGTGTATCGACAGCACCTCAGTGTAGAGGTCGACCAGCGGCTGGCAGCGTGCATGCAGCGAGCGTGCGTGGAGAAGCGATTCGTGCGCCAGTCTTGACGACAGCCGTAGCGTTCACTTACTCCAAGGTTGTAAGCGTATATGCGCAGACAGGTTGTGAGGGTGTATCGACAGCACCTCAGTGTAGAGGTCGACCAGCGGCTGGCAGCGTCGCATGCAGCGAGCGTGCGTGGAGAAGCGATTCGTGCGCCAGTCTTGACGACAGCCGTAGCGTTCACTTACTCCAAGGTTGTAAGCGTATATGCGCAGACAGGTTGTGAGGGTGTATCGACAGCACCTCAGTGTAGAGGTCGACCAGCGGCTGGCAGCGTCGCATGCAGCGAGCGTGCGTGGAGAAGCGATTCGTGCGCCAGTCTTGACGACAGCCGTAGCGTTCACTTACTCCAAGGTTGTAAGCGTATATGCGCAGACAGGTTGTGAGGGTGTATCGACAGCACCTCAGTGTAGAGGTCGACCAGCGGCTGGCAGCGTCGCATGCAGCGAGCGTGCGTGGAGAAGCGATTCGTGCGCCAGTCTTAACGACAGCCGTAGCGTTCACTTACTCCAAGGTTGTAAGCGTATATGCGCAGACAGGTTGTGAGGGTGTATCGACAGCACCTCAGTGTAGAGGTCGACCAGCGGCTGGCAGCGTCGCATGCAGCGAGCGTGCGTGGAGAAGCGATTCGTGCGCCAGTCTTGACGACAGCCGTAGCGTTCACTTACTCCAAGGTTGTAAGCGTATATGCGCAGACAGGTTGTGAGGGTGTATCGACAGCACCTCAGTGTAGAGGTCGACCAGCGGCTGGCAGCGTCGCATGCAGCGAGCGTGCGTGGAGAAGCGATTCGTGCGCCAGTCTTGACGACAGCCGTAGCGTTCACTTGAAAGAAAACGTAAATTTTTTTCAACTTTTTTATCTCAAAAACGGCCTAACCTAAAAAGTTAAAACTATTGTAGGTATAATTTAAGACCGTGACTTCCGCGTGGATTTACTTTTTTAAATCCCTCGGGAACTCTTATTTTCTGCGATAAAAAGTATAACCTATTTCTATATCCAGGTCCTCAACTATGCCCATGCAAAAAATCACGTCGATCCATAGCTCTGTTGCGGCGTGATTTAAGGACAAACAACAAACACACATTTGCATTTATAATATTAGTATGATTGATAAGTAATATTTAATCTTATAAACTCTGTCAAAATTCGTATGTACAATTATTTGTTCTTTCTAGTGCGAGTGCCGTACAATGTTACAAAAATTCAGTATCTACTGATTTCCTCGTTTTCTTAAGTCATCATTATCAACATCAGCAACCCATCAACGTCTCACCACAGCGCAGGTCTTCTCTCGGCGAAGAGTTATAGGCCATCGTCCACCACGCTGGCCCAATGCAAAATTTTCAGACTTCACATACCTTTGAGAATATTATGGAGAGCTCTCAGGCGTGCAGGTTTCCTCGCGATGTTTTCCTTCACCGTTGAAGCATATGATATTTCGCACATAGAAAGTTTAGAAGTGCGTGCGGGAGCTCGAACCCGCGACTCCGCGGCCTGACTGAGTGACCACTAAGCTATCACTGTTTAATTCCTTTAGTAGCAATACTGGACCTCCAATAAGCGACCCCGTCCACTGAACAGATTTTGATGGATCTATACATACGTGCAGTTCTGTAGCTGGAACACGAAGGTCCAAACCGGTACGACTGGTTCGAGGCACAGGCCGGGCGTGAAGCGGCGCGTGCAGCGCACGAAGTAGTTGTATTTAATCCTTTTCGCTATATTGGAAACCACATATTTATATAAGTATACAAACTAGGTGACCCAGCGAACTTCGTACCGCCAACAAAAATATTTAGGGGTGGGTCACCCTTATCATTTAGGGGTATGAAAAATAGATGTTGGCCGATTCTCAGACCTACCCGATATGCACACAAAATTTCATAAAAATCGGTCCAGCCGTTTCGGAGGAGTTTGGTAACAAACACTGCGACATGAGAATTTTATAATATACAAATAGAGAGAGCATCAAGCCTAAATAATGGCTGTCATATACTTTATATTGTATAAAAGCCCTTCAATAAATAAAGATGTAAAAAAATCCTAAATAAGAGCGGTTTTAGACTAGTGTCGTAAGCTCGTACCGGGTTATACGCACTTACACGCGCGCCACATTTTGCGCTTCAAAATATTGAACGTGCGTACACGCATTCCGGCGTATTCGCTCGAACCGGTGGGCGCGCGGGGAGGCATTTCGCGGCTCGCTTATAATCGCGTCAACGCTCGTAAGAGTTGTGCGTGTGGCAAAGACCGCACCTATCCGCGTCTACACGCGCTGAAGAAACGTTAATCTGAAACCGCCCTTAGAGCCTCAATATCACAACGGCAATAGCTAAAAGTGCGGCTGCAACCTAAAGGTCGTCGGTTCAATGGCACTACTTTCGTAAATATCAGTCGTGTTCGCCATGGAGTAAAATAATAGTTGCACTTCTATCGTAAATATCAGTCGTGTTCACCATGGAGTAAAATAATAGTTGCAATTCTATCGTCAAATATATCAGTCGTGTTCGCCATGGAGTAAAATAATAGTTGCACTTTTATCGTTAATATCAGTCGTGTTCACAATAGAGTAAAATAATAGTTCCACATCTATCATAAATATCAGTCGTGTTCACCATCGAGTAAAATAATAGTTGCATTACTATCGGAAATATCAGTCGTTTTCACCATGTAGTAAAATAATTGTGGAGTCTTTTTTTATTGCAAGTTAGGCTTGCGCTTCACGACAATAATATTGATGGAAAGCAATGTTGAGGTCCTAACTGGGAGCGCGCTTTTCGAAGATGCACATTCGATATTAGCAAATAGCCGACCCACTACTGGGATTACTTAGTTCTCTTCTCCGATGTGGAAGGGTTTTGGCCACAGTTCACACTGGCTAAACACGGTTTGCCAGACTTCACTTCACACGCCTTTGAGAACAATATAGAACTCTCAAGCATGGAAGTTTCCTCGCGATGTATTACTTCATGGTAATATACTCATAGATAATTTTAAGCATTAGATGCTACTTTATTGAGGTTTACTTTAATTGAAACAATATTTTGGACAATACATAATTCCTTACGTCGTAGGTTTGGATCACCATCTTTATTTCCGTATACTGATAAAATAATTGCCAGAATACACACAATAGTTGCATTGATATTATGCGTTTTTATCTTACACGTCATTTTTGTTATTCCAAAAGTCATGACCATATAGATGTTACAGAAAACATTTTATTTAAGTATTTATCAATTTTTCAAGTATCGAGAAAAGATATTTCACATTTTAGAGTCTGCCACAGGCTCTATAGTCTATATCAAGAGTTAAACACTATGGAATGGTCCATAAAAATCCTCTCTTAAATACGTCTTCAACGTTATTCTGTTTTAGCCGTAATGCATACTAAATTCTCCACGATGTTTCTATGGCATCTATATTATAATAATTATTATTTACTAGAAGAATTATTATTTTATTTATTTCATTTTATTAACGTGATAATGTCTTATAAATCGATGAACACCGGCTGCACGCATGAAAAAGTGTCACGTTCCGCCTGAGCCTGCGCGTGCAAGTGAAAGTGCGGAACAAGCGATAGAGAGGCACGATAGGCCCAAGCGTTGGCTTGTGACTAGAGAAAATTGTAATTTTCAATTAACTCCTTCTTTGTATTATACAAAATAATGCTAATTCAGTGATAATAATTCAATTAAATTCAAAAAAGTATGCAATTTTTTATCTATGTTTCTTTGACGTTATCACGTAAAACTATCGTCCTTAAACCGACTTTACAGACAACCAATTTTTTTTTATTAGTTTTTTTGCGCGAATCCTATTGTCCTAAGCCGGATTTATAAAAGATAAAACATTTGACTTGGCGTTATGCCACATTTGAAGTAATCTTCGCTAATATGTGTACAACTTTGGTTGCAGGGTCAGCCAGCATCCCTCAACAAGCGGGCTTCTATTGGAAGGGCGTATGGCTCCCCCTGTGCATCACATTCGAGCCAGGGACTGCCAAATCTGTATAGTAAGTCGCAATATAATTGACATCCAAGTTAGCCCACTTCCATCATAGGCTGAGATCTATAGATCGTATTCTCTGTTTTAATGTGACTGTATCTGTCTCTTTCTAAAACTACATTTTCTATGGAGCGTGTATGGAGCTGCTGAATTGTGACATCACACTTCAGTAGAGCTCTACTGAACTGTGATGTACTGTGCTCTGTCTAACAGGAAACTTTAAAGCTCTATATTTCAGAGACTAGATAAGATATTTAAATTTAATTTTTTTTCTTTATAATATTTAAATCTTTATTTAAATATAAATAAAAAAAAGAAAATTCATAGGGACTGCCAATAGAAGTGAAAACGAAGTACATATAGCTAACGGAAAGCGTTTCGCGTGACGCGTCACGATGACGCGAAATCAATGTTCTTTAGGTGAAAGAAGTTTTCACTTGAAAAATATCGTCGAATATCCAATTATAAATTTTTTATTGTGGATTCGGAAATGTGGAGTATCATCATTAGCATCCCATCAACGGCTCACTACCGAGCGCAGGTCTCCTCTCAGAGAAGGGTTATAGGCCATAGTCCACCACGCTGGCCTAATGCGAATTGGTGTACTTCACACACCTTCGAGAACATTATGAAGAACTCTCAGATGTGCAGGTTTCCTCACGATGTTTTCCTTCACCGTTGAAGCAAGTGATAGTTAATTGCTTAAACGCCGAAAAGTCAGAGGTGTGTACCCGGGATCGAACCTGCGACCCCCCCGAATAGGAGACCACTGTCCTAACCACTAGGCTAGCACTGGTTATTATGTGGAGTATAGGAGAGAATTATTATGGCCCAGTATAGAGATGCTGGATCGCACCGAGGCGCCGGCCATACAAGAGGGGTACGGCATCTCCGTGGCGTACGCCTGCCTGGTCGAGATCATCCGCTCCATCGCCATCACGCTGGAGGGCAAGGAGTACTTCAGGTACACCGTCATCATCATCATCATCATCATCATAGCGACCCGCCCGGCTTCGCACGGATAGTAGAGCATATTGTTATGCCTACGTGATGTACGAGTAGTATGATGGATTGATTGATCATGATTATTTTCATCATTAAAATGTTATTGCAATCCTCACAATGTTAATTGTAATAAATGAGAAAGTGAAGTATTAATTAAGAACGAAGCAACTTTAATTTCACACAGACTATTATAAGTTATAAGTATCCCTAAGTAGGATTCTCTTTATGTAGGTGGCCTCTTAATACGTTCGTTAGTTGCGTTCCCTCAAATATGGTTGAGCGAAGCAATGGATGGGTCATGCGTCATGCTCGTGAACGGGTTCCACGGGCGGGAATGGGGCTACTTTCTGTCTGCCCGTCTTAACGTGTGTTGAATTATAATTATGTATGCTTTTGTGGAACTTCCCCTCATTGTGGAAACACTGAATACATAGCATAGTATCTATTAAATTGTAAATTTGTTTTGAAAAGAGCAACCGCCGAGTTTCTTGTTGGTTCTTCTCGGCAGGAAGGGCATTCCGAACCAGTGGTAGACTCATCGACGATTCAAAAGCACTTGTAAAAAAGTTTATTTGAATAAAAAAACATTTCTATTCTTTTCTATTCCCTACACGTTTTTTCTGTCGTGATTCGTGAATCATCGTCATCGGTGTGAAGCCCGCGGTGCTTGAATTTATTTTCGCACACGTTCGTTTTGATTTTGCGATAACTCCTAAGATATTTATTTAAATTATATGGTGTAAAGGATTATCATAATGTGCATAAAATGCTTATGGTAACTAACGTATTTTAAGTTTATAAGGATTGATACTGTATTTGTTTAAATAGATTTCCAATTACCGCATTTTACATGACCATTTTTTTAGAAGTTAAAATGGTTAGAGTAAGCTATCCTTAAAAGACAGATATATGCCATCGCGGACTTTATGTATCCCACCATATATACCACCACCATACATTGTTTTGTTATATCTCAAAGGAAAGCGTTTTAGATGAAAGCTCCCAGGAAGCGAGACTTTTTCCAACATTTTCAACAATTATCGTCATATTTCAACCAATTTACACAAAAACTTAACAAATTATACATTAAACTCTTCCTCGTAAATCACCCTATCTATTGGTGAAAACTGTATGAAAATCCGTTCAATAGTTTTTGAGTTCATCGCGAACAGACAGACAGACGCGGCGGGTACTTTGTTTTATAATATGTAGTGAAGTGATCTGGGAGTAACGGTACACGGCGCTACAGGTATAGGCCTTAGTCCCCCACACTGGCAAAGTGTCGCAGAAATCACACCTCCGTTGCAGGTTTCCTGACGATGTTTCCCTGGACCGTTAAAGCGAGTACTATAGTTATGCTTCATAAACAAAATCGGAAAATCTGCTTATAACTGTGTTCTTTTTATTAATATACAATAAAAAAAAGTCTGAACTTCTCCATATTTTGTTCTGTTGTTCATAGATTACAAGAGCTCTACGACGATTCTCAGAACGATGGGGAAGAACAAGAAGTGAACTCTAACACTAACAAAACACAGAATAGTCACAAAGGTCAGTATCTAAACACAAATTATTATAAATTCATTATAACCCTGCCTTATTATAATTATAACCGTGGCGGCCTGTCCATTGTACCGGAGCGGAGCGGAGGTGTGATCGGTAGACCAATGATATTATTGAAAGTTGGCGTGATAAAATTAACGCGTCATCTATCCATGACCTGATTGATTTGCGGAGCACGTCTCCGCTCTGCTTCCATGGACAAGGCACCCTTAGATGCCCGAATTAGGCCTTTCTTTTCCTCCGGCGGCTTTATGTGCTCTCTGAAGTACGGAATAATAATATTAATATATTTTCTTGGAATAATAAGAGTCAAACTGTATTATTATGCCAAGAAAGATGGATTTAAAACTTTGTCATTTCAGAAACGGAAAGTTTGGACAATCAACCGGAAATAACTAAAAACGGGCACACCGGGGAAGCGGATCAGAACTCCAACGTCGTTGAGAAGATCATTCCCGAATCTGACGATAAGGAGAGGCAGTTGAAATTGCAGGTAATGATGAAAGAAAACGTATTTCCGGAGCTGTCGCCATAGGCATATTTAGTTCGCTTTCAGTTAGGTTCTATGAAACGAACTCTTTGTTTTTCTGGGATCAAAAGTAATATTGGTCACTCTCCACGTCCTCAACTATTCTCGTGCAAGAAATCACGTCGGTCCGTTTCTCCGTTGTTGCTTGATTGAAGGACAAACCAACACTTTCGCATCTATATAGTAATGGTACTACAGATATACTAATGTATGTGGCGCTACCAAGATACAGTGTACAGCTCAGCATTCGGCCTTGCATTATCACTTGCAAGGCCGAATATATCAAGTGATAGAACATAAAAGCTTTGCATTTACTCCTAACTTTACTCATAGGTTAGTTGTCAGCCAGTATATTCATGCTTAACTAAGTTGTCTATGTTGTAACTTAAGTCCATGTATGTTCGCAGCTAATAAAGTCGTCGTGGTGCGGCCTGGTGTGGGGGCTGTCGGTGCTGGCCGAGGCGAGCATCGGCGAGCTGGAGAACATCCTGCGGGCCATACAGACCCTGGCCAGGGTCAGCGGGAAGGTCGGTGACGGTTACTGGCAATGTCTTAATAAGATTGCTGTGGTACGGTCTACTGGTAGACAAAATTCTTCTTTATCAACCGCTTAGTTTAGTTGTCCACTGCTGAACATAGGTCTCTTGCATGGACTTATGCCATCTATATTTAGCGGTTTTCTGCGACCAAATACCAGCCCAGATACGAAATACTCTTACCTTTTTAATATTCTAACCAAATTTTTGAAAATTGTATTGTACGTCACCCCGTTGTACCCAGATGGGCGTGACGAACGCGCGCGACGCGTGCGTGGGCGCGCTGTGCCGCTGCGCGCTGCCCGCGCAGTACTGCGTGCCCGTGCTGGGCGCGCTGGCGGCGCTGGCGTGCCCGTGGCCGGCCGCGCGCGCCGCGCCCGCGCCGCCCGCCGACCTGCGCCACCACGTGGTGTGGGTGGGCACGCCGCTGCCGTGCTCGCAGCCCACCGGTGAGTGCCGCGCCCGCTGTGATCGATGAACGAACGCGCGTGACGTGCCGCCGTGAGCTGGCGGTGCTGGCGTGCCCGTGCTGGGCGCGCTGGCGATGCTGGCGTGCCCGTGGCCGGCCGCGCCGCCCGACCTATATTTTTTTGTCAAATATGCCACTATTCCAATTGCTTTGGCCCTTGATTTCATTCATTCTTACCCCACTGATGAGTCTCACCATAACCTACACTTATGACTATTCGCAGGTCAGCAACAGTCGTTCGTGATGGTGACGTCACGCCACGTGACAGCGATGCGCGCGCTGCTGGCGGCGGCGCGACGCGACGGCGACGCGCTGCAGCACGCGTGGCTGCCTGTGTTGACCACTCTGCAGCATCTGGTGATTAGACCAACACACATCCACCACACTAACTATAGGTCTCATAAGGAGGCTCAGGATCACACAGCGGGCGATGGAGAGAGTTATGCTTGGAGTAATCCCTGCGAGATCAAATCAGAAATGAGAAGATCCGTAGGAGAACCAAAGTCACCGACATAGCTCAGCGAGTCGCGAAACTGAAATGGAAATGCCGCCCATTTCCATAATTCGAATTCGCACATAATTCGAAGAGCTTGTGGTCGTTGGGGTCCCAAGGTGATTCAGAACATTTTGAAGAACTCTCAGGTTTCCTCATGATTTTTTCCTTCACCAAAACTATTCCTTTTAAGCTTTGCCGTGATAGGTTAAATTGTGCCGTCGAATTCAATATAATGTACCTTATCCGATTTTTTAAAATTTTTTTGTGCAAAGTTTGAGTAATTTCTGTTACTTCAAGGTTTGGATCCTCGGCCTGAAGCCGTCAACGGGCGGCAGTATGAAGGCGAGTCGTGCGAGCGCTGACGCGAACGCCGTCATGAGCACGTCCGCTGTCATGGCCGACCTGCCTGGTACGACACCTACTTCATGTTATAGTGTTAGGTATACAGATTCCCCATAGAAAGGATAATACTCTCGATATTAAAAAAGAGGTGATTTAAACGATAAGCAAATAAGAAATCCAAATCGGCTCGTGATTCCTCGACTACGCCTCAAGAAAGTCCGAAAGACGTTTGTAGGACGTGACGGTCTATAGTAAAATTCCACAGTCGATCTTAGACTTGCCTTTACACAAGTTTAAGAAATCTATTAAAACTGTTCTCATGAAAATAGCATAATATACAATTGAAGATCATTTTAAGTGATTAAAAAGCGTGGATATAACTCGAGGACCCTGTGCTAAAAGATAAGGGTGGGGGGAAAACTGAAAAGTTTTCGACCTTCCTCTGGTTTTTCCTCAATAACTTTTTTCCTTAGGTCCTACGGCAAAAGCATTTCTATACTCTTGTAGAACGTCAAATTTCCTTCAAGTTTGATTACACAAAAAATTTTGTATGTCAAATCGTATCCGTGATAATGACGCTTCGAAAAAAAAAATTTCAAAATTCGCTAAAAACCTTTTGTGACTTGGGGTTGAGTGAGGGTGAGCGGGGGAATGGGGTGTCCAAAGTTTGTGATTGTAACAGGTACCATACTTAGGGCAACATTTCATCATAATTCGTAAATAACAGAAGAAATAAGGTAGAATTCTGCATTTTTGTCACATTTTTTTAGCGAATTTTGATTTTTTTTTGTGAAAATAGAATTATCACCTTTATGTAACAATTGCAAGGGTCACGACCCTCAGCAACGGGAATAACGACTCAGGGAGACACATACGGAATCAGTATTGTAATAACAGTTCTTTTCAGGTCAGCAAGTTCCCGTGGCGGAATCGCTCGGCGTCATGAGTGGTATACAAACCGTGATTTATACAATGTGCTGTGTCTATTTGGAACGATTCTCACCGCCTACTTTTTTGTTATCACTCAACATGTTAAATTGGGTATTTGACTGTTGACTGTTGTCAAAATGTTGATATTCATTAGTATTATAATCGACCGAGCGAAGCGAAGGTCTTTGAGTTAACTAGGGCGATTTGCACTTGTCCGTCCGTCCGTCCGTCCGTCCGTCCGTCTGTCAGAGCCTTATAACTTTTGAATTACTGAACGTAATTACTTCAAATTTAGATATAATATGTAAACCGATGGCCTCCAGCCGAAAATGGCTTAAAAAGTTATAAAAATCTTTATTTCAGGGGGGCTCTCATAGAAGCGAATGCGAAGTAAAAAAAAAAAAATCGCGTTACATAAAATTGTTACGTATCATTTTAAAGATAATTTTGAACTGAGTACAAAAATATTTTTTTTTTAATTTTTCCCTTAAAATTGACGAAATGGGGGGCTTTCAAAGTGGCGATTTTATACGCTCGCTTGAAGACGCTCTCTAGAAAAATCCGCTATGGATTTTCAAACTGATTTTATGTTTTTAGGTCACTTATATCCTGTACTTGAACAACAAATACTAAAATTATATGAATATTATAAAGAAACGAGATTATTTAATTTTTAATGGGCGTCAGTAATTCATATAGCATCAACATAGCTTCACAATAATGCTAATAGATGGCGCAGTCAGTAACTATTCCCATGGAACTACGAGTTAAATTCAATGTTTGATAAATAATTCAATGTTTTCACTAACGTTCCCTAACCTTTACGGGCTACCTATAAGTTAGGTGATTGATGTTTTCTGTCAACTTATTTATCACGATCCTGTACGGGACACCTAAAAGGATATTGGGACGGATGTTAGGACTTAGGATTGTATTTAGGAGCTACCTACGTTAAGAGACTCCTACTTAGGGGATGATTTAGGTATGTTTGGTGAAAACGGGCATAATAATAATGTCAGTTTTGGTTATCATGTATCGATTGAATGAATAATCATGGGATACCGTTACCGCGAGGTCTCAGTTCGGGGCGAACCACTAGTAGAAAATGTGCCATGTGAGAATAGCATTCGTAAAAACAGAAATAAATCGGTCCAAAAACAAATAAGTTAGAAGCTGTTTCACTGCGACTGTATCTGTCTTTTATATTAGAGTTTATGGAGCTTTTGAAGTGTGACCTCACACCTCAATAGCGCTCTCTTTGTCTAACAGGAAACTTTAAAGCTCTTTATTTCCGAGACTAGAAAAGATATTTAAAGAAAAAAAAATGGAATTGCGTTATAATGTTTAAAAACTGAATTTTAAAAATATAGAAAAATATCAGTCAAATACCCAATTCCTATAAAGAATATTAGCGAATGACCGCGTGTCTACCGCCTAGCGGTTTTACAAAAACACGTATATGCAACAATCATTTTATTTACAAATAATGTTTCAAAAACAGGTGACAAACATCGTATACATATTATAAATGGATGTGTAATTGCGATAGCGTGCTTGCTTATTGGTTTGTTCTTCAATCACACAGCAACGGATCGACTTGATTTTTGCATAGGTATAGCTGAGGACCTAGATAGTGACATAGGTTACCTTTAACCCGGAAAAACAGGGTTCCTAGGGATTTCTAAAAACCTAGCTACTCGCAGACAAAGACTACAAAGACGCGGGCAAGGAGCAAGTATTATATTAAATGACAGATGATTCTTTTGTCTATTCAAAGCGCACGGCACTGAACGTTCTGGCAACTAAATTTTACATGCCTCATATAATTTATGTCAATGGCTATGCATACATGTTCCATTATCCAATTCATTGACCACTTCATAAATTCCAAATAGACACACAAATTCTGGGACTTCTGGTGCTCCAAACTTTTGGTTTGGTACGGCATTTTAAAATCTATTTAAAGTTGTACATAATACAGTAGATTTTCCATTGTTTGAACACGTCTTGCCGCTAGGGATCGCTTTTGTCCGTCTACGCGCTCTGGGATGGAGCTTGCTGGCCATGTTCTTGGTTTCATAATATACACAAAGCGTGACGGTGAATGACATCTTACAGTTTCTTAATACAGACCTCGCCGATCTCCTTCGCTCTGAACGTAGCCGTTTTTTTTTGTTACAGAAAATTGTTGCATCCTACATAAAAAATTATAATAATTTTGACAACGTCACACATTGTGTATTGAAGCCTTTATTTTTGTTTGTCTTGCACCAATTTGTTTTCAATTGCCACCGCATACAGCATAATAATATATTTAATTTAATCACTTATGTTATCGGATATTGTATGATTGGTCTATGGCTGCTGCAAGGTTAGAAGAACAGGCGATGGTACAATGTGCGCCGAATCTTAACTTATGAACAGTCTGGACCATTCATACAATGTCTGCCTCATCCAAGGGATGATCAAATAGTTTTGACAGGTCTTAAAGTCACCACGCACTCAGCAAATGTGTGTATTAAAGCCGGCGTTGCCGGTTTAATTGGCGTTTATAAGAGCAAAAAAATTTTTTCTTTAAGGTCTCTTAGTTCTGAGATTATGGGGATTTTGTCAGTTTCAAGAAAAGTATTATTTGAGAGTCCTAAGTCGGCTTTCCTTTTTTGAATGAAATATTTCCGATAACAATCTGTAGAATTCCAAAAAGGTCACTATTTGGGTATCCTTGCCCAAAGATAAAGTTACCTTCTGTTCTGTTTTGTAAAGCCCCAAATGAACCTAAAATAGTCCTTTTTAAGAAATAAATAGAATTAATTACAGATTACCTTGCATAAAAGGAGAAACTGACATACATTAACATAAAACTCAAATTGCTGTCTTGAAACTAGGTATTTTCAACTATACTATAACCCCAACTAAGTAACAATTTTTAGAAATTCCACCCGTGCAAAGCCGGGGCAGGTCAGCTAGTATAGTCCTAACGCTTCTAATGGCAATTTGGTATGCCTTCGGTGCTTCGAGAATGAGCATGGCATTTGATTTAAAATCCAACAGCCTAATCGTGCACAACCAAAAATAAGCACCAATAGCGTTACCGGGTAAAATTCTACCAATCAGCTTGCAAAAAGACAAGAGGAGCGCTATATCGTTGTCTCTTTCAGCAAGCTTTCATAAGGACAAGAAGAGCGCTATATCATTGTCTCTTTCAGCGCTGTCGGCCATGTTGTCGCGAGTGTTCGAGGCGTCGCGGAACCTCGACGACGAGGCGCTGCATCACCTCATAGATGCGCTGTGCAAGCTGTCCAACGAGGCTATGGAGCTGGCTTATTCTAACAGAGTGAGTAAAAGAGAGCGCCGTATCACAGTCTCTAACAGCGTGTTCGGCTGACAAATCAGATTATTTTTAGATGATGTAATTATTTCATCACAGCATCAAATGAACATCTGATTAGTCGATTGTGTGGCAGCAGAGGCGTCTCAACGTCAGCATTAGAAAAAAGCAATTACACATGGTTGACATTTCCCATTTTCATTTATCATATCGTCATTAATCATCGTTTACATTAAGTAAAATTTCAGGAGCCATCGTTGTTCGCCGTGGCGAAGCTTCTGGAGACCGGGCTGGCCAATATGCATAGGATAGAAGTCATGTGGCGACCCATCACCAATCATTTACTGGAGGTGGGTTTAAAATTTTCCGAAAGATCTTTTTCGGTAGAATCTGTTTTCCGAACCGGTGGAATATCCACTAAAAACACAGAATCATGTCGTTCTATAAGCCCTTTTTAGGGTTCCGTAGTAAACAAGGAACCCTTATAGTTTCGCCATGTTCGTCCGTCTGTCTGTCTGTCTGTCTGTCTGTCTGTCTGTCTGTCTGTCTGTCTGTCTGTCTGTCTGTCTGTCTGTCTGTCTGTCTGTCTGTCTGTCTGTCTGTCTGTCTGTCTGTCTGTCTGTCTGTCTGTCTGTCTGTCTGTCTGTCTGTCTGTCTGTCTGTCCGCGGTTAGCTCAGAGACTATTGGTACTAGAAATCTGTAATTTGACAAGGGTATAAATATCAATCACGCCGACAAAGTGGTGAAATAAAATTGTGAAAAATAATTTTTTTAGGGTACCTCCCCTACATGTAAAGTGGGGATGAATTTTTTTTTCTCGTCTATCCCATAGTGTGGGGTGTCGTTAAATAGGTCTTTCAAAAATATTGTAAGTGTGGGAACATCATTTTTCAATTCAGGGATCCGTTTGTGAAATATGATATTTTAAAGTGCTAAATTTTATTAGAGTCAAGTGTCCCCCCCCCCCTCTGCCAGCTAAATGGTTGTATATAGGATACAAGAAAAAATTCACAGCAGTAGTATATATAATGAATTTTAAAGGAAAACTATCACGGCTAACTACGGTTCATTGGTTAAGGAGTTATATCTGTTTTTTCTAAGGTAGTTATTACACGTAGTGTAAGTTGCATATTTTGTAGAATATTATAGTATTTAAACCATGGAACTCAAAATTTATTCAATATTCATAAATAAAACAAAAGCACTATCCTAGGTCAGCAGTAATGTTTGAGACTTTCAACTACGGAACCCTACACTGCGCGTGGCCCGACACGCACTTGGCCGGTTTTTAAGTGTGAATTTTCTCAACTTATTAAGAGGTGACAGACTAGTGGCATGGACCTTTTCGGAAGGTCCGGGTTTTGAATCCCAGGCATAGAGTGAAGTTAAGTGAGTGAGTGCTTTGACGGTGAAGGAAACATCATGAGGAAACCTGCACGCCTGAGTTTTCTCAAGCTTGCTCTCAAAAGTAGGTGAAGTCTGCCAATCCACACTTAGCCTGCTTGGTGGACTGTGGCCTAAACCTTTCTCATTCGAAAGGAGACCTATGCCCAGAATGAATGAAAGGGTCTCTATAATTATTTTTTATTGCGCTACTCTTACAAACTCAGACGTGCCGGTAGGCATTTCCAAGGTGCTTAAATAACGACGTCGCTCCAGCAAAAATCAGCTTAGGAGACTCCCCTATGTTGAACGGGAGAACTCGATCAAGTCGGAGGGAGCCGAGGAAACAGGTTGACCAAGATCGTGTTATGTGGCGATCTTTGCAAGAGTTTTTCTGGGCAACATGTGTTTATCAAAACTAGGGGAACTCATAAACGCCCGTTTTTTTTTTACCCGATTACGGTAAAGCCAAAAGGAAAGAAATTTGTAGTCGGGTTTTAAAATTTTATCCTTGTTTATACAAAATATTTGTAACATACTCGTATCTCATCCCTTGAGCAGGTGTGTCAGCACCCGCACATCAGAATGCGGGAGTGGGGCGTGGAGGCCATCACGTATCTGGTGCAGGCGGCCTTCCAGTACCATCACAACAACCCTGCTCTCGTCACTGAGGTATGAGCTGATTTTGCTCCACCACATTATAAACCATGTAACCCCTGTCTGTAACTTTTTTCTATAATTATTATATTCAATACTAATTTTATGTTTCATATATACGGTATCATGTTACGTAATGTATTTTGTATCATGTATCTATTTGTATATAATTATGTATATTATTATATTCAAAATCATCATCATCATCATTAGCAACCCATCAACGGCTTACTACTGAGCGCAGGTCTCCCCTCAAAGAAGGGTTAATTTATTCAAAATACTTTTGTATTATATATTATACTCTTTTTACCCTACTCTTTTGCACACCTACAAGTGTTGTCTCACATCTCAAGCTTGACTGGTAGAAAATGCTTTAGCATTAAGTCCGCCTATTGTATTTTTTTTTTGTGCAATAAAGAATATTAAAAAAAAAGGTCTATGGTTGAGATCTATAGATCGTACTCTGGCTCTGCTCAAGACTCAATATAGAGTTAAGAAGGAGACACAAATATGTTCTGAAATAAATCTGTCTCGTTTTAACTCAGTTTTAAGTCTAAGCTGAGTGAGAGAGCCATCTATAGATCTCACCTTTAGACTTTGCGGGATCTATTTTGTGACTTATGCCAACAAAAAAATCTGATAACAACCATTAGCTAATTTTGTTTCTTCGTTTGCTTAAATTTTGCTTTGCTTGTTTATAAAAATCCCGTAGGAACCTCTTGATTTTTATTTCTTCTTGGTTTTTAGTTCTTGTATCCTGCGATTTCAGCTTCCGTATGCTCTATTTTGAGATTTCCAGTGGCTGTGGATAATAATGGAAAGTTGCTAATTAAGAACTTTCATATCCGCATTTCGTAATACAAAATGCGGGTTTGACAGTTCGTTAACAACTTTTGATCCTTACTATACAACAATCTCTGTTGAATTTCGAGAAAGTATTCTTTGAATAGGTTTGAATAATGTACGATGGAGTTTTGAAAATTTTACCCTTAAATGGTAAAAAGTAATGGAAAAATTAATACCCGCGCACCTAACCTTTTCCCCTCATACCTAGGACTTCTCAGTTAAACTGTTGACAGATAGTTCAAGATTCTTTGACACAGGCTCGCGAGCGTCTGGTGCTCGAGCCGTTAGCCGAGCTGTGCGCGGTGCGGCACTGCGACGTGCGCGCGCGACAGCTGGAGTGCGCTGCGCGCCTGCTGCACTCGCGCGGCGACCAGCTGGGTGCCGCCTGGCCGCTCATGATGGAGATCATCTCTGCCATCAGCGACCACCACAGGTGAGGCGTTGACCGAGATTCATTACTACCACAAGACTTGGTCTTGCGCCGCCTGTATCTAGTGGCTCCCTGCGACTTGTTACACCCTGGCTCTAAAGCCGTTTATGCCGATGCATGCTGCATCAGCGTGATCGCGCTTGACCGTCTGCTGCGGGTTGGAGTCAGTCGAGTCGAGATATCCGAAGCCGTTACATGGCTAGTCATAAAAATCCTGTTAATTATATTTAATTGATTAAACTAAATGTTTAATAATATATTATATTCCAGTGAACTTGTATTTCCTTTTTTTTAAAATCCAAATCGGGATTCCCCGTGTAACATTTGGTGGCAGCGGTGGGATCCAAAATCGGGTCCTCGGTGTTCCTTAGTGCCCGTAAAGTGTGTGTGCAGTTAAACTACAATTTTCCTCAAGAATAATAATACAAGAATAATATAAGAAATAATTCAGTGATAAAGTGAATTATATCAGTGAGTGATACCTAAGTGTCCTGTGTGGTCCAACGTTCCGAGAACGAGAATCCAGCCGTACACGTCAGCAGAACGCGACGAGAACCATGTCTGTAATCGCTATCGCCTACGCATTCTTCGTACTGTGAGTCTGGCTATTTGATACCTCTTTGTGTTACACTGATATTAATTGCTTCTTTTTATACGAATTTCTTTTACGTTCAATTAAGTATTATACATATTATAAAATGTCGAAACCCACACTAAATGTACCCAGCGAAACCCTTCTACCTTCCGACACGGAAGACGAAAGGCCTTCCGATAACAAACCCAATGTGAGAACCCGTTCCGCAAAACGGACTATTCCCACGATAGAGCTAGAATTAAACATACTACTGAAATTTATAAAACCCTATGATGGAAATAGAGAAACATTGAATTCCTTCATAATAAATTGTAATAATGCTTACGAAATTGCTTCAGAAGAACAAAAGCCTATTGTTTTTAAATACATACTTTGCCAACTCAGCGGAAAAGCTGAGGTGGCTTGCTCGATAAAAGAGTTTACGTCTTGGGACCAATTAAAGGACTTCCTTAAAACCCAGTTTAGTGTTCGAAAACACTACTCACACCTACTGACAGAGTTACAAGAGTGCCGACAGGCACACAACGAAAATGTTACGCAGTTTTCTCTACGAATAGAGACGTGCCTATCCCAACTTCTGACAGAAATCTCTCTCTCCAATTGCAAAGTAAGGGAGCTACCAGGGCGTACTGCGTCTATGGAAGAGCTTGCATTACATCATTTCCTAATGGGCCTTTTGCCCAGAATTTCCAACATAGTCAGGTGTAGGTCACCCAAGTCTCTTAATGAGGCGATTAACTTTGCCATATCAGAAGAAAGAATACAAGAAACCATTTTCAAAAGAAACACAATAGAGAATAGAACTAGAAGACCGTTTAATCCACAACCTCCTCGTCCTTTTAGAACATCATCTACACCTCAACCTAATTCATTCCAACTCAATCAGTCCAACAACAGCAACAACACTAATCTTGAATGCAGATACTGCAAATCCCCAGGGCACGTAATTGAAAATTGCAAACGTAGGGAATTCAATAACAATCGGTTCCGAAAATTTTACCAACAAAAACCTTCCACCTCCCGTGTACACTTCATACCCGAACCTTCTGAAGAACAAAATGGAGAGGATGTTTGTGAAATTAACGGGGGTGACACTTTAAACGAATAAAAGTCTCGCCTACGTGTCGCACGAGACTATACCAAAAAGTCGGCACAAATCCATGCACACATACTTCTAAATTCACATCCAAGGTCACACAACAGGGTAACCAGCCCCAAAACGGAGACCTCAACTCAAGGACTATACAGCAGGGTAACCAGCCCCAAACCGGCAGTCCTTCCAAATCCAAGGTCATACAACAGGGTAACCAGCCCCAAAACGGAGACCTCAACCCAAGGACTATACAGCAGGGTAACCAGCCCCAAACTGGCAGTCCTTCTAAGATATTCCACACGGGTAGCCAGCGCCAAAGAAACGGTATCTCACAAAATCCTACACTATTACATCATCCTGAACCATCTATAAAAATACATGAAATTAAAACAAATCCAAATAAATGTTCTTTACCACATGTCTCAATCCACACAAATGTAAATACTAATCCGTTATCCTTTCTAGTTGACTCAGGTTCCTCAGTAAGTCTTATAAAAAGAACGTGCATCAAAAATATGCCTAATGTCATTAAAGAAAAAATTTATTTAAAAGGAATTGATCCTGGTAACAAATTGACTCCAACTTCAGGCTACTGCAACCTCGATTTCACTTCTGATTCGATTCCCAAAGGGACAATTTCTTATCGTTTCCATATAGTTGATGATATTAATTTATTATACGATGGTATAATTGGTAACGACCTTCTAGAAGATCTAGATTGCACCATAGATTATAATCAGAGGACCTTAAGGGTTAAATCCACAATAATGCCAATACATTTTTCCTATCCTACCTATTATATTCCCCCACGTACAGAAATGATTGTAGAATGTTCTGTTTCCAATCCCGAATTGAGAGAAGGTCTTATTCTCGATCAAAAGGTTAATGAAAACCTTCTAATAGCCAATTGTATTGTCGCAGTAAAAAATAACAAGACAATTAACATTTCCGTTGTCAACATATCAGATGAACCAATATCTTTAAATTCGAACCTCAATCTCACTCTCGTACCTTTTTGTCCTTCTCAAACTGTTCCTGTGAACAAAATAGAACAAACAAACATTCACAGCAATACACATACCTACCTCAGAACTCAGGAAGTTCTTAACAAATTACGTATATCGCATCTAAACACAGAAGAGAAAGAGGCTCTCTGTGACATATGTTCTGAATATTCCGATATCTTCCATCTTCCGGATGACCAATTAACACACACTAATGCAATACAACACGAAATTAAGACAAATTCATCAATTCCAATTTTTACAAAGTCCTACAGATTTCCCGAGTGCCATAAAGTGAGGTCAGCAGTCAAATTGACAAAATGCTAAACCAAGGTATTATCAAGCCATCCGCTTCTCCATGGTCATCACCTATCTGGGTCGTCCCAAAAAAATTAGATGCATCAGGTCAGCAAAAATGGAGAGTTGTAATTGATTACAGGAAATTAAATGACATCACAATAGGTGACGTATATCCTATTCCACAGATAACGGAAATCCTAGACCAACTCGGAAATAGCAAGTATTTTTCGACTTTAGACCTTGCTTCTGGTTTCCATCAAATCCCAATGAGCGAAAATGACGCACAAAAAACTGCATTTAATGTGCCTCAGGGACATTTCGAATTCACCCGAATGCCCTTCGGACTAAAAAATGCCCCTTCAACATTCCAACGTTTAATGAATACTGCTTTAACTGGTCTCCAGGGTATTCGATGTTTCGTCTACCTGGACGACATAGTTATTTATTCTCACGATCTTAATTCTCATATAGAAAACCTTGCTTCTGTTTTTCAAAGACTTCGAGAATTTAATCTCAAACTTCAACCAGATAAGTGCGAGTTCTTGAGAAGAGAAGTCGCTTACCTTGGACATCTTATCACCAAAGAAGGTGTTAAACCAAATCCCGAAAAGATAAAGGCTGTAATTCACTTCCCTTCGCCAAAAACTCCTAAAGATGTTAAGTCATTCCTTGGCCTTGTGTCGTATTATCGCCGTTTTATCCCTGATTTCTCCAAAATCGCAAAGCCTCTCACAACTCTTTTAAGAAAAGATATTCCCTTTGTGTGGGACAATAAGCAACAACTTGCTTTTGACACTTTAAAGCATAAGCTTACTACAGCTCCAATTCTTTCCTATCCAGATTTCACCCAACCTTTCATACTCACCTGTGATGCGTCCAACCATGCAATCGGTGCTGTTTTATCACAAGGACCGATTGGCAGGGATAAACCTATTGCTTACGCCTCACGCACCTTGAACAAGAGTGAATCCAATTATAGTACAACTGAAAAGGAATTATTAGCAATACTTTTTGGCTGTAAAACCTTTCGTCCCTACCTGTTCGGTAGGAGATTCCAAATTATTACTGATCATAGACCCCTTAAATGGTTATTCAATCATAAAGATCCCAGTAGTAAATTACAGCGCTGGCGATTAAAACTTGAAGAGTTTGATTATGAAATCACTTATCGAAAGGGAAAATTTAATTCTGTAGCTGATGCTCTTTCTCGATTCCCAGTAAATCCTATACAACCAGAAGTTCCCACGGATACGAATGAAGATCCACCAACTCGCGATGAGAATCCTATCCTCGAAGATCCTTTAAATGATTTCGGTCTACTAGATTTAAGCCCACGAAGTGGCGACCTTAACCTCGACTTCAGCAACTTAGAAATTCCATCTCTGGAAGACCCTTTCCCACAAATGGATCCTTTAGAAATTCCTTTGCAGGAACCAATCCCTGAAACAATAAATCCTAACATTGACGCATTTGATTTAACTTCTGAAAACATAAACCCTAATTCAGAACCACAACATCTTGAACCTGTAACACAAAATCCTAATTCTGAAACAATAGATCCTAATATAGAAATATTCGACTTAATTCCTGAAATTGTTGATCCAACTCCTGAAACACAAAACCTTGATTCTGATTGACAACAAATCCTAACGTTGAGAGCAATATTTCTAATCCCACTGATGAACCACTAAATCCCAATCCTGGGAGACAACAAACACCTTCTAACGAAGAATACTCTAAATTCCTGAAAGAGATCTCCAATACTAATAACCAATTTAATACTAAAATAATAGAACACAATGAATCACTAACAAAGGCCCACTGTAAAATTCTGATTATACCTTCCTCTATTGATCTAGATGATTCTAATGCATATGTTGAGGCAGTGTTAAGTAACCTTACAAATCCTAATGAAACAATTCATTCTGAAAAACAACTATGAAAGAGTAGAATCCGGCAATAAAATTATCTATTTCATTTACACAAAAGTTCACCATTTCGACGAAATCACATATCCAGAAATTTTCCATACCTTAAAAGGTTTGAAGGAACATTTATTAGAAATTGGAGGGATAAATGAAATTGCCATCCCTGACTTCAAGAATCCATTTCAAAATCTGTCATTTGTCAAAATTTATAATATGATGACATACCTTTTCCATGATACTAATATAATCATTAACATATACCATAATAATATAATATATCCCACTCTTAGTGAAATAAAGAAGATCTTACATGATAACCATGACATTCCAATCGCTGGTCATCTAGGTTCAGTCAGAATGTTTAAAAGAATCCAAGAGAAGTACTATTGGAAAAACATGAGATCCGATATTGAGAGGTATGTGAGTAATTGCTCTCTCTGTCAAGCGAATAAAGCCCTAAGAAGAACTAATAGGGCCCCTATGCAAATCACCACTTCCTCCAATACCCCTTTTCAAAGAATCGCTCTTGATATTGTTGGTCCCCTGCCTGAATCTGGAACCGCAAAACTTAAATATATCCTGACGTTACAGGATGACCTTACCAAATTCTCTGCAGCATATCCTCTACGCTCTGTTACTGCGGAGGAAACAACTGAAAGCCTTGTTCATTTTATTTCTTTGTTCGGAATTCCAAAAATTATTTTGACGGATCAAGGTACCAATTTTACCGCTGAATTATTTAAAAGCACTTGCGCTTTCCTAAAAATCAAGCAATTATGGTCTTCTCCATACCATCCTCAAACTCAAGGAGCTTTAGAACGGAGTCATTCTACACTTAAAGAATACCTTAAATCTTATGTCAACGAAAATCAGGATAATTGGCCAAAATATGTGTATACAGCAATATTGGCTTACAACACAGCAGTCCATTGTACTACAAATTATACACCCTACGAACTCCTATTTGGTCATAAACCATATATCCCTGATTCTATTTTTGATGAAAACCCTAGTGACACTTATCCTGACTATGTTAGAATGCTGCAACATAGACTTAAATTCTCTCGAGCACAAGCTCTCGAAAATATTCAAAAGTCTAAATTAAAATCAAAAAATTACTATGATCAAAGATCGCGTCCAATCCGATACAAAGTTGGTGACTTTGTTTACGTCAAAAATCACTTAAGACTCCGAAAGGCACTTTCACCTATTTGGAAGGGACCTTATAAGGTCGTCAAAGTCCACGGCAATATTACCCTTTCCTTGCTAATTAATAGAAGGCATGTTAAGCATCATTTTGATGAAGTCAAGTTGGCGGAAGTTGCGGAAGGTCCTTCTTCTTCTTCTTCTTCTTCGCAGTAATTAAATATCAAATCATATAAATTATTTTATATGACTGATTATTTTTGTCATTTTAATTTTTTTGTGTGTCATAGATTAAGCTGTAGTTTTAGGTTTTAGATTGTACTTAGTTAAGTTATTTGCTATTTCAGTGCATCTGCATTTGTCACACCAAGTGTTGTTAATCCAATCTCATCCGGCTCTGGAATCTATTTTGACTACATGGGTAAACTTAAAATTATTAATGGACACTTAAGCATGTTAATGCCAATTGACATTTCTCATATTCAGTCTCATATTTAAAATATGAATTCTATATTTGTGAATATAAGATATCTTTGTAAAGAGACGAATGTTACAGATGACCTGGAATGCAATAGTATGTTCGAACCTTTATTTGTGCGGTATCAAGATGTTTATAAACAGTACCTTTCCATATCTCACCTTCTGGAAAGAAGATTGAAACGCGGAGCATGGATTGGAGGAGTAGGATCTATTTTAAAACAAATATTTGGCACCCTAGATGAAAATGATGCAATTAAGTATGACGAAGCAATAAACTCTGTTCAAACTGATACTAAAAAGTTGGCTTTACTCATGAAGGAGAATGTACTAGTTTCTACTTCTGCAATTAGCTCATTCAATCATTCATTGCACAAATTAAGGGTAAATGAAGAAAATTTAAACCAGGCTGTGGACAAGCTCTCTACCAAATTAAGGAAAATAACAGAAGTAACAAATAAATTATTAATAACTTCTGAAATAAACTCAGTTTTAAATAGCTTAGAAGCGTCCTTACTCGATTTTTCATTCCAACTGGAAGACATAATTACTGCCGTGCTTTTCTCTAATTTGAATATTCTTCACCCTTTTGTGATCACACCCCATCAATTGTACAGAGAACTTGTCGACAACTATAAGCATTTGCCTAGAAGTTTAGAATTAGCATTTAAGTTAGATTTAAGTTCAATACATTTGGTTTTTCATATTTCTAAGTTAATATGTTATTATTTGAATAATAGGATTATGTTTGTGCTACAAATACCATTAGTAATTCCCCAGGAATTCTATGTGTATCATAATATCCCATTACCAATTCCACATAATTCTGTAAAGCCAGACTCATTCAGCCTTATCATGCCAGACAACAAGTATATAGCGATTACTAAGGACAAAGCGTACTACAGTGGCCTTGAATCACTTTCTTCTTGCAAGGCAATAGATTCGGCGAACTTCATTTGTAATATCATAAACATATTTTCATCAAACACGAATCCATCATGTGAAAGTGAATTATTGACTAAAGTAATAACTGAAATACCAGTGCAGTGTAAAACTCAATTCCTATCTGGCGTTATCGATATTTGGAAACCCATCACTAATAACAGATGGATATTCATACAAACTATACCCGCAAAATTATCAGTAGAATGCACCAATTTAGATCTAAGTGAAATCAGCGTTTTTGGAACAGGTATACTAAATATACCCAAACAATGCACAGCCTATTGTAAAACAACAAGATTATATTCTAATAATAATGTATTAAATATCACTTCACCTTTAATTGTCACTTCAGAATTTAATATAATAAATGATTCATGCTGTAATATTGTTAAATTTAAACAGACATTAGACAATAAGAATACAACCCCTTTTAAACTGCAAAATGTTGATTTAGAAAATATTAATTTTAACCGCGATATAAATAAAGAACTTGACAAAATAATAAATGAACCGCATATAGTAAAATACGGATCCCATTACTCTTTAGCATTTAATTTTGTAATATTGTCCATTGTCTGTGTCATTATTTTAAAATTTATTAAATTCAATTTCTGTAGTAAGATTGGCGAACAGCATGAAATTCCTGAGATTCTTATGGAAAACATCCAGCCAGCAGCAGAAACTATGAATGCGGGGACAGAAATAGTTCCTCCAAGAACTAGAAGAGGTGTTTAAATCTTGTTAAACATAAACTTCGAAATTATCTTCGAAGTTTATTTTTGATGAGGGGAGGTGTTACACCCTGGCTCTGAAGCCGTTTATGCCGATGCATGCTGCATCAGCGTGATCGCGCTTGACCGTCTGCTGCGGGTTGGAGTCAGTCGAGTCGAGATATCCGAAGCCGTTACATGGCTAGTCATAAAAATCCTGTTAATTATATTTAATTGATTAAACTAAATGTTTAATAATATATTATATTCCAGTGAACTTGTATTTCCTTTTTTTTAAAATCCAAATCGGGATTCCCCGTGTAACAGACTCGTCTGGTGTCCTCGGTACACTTAAAGGGGGGGGAGGGTCTGTTAACACTGCGCTTTCCGGTCGCCACTCCAGCACCTTATTGAGACCCCAACGACCATCAGTTCTTCGAACTATGTGCCCGGCGCATTTACACTTCAGCTTCGCTTCTCGCTGAGCTATGTCGGTAACTTTGGTTTTCCTACGAATCTTCTCACTATAATCTTGGAAACGTAAGTAAGTTGTTAATGAAGTTAGGAGTATAAAAAAAAGTGTTTTAATAATAAATTAATAATAAAAAAAAAAGAATTAGGGAAAAATTCCACATGTAGAAATTATTTAAAATAAAATTGAAAATAGAAAATTCAGTCTGTCGAGGTGGGATTCGAACCATCGACCTTTATGCGACTGTAGAAACCACAAGGCTACGGAGATCTAATATTGTAGTGAGAAAATATTGAACACAATGCCAAATTCACATTCAAAAAAGTTTCGGTTCAATTTAGTCTTATATTTTTCCGTCTAGCCCCCTTTCGCATCACGCGATAAGGAACTACATTCCAATATATGTTAATATTTTATATCCAGCGAACAGTTGGTGCGGTCGGCGTTCCAATGCGCGCAACTGGTGGCGGGGGACCTGCTGGGTTGTGCGGGGCCGCGCTGCTTGCGGCGCGTGTTGGCCGCTGCGGCTGCCTTCGCCAGGCAGACCAAGGAGCTCAACATTAGTCTCACGGCCGTTGGACTTATGGTACGTGTTGTAACTTGCATAAATCGTCACTTCCTCAAATGAGTATAGACTCTGCCAAGAACTCGGTGCACATCCTCAGCGATGAACCTGCACGCATACTCCGAATCCCTGAAGACCAATATCTTCGAATAATGCGTGTTGCCAGGTCGCTGACTATGGGGCTCTTAAGAAAGCTTAGAGGTACTCAACGGGTGATGGAGAGAGCTAGACTCGGAGTATCAGAAATGAGTAGATCCGTAGAAAAAGCAGTTTCACCGACATAGCTTAACGGGTTACAAAGCTGGAGTGGCAATGAGTTGGGAATGTAGTTCGAAAAACCGATAGAGATTGGATTCCCCATCTTCCCAAAAAAATGTGAAAGCCTATCGGGTCACCTACCAAGTGTACTAGATGACCCGATTTTTTAAAATTCACGCAAAAACGTTCGACGGTATCATGGCGTCGTTCGTGAAGTCATCCCTCTTTTTTTTCATAGTAGTTTGTCAAAGTTTGAACATAGATGTGAAGTATCACTCTGATTGGTGTTCCAGGATGGCGGATTGCAGTATTTTATAGCTTTATTTTATCAAAATTGGTGTTGAAACTGACGCCACTGTCCACCTTCGACAACCTGAGCTTGTGGACTGTATATAATTTAGACTTTAGATGCTCGGAGTTCAAGGGCGCAAGAAGGAAAAACTCGAATTTCCGTCCCGGGACTGGAATAAATATCTGTTGCGCTCAAAAGAGAGAAATAAATACGTTTTTTATAATCCATGAATCCTATTATATATATTCATTGATTCAATTCATAATTTCATAGATTTTTGGTAACTATCATCATGCCTATTGCTATCTGTTCTCACCAGTGGAACATTTCGGACTACCTGTACCACAATCGGGACAAGCTATCTGCGGCGTTGAGCACCGAAGTGGCGTCAGTGCCGGACGCGCAGCCCGACCTGCCGCCGCTGGACCGCCTGTGGATGTGCCTCTACATACGCCTCAGTAAGTCTGCTATTTAACACTTCTTCTTTGTCAACCGATAGACGACTACTGCTGGACAAAAATCTCTTGCATTGACTTCCAAGAGCCTCGGTCTTAAGCACCCTGAATCCAGCGGCTCCGTGCGTCTCGTTTGATGTCGTCTTTCCACCTAGGGGGGGTCTGCCAACACTGCGCTTCCCGGTGCGGGGTCGCCACTCCAGCACCTTGGACCGACAATCAGCGCTTCGAACTATGTGCCCCGCCCATTTGCACTTCAGTTTCGTGACTCGCTGAGCTATGTCGGCAACTTTAGTTCTCTTACGGATCTCCTCTTTTCTGATTTGATCTCGCAGGGATACTCCGAGCATAGCTCTCTCCATCGCCCGCTATTTAAAACATAGACTGAATATATTTACTACTGTAAGAAGACTTCCTGACAGCCGCAAAACGCGCAACCGATTTTGTTTTATCAATAAATGCGACTTCTAGTGACTTCTTATTTTGACGTGACCAAAGCTACGAGTTGTCTTTTGAGATTTTTTCGCTCCTCACTCCTTTGTATATCTTCTTACTGTAGTATATATATATATATAAATTCTATGTTTATATTAGGGCTCAAACAAAACGAGTAATCCAATTCCTTTCGAATGCCAATTGCATCTTTTTATGAGCTGACTGACGGCTATTTTGTTAGTGTACTTGTAATTTATAATTCCAAATACAAGGATTCTTCTTTTGCTACAATTAGCAATTGAACATCCAATTTCGGCGAATCCTGGACTATTTGCAGTCTACCGATAAAATATGGGACGAATGTTACAACTGCATTCATCGAGGGCATGTCGCGAGCTGTTTTTGCCGATGCAGTTGGCAACTTTTCGCTTGTATATATATGAGACCTTACACACCTGCTTTTTAGTCTTACTTCGCTTACTACACCCATTGTATATTCGGGCGAAAGACTGACATTTTGGAGGCCAGGCACTTTGCTGGGCTATACCATAGTGTTACTTTGCATACTTTTTGTTTTGTATTGTAATTCTTTTCTATATTATATTGTTTTAATTAAATAATAAACAATAAACCCAGATGAGGTGTCTGCTGCCCACCGATACGATATCCATAAGTCACTGGTTCATATCCGGTTCGAAGGACCAAAATATGTGAGGTGTATAATTGATAGAAATTGATAATTGGGCTGTATTTCTGATAGATTATAATATGATTTTATGATATTAATGTAATTA
This sequence comes from Oeneis ivallda, assembly GCA_029955525.1. Lineage (NCBI taxonomy): Eukaryota > Metazoa > Arthropoda > Insecta > Lepidoptera > Nymphalidae > Oeneis > Oeneis ivallda. The sequence continues at coordinate 3,563,636 of JARPMR010000027.1, read as the reverse complement.
GTACGCGTCGAAGGCGGCCCGAAGGGCACTGTTGTAGATACGAGCACGAGGCGCGACGATTGTGTAAACTATTGATGCCGCAGTGTTCCGAACAGTCGTTAATTATTCCTGCCTGAAACTTGCATGCCTGACAGTTCTCAATAATGTTCTCAAAGGGTTGTGAAGTCTGCCAATTTGCACTTGGCCAGCGTGGTGGGCTATTATAGGGATAACTTATTTCGCAGGTGAGCTGTGCACGGAGGCGCGGGCGCCGGTGCGGCGCGCGGCCAGCCAGACGCTGTTCAGCTGCATCGGCGCGCACGGCACGCTGCTCAGCAAGCCCGCCTGGCGCGCGCTGCTGGCCGTGCTGTTCCCCATGCTGGACCAGGTGACATACGCCTATCAGCTGGCCGATCCGGTAAAAGCTTCCGGCCACGTATAACCTCAGTACCTTCAAGGCAAGAGTGAATAAAATTTTGACGACCTCCCTGGCTCAGGGGTGAGCGCTGTTGTCTTATAACTGGGAGGTCTCGGGTTCGATTCCCGGCGGGGTCAATTTGGGAATTTATAATTTCTGAATTATCTCTGGTCTGGTCTGGTGGGAGGCTTTGGCCGTGGCTATAGTTAGCACCCTACCGTCAAAGACATGCCGCCGAGCGATTTAGCGTTCCGGCATGATGGCGTGTAGAAACCGATTATAGGGGTATGGGTTGAATGTTCACAGCCATACCCCTTCCAAGTTAGCCCGCTACCATCTTAGACTGCATCGTCACTTACCATCAGGTGAGATCGCCAGTCAAGGACTAGCTTGTCATCGAATAAAAAAAAAAGAATAGGCAACAATGTATTTTAGCCAATAGCGAGTGAGTATCGGTCAAGCAGAGGTAATTGTAATCGTGACACTGTTTCCCAGTGAGCGTATTCGCAGGCAACGTCCCCGCATTCAGACTATTTTTTTTACCAATGTAATATTTACCTTAACCCTTCACTCAGATCATCATATTATTTGCAACGTGGTTGCCTGGCAGAGTTCGTTTCTAAGCTACGAGGCTGCCAGTTGTACCCTTTTGTTATTATTTTTTTATTTTTGACGTGATAACGTCTTATAAATCGATGAACACCGGCTATACGCACGAAAAAGTATTACGTTCCGTCTGAGCCTGAGAGTGCAAGCGAGAGCGCGGAACAAGCGATAGAGAGGCACGATCGGCCCAAGCGTTTATAGAGAGCGCCCGCAGCCGCCCGCCAGTCACCAATGTTTCTTTATGACGGTTATCACCTAAAACTATCGTTCGTAAACCGACTTTACTGACAACCATTTTTTTTTTTAATTTGGTGTACAATAAAGTGTATTCATTTCACGTTGGTTCTTTTACCGAAGTCCTCAATCCGAATTTTCTATCGCTCACTTACGAAGCTATAAACAACTGTTGGCAGGTACAAAAGCAATCGAACATCGCCAGTTCGGAGAAGGTGGACACGGGCGAGCATATCCTCATCCACCACACGCGGAACACCGCGCAGAAGCAGTGGGCCGAGACACAGGTAACTACACTTAAAAAAAAAAAAACAAAAGGCCAACCTGTGGTTCTTATGACACGTCATGACTCTACCATCGGTTCGGAAAGCAGATTCTGCAGATTTTTAACGTCGACCCGCACGTTGGCTTTTTGCAATAAATCTATACTTGTAAAAAGACTTGTCCTGACTGACTCTCTTATCTATCAATGCACAGCTAAACTATTTGCCGTTAGGTTCCTTTTATAACGTAGGCACTCACGAGAGAAAGGCTTTTTTGAAATTTAACCCCCAAGACAGACTTACACGGGGGATGAAAATTGGTATGAAAATTCGTCATTTTTCAAGTTATATTCATGAAAATTAATATTTGGACCTTTGGTTCAAAGCAAAAATTCGTTCTTCACCTATTTTATAAAATTCCACTCCAGCGAAACCTGCGCAGTTCAGTTATAAAAGAAAAAACCATACCGACATACACAAATCTATCTTTTTTATATAGAATATGAAAAAGCACACAATAGTACACAAGCACACAATTCTCAATCGGTGCACAATAGTGCACTGATTGAGGATTGAACCGTCGACCTTTCAGATTTCAGTCTGCACCTGAACCTCCTTCATTCTTTGAAGTTGGTTGAAAGTGTGAAGAAAGTAATTGCTTTGAACACTTTATACTTCCAGGTGTTAACGTTGTCGGGAGTGTCGCGAGTGTTCCACTCGAGGTTCCAGCTGCTGACCACGGTAGGCGACTTCAACAGGTCCTGGGCGGCGCTGCTCGACTACATCACCGACTTCGCGCTGCGTCGGAGCCACGAGGTAACTTCTAATGCCGACTATGCAGAATTTGAAGCTGTTATCAGTTATCTGGGATCTCAAAGAACAACTGTGAACTTCCATACGTTAATATTACTGAGAAAAAAAGTTTAGCACGTGAAAAAAATGGTTTTAGATTTAGATACCGATAACCGAGCTTGTATTTGTGCAAGATTTCAATTAATATTAATGATAACTTGATTATACTGTGTGCGGTGTAGCATGATGCGGGAGACAGGCAATAGAACGTAACTCATTTTGTACTATGTTGTTGCAATCATAAGGTTCAAATTACGAAAACTGATTTTCTGAAAAAGGTGTGAATTTGAACCTTGTGATTGCAACAGTATGGTACAAAATGAGTAACGTTCTATTGCCTGTCTCCCGCACGATGCGACACCGCACAGATTGTAAATATAGAAAATTAAGATAATTATTTCCCTATAAATGTCACATCCGTACACTCAAGATTTGGTCAACAACGTTTTAGCCATTGTTCTTTGCCTACATGTTCTCGTCGTTAAACGACAACTAAGCACTGAAATGTTTCCAGGTGTCAGTGGCAGCCCTCAAGTCGTTCCAGGAGGTGGTTTCGGCCGCGGGTCGCGCGGAGGGCGAGGTGCCCAAGCGCGTGTGGCCCGCCGCCTGGGCCGCCTGGACCACCATTGCTGAAGGGCTGGCTAACAACACGCCTGGTACTGTTGCTTTTGCTATGTGTGTGGTTCAAGGTCACTCAGCGGGCGATGGAGAGCTATGCTCGGAGTATCCCTGCGAGATTCATTCATTCATTCATTCATTCATTATTTTATTCATTGCATTCCAACTTACAATATATATTTACATTGGAACCCCGTTGGGGCACAGCAATTACTAGGTTAAGGTGGAAGACACAGTTCTGCCCGCGAAATTCAAATTTAATTTGGTTTTTCGCAATTTGTAAACTAATACGACAAAGTAGGCTTATGGCATTCTAATTGCGACAATGGCAGTATTATCTTCACAGGTTTATATAAAAATCGTTACTTGAAAGTGTCCAGTTTAAGAAATTAATCAAAATATCGACTAATTTGTGAGCAACTCACGTCCAACTCAGTATTTTGATTAATTTCTTAAACTGGTCACTTTCAAGTAAAGATTTTTATGTAAACCTGTGAAGATGATAATTCCACTGGCGCAATTAGAAGGCCATAAGCCTACTTTGCCGCATTAGTTTACAAATTGCGAAAAACCAAATTAAATTTGAATTTCGCGGGCAGACCCTTGTCTTCCACCTTAAGTATGATCGTAGATTAATTATAGAACTCAATTGCGGGTGAGTTATGTCATATGCATAAAATGTACTTCCAGCGTTGGAAGACGGCAAGCCCGTGGAGGTGTACGCGCCGTCGCTCAACTTCCTCACGACGCTGGTGCAGATCTTCCCGCTCATCTTCCAGCACATCCGGTCCACGTATGTACAGTTCATCATCAGCAACCCATCAACGGCTCACTACTGAGCGCAGGTCTCCTCTCAGAGAAGGGTTATAGTCCATAGTCCACCACGCTTCGAAAAAATATCTTATTTCAGCAAAAAAGAAATAGGTTTGGTATATAAAATTGCCAATTCAATTTTAAGTTTTAAAATTCACGCAAAAACGCTTGACGGTGTCATGGCGTCGATCGTGACGTTTTTAAGGTGTTTTTAAGGTTCCGTACCTCATAAGGTAAAAAAAGGAACCCTTATAAGATCACCCTCTTGTCCGTCTGTCCGTGTGTCACACCGATTTTCTCTGGAACGATGGACCTAGCAAGTTGAAATTGACGTTGGGTGTGTTCCGATATACACTGGACCACTGTAAGGTGAGACGTCAATCCAGTATATTGTGAAGCCGTTCTTTTTTAGTTTGCTATCCTGGTTACTGTTTAAAATGGAACACAGTCCTGTACAATATCATCCCCATTTTTTCAAATCTCTAGGTGCTGTTTTGTTTTTTGATCACGTGATCAAAGTATTGAGAGCACCTTACCTCGAAAGCTTTAGTGCCCACAGTACAAAACTGGTGGCGATTTAAAACGTCATATATTTTCCTAGGGTAGGTACTGCGGCACTGTACTGGCAGTCCATAACGGAACGAATTTTTCACTAGTGAAAGCATTGCGCAGTGCTAGCAGTCTTTATCGGAACACACTCGTTTTCTCTATGTTTTTCTAGTTTGTCAAAGTTTGAAAATAGATGTGACGTATCCCTCTGATTGGTGTTCAATCCAATATGTCGGATTGCTGTATTTCATAGTTTTTTTTTTAATCAAAATAAATATAAATCTCGCACAGAATAGAAAAATAAGCACGTTTTTTATGATCCACGAATCCTGTTTCATTAGATAAATTCATAATTTCATTGATTCATGGTTACTGTCATCGTGCCTATTACCAAGCTGATTTTTAGTTATTCCCACGGCAGTTGTTTCAACATTCAAAATTCAAAATTATTTATTTCACGTAGGCCAACCTGTGGTTCTTATGACACGTCATGACTCTACCACCGGTTCGGAAAGCGGATTCTGCTGAAAAGAGCTGACAAGAAACTCAGCAGTTGCTCTTTTCAAAATAATAATTTTACAATATTATTATGAAGCTATTACATTGTAATAAGTTTTTTATACTATCTTGTGGGCAGCCGGATGCCAAATCGATTTAACCCATGCGCAACTTTGTTAGAATAGAATAAAATATAATATTTCCACAATGAGTGGAAGTTCAAAAAAAAGCGATGGGTACTACAATTCAATTCAAGACGGGCAGACAGAAAGTAGCCCCATTCCCAGCGGTATACGGAATACATTTTTTATAATCCACGAATCCTATTTCATTAGATAAATTCATTATCTCATTGATTCTTGGTTACTGGCATCGTGCCTATTGCCAAGCTGTAGCAATGATTTTTAGTTATTCCCACGGCAGTTGTTTACCGTTATGTCGTGATCAGGTTCACGGCGGCGGACGTGCAGAAGCTGGGCGAGTGCTTGTCCATCGTGTGCGGCGTGGAGCCCTCGGCCTCCGCCATCGACGGCATCGGGGGCGGAGCGCCCGTCAGCCTGCACGCGCTGCACTGCCTCGACACTGTGCACAAGGTGACACCTCCACACACTGAACTCTAAATAGTCTATGATTAAGTGTATGTTCCGATATACACTGTGACCACTGTAAGGTGTGACGTCAATCCAGTATTGTGAAGCCGTTCCTTTTTTTAGTTTGCTATACTGGTTACTGTTTAAAACGGAACGCAGTCCAATATAATGTCATCCCCATGTCTCAACACTGTTATCAAATAAAAGTATTTATCATGTACATGTTTTCTGTTTAGCAAGAAATATTATTATTTGAATGTTGTTGCTTTTAAAACTTAATTTTCAGGTTTATTTTCAATTGAATTAATTGCATATTAATAAAAATAATCATTCATAGAAGAGATTTAACATCTTTAAGCGCTGTTATGTTTTTTGATCAAGTGATCAATATACTGAGAACACCTTACCTCGAAAGCGCCAGTGCTCACAGTACAAAAAGGCGGCGATTTATGACGTCATCTTATTTCCCTAGGGTACTGCGGCAGTATACTGGCAGTCCATAATGGAACGAATTTTTCACCAGTGTCAGCACTGAGCAGTGCTCGCAGTGTATATCGGAACTTACCCTAACACTGGACGGGCTGTCCCTACACAAATGACAGCTTAAAATAAGGGTCAAATTGAAGCGCCACATTTGACGTACGAGTGACTCTGGAACTAAATAATATAGGGATGCAGGAAGTGCCAAAAAGTATCTACTATCAGTTGTCAAATAGTGTACTCACTAATTTAGTTCTTTGGACACTCGTAACTGTTAACAGCGCCAAAATGGCGTCAATCGAATAGGTCCAAAAAAAAAATACATCTGCCTGTCCAGTTTTAATCAGAGATAGAGGTTAGTGCGTGGAGAGGAATCAAAAAGATTTTTGAATATGTATAGCGAGCAAACGAACAGGCTCATCTTAATGCTAAGTGATTACATTTTTTTTTTTTAATTTTGTTTGTTTATATCAGGAAGCGCTGAGCCGGCACGAGCTGCTACCCGCGATGTTCGCGGCGCTGACGGCGCTGGCGGGAGCCGCTAAGGAGCAGCCCGCGTCCGCGGCGCGGTGCCTCGCCGCCGCCGCCGCGCTCTACCGCGCCGCGCCCGCACCCAGCGCGCACCAGCTGCCCAGCCTGCTGCAGGTACCTGTCGCTGAGCTGCTGCGTCGCTGACGGCGCTGGAGGGCGCCGCCAAGGAGCAACAAGGATACAATGGCACTTTTAGCTTCACACTTTTTCCATCGGGAACCCTTTGGTATTTCGGGATATAAAATAGCCAGTATCATTCTCCAAGCCCTCAACTTAATGCGAAAAATCACGTCGATTCAATTTTCTGTTACTGTGTAATTGAAGGACAGACCAACAAATAAAGATGCATTTATAACGTCAGTAAGTAACATACATGTAGTTTATTTTCACTCTGTGTTTGGCAGGCGCTGCATGCAGCGGTGAAGAAGTGCACGCCGGACAAGCGCCGCAGGAACAGCGACCGGGAGCGGGACACGCCCGACGAGCCCACACAGATCGCCTCGCTGCTGCTGCAGGTGAGAACGATGTGACGAAGAAGTGCACGCCGGACAAGCGCCGCAGGAACAGCGACCGGGAGCGGGACACGCCCGACGAGCCCACACAGATCGCCTCGCTGCTGCTGCAGGTGAGAACGATGTGACGAAGAAGTGCACGCCGGACAAGCGCCGCAGGAACAGCGACCGGGAGCGGGACACGCCCGACGAGACAAGCCTTTGTTAAACGAAAATTTTCCCCCCATTTTCTTGAATGGGTGGTACCTTTTTTTATAACTATATTATTTTGAGCTTTGAGCTTATTATGTTCATTAATTCTGCATGTATAAAATTCTGGCAGACGTTCTGACAAGTAAAATTCAAGTAGACATCTCACTTCGCTCGGTAATTAACAAGAACAAACTATAATACAACTCACAGACGAAATATGGACACGTTTAAATTTTAAATAAAAATTTTAGACATTTCTGTTACTGTGTGTATTTTATAACGACTAATATTCTTATAAAAACCTTTGTGAACTCTTCCATTGAAGGAAAATATGTTCGCAGGTGCTGGCGACGGGGTTGCCGCTAGCGAGGGAAAATCCAGACGCGTACAGCGAGTTTTGGGAAATACTGCCAACAGTGCTGGAGACCTTTATGTTCGAGCCACCGTAAGTTACGATTTTCAATACTTTTGCCGAGTAATGATCACCCTGAATGTTTAATACCCCTTGTAACGTTTAACCAAACCCTTTATATTGGAAACGTATTCATTTCTCTATTTTGAGCGAGATTGATATTTATTTAGATAAAATAAAACTATGAAATACAGCAAATTCGCGGTGGGTTGAACACCAATCAGAGTGATACGTCACATCTATCTTCAAACTTTGACAAACTTCTATGAAAAAATAAAGACATGACGGTGTTGAAATAATATATTTTTCGAAACATTAGATACTTCCGAACATCATCCAAAAGTGTTTCAAAATCGATCATCATGCTTGGGTTTTGAAAGCAGTCGGTAGAATAGAATAGAATAGAAATATTTTTTATTGCAATAAACTTTTTTTACAAGCGCTTTTGAATCGTCGATGAGTCTACCACTGGTTCGGAATGCCCTTCCTGCCGAGAAGAACCAGCAAGAAACACGACGGTTGCTCCTTTTAAAGCAAGTTTACAATACCATAGATACTATGCTATGTATGCAGTGTTTCCACAATGAGGGGAAGTTCCAAAATTGCATACTACTTACAATTATTCAATACATATTATGATGGGCAAGTAGTGATAGCCTAGTGGTTAGGACTGTGGTCTTCTATTCGGTGGTCGCAGGGATCCCAGGTACGCACCTCTGACTTTTCAGTCTTGTGCGTTTAAGCTATTAAATATCACATGCTTCAACAGTGAAGGAAAACATCGTGAGGAAACCTGCACATCTGAGAGTTTGCTATAATTCTCGGTGTGTGAAGTCCACAAATTAGCATTGGGTCAGCATGGTGGACTGTGGCCTTTACCCTAACCCTATAACCCTTCTCTGAGAGGAGACCTGCGCTCAGTAGTGAGCCGTTGATGGGTTGCTGATGAGGATTTATTTATTTATTAGACACACAACAGATTATGACAATAAAACAACAAAAATAATACAGCCATGATAAGAACTAGCCACTCTCCTATACAAAATGTGTCTACAAAAGCAGCAAATAATCGGACGTGTCGTAAATTAAAACTAAAAGAAACTTAAACTAAACAAAGTTTTACATGACTATGACAAATTGTAATGATAAGCAGTAAGGATGATGATGAAGATTAAGATGGGCAGGCAGAAAGTAGCTCCATTCCCGCCAGCGGAACCCGTTCACGAGCATGACGCATGACCCAAACGGGGCAGACAGAAGAAGCTCCATTCCCGCCGGCGGCACCCGTTCACGAGCATGACGCATGACCCAACCATATATTTGAGGGAACGTAACAACCCGCATTGTTTGCTGCGGCAGGGTGGGCGGCAGCGCGCAGGCGCGCGAGGTGGTGGGCGTGGTGCGCGACGAGGTGCTGCGCGGGGAGCCGCGCGCGCCCGCGGCCGCCGCGCGCCGCCTGCTCGCGCTCGTGCGCGCCGGCTCGCTGCACCACCACCAGCCGCACGCGCGTGAGTGTGCCATGCCATAGGGCTCTTGTGCACTTCCTCGTGTTCGATTCGTTTTCGTGATTCGTGAAAGCACGATTCGTGGTGGTCCACATCCAAATGTACGTGCGCTTGTGCACTCATTCGATTCGTATTTTGACGGCTTTGAATTAGTTTTGTATGACGGCCACTTCGAATCGCACTTTCACAAACACGATCACGAATCGAACACGAGGAAGTGAACAAGAGCCTTTAGGCTGAGATCTATGGATAGTAGAGTACTATCCATAGATCTCAGCCAAGAGCCAAGGCTCTGCTCAAAACTCAAGATAAACTTAAAATGAGACTCAAATATGTTCCGACATAAATCTGTCTCGTTTTAACTCAGTCATGAGTTTGAGCTGAGTGCCATTAATAGATCTTGCCCTTACTTTACGGCGGAAAATGCAGTGTTAGGAGACTGTTAGGCACTAAGTGGATCAACGATGTCAGACGAGTCGCCGCCTGCTGCTGGACCGCTGGATACAGGCGATACAAGACCGAGCCATGTGGAAGAGACATAAGATCAGCAATGGTCGTCTATGGGTTGATAAAGAAGAAGAAGAAGAAGAAATCGTGTTTCAAAACTATAAAAAATACCTTAATGAAAATGACCATTTTCGGAATCGGCTTAAGCCGACTCTACTTTTTCAGTTTTTTGTACTTGTTACAGTTTTTTGAACTAAATTCTCAATCTAAAACTAGTAAAGCCAGGCCGCATAATTAGTTATTAGAACTGTGTAGTGTGTGTTGTGTGTACAAGTATGTTGTCTGTCTGTTGGTCTGTTTGTTTATCAAGGGTAATCTTCGGAATAGCAGTGATAGCTTAGTGGTTAGGACTGTGGTCTCCTATTCGGAGGGTCCCAGGTTCGATCTCGGCACCTCTGAGTTTTCGAAGTTATGTATTTAAGAAATTAAATATCACATGCTTTATCGGTGAAGGAAAATATCATGAGGAAACCTGTGCACCTGAGAGGTCTCCATAATGCTCTCGAAGGCGTATGAACTCCGCCAATTCGCATTTAGCCAGCGTGATGGACTAGGGCCTATAACCCTTCTCTGAGAGCAGACCTGCGCTCAGTAGTGAGCCGTTGATGGGCTGCTGATGATGATGAGCATTGCCTGTTGGACAGAGAGCGAGCAGGAGCTGAAGGAGCGTGAGGAGTTCGCGCGCACGTGTTTCGAGACGCTGCTGCAGTTCTCTATGCTTGAAGACGTCGACTCGCTCACCGCCAGCGACAGTGAGTGTGACCTCTTACTATCATAGAATAGAATAGAAATATTTGTTACTAGAAATACCATCATGTCGCCTGCGCAAAGTGCAAAAATCCTTTGTGGGGTTGAGCGTATGCTGATATAATACTAGCTGATGCCCGCGACTTTGTCCGCGTGGATTTACAACGCGTTCGCTTCAAGTTGAGCCCTGCACCACAGAGTAAAGAAATCTTCACCCCTCGCGCTTCCCCGCACCGCACCTCAAGTCAGACCCACAGTACCTAAAGACACAGTATAAGAAGATGCAGTATAATAGTTTATCTATTGTTTTATTTATTAAGTACTAGCTGACCTGTTTTAACTATGAATATTGAATTTGAATTGGTATAAATAATAAAAAAATATATAAAAAAAAGTGTTTATTATTCTAATGCTTTACGATATACAACATTCTTAGTTTTTTTTAACCAAACCTACCAAAACTCCTAATATCCAAAGTTCAATTTAATAAATTGAACTTTTAATACGTAAACTTAGAATAAGAATTATTATTAAATATTATTTTTGCATGCCTATCCGGCAGATTGTACGGACTTTTATTATAATGTAACTCCATTGTACTACTCAATCTGTGCAAATAAATAATTTGAATTTGAATTTGAAATTTATTTTTAACTAGCTGATGCCCGCGACTTCGTCCGCGTGGATTTAGTTTTTAAAATCCCTCGGGAACACTTTGATTTTCCGGGATAAAAGTAGCCTTTGTCACTCTCCAGGTCCTCAATTATACCCATGCAAAAAATCACGTAGATTCGTGGCTCTGTTGCGGCGTGATTGAAGGTCAAACCAACAAACAAACACACTTTCGCATTTATAATATTAGTAAATATGATTAGAATATTAAATTACATAGGAAAACACTGTAATATTACGTCCATACGATGTATTACATCCATACCTACTATGTAGTATGTAGGTATAATGATCGTTTGACAAAATCTGACGCCTTTGGAGTAGTTTGACTTTGACAAAATAGTATACACGATGGCTATATACGATAAATTAAGCATGCCAGCTTAAGATGAGCCGTACATTCAAAGTATCCTGTAGATTCCGGGGTTCAAGTTATTTGGACCTATACTGAAGATTGTGATGTCTATAATTTCTGAACTACGAAATTGACGACCTTGAAATAATTACAGGACAATCTCTAAAGAACCTCCTTTCTAACAAAAAAAGAATGGATTAAATCGGAATACGCCTTAATGAATTACAGCGAAATACACATTTTGACTTTCATCCCCTCTCCCAAGGGAACCGTGCTGAATTTCGGGATAAAAGGTATCCTATATTATACCTCGTAGTATTAACTTAAATCGTGCCAAGTTTCATTTAAATCCGTCCAGTAGTTTCGGCGTGATGCGCGGCCAAGATACAGACAGACAGACAGACAAAAAATAAAAAAAAATGGTTTTGGCTTCAGTATCGATTATAGAGTGCCCTCAAAGAAAAATTTTCAAAATATCTTCAATGTACAGAATTGGACCTGTTACAGTTTTATTATATTATAGAAGATAGATAAGCGGTGCTTCGCGAGCGGTTTACTAAGTGGGTCTGACTTGAGGTGCGGTGCGGGAAAGCGCGAGAGAGCTAGGGGAAATTTGTAACGCGTAGTACCACTAGATCAAAGGTGTCAAACTACTGCATTATCCTATACTGTGTCCGTACTGTCGGCATGGAACTAGGAATTACGACTACGTCGATTACTTTACTCTATGGTGCAGGGCTCAACTTCAAACGAACGCGTAGTAGTTTTTAAAGTCCCTCGGGAACTCCTTGATTTTCCGGGATAAAAAGTAGCCTAGATGTTGACCCGAGTAATAAGCTACCACGGTATAAAATTTTGTAGAAATTTGTGCGGTAGTTTTTACGTGAAAGAAGGACAAAGAAACAGACAGACAGACAAAAAAAATTTAGCTTCTGTTTTGATATCTGTATCTTGAACACAATTAGAAGCAAAAACCCTTTTTTGAATCTATTTCATGTACAGAATTGGTTTCGTTTCTGTTTTATTATATGTATAGATTAATTTAAATAAACTTTTAAAAGTACTTTCGAATAGTCAAATGAATCTGCCACTAGTTCGGAATACCCTTCCTACCGAGAACAACCAGCAAGAAACACGGCGGTTGCTCTTTTTCAATATACAATAGGTACTATGCTGTGTATGCAGTGTTTCCACAATGAGGGGAAGTTCCAAAAATGTATACTTACAATGTTAAGATGGGCAGACAGAAAGTAGCGCCTCATTCCCGCCGGTGGCACCCGTTCACGAGCATGACGCATGATCCAGCCGTTGCTTCGCTCAAACATATAGTATCATTTCAATGTTAATTGCTGATAAAGTAATACACAAAGAAAAACATTTTTTTGCTGTAATCCGCCGATTCAGAAAAGCTGTGTGGTACAATTTTTTTTATCATTGTGTTTATTTCTAGATGATAACGATCCACTTGCGATCATGCCTCTATTAGACCGATTCCAAGAAGTCATATCGAGGTATAACGGAGATGAAGACAGCACGGAACCACTGCCTCGGTAAGTCCCTATCTCCTTCTCTTTTCTCTCTTTCTCTTCTCTACTCATCCTTTCTCCTCCCCGTCTCCATCTGCCTCATTGCACATAGTATAACTGTGACGTCATAGGCATGATGACAGTATCCAAACATCAGTGAAATTATGAACTAATCAAATGGGATTCAGGGATTATAAAAAACGTGTTTATTTTTCTATTTTGAGCGAGATTGATATTTATTTTGACAAAATAAGATTATAAATTATAGCAATCCGCCATATTGGATTGATCACTAATCAGAACGATACATCACATTTATCTTCAAACTTTGCCAAATTAAGTACTATGACAAAACATAGAAGTGACGTTACGAACGACGCCATGACACCGTCGTCGAACGTTGCTGCGTGAACTTTAAAACTTAAAATCGAATTGGCAATTTTATCTACCAAACCTTATTGACAACGTCTTGTAAATCGATGAACACCGGCTGCACGCACGGAAAAGTTTCACGTTCCGCCTGAGCCTGAGCGTGCAAGCGAGAGCGCGGAACAAGCGATAGAGAGGCACGATCGGCCCAAGCGTTGGCTTGTGACTAGAGAAAATTGTAATTTTCAATTAACTCCTTCTTTGTATTATACAAAATAATGATAATTCAGTGATAATAATTCAGTTCAATTCATAAAAGTATGTAATTTTTCATCAATGTTTCTTTAAGACGTTATCACGTAAAACTCGTCCGTAAACCGACTTTACAGACAACCAATTTTTTTTTTCTTTTTGCTAAAATAAGTTATTTTCTAGAAATAGTAGATATTTCCGACCATCATCCAACAGTTTTCATCATGCCCACTATTGGGCTATGGACCCTTTGCGCGAGTACATGTTGCGTGCGTTGCAGGCACCAGGTGTCGGAGATCTCGTTCGTGCTGCGCGCGGTGGCTGCGCTGGCCGCGGCCATGAAGCGCGCGCCGCCCGCGCGCGTCGACGCCGCGCAGTGGCACAGGCTCATAGGTGAGGCTCGCTGCTAATTAATAGGCTATTTGACTGACACTTTTTTTTATATATTTCAAATAAAGTTTTTAATTAATATAATGCCATTTTGACGTGATAACTTCTTATAAATATATGAACACCGGCTGCACTCACGAAAAAGTGTCACGTACCGCCTAAGCCTGCGCGTGCAAGCGAGAGCGCGGAACGAGCGATAGAGAGGCACGATCGGCCCAAGCGTTGGCTTGTGACCGCCGCCGCCTGGCTCCTGCCAGTCATCGCGTGCGCGCTGCGGTTAGCGGATGTGTCGCGAGCTAGATCTAGCAGCACGCTGTTCATCTTTATGACGTTATCACGTAAAACTATCGTCCGTTAAACCGACTTTACAGACAACCAATTTTTTTCTTTTTAAAGTGAAACTTTTATTACATCGTCTCAAACTTTTTCGTCTGTGTGTTGCATGTCGCGTGACGGTGACGTCAGAGCAGCCAAGGCCAATATGGCGGCGCCTATAGTTCGCAGCAGCTGACCGTGTAGTGTATAGACTATTACTCATTTATGTGTATAAATGTCTATAATGTGAAAAAAAGTTTCACTTTTACCGTGGTTTCATAAAACCACACAATCCTTTTTTTAAGTACAGTTTTTGCAATTCACGAAGGCGAGTGAGCTTTACTCGTGGTTACTCCGTGTACATGCACATTGCTTAAGTGTGCGTGCCTGTCAAAGCCTAGGTGGGAGCGGGCAGGCGCGAGCATTGCGCTCGCTCACACTTATACAGATACGACACACACACAACCATAAGTCAGTCGCCCTCGTGAATTGCAAGAATATCTTAACTAGTCTCAGAATATAGAGATTATTTCGACCAACGATAGGGTACTATTACTACTGGTACAGTACCCGGCGATATATGTATATATGCCGATGTGCAATTTAAATATATGTTACCGGCTCCCGGACCTCTAGTGCGTGCGGGTCAAATATTATTATTATTATTTATTTTTATTTTCAGATAAACATCCATAGCATCATCATATTATACATTATTTGTTAGTAAAGATTTAGATTGACTTAATACTATGTTAGTAAGATTTTATTATATTAATTCCAATAATAATTAATTCATATATCGTCCCTTTCTGAAACACTGAGAGTGCATGTGCATGCCAACCCAGTGTCTCAGAAACGGATTTTCAATTTTTCCACCCAGGGTATTCAGGATACCATTGGAGGCCCCCCGAATTCTATTCATCACTGATGCTGCTCTTTTTCGTATTATCGCATAAAAGCCATCCGTATGTGCCTCAGCAAACATCAGTGACGCACTACAGAACCGCGGCAACCCCAATAGCATCCTGAAGCCATTATTGTATTGGACACGCAGGTCGCTAAATGCCCTCTGCGTATACGTTACCCACAGGCTGCACGTGTAAAACGTTTGACAATAAGCCTTGAAGAGAGTCAGTTTAACGTCCCTGTTACAACGTGCAAACCTACGGACTAACATATTGCATCGGAGTGCCAACGCCCTACTAGCCTAGGCAATGGGGCGGTCTGTTGTATGGAGACCCCCACATCAAATCCTCAGTCGATGAAATTTGGCGAGGTTGTAGTATGGGATGACCCAAAATTTACACAAAAATATCCAAAAAAAAATCCATGCGGAAGTTGGGTATTTATACCTAAAAGTACAAATAGCTTAATATTTTGAACAGAATAATTTCTCCGTCCAATTTTTTTTTTACCAAACTAATTATTAGCCTTAATAAGAGGTACTTGATAAAAATCCAAAACTTTTTTCAAACGAAACTGTCATTTTTTAAAGAGGTTTCCTTTTTTTGTCCGTAATTTCGACCAGAAAATTGCTCAGTCAATTTTTTATTTTCAAATGTCCTTAAAATGTAATTTAGCATAACGTGTAAGAAAATCCAAAAAAAAATCCATACCAAAATCTATTTATCTTACTTCAACTGAAAATTGTTTATAACTCGGAATGAAAAATTTCTCTATCCAATTTCTTTTTTTTTAACATAGCAGGTAGTCACATTTACACACTTATCCTAAATATCCAAAAAAAATATCACGAAGAACATCGATATTGAAACAGAATTTTTTGAAATCTAAACTGCGTTTTCGCGATAATGTACCTTAATGCTTGATTCATTGGGTATAGTTTAGCGTGCGCGAGCGAAGCGACTTCACAAATAATATATTACTACATGCCTTCTACGATGCTAAATAATAAACATAAATGTGTACCTCAACATTAATTTATTTATACAACCACTAATTGTAGCGACTTAGCTTCCAGATAATGAATGAGCTTTTCAATAGTTTAATTAAGGGCCCTTAAACATAATTTGTTTCTCCGAATTAGTTTATTTTGGGAAAATTTAAACAAAAACAACATAAAATTGCCATAACAGCTTATATTAACTAATATTCATTTCCTTCACTGAAAATAAAATAATATGTATGCTTCAAACAACCAAAAAATAACATCTTTATTTTGAAAAAGTATAAAAAATTATGAAGCTCTATAATGTTTAAAAACAATTGTTTTTTGGCAAAAGCTTCATTGATTACTTTGTTACCAAAACCTTTTTAACCGACTTCCAAAAAGGAAGTGGCTCTCAATTCAGCACTTATTTTTTAACTTATGCACGGTATTTAAGGAGAACCCTAAAAAAGTGACATACTGTTTTTATTCAAGATTCCTGTATTATGAATGAATACAATGCAATAAATAAAAAGAGCATGACACTTTTTAGGGATCCTCAAACACCGTGTGTTGTAGGTACAGCGGTTTCTTCGAGATTTCTGAACCGATTTGGATAATTTTTATTTCACTTGCTAGAAGAAATTCTCGAGATGGTTCCCCAATACTTTCTGGATCCAACTTTTCAATTCTAATGCCTCATTCTGAAGTCGGGCGAGCATAAAAACACGCCCAATGTCAACATAATGTGTAGAAACTAAAAACTTTTTTTTCAACACACTTGCTCATAAAGTGGCTCTAATAGTCTAGTTGACAAGTTCAAAATGGTACAAAATAGAGATACTGGTCTTAAAATTATGTGCGATAGCTCATTGGATCCGGAATGACGCCTAGAAAAATGTTCCAAAAGCGTGTATTAGCACATAAAAAATTGCAAAAGTTATAAACAATTAAAGATAAAATAAAAATGGCATTTCGTTTTTTGCCAATATTTCATAAACTATTAATATTTAAGAAATTTCAAAAAAAGATTCTAAAAGAAGAGGAAATTTTCAATAAAAAACTCCGAACTCCCGGAACTCTATCTCCATTATTTATAATTTTAATTTAACGCTGAAAATAGGTCTGCGCGCGACATTTTTAGGTTGCACGCGCGGCGTCAAAAGCGAGTACGGCACATTAATTAATTTATTTAAGGTATTGAATATTTTTTTTTAAATTTGAAAAATTATGGTGTGTTTTGAACACTATAAATAATTTATTCTCGTTGGAAATTTTACTTAAAGTTAATTTTTCAACAAGTTAAACAATTGTTAACTAACAAAATTTTCTCGAACTTCCGTCTTAATTGTAAGTGAAAAAAAAATTGTGTGAGTCAGCTCACGACGCACAACTGGAGTTTACTTCATACTCAACGTTGAAATTTCTACCCTAACGTTGAGTAAATAAGGTTGGTCTTCGCTTGAGTTGTCGAATGCCCGCGCTACGCCTTTCACAACGATGCAAATCTCCACCCCTAACGTTGAGTAAACAAGGTTGGCTTTCGTTCACATGTAGATCAGCGCCATCTTTCGGCTTATGTGTAAACTATTTGAATAGCCACGGTGTTGTACTCCGTACGGTGTTGTGAACGAAAACCAACCTTATTTACTCAACGTTAGGGTAGAAATTGGCATCGTTGTGAAAAACGTGACACGGGCATTCGACAACTCAAGCGAAAACCAACCTTATTTACTCAACGTTAGGGTAGAAATTTCAACGTTGTGAAAAACGTAACAAGGTCATTGATAAATTGATTTTACTGTCCGGATTTTTCTCATACCGGGCTGCTAAAATCGATTCTTAAGGAGTAAACTCCAAAAAATGTTTAAATAATTGTCGTAAAACAAAAACAAAACAAACAAATTTGCTAATAACAATGGTCGCCTTGGTCACTAATGGCCGTTTCTAATTTCTTAGTCGAACGAAATACGAGTAACCACGAGTAAGTATACTCGGTCATACTCGGTTGGTTCGGACCAACTGCGCGCGCAGAGATTGCACTCGTTGGACATCTACAGGCTCACGTCGCCGTGGGCAGACAAAGTCGGGTCTCGTGACGTCATCACGCTCCTGCTCACTCCTTGTTATGGAGTAACATCGGCACAAAAAAAAACGTCGAATTGATTACCTGCTCTTTTTTTTGGAGTCAGTTAAAAATAGCCATAACAACTTATAAAATAATAATATCCATTTCTTTCAAATTCAAATTTATTTCACGTAGGCCGACCTGTGGCTCTTATGACACGTCATGATTCTACCACTGGTTCGGAAAGTAGATTCTGCTGAGAAGAGCCGGCAAGAAAGTCAGCTCTTTTCAAAATTGGTATGTTATGCAGAAAAAATGTACCTAAACCTAACTAAACTCGCTCCTAAATCATCAATTTTCGGTGTGAAGAGGTGACGAAAAATCATTTTTATAGTACTAAAAAGAAAGATTTTTCACCAAACCAAAACCAAAAATTGGAGATAAAGGACCAATCTCTGTGTAGTAGTTTTTAGTTCCATTGTATTTTGTTCGAATTAGTTACAAAATGATCCGAAAACTCCAATAGTTTAACGGATTTGCATTAGCGCCCTTAAAATTGTTCAGTAATGTCGCTATGATATGGATTTCGTGCCCCTTTTCGAGCGGGATGGCAAATTATTGTGTTCAATTGACAAATTTTCAAATGGGAGGAAATGACTAAAAAACTTTTTTTTTCTCCATGCGTTGGAGGCTGCCACTGCCCGCCCCACCCACGGAGTCGCAGCTGACGGTCGCGAATATTCATAATATAAATCCCTAATGCATTTCACGAAGTTTTAATTGGGAGGGACTTGGTCATGAAAATCTGTCACTGGCTCCCGGACTATTACGTCAACTCACCACGCTCCTGCTTCCCTTGATGGATTAAAATATATAAAATATTTCTTTCTAAAATTTTATAGTTTTTAATGCGCTTGATTATTTTTTTGGATATTTTGATACTTGATACAAAAAAAATAATTGTAATCATATCAATAAAAAAAATGGATGGAGAAATTTTGCACTGTGAGTAAAAGGGTAGTTTTTGAAAAAATATAGTCTCTTGGTATATTGTTTGGATTTTCAAGTTGTAGGTACAAAACGGCTATAAAAGGACATTCCAGTGAAAAAAATTCACAGAGCAATTTTTCGCTGCAAGTTACATTGAAAAAACGTATTTTTCAAAATTTGGTAGTTTCGACTAGGAGTATATTTTGGATATTTTATATTTTGTTTCTAGACTTTACATGAATGTTTCAGGTGAAGAAAGTTTTGACCGAGCATTTTGCCGAACTGAGATATTAAGCATAAAAGAGTTTAGGTAAAAATACCTAACTTCCGTTCTAATTTTTTTTTGGATATTTATAAAATACGTTTAACTACTGATACTTTATCATTCTGTAAAGTTTCGTCGCCTGAGGAATTGATGTTGGGGTCCACTAGCTTCATTGCCTAGACTACTACGCTCCGTTTCTATATCCTTCACATCTGATAAGTCATCTGTCACAATATGCCCCAGATAGTTAAACTCCGTGACTCTATTCAGAGAGATACCGTTTAGTGATACGGGCGGTACATCATCCAAGGAGCATCCTTTACTCTTAAAGACCAGTAATTCGCTCTTTTTTACATTATACACGAGTCCGTGTGAATAAGCCTCACATGTTTTAATTAATTTTCTAAGTTCACTTATCGACGGACTAAGTAACACCATATCGTCTGCATAGCTCAAGTTGTTGATTATGGTTCCGTCGATGGAACACCCAATTTTCAGATCACGGAGTTCATCAATCAGTTGATTAATGTAAATGTTAAACAGAGTAAGAGATGCTAAGCCACCCTGTCTAACTCCACATTCAAGGCGATACACATCTGAATAGGCACCAGCCCATTTGACTCTATTTGTTTGGGAGCTATACCAGAAACTCAAGATGTTAATCAGTTCTGGTGGTACATTAGAGGTCCCTCAACTTGTCCCAAAGCTTTTCATAGCAAACAAGATCAAACGCCTTGGAAAGATCGAGGAAAGCAGCATAAACTGGTGTCTTACGATCAGTATAGTATCTCACAGTCTGCTTAAGCGCCAATATAGCACTTTCAGTAGACAAGTTGCTTCTGAAGCCAAACTGTGCATCATTAAGTTTAACATATCCACTGAGCTGCCGGTCAAGCAGACCGTCAAACACTTTTCATAATATCGCAGCTAAGGAGATGTAGTTACTTTTGTCAGCTATATCACCCGTTTTATTTTTAACCACAGGTACAACTATGGTCTCCATTAGATCAGCAGGAAGGTAGGAATGTCGGATGCAAAATGTATATAACATCGCAAGAATCCGGTACACATGTGGGCCCGCATGCACTAGGTGCTCAGCACTCAGTCCATCATGTCCCGGAGCTCTTCCCTTCGCTAGGTTCTTAATAACAACTTTAACATCCTTAGCATTGAATGAGAGAGAAAAGCCCGAAACCGAGGCACACTTACCCGGCATCGTTTGACTCCAATTCAAGGTTGGTTTGGCTCTAAAATGCTCCTTTAATATGTCCGCTATACGCTTTGCATCCGTCTCTCCATTCACGCTAACAGGGAGGCCCACCCTAGGATTCAATTTATTAGTTTCTTTCCAAAATTTATAGAAATTTTTCTTTTGATGTTGTTCCGCTAATAGATCCATCTGCAATTGTTCTTTATTGTTCTGACAAAATTTAAGCTTGTTTTTAAATGCCTTTTTACTATTTTTCATATCATTATATTTACTACCAGAGGGCGGCATACCGTCTTTTTTCCATTCTATAAATTTTTCACGAGCCTCCCTGTGTGCGTCCCTGACATATTTGTTCCAACCAGTTACACGCTTACCTTTCCTCAATCTACTGGGCTGGTTGCTCGCAATAGCCGCCTCTTGTAACGCTCGTATCACTTTCTGGTACAGCTCATCTATCACTATTCTATGATTTTCGTCCGTACAAATAACACGTGGTTCAATAAGTCCCGAGACTAAGTACTAAAACAAGGTTTTTTTTATAAAATTATTTTTTATTCATCAACGTAATCTCCTCCAAGAGCGATACAGTCCCTCCAACGTTTTTCTAACTTTTCTATCCCATGCGTGTAGAACGATTTGTCTTTGGCTTCAAAATAAGCCTCCGTTGCTGTGATAACTTCACTATTTGAGTCAAATTTCTTACCCTGGAGCATTTTTTTGAGATCTGCAAACAGCCAGTAATCGCTGGGGGCCAAGTCTGGCGAATAAGGGGGATGAGGAAGCAATTCAAAGCCCAATTCATTAATTTTGGCCATCGTTCTCACAGACTTGTGACAAGGCGCGTTGTCCTGGTGAAACACCACTTTCTTTTTGTTCATTTGAGGCCGTTTATCCGCAATTTCGTACTTCAATCGCTCCAATAAGCACATGTAATAGTCACTATTTATATTTTGCCCCTTTTCAAGGTAATCGATGAAAAGTATTCCATGCGCATCCCAAAATATAGACGCCATAACCTTACCGGCCGATTTCTGAGTCTTTGGCCGCTTCGGGCGGCTTTCACCAGCCGCTCTCCACTCCGCTGACTGCCGATTGGATTCCGGAGTAAAATGGTGTATCCATGTTTCATCCATTGTCACATACCGACGTAAAAAATCCTTTTTATTACGATTCATCAGCGCCAAACATCGCTCTGAATCATTGATACGTTGTTCCTTTTGATCAGTTGTAAGCAAACGCGGCACCCACTTCGAAAAAAGCTTTTTCATGGCCAAATTTTTATGTAAAATAGTGAAAACACTACCAGCTGAAATCTTCACTATCTCGGCTATCTCGCGCACTTTTATCTTCCGATCTTCCATTACGATTTTGAGGACTTGGTTAATATTTTGTTGAGTCACTGCTTCATTTGGACGACCTGAGCGTTCCCCATCATTTGTGTCCATGCGACCGCGTTTGAAGTCGGCATACCACCGACAAATGGTTGCTTTAGAGGGAGCTGATCCCGCATAACATTTTATAAGCCATTGCTGTGCTTCAACTGTATTTTTCCCATAAAACAATGTTTTATCAACACGCGAAACTCGTTTTTTCCATTGTATCGAAACTACAAACGTAGCGTCACTTAAATGTCTGCAAAATCAATATTTTAATGTTCCATTTTTTAAAATTTTACACATATCTTTTATTGAAGGCCAGTATTTTTTAAAAATCAAAAAGAGTTTTTAATATATACGCTATTTCCAAGTTAGTCTCGGGACTTATTGAACGATCTAGTATTATCACAACATACACTTAGCTCCGGAGGAAAATCTATGGTTTTCAGTAAATTGTTACAGATATTATGATATTCACTAATCTGAGTTTTTTCCCCCCAGTTTATATTATCTGTATTTGGCCAAGATTTATGATGCATATCCGATTTAATTCTTGTAGCATTAAGATTACAACCTATCTCTAGGGGGAAATGATCAGAACAATATACACCAATATGATCGAAACATTTTGGGATTCGTGTCGTGACTCGATCACTCGCGTATGGGTTGTAAATTGTAATCGAATCGAAGTGATCGGATCTATCGCGATGGACACAGCTCTACTGTAAGGTGTGTGTGTGTGTTCAGACGTGTACCCGTCTCTGGTGCGGCTGGCGGGCGGCGCGCTGTGCGGCGCGGCGGGCGCGGGGCCCGCGCTGCGCGAGGCGCTGCTGCAGTTCGGCGCGCTGCTGAGCCCGCCCGGCCCGCTCTAGCGCCGCCTGCTCTACACCGTGCGCATATAGAGCACGCGCCTGTAGCTGGGGTGAGTGAGTGACACACACTACACCGACACACTCAGACGTGTACCCGTCGCTGGTGCGGCTGGCGGGCGGCGCGCTGTGCGGCGCGGCGGGCGCGGGGCCCGCGCTGCGCGAGGCGCTGCTGCAGTTCGGCGCGCTGCTGAGCCCGCCCGGCCCGCTCTAGCGCCGCCTGCTCTACACCGTGCGCATATAGAGCACGCGCCTGTAGCTGGGGTGAGTGAGTGACACACACTACACCGACACACTCAGACGTGTACCCGTCGCTGGTGCGGCTGGCGGGCGGCGCGCTGTGCGGCGCGGCGGGCGCGGGGCCCGCGCTGCGCGAGGCGCTGCTGCAGTTCGGCGCGCTGCTGAGCCCGCCCGGCCCGCTCTAGCGCCGCCTGCTCTACACCGTGCGCATATAGAGCACGCGCCTGTAGCTGGGGTGAGTGAGTGACACACACTACACCGACACACTCAGACGTGTACCCGTCGCTGGTGCGGCTGGCGGGCGGCGCGCTGTGCGGCGCGGCGGGCGCGGGGCCCGCGCTGCGCGAGGCGCTGCTGCAGTTCGGCGCGCTGCTGAGCCCGCCCGGCCCGCTCTAGCGCCGCCTGCTCTACACCGTGCGCATATAGAGCACGCGCCTGTAGCTGGGGTGAGTGAGTGACACACACTACACCGACACACTCAGACGTGTACCCGTCGCTGGTGCGGCTGGCGGGCGGCGCGCTGTGCGGCGCGGCGGGCGCGGGGCCCGCGCTGCGCGAGGCGCTGCTGCAGTTCGGCGCGCTGCTGAGCCCGCCCGGCCCGCTCTAGCGCCGCCTGCTCTACACCGTGCGCATATAGAGCACGCGCCTGTAGCTGGGGTGAGTGAGTGACACACACTACACCGACACACTCAGACGTGTACCCGTCGCTGGTGCGGCTGGCGGGCGGCGCGCTGTGCGGCGCGGCGGGCGCGGGGCCCGCGCTGCGCGAGGCGCTGCTGCAGTTCGGCGCGCTGCTGAGCCCGCCCGGCCCGCTCTAGCGCCGCCTGCTCTACACCGTGCGCATATAGAGCACGCGCCTGTAGCTGGGGTGAGTGAGTGACACACACTACACCGACACACTCAGACGTGTACCCGTCGCTGGTGCGGCTGGCGGGCGGCGCGCTGTGCGGCGCGGCGGGCGCGGGGCCCGCGCTGCGCGAGGCGCTGCTGCAGTTCGGCGCGCTGCTGAGCCCGCCCGGCCCGCTCTAGCGCCGCCTGCTCTACACCGTGCGCATATAGAGCACGCGCCTGTAGCTGGGGTGAGTGAGTGACACACACTACACCGACACACTCAGACGTGTACCCGTCGCTGGTGCGGCTGGCGGGCGGCGCGCTGTGCGGCGCGGCGGGCGCGGGGCCCGCGCTGCGCGAGGCGCTGCTGCAGTTCGGCGCGCTGCTGAGCCCGCCCGGCCCGCTCTAGCGCCGCCTGCTCTACACCGTGCGCATATAGAGCACGCGCCTGTAGCTGGGGTGAGTGAGTGACACACACTACACCGACACACTCAGACGTGTACCCGTCGCTGGTGCGGCTGGCGGGCGGCGCGCTGTGCGGCGCGGCGGGCGCGGGGCCCGCGCTGCGCGAGGCGCTGCTGCAGTTCGGCGCGCTGCTGAGCCCGCCCGGCCCGCTCTAGCGCCGCCTGCTCTACACCGTGCGCATATAGAGCACGCGCCTGTAGCTGGGGTGAGTGAGTGACACACACTACACCGACACACTCAGACGTGTACCCGTCGCTGGTGCGGCTGGCGGGCGGCGCGCTGTGCGGCGCGGCGGGCGCGGGGCCCGCGCTGCGCGAGGCGCTGCTGCAGTTCGGCGCGCTGCTGAGCCCGCCCGGCCCGCTCTAGCGCCGCCTGCTCTACACCGTGCGCATATAGAGCACGCGCCTGTAGCTGGGGTGAGTGAGTGACACACACTACACCGACACACTCAGACGTGTACCCGTCGCTGGTGCGGCTGGCGGGCGGCGCGCTGTGCGGCGCGGCGGGCGCGGGGCCCGCGCTGCGCGAGGCGCTGCTGCAGTTCGGCGCGCTGCTGAGCCCGCCCGGCCCGCTCTAGCGCCGCCTGCTCTACACCGTGCGCATATAGAGCATGCGCCTGTAGCTGGGGTGAGTGAGTGACACACACTACACCGACACACAACCACTTCTGCCCGCCTAGCATGCACGTCGAAGTGATATCTCGCGCGAAGAGAGAGAGAGATATTGTCGATGTTGACTAATTTCTATTAAGGATGATTATACGGGTCTGCCCGCGAAATTCAAATTTAATTTGGTTTGGTTTAAATTGAGAATTTGTAAACTAATACGACATACTAGGCTAATGGCATTCTAATTGCGCCAGTAGAATTATCATCTTCACAGGTTTACATAAAAATCTTTACTTACAAAATGGGAAAAACCAAATTAAATTTGAATTTCGCGGGCAGACTCGTATAATCCACCTTAAAGCAGTGATAGCCTAGTGGTTAGGACTGTGGTCTCCTATTCGGGGGTCGCAGTTTCGATCCCGGGTACGCACCTCTGACTTTTCGGAGTCAAGTGCGTTTAAGCAATTAACTAGTGGTTCGCCCCGAACTGAGACCTCGCGGTATCCCATAATTCCCATAAGGTAGTTTTCACTATATTATATTGTAATTAAAACGCGCCGAATCTGATGACGTCAATCGTCATCTGCTTTCGTGGATGGGATGCGTATTTAAAATATTAAGACAGCGCCATCTATTAACAGTATAGTGAAGTTTTGTTAAAAACATTGATGCCCATTAAAACTTAAATAATTTCGTTTCTTTATAATATTTATCTAATCTTAGTATTTGTTGTTCAAGTACAGAATATAACTCAAATTATGTGTAAGTTTCAATTTTTAAAATAAAGTGGTTTTAGAGAATCGAATAAAATCTCCACTTTGAAAACCCCCCATTTCGTCAATTTTAGGAAAAAAAAAATACTTTTGTACTCTGTTCCAAATTATCTTTGAAATGAGGTACTGCAACCCTATGAAATGCAAAAAATTTTATTTTACTTCGCATTCGCTTCTATGAGAGCCCCCATGAAATAAAGATTTTTAACTTTTTAAGCCATTTTCGGCTGGAGGCCATTGGTTTACATATCATATCTAAAATTGAAGTAATTACGTTCAGTAATTCAGAAGTTATAAGGCTCTGACAGACGGACGGACGGACAAGTGCAAATCGCTCTAGTAAACTCAGAGACCTTCGCTTCGCTCGGTCGAATATCACTTGCCACAACGGTGAAGGAAAACATCGTGGACTATGGCCTATAACCATTCTCTGAGAGGACACCTGCGCTCAGTAGTGAGCCGTTGATGGTTGCTAATGATGATGAGATTAATTTCTCGTTCGACTAATCCATGTGTGCAACCATTTTAGTGTCGATAGAGATATAGAGATAATACGAGAAAAGGCGTCGACAAAATTTTCCCGCGCGTACATGCTAGACGTGCAGAACTTAATTTCTTCTTCTTTATCAACCAATAGAGGTCCACTGCTGGACAATGGTCTCCTGCACGGACTTCCCCAGGCCTCGGTCTAGCGCCCGCTGAATCCAGCGGCTCCCTGCGACTCGTTTGATGTCGTCGGTCCACCTAGTGGGGGGTCTGCCAACACTGCGCTTCCCAGTGCGGAGTCGCCACTCCAGCACCTTGGGACCCCAACGACCATCAGCTCTTCGAACTGCCCCGCCCATTTCCACTTCAGTTTCGTGACTCGCTGAGCTATGTCGGTGACTTTGGTTCTCCTACGGATCTCTTTACTTTAACCGACTACAAAAAGGACTTAATGACTTCAAAAAGGACTGTATATTTTTTACGCGATTATTCCGCCAATCATGAATTTATTTTCATGATTCTTTTTTGTTTCGTAATCGCAACCTCAAGATATCTTGTCGTCGATTTTCAAATTCATTTCTTTTTTCAGAGTCGCCATGATTTCCCAGCGGTCATCATAGTCGAATCAATTATATTGAAATTGTTATGGGAAATAAAACATGCAATAATTGACCGTATAACGAAGATATTAAGGCCTGTTTTTGTTAAACAGTCTACTCAGTGCTCAGTAAGCAGGGACATTTGTATATAGATTATAAGTTATTAAATTAATTATTGTTAAAAGTTAGCGTATGTTTAAAAACTGTGTCATATATTTCGTTTTAGTGAAGAAAGAAGTAAATAAATATAGATAGGTCAACTCATTTATGCGTTCAGCGTTATGTGTGAGTGATGTTTATATAGACAGTAAACGTGTGTGCACGCACACATTTTTATTTATATGCTAGCTGACCCAGCGAACTTCGTACCGCCAGCAAAAATATTTAGTGGTTGGTCACCCTTATCACTTAGGGGTATGAAAAATAGATAGTAGCCGATTCTCAGACCTACTGAATATGCATATAAAATTTGGTAAAAATCAGTAAAGCCGTTTCAGAGGAGTAAGGTAACTAACATTGTGACACGAGAATTTTATATATTAGATTATATGGACGATTTTTGACGCGTCACTGTCACACACATACAAGCATACTTACGCACACATAGTTCCGCGCCCGCAAATCAGCTAAATGGAGAATGTTCACTGATTTTGAATTTTAGCTCTCCGTTTTCTCTGTTAAAAATAAAAAATACTCCTAAGCTGTGAGGACTTCAGAAGTTTTGACAGTGATTTGGTATTGTAGGTACCAAGCAATAACTACATCAATGTACTCCAAGTCTCAACCCTCAACCCTGTTGATGCAGGATACTGCACTCCCAAGATGTTGGGATTTAGTTACTGTTGACGGTGAATTGCGGGATTCTTAGAAACTAAATCCATGCGGACAAAGTCGCGTGATTCAGCATGCGGCTGAATCACGCGCATGATTCAGCCGCAATCATGCGCGTGATTGCGGCTAATTTTTTTTATATTGTGAAAAACTTCCAATATTATTAGTTCCGGGGACACTCGTGGTCAAATGTGGCGCTTCGAATTGATCCATAATTAATTTAAGCTGTCATTTGTATAGGAACAGACAAGCCAGTGTTAATCATAGATTAATTATACAGATAAGTGCTTGCGACCCCTTCACTATAAAATTAAGTATGATAATAATAATTATTTTAATTAATAGTTTATTTATACTTACGTATGAACTTTTGACGCTCGACCAGACAGGCCTGGGGTACCAATTCTAAAAGTTATTCCATTGATCGTATTCGTATTCGATGACATTAGCGTCAAAGTAAAATAATCCTTGATTGTATTGATTTAAAGCCACAAATTCAGTACAACCAATTTTAACATGGAGTGTATCGTACATAATTATCTAAACGTATAAGAGTGCACTCACGAAATTGAGCTCTAATTCAATGTGTTTATGGTTTATTTTACTTTGACGCTAATGTCATCGAATACGATTACGATCAATGGAATAACTTTAGACAATCGCACCTCTGATTTTATTGCAGCAGTAGGATGAAAGATCACATGCGTATACAAAATACACTAAGGTCCTATCTTTAGTTTTCCGAAAAAAGGAGAACCCTTAAAGGCTCGCTCCGTTGTTCGTCTATCTATCCGTATGTCAAGGCCTATTTTGTCTGATTCTTTTGTCTAGCGCCTTTCCTGAGAGTAATTCCGTGGCCATATTCGAGGTTCGATAATGACAGTGATATATCTTCTATATAAATAAAAATGAATGTTGGTAACTTTGAGTAATAAACCAACACAGGAGAAGAATTGACGCGCGTACCCCTCTGTAAGTTGGGTATGAGCAGTGCTCATACTCGTTATATAAAACTGTTTGACTCCAGTCACGCGCCTGTCAACTACGTATGGTTAGCGGGGAATGAGCTCCGCTATAAATGCCGAATATGAGAGTATTTTCTTCTAAAAAAAATATTTAAAACATCCAGTTTACTAAAGGATAACATTTATTTACTTCTGATGTATTATTTTATCCAAATAATGCAATACTTATGCAGAAAACTTAAGAAAACTGTCGATCTGAAAATGTTGCTACTTAAACGTACATGAAATAATTTGGGGAAAATATTGAAAATTAATCTTCCTACTTACTATTCGTTTAGAGACCTTTTTCATGAACTGCATTATAAATTGATCCCATAGAATTAAAATCACGATAGAATAGGAAGGGATGAACGACTAATTTATAAGCTTTAAGTAAAATATGACTAGATATATAAATACGAACTTTGATCATCTGTGAGATTATCAAATAATGATAAAAAATTCTTTCTATAAAACCGACTTTAAACGCCACTACAAAGTATAAAACAATTTTAATTTGTACATGTATGTTGAAGTCGGGCGGGCCTAAATATAAATGATGAAACTAATGCGCGACGCTAGCCCAACTTTGCCCGATCGGCGTATGAAGTCGGTTTTTTAAAGATATTTTTTTTACATTATTATTTTAAGCTTTTTTGTGTATATCTCTGATTGCGAGCAATTTGCTCTTAATCATTGAGTTCCTTCCTCCATCACCGAAGATATGAATCATCTTTCACCTTTTAAATAGGCCCAACCTTATTATGCGTTCTTTCAAAAAAAATTGAAATCGGTTCAGATTTGACGTAGTTATGGAGTAACATCTAACATTATATCAACAAAAATTTATATGGGAACCACCTCTGAAGTATGCCCTACTAAACAAAAAAAAATTATCAAATTCCATTCATTATTTGGCGGAATAATTGGATAACAAATATACAAAAAATTCAAATTGAGAACCTCCTCCTTTTTTGAAGTCGGTTAAAATGATTGCATTATTATAACGATCGCAATGGTGTCTGATTGGCTGGTACTCTCCCACTATTGTTTAAAATGCATTGATGCAGCTAGAGCTCCATAAACTCAGCGAATTCATAAAATTAGTTTTTTTACTCAATTATTTCAAAAGTTATAGGTATATATTTCCATATAACCAGTGTGATATGATTTTCTAAATATATAAAATGAAAAGGTGACTGACTCACTGAACTATCAACGCACATCTACTATGACGTAGGCATCCGCTAAGAAAGGATTTTTACAAATATAATACAAAAAATAATGAAAACGAGACTAAAAAATTGTTTAATAATAATGATAAGTTCTACGTAAGTCTTTCATACTCGAAAATAAGGACTTTAATTTTATGAAGTCGGCCACACCGCAATAAAATTAGGGCTGGACAGCAAGATTTCATATGTCGATATTGGTGGGGGGATTGTATAAATTATTTATACCGAGATATTTTTATCGTCTTACTAATGGTTCATTGACGAAAAAAAATATTTAAATTCTATACATATTTGGTTCATTAAAACTTGGCAATTGAATTAAAGTACCCATACTTCTTATTCATCCCGCTAGGTTTACCGGAAAGCTAAATAGCTTGGCGGTGTTTTATTACAGATGGGGTGGCCACTATAGCCATGGCGGCAGCCTAGCATTACAAACAAATATACACTTCGTTCAGATGAAGTAGATGAAAAAAATAAGCCTTCCAAGTAAAGTATGTAGGTACAAGTTTTAACTTACCAATCATAACTTTAAATACATTTTTTTTTAGGGTTTAGTTTTTACTTTTTATGTTTCCTCCATACTGGACTGAGAGAATATTATTCAACGCTGGAAAACGATCTTGTAAATCGAAAAAGTGAACTTTAAACCAGAGCCAATAACGTTTTAAAAAAAAAATTGGTTGCCTGTAAAGTCGGTATACGGGCGAAAGTTTTACGTGACAACCGAAATAGAAGCGCAAGACATGAACCGGTGTGTATGCCTATCTCTCTCACTCTCTCTCTCTCGCTCTGTCTCTCTCGCTCTTAGGCGGGCTAACTGTGCTCGAGTGGAAGGGACGCGTGCCTTTCACTTTTTATGTCTGTCTCTCTCGCTCTTAGGCGGGCTAACCATGCCTCTCACTCGCTCTCATTGTGAGCGCATAACGTGAGCGGAGCGTAACGCAGTTTCTTGAAGTGTCACCCGGCAAACCAATTTATAAGACGTTGTCACGTCAAAATCATAACAGCTCATAATAAGCTATCAGGAGCAGATTTTTTTCAAAAAGCATATTTTTTAAAGTAACACATCAGATGATACTAATTATATAATTCTAAAGTAGAATTACTTTAGTTTTATACATTAGTTTTATATCAATTTCGACTAATAGTTTTTCAATTTTAAGAAGCAATGTTGCTGTAACTTGGTATTTGAAACATATGAAACCACGAAATAACTCTAAACTCTGAAATGCTAATTATGCTGTATTTATTTTTAAGGAAACATGATGTAGTCCTAACAGTTTGTACTTAATATACTTTTTAGAAATAGATACATCGTAAATTTCGCTTTAAACATAAATAAAACAAATGATGTTTCATTAAAAATGCTGTATGTTTATTTAAACAAGATTACTTAAAAAATCAATGTGTTCAATATTAATACCCACTACGTATTCAAATAAAAATTAAATGTCTCTCAACTTAATAAACAATATTATTAAAAACCTATGACAAAGTACAGCACTCCCTGGTGGCTTATAACCTTAAATCATAACTAAACAGCTGCTCTAAGGTGATATACTGTGGTACCTACAGCATGCTTTCAGCATGAGATTGAGAGTATAGTGACGGAGTAAATACCTTGGTATCTACAAAATCTGTTAATAATCAGATAATCCTAAGTCCTTACAGTAGGTTCGCCTAAGTGCACTGCACTGCTAAAAAGTATTGATAACTTTTTTTGAAGTATCTGTATAATATTGAAAAATAGATGGTGTGGTGTGGTGTGGAATAACAAAAGATATATAATATAAACATGCAGAGAAGGTCAACATAGTATCTTAGAAAAATAATGTCATAGGAAAACGAAAATCCGACAATCCGACGCAGTATCTTTTTCTTCCAAATATATAAAAAAGTCATTTTGTTATTTTTCGAAATAAGCTAGATCGCTTTCCAGCGTCAATATAGTCCAAAGTTTCTAGCTGTATCTTTACGCAAGTACTAAAAGCCTACAAAGAGTCAATCTAATAGCAAAGGCATATTATGACTAAAATAACGGCAAGAGTCTCGTTTCCTAGCGCTTCTATATACCTACCATGTTAAAGATCTCGAGCAAAAAAATTTACTCTTGAATAAAGTAACTCTGTTGTAAATAATTATTAGAAAAACTTATCGAAAGTCGATAATCGATAGTGTCAAATCCCTAAAATGTTTACACAAATGATGCGATTGTTTCATGTAATGATAGAGCGTCCCTGTGTGTGAATGTGATAGTGTGCATATACTTTAAGGTAGTGTTTGCTAATTATATTGTGTGCGTGCATAGCGACGTGATGGAAAAATGCAACTGTAGTAAGCAAGTTTTCATGTGTGCTACCTCGCCCCCCACCGTAATTGACAGACTTTTTTGCGAATAAATTAGGGGTCAAGTCCTCTCCATTGCTGGTTTATTACTCAAAGGTTGGTAAGCGCATAACTCAAGAATGGATGGACCAATTCGGTTAATTTATTTTTTTGTATGTTCCTTAAGGTCCACGGAAGGTTTAAAAAAAAACAAACAAAAAAGAAATTATAATAGATAAGTTGGCGGAACGAAGTTCGCCGTGTCAGCTAGTTAATAATATAATCCTCAAGGTATGGAACCGATTATGACGCGCGGTTTTATTTGAAGAGATTGTGAGTTGTGACCCCCTTGAACATCAAACGCGACCCCCCTAGTTAAGAAACACATAATATGTAATATATAAATAAATATAGGATGATCTATATCGATTGTTATCAAAGATGGTGTAACTAACGGTTTCATTACACTAGGCCTAAAGTAATCGCATTCCATGAAACGAGCCGTTATGCGTCGCAAGAGGCGCCGCAACGCGATTTTTGGTACTGAAAATGCTTGTGACAACAGCGGCAAGATTCGGCCGCATCGCGCGCATCGAAGAACTGCTGATGTCAGCAGGGATCAGCTATGGCATTATTTTCCGCGATTTCAATTGTTTAAGTCACTCGTTTTTTCGTTATTGAAGAAACGCTTCAAGCCTTCGGCAGCTCAATGCTTCAATCTAAGGCTGAGATCTATTTTATTTTTTATTGGAGTTTATTGGAGTTCACTCCTTAAGAATCGATTTTCATATATAAGGCGCCCGGTATGAGAAAAATTCGAGGAGTAAAATCTACTTATGAATGACCTCGTTACGTTTTTCACAACGATGCAAATTTCTACCCTAACTTTGAGTAAATAAGGTTGGTTTTTCTATGGTCCGAATGCGAAAGAGCTTTCCGAGGGAAGCCGAGCGCGTACCGATCGGGTCCGAGCGGTGCCGAGACGCAGCGAGCGCCGCGAATGCATTACGACCGATGTTTAGACAATCGTACTTAAGGAGTAAACTCCAGTCGTGCGTCGGAGCTGACACACACACTTTTTTTTTATCTTATTTATTAGGTTTGCTAGTGATTTTTACAAAGTAAGACATATGTTACTTACAAGTAATTAAATATCTATATATCGTACTCTGGCTCTGCTCAAGAATCAAGATAGAGTTCAAATGAGATACAAATATGTCCTGACCTCAGAGTAAGTATTAGTAGGTATAGAGCGCTCGTTTCTAACTGGGTACTGTAGACACCGGTGAGAACATTGGATCGGTCCGTTCGCAAGCGCTGGTAGTCATACGAGTACTGGCGGTGTAAATGACTGTTGCGAGTTTTTAGCAGAATTAAACTAAAAAAATGGTTAAATGTGCCGTAAAAACTTGTAAGAATGATACTGGAAAGACAACTAAACAAAATTCCAGCATCACATTTCACCGGTTGGTCAAGTTTTTATAATTTTAAGTAAAATAGAAATTACGCTTCGCGGGGTTGAAAAATGAAAATGAAATGAAAAAATGAAATGTATTTATTTGCAAGAAACATTGTACGTAATAGATGTTAACATAATATTCAATATCCAGTATGTTTCGTCAATTGACATGCAAAATATAGGTAATTATTTTTGATACTTTAGTTTTATATAGTTTTATACAGTTCTGGTAATTTTTATTAGGCTCAAGTACCTACACATAATAGTCAAACATAGAAAATAAAATTAGATTTCTTATTACCTACCATTAGCTTATTTTATAGTACCCAAAATGAAATTCAAAGCAATTAAAATATAAAATGTACAATAAACATAAAAAGTATGTAATTTAATTATCTGTATGATGTCAATAAATTAATAAATTCAATGTCAAAAAAGAAACTAATTTGTAACTCATTTTGTATTGAAAAATTCTTTTAAACTATAAAAGCATTTATTCATTAACCATTGATGCAGTCTCCTTTTAAATACTTTTAATGGTAAATCTTTCAAATCATTAGGCAATTTGTTATATATTTTAACAGACATGCTATAACAACTTTTGCTAAAAGATGCAGTTCTAGAGGAGGGAAATATGAGTCTGTTAGGAAACCTTGTATTGAAATTTACCTGTTGGCTTTTTTTTGGGTAGAAATCAGACATATGTTTTTGAACAAATAGGCTTATCTCAAAAATGTACAGGCATGGGAGCGAGAGAATTTTCAATTTTTTGAA
The DNA here is from genome assembly GCA_029955525.1 of Oeneis ivallda. NCBI lineage: Eukaryota > Metazoa > Arthropoda > Insecta > Lepidoptera > Nymphalidae > Oeneis > Oeneis ivallda. The sequence continues at coordinate 3,529,152 of JARPMR010000027.1, read as the reverse complement.
TAAAGGGCGACAAGAATCAAGGGGGCCGGCTCCACAGATTGCCCTGATACACTTCTTCTGTCCAATAAATAAACGACCTATGCTAACAGAGTTGCCCCATACGACTAGTCCATATCGTAAGGCTGAAACCACAAATGCGTGATATGCCATCAGCGCCGTTTTCTCTCCTACTGTTTTTGATAGGCGCCTGAGGACATATACATGTTGGTTAATTTTTTTGACAATTTTTTCAACATGCGACTTAAAGGACAAGTTGTTATCTAAAGTGATTCCTAGAAAATTGACAAATTGCGCTTCTTTAATATTCTCATTATGATAATGAACCTTAATATCTTTCCCTTTCCCATTTTTGTTATAATACTGCATATACATTGTTTTTTTAATATTTACAGCCAAGTTATTTTCGGTAAGCCATTCAATTGTGTCATTTATTGTTTTATTAATTTCTAAATTGTATGTCAAATCATTGTTACATTTAATTACAATAGATATGTCATCAGCAAAGAGTGTACAGTTGTATGTAGTAATGCTCGGTAAGTCGTTTATGTAAATAATGAATAGAAGTGGACCTAGTACACTTCCTTGTGGTGCACCTTTGATATTAGGTCTAAGTTCTGATCGATAAGATATTACTTCTTGTTTATTATTTAAATTACTAATTTCAACATATTGCGTGCGGTTGGATAGGTAACTTTTAAGCCACTCATTCGCTTGACCTCGAATACCATATTGATCGCATTTGTCTAAGAGCTTTTCGTGACAAACATGGTCGAAAGCTTTGCTCATATCAAAAAACACAGATGTTACAGGAATTTTTTTGTTCATGCATTCTGATATTTCTTTGATTAGCGAAAAACATGCTAATGTTGTTGATTTTCCTTTTTGGAAACCATTTTGTTCCTTTAAAATGATATTATGTTTAGATAAAAAAGATATTAATCGTTTGTGCATTATCTTTTCAAAAATTTTTGATATAATAGGAATCAGTGTAATTGGCCGATAGTTGTTAACGTCACTTTTATCTCCTGCTTTGAATAAAGGTATTGACTACTTGAAACTATTGACTTTTTTAAGTTTGATGGGAACTTACCTTCTTCAAAAGATAAATTTACTAAGTAGGCTAAGACTGGAGCTAGCTCCTTTGCATATTCCTTTATTACCTTTGTTGCTATTTCATCATAACCTGTGGAATTCGAATTGTTAAGTGATTTAATAACGGTTATTATCTCTGTTTCATCAGTCGGCATTAAAAAATACTAGAATTGTTATGCTTCAGTTTATGTAAAGGTTTTTTATTTGTAAGTTTTTGAGTTTTTATGGTAGTATTTATAAAATGATCATTGAGAATAGTGGCAATCTGAGTTGGATTTTTTGTAATTTTATTTTGATAATTAATTTGATCTATACTTTTCAATTTAGAATTATTTTTGTTTTTAATCACATTCCATGACGCTTTGCATTTATTTTTCGAGTTTACTATATATTTGTTGTTACTACTTCTCTGAGCTAGGTCAATACAATTGTTAAGAATCTTTGAATAACTATTAAATTTGTTTTTGTTTGCGGGTATTCTGTTCTTATAATATTGATACCTCAATTTTCTTTTTGTCACACATGATTTTTTTATACCTCAAGTCAACCATTTAATTTTTGAATTAGAAATATTAATCTCATATTTAAGAAGTGGAAAACACAATTTATAGAATATGACTAATGTATCGTAGAATTCATTAAAAGCTTCGTTCAGTTTTTGAGCAGCATACACTTCTGTCCATTTAAGACTTTTCATACATTCCTTAAATTTATTCACGTTTTGATTACACAAATCTCTTCTGAAAATAAACTTATATGATGGTGATAAATTATTTTCTTTTATTGGTACTGCTAAAAACTGTGCTGTGTCGTGATCAGACAGTCCTAACTGAAGAACCTCCCCTATAGCATTGTCTATATTACTAAAAAAGAGGTCAATACAGGATTTTTGACGAGTGGGTTCATTAATATGATTACAAAAGTTATAATTTCGCAGTAAATCCATCAACTCCAGCTTTGATTTAGTATTTTTTAATGTGTCGATATTAAAATCACCAACAATCACAATATTACTGGTTTCCCACGATCTTAATTTGTGTAATAGCAAGTCAAGCTTATTTAAAAATTCAATAACATTCGAATTCGGCGTCCTATACAGACAGATCACAATTAATTTGTACTTTGGTATTCTTAAACCACAACATTCAAATGAATATTCTGCACACAGTTCTTCCATAACATCAAATTTAACGGCCTCAATATAATCTCTGACTAAGATGCAGACACCGCCACGTTTTTGTTTAAGTCTACAAAAAGCAGATACCATTGTATACCCGTTCAACTTAATGTTAGATATGTTATCTGCAGTGATGAATGTTTCTGATAGGCATAGAACATCTACTGGTTTTCCATTTTCAACGAATTCAGTTAGAGATATATTTAGTAAGTCAATTTTATTTAAAACGCCTGCTATGTTCTGATGCATTATATTAAGATCAAAATTAGACTCGAAAAAAAGAATCGCTTTTAAACTCTTCTTTTTGCCCTTCATTTTTATTTGTTATATTAGAAACGTTCAGATTATCTGACTTTTTTGGACTTTTACTAATTTGTTTACAACTTATAGTTGGCATACATTTATCATCTGTTTTAGGTTTTGGTTTAAAATAATATGGTATGGTACCTTTTATTGTTTTACTATTGGTATTAACAGACCACGCTTGCGATATTTGAGCTTGATGTTGACGGTCCTCGGCACCACGTGACATTAAAATTTTACTCCCGGATACTAAATATTTTTGCCTATAATACATTGAATCGATAAGCATATTTATTCGGTAGCAAAAATCATGAATGAAGTGCTTTTTGTCAGGGTACGATTTTGCTAAAGACAAGAATATACAATTTTCATAATTTCTACAAGTCAATTCCAATAAATAATTCAGTTTTTGTTCATTTAAGTGTTCACTATGCAATACACTGGTTACAATAACGGTTGCTTTACTGTGATGCTTTAAGAAAAAACCAAGTTCCATTATAATTTTGTAAGGATTACTATCCTGCTCGCCTAAGCACATAATTATTCTGTCGTTATGGGTCAACGCTATATTATTGAAAGTTGTAACAAGTTCGTCACACATTGCATATGGTTTAACGAAGGAGAATATTTGATAGTTTTCATATTTAGTATTTTGACGTGACTGGATAAGTGAAATTGCTAAATTTACACATTGTTGACCACCAAGTATCATAATTCGCCTTTTATCTGAATTTACATCTATATTATCTGTTGACCTTTCATGTTTCGAGTCCGTGTCACTAACGGATATACGTTTAATTTCTTCTCCACTCCGGTTTTTTAAGGTTTCTCCAAGTGTACTTTTAATTGGCGCGATATCGCATTCCTCATTAATTGATAATACTACTTTTTTCTCACAAGTTTGTTCCAAACAAATGCTGGAAGCCTCCTCTGTCGCTTGAATGGGCTCACTTAAAGTTTCCGATTTCTGATTTGTTTCAGTATAACTCAAATCAAATTGTAAGGATTGAGTAAATTCCAATAATTTAGGTTGATTACTCCTTTTTTTTAAAGTAGTGCTGTTAGGGAAAAGAGACGTGGGACGGGACTCGGGAGGCGACACGCACCGCCCGCACCGCCCCGCAACCCCGCTTCGATTGCAAAGTCGGATAGTGATGTGACGCGTTCGATGCCGACTGCCGGTTAATTATTTATCGTTGGTACTGCGAGCAATAAAGTTATACACCGCAGCACTCTTGCACTTGCGATTTTATTTTTATTTATTATCAAGTTACAATACAAGTAAATCCTTGATTGCGATCGACTATGCAGTCTAAACTTGGAAGAGAAGCTAAGGCAGTTTTTAATTAAGCCCATACTCCTAATCAGTTTTTCATGTTATCAAGTCGGAACGCTTAGGCCGCGGCCGCACTGGTAAGGTGACTGGTGACGCGTCGCGACGCGATAAACCGTGTGTCTAACATTACAGTGACGATAAACTAGCGAATTTTGTATTTGACCGATATTTTCTTATTTATTTTAAAATAATGTTTTTAAATATTATAACACTATGCCGTTTTTCTTTTTTAAATTACTTTCAAATTAATTAGCAATATTGATTTACTATTGTGCCATTCAGCTGTATTCATCGACAATTGCGCTTGCGGCGCATTATTACCCATCCCTATTCGACACGTATCTATCAATATAGGTAACTATAGCTCACCTGTCTACGCTGCGTATTGGGCGAACAGTGCGATATTAGCACTCTATACCTACTAATATTTACTCTGAGGTCCTGACATAAATCTGTCTCGTTTTAACACAGTCTTGAGTCTGGGCTGAGTGAGAGTGCCATCTATAAATCTTACACTAAGAGCGATGCTACGTGGCGCGTTGCGGAGCAGACGTGCCGGTGACGCCGCACCGCACACCGCGGCACCATTCGAGGCTGCTCGAATGGATGCGATATGCTATTTAAAACATTATTTTTTGTTATATTATAGAAAGCTTAGCTAACAAAATAGTTTATTCGGAATCGGTTACCGGTTTCATAATCGATTGCAATTATTTTAAACAATTTAACATTTTATTCCAAAAGTGTGTAATATAAACACAAGAAGTATAAGGGATGCTCTGATTTTCTACTCATGCGGTGCCTGTAAATAATTATTTTGAGCGCGCGCGCAGATCAACGCTCTGTAAGCACTATTTTGTGTGGATAAGTAGCTATCAAAACTAGCTTGTAACTTTGCAGTTTTCATATTTTATTAATGAAAAAAATAACACGGATTCACGGAATAAAAATATTTTGTGTTACAGCTTTTTTATTAGCAAAAAATACAAAGCAATATGCTTTAAGTTAATAGTAATATACAATCACCCCAGTTGACATAGCCATACAAATAACGAAGAAAATAAATAACTATGATTATGAATACAGTAAGGAACTTCCATATTAGGTTTATGCTATTAACTAATTTATACTATTAAGGGTCGATGTCACCATCTCCGAGTAAACTGATGAATAAATGAATTTTTGACATCTGTCAAAAATTCATTTATTGATGGTAATCTTACCAATACAAAATCTGGGTACCAATTGTCTAAAAGTTATTCCATTGATCGTATTCGTATTCGATAACATTAGCGTCAAAGTAAAATAATCCTTAAATGTAAAACTGATTTTAACATGGAGCGTTATGGAGCGTATTATCTTACTTACCTTAACGCATAAGAATGCATACAAGAAATTGAGCTCTAATTCAATGCTGTTACGGTAAAATTAAGATCAATGAAATAACTTTGATCGCACCTCTGTTTATGTCTACATGTTGATCGTGAGATATGCCCTAAGTATTTTAGAGCCAAATGATGTTTTAATTATAATTATTATAATAAATACTTGTAATTATTATTCTAGGAAGTCTTTTTATTAAAATTTACCTCAACCATCGCCGTCCGGTGCGCCACTACTAGGCTCTACTTTCGAACGAGAAAAATTTAAGCCATAGTCCACCACGCTGGTCAAGTGCGGATTGACACACTTTACGTACCTTTAAGAATTGGAGAACGCACGGCAGATTTCCTGTTGATGTTTTGATACGCCGCTAAAACAAGTGATAATAGGCATGATGACATTAACCAAGAATTAAAATAGGATTCATGCTGATATTTTGATAGAATAAAATTGGTTGCCTGTAAAGTCGGTTTACGGCCGATAGTTTTAACGTGATAACGTCATAAAGAAACATTGATGAACACATCCGCTAACCACAGCGCGCACGCCATAGATAATACACATAAGCGCACGCGATGACTGGCGGCCGCTCTCAAGCCTACGCTTGGGCCGATCGTGCCTCTCTATCGCTTATTCCGCGCTCTCGCTTGCACGCGCAGGCTCAGGCGGAACGTGACACTTTTTCGTGCCGGTGTTCATCGATTTATAAGACGTTATCACGTCAAAACTATAATATACAGCAACCCGCCATATTGGATTGAACACTAATCAAGTGTTGGTTAATACTCAAAGAATCAAAGCGATACCTCACATCTATTTTCAAACTTTGACAAACTATGTAATGTGAAAAACAGAAGACGTCACGATCGACGCCATGTTACCGTCGAGCGTCTTTACGTGAATTTTAAAACTAAATTAAAATAATTTTATGTACCGAACCTTTTTTTGACCCGAATACTCCCGAATAGAGAGGGAGCCCCAGGCCGATCAGACTCTCGTCATTTTATAAAAGTTTCTCTGCGTGTGCCCCCCATTAAGGTACCTAAGAACGATCCCCGACTATGAAGTTTGGATCATGGTGGCTTTGGGAGATATCAGGTAGCAAAGGTTTGCTACTTGATTTGGTGAATCATGGATTCTTACGGGATAAAAAGTATCCTATGTGTTAATTTCAAAATCGGGCATTATGCCTATTAATCTTACGGTAGTAAATATAATACCTACGTCTAGCAGTGATAGCCTAGTAGTTAGGACTGTGGTCTCCTATTCGGGGGGCCGCAGGTTCGATCCCGGGTACGCACCTCTGACTTTTCGGAGTCAAGTGCGTTTAAGCAATTAAATATCACTTGCTTCATAACGGTGAAGGAAAACATCGTGAGGAAACGTGCACACCTGAGAGTTCTTCATAGTTCTTGAAGGTGTGTGAAGTTCGCCAATTCGCATTGGGCCAGCGTGGTGGACTATGGCCTTTAACCCTTCTCTGAGAGGAGACCTCGCTCAGTGAGCCGTTGATGGGTTGCTAATGATTAGTAACTACTTTCTAGTTTCTTGCACGAAAGAAAAGTCGCAATAACGTGGCACAGTAATGTAGACAGGGTCCTAATACAGAAATATAATATAAAAGAATAATAAAACAAAATATAAAAGTTGGCATGTCTGTATAATAATAATATGCATTCGGCGCCATACTACGTTCAAGTTATTTTGAGGCGGGCGGGAATGCGCACTTTATTTACTCTTTGTACAAAATGCCAACCCATGTTTTTATTTTCTTACATTTAAAGACTAGCGCTTGACTGCAAAAACACATCTGATGGTAAAGGAAGATGGAGCGCGCTTGCCTAGAAAGTGCCTATTCACTCTTGATTTACAGGTACCTACCCATCAAATTGTAGTTAATTAGAAAAAGAAAGTCAGAAGGGCATTCTAGCGGTGCGTAACACGAACGAGAAAGCAAAGCGCTTAGTGTTAGTGCGCGACCGTGGGATGTCAACCACAGCGATTTTGACCTACGATGCCTTGCGTTTCGATGGTAGAATGCTGATGATGGAACTAAGTTGAAAAGTTCCTGAGCACACACTTCGAAATACTGCAGGTATTAATGTTAAGTCCAGCGCATACCAGCAGACTGCACTGTACGATTTTCCTCGTGTGGCAGAGGGTCGTTGACGCGCCTTAGAGTTAAAAAAAAGTGTGTGTCAGCTCCGACGCACGACTGGAGTTTACGCGCGACGCTATATCTTTCTCTATGCGCGCGACTCGGGTCCGAGCGCGCCCCGACCGACTTTCGCACGAAAACCAACCTTATTTCATCAACGTTAGGGTAGAAATTTCAACGTTGTGAAAAACGTAACGAGGTCATTGATAAATTGATTTTACTGCCCGGATTTTTCTCATACCGGGCTGCTAAAATCGATTCTTAAGGAGTAAACTCCAATAAACTCCAAAAACATAATCTACGATTCTAAAGACTAACCGAGGTGAAATGTCTCGTAAATGCACCATATCTAGGTTCCAGTCTCTACAGCTATAATGGAACAAATATGTATGTACCTAACTCTCGATGGCGCAGTGGTGAGCACTGTGGTTCTAAATGGGATGTCTCTGGTTCAGTTCGTAGCGGGACAATTTGGTTTATAATTTCTGAACTGTCTCTTGTCTGGTGGGCAACTTTAGTACCGTCAAAGAAGTGTCGCCAAGCGATTCGGCACGATGGCATGTAGTTGTAGAAACCAATGAGGGCCAGGGGTTTAATTAAAATTAGCATATCCGGACCCCTTTCCAAGTTAACCCACTACCATCTGACTGCAGCTTCGTCACTCACCATCAGGTGATAAGAATCTTCTGGCAATTTTCATCGACAGAAAAAAACCAGACAGTTCCAAATTGAGATCAGTTCAGCTATGTAGTAACACAACGTATACACGGGCATCGAACTTTCTTTCGAGTTTAGTTCTGCCGTCTGCGGGAGAGATGGTATAAATAGAACTGCGGGTCATTGTCCGGTGCTTTGAACATGAGCGGAAATATCTAATCATAGTTTTTATATCAAAAGATACATGATATATACCTATCCAAGACGATATAGCTATGTATGTAGCCATGAGGTACTAAGGTAGGTATATTTTGTATCAATGCAGCTTAGTTACTGCTTATTTTCTATCTACCTACGTATTCGGCTTATAAATAATTATAATTGTCACGCGAAATCACCACCGAACGGAGGTTATACCACACGAGTAAACATTCCGAATTACCTAAATAATAAAATCCTTATTTATTTAAATGTAGGTTAACTTACGCAGGTACCTACAGAAAACTTAGATACTTAGGTAGGTAGTCTTATTTTTGATGTGATAACGTCTTATAAATCGATGAACACCGGCTGCACGTACGAAAAAGTGTTACGTTCCGCCTGAACCTGAGGGTGCAAGCGAGAGCGCGGTACAAGCGATAGAGAGGCACGATCGGCCCAAGCGTTTGCCGCCCGCCAGTCATCGTCAATGTTTCTTTATGACGTTATCACGTAAACTATCATCGTCCGTAAACAGACTTTACAGACAACCAATTTTTTTTCTATGGCTCATATAAGACAAGTCAAAACTACCTACCAACGATTTGAAAAGCAGCTATGCAAAGAAAATTATGTCACCATTCATAAGAATCATACAGCTCGGTTGTTTACCATTTAAGGCGACGAGATGATGTCATGTCGTTTACATACAAGGCGATCTTGGTTCTACGGCCCGCGCTCATTTAACTGGTTGCTTACCTATCTACTTGGCGTAGGAAGTTGTAGGTGTAGACGTCAAGGATGCAATGATTCGTGTATGTAGGTAGGTCGTTTTTGCTGAATGTGATTTTGGTCGTGAGCATGTTCACTTTCAAGTTTCATGACATGGAGTACTGAGTGTGAGTAGTGCTAGTGGCCTACTTGCGACGTGTAGGTAGGTATTTATAACGTAGGTACATATAGTTAGGTGTTTAATTTGTATATGTTAATGCAGTGACATATAGACAACACTCGCAAGACAATATTCTAATTGCAATTTTTGTTACTCGTCGGTAGGTTGATAACCTACGTACATATTAGGAGTAGGGCGTCCTGTGTACATATACGTATTCCATTCGTAATCGTATTCGTAAAATGCGATTCGAAGTGGCCGTCATAACTCATACAAAACTAACCGATCCGTCAAAATATGAATCGATTGAGTGCACAAGCGCACGTACGTACATTTTGTATGTAGACCACCTCGAATCGTATTTTCACGAATCACGGAAACGAATCGAATACGCGGAAGTGCGAAAGCGCCCTTAGGACCCAATAGAAAAAAAGTGCAAAGGCCTTGTTGCTTTTTTAAATAGGTCGGAATCATCGTATCAACCTGTCTCTGGCCTACTAGACGCGGGTCTCCTTGGTATGCGAAGGGTTAATTAGGCCATAGTGGACTATGCGAAGGTGTGAAGTCTGCCAAGCTGCCCATGGCTAGCGAGAAAATTATGGAGAACTCTGAGGCAAAGGCCTAGGTTTCTTCATGTTTTCCTTCACCATTAAAGCAAGTGATAGTTAAATATAACGCACACGCAACTTCAAGACATTGGAGCTTCGTGGATTCGAACCCCGGCCTCCTCGAAAAGGAGACAGACGTCACTACTAGGCTATAGGTCTGTTCTACATTCATCAATATAACAAATACCTAAGCAGATATTTTTAGGTCCATAATCTACCTACATTTAAGTTTTGCTTGTCGCGGGAGAGAAGTAAACTAGTCTGTAGGTACCTATCTACGCGGAGGAATTCACGCTTGAGTAGGTACCTACTTCATTTTGCAGCTGGAGATCAGCAGTTCTTTTTATTCCAAATAAGCGCGTCTGAAGTGGGTAAAATAGTAAAGTGGGAATTGAATCTCGCTCAAGGTTGTTAGCCATTTTTTCTTTTTCCATGTTATTATCTGATCAAATTATAGTTCCAGAGGCTAACGATACCTACCATTAGCCTCTTGAATTACTATACCTATAGTAATTCAAGAGACCTTACCTATAGTAAGGGTGCATTTGAGTGATTTGCTCTTCATTTATATTATCTACCGCTCTCTCTACCACCAATCACCATCAGGCACTATCGTTCGTCAGATAGCTCAGTAGTTTTATCTACCTACCTATTATCTAGTCTACACTATGAATTGAGTATTCCCTATTTTTGAGATTTCCAGGGGACTATGTGGAAAGTTGCTATGAATTAAACCCGCATATAAATGCGTGTTTAGTTCTTACTTTCGATTGCCAGAGAGAATAATCTGCCGAGATCCTAACTTTTCCATATCCTTTTGGGATCACTCATAGACCATAGGATGTATTAATTAACGATAAAGAAAGCAAAAACAGAAAATAATTTATAAAGTTTTCCTTTATTTCAAAAACCACCGGAATGTGTTGTCGGTGTGCGCTGAACATCGCTTAGTACTCCTCGGCGCCTTCGCCCTCGCCCTCCGCGGAGTCCATGCCGACCTCTTCGTAGTCCTTCTCGAGAGCCGCCAAGTCCTCGCGCGCCTCGGAGAACTCTCCCTCCTCCATACCCTCTCCGACGTACCAGTGCACGAACGCGCGCTTGGCGTACATCAGGTCGAACTTGTGGTCCAGGCGGGCCCACGCCTCGGCGATGGCGGTGGTGTTGGACAACATGCACACAGCTCGCTGCACCTTGGCGAGGTCTCCACCGGGCACCACGGTGGGGGGCTGGTAGTTGATGCCCACCTTGAACCCAGTAGGACACCAGTCCACGAACTGAATCGTACGCTTGGTCTTGATGGTAGCGATCGCCGCGTTCACGTCCTTAGGAACGACGTCGCCACGGTACAGCATGCAGCAAGCCATGTATTTGCCGTGACGTGGATCGCATTTCACCATCTGGTTGGCGGGCTCGAAGCAAGCGTTGGTGATTTCAGAAACGGAGAGCTGTTCGTGGTACGCCTTCTCAGCGGAGATGACTGGCGCGTATGTGACCAGGGGGAAGTGGATACGCGGGTACGGCACCAAGTTGGTCTGGAACTCTGTTAGGTCGACGTTGAGTGCGCCGTCGAAACGCAAGGAGGCGGTGATCGATGATACGATCTGACCGATGAGGCGATTGAGGTTGGTGTAGGTGGGGCGCTCGATGTCCAGGTTGCGTCGGCATATGTCGTAGATAGCCTCGTTGTCGACCATGAACGCGCAGTCGGAGTGCTCCAGGGTGGTGTGGGTGGTCAGGATGGAGTTGTAGGGCTCCACTACAGCGGTGGACACCTGCGGGGCCGGGTAGATTGCGAACTCGAGTTTAGACTTCTTTCCGTAGTCAACCGAGAGGCGCTCCATGAGCAGAGAGGTGAACCCGGAGCCGGTGCCGCCACCGAAGGAGTGGAAGATCAGGAAGCCCTGTAGGCCGGTACATTGGTCGGCGAGCTTGCGGATGCGGTCGAGGACCAGGTCGACGATCTCTTTGCCGATGGTGTAGTGACCGCGCGCGTAGTTGTTGGCCGCGTCCTCCTTACCAGTGATAAGTTGTTCTGGATGAAACAACTGTCTGTATGTGCCAGTGCGGACCTCATCTGTGGACAACACGAAATATGTAAAGTAAAATCATAGAAAATAGATTTTTATTTTTAACAGCTAGACCCATTTTTGGGGTCCCAAGGTGCTAGAGCGGTGACTGCACCAGGAAGCGCAGTGTTGGCAAACCCCCCACTAGATGGACCAATGACAAACAAGTCGCAGGGAGCCACTGGATTCCTGGCCTGTGGAAGTCCATGCAAGAGACTTTTGCCTGCCTGTCCACTGCTGGACATCTATCGGTTCATAAACAAGAAGATGCTTGTCTTAAGTGCCAAAATTTGGCCTACATGAAATAAATGATTTTGAATTTATCTTATTTTTCAGAATATGATCTTATGACCTGGTATCTATCCATCCATCTATTGGTATCCATTAATCAATAAATGAATTTTCTTTCTTTCTATCTTTAAAACTTTTATAGAGGCAATATTAAATTGTATTCCATTTGAGGCCACACTGCCACGCATTTATAAATACAGTTATTGTTGAAGGAGTCATCCCCTGCTGATAAGACTATTTAAACTGTTTAACTGTAGTATAGTATAGAAATATTTTTTATTCAAAGAAACTTTTAGAAGTGCTTTTGAATAGTTGGTGAGTCTACAACTGGTTCGGAATCCCCTTCCTGCAGAGAAGAACCAGAAAAAAACTCTGCGGTTGCTCTTTTCAAAATAGTTTACAATAGGTAATACTATGTATGCAGTGTTTCCAGAATGAGGGGAAGTTCTGGCATACAGAAAGTAGCCCCATTCCCTCTGGTAGAACCTGTTGACGAGCATGACCCAGCCGTTGCTTTGCTCAACCATATTTAAGGGAACGTAAGGGTATATCCCTGCGAGATCAAATCAGAAATGAGGAGATCCGTAGGAGAACCAAAGTCACCGACATAGCTCAGCTAGTCGCGAAACTGAAATGGAAATGGGCGGGCACATAGTTCGAAGAGCTGGGTGCTGAAGTGGCAACCCCGCACGGCAAACGCAGTGTTGGCAGACCCCCCCAACAGGTGGACAGACGACATCAGACGAGTCGCAGGGAGCCGCTGGATGCAAGCGGCGCAAGACTGAAGCCTGTGGAAGTCCATGCAGGAGACCTTTGTCCAGCAGTGGACGTCTATAGGTTGATAAGAAGAAGAAAGAAGAAGGGTAGTTCACTTACCTACGACTGTAGGCTCCAAGTCGACGAACACAGCACGCGGCACGTGCTTGCCGGCGCCAGTCTCGCTGAAGAAGGTGTTGAAGGAGTCGTCGCCGCCGCCGATGGTCTTGTCGGTGGGCATCTGGCCATCAGGCTGGATGCCGTGCTCCAGGCAGTAGAGCTCCCAGCAGGCATTTCCGATCTGGACTCCGGCTTGGCCAACGTGTACTGAGATGCACTCACGCTGTTGACAAAGATAATGGTTTGTCAGCAAAGTGTCATACTAGTATAAATAAAATTTACTAAAAAAAATTCTTTTTAAAAAAAGACTTCAAACGCCTACACCACTACAAAGTATACATATAATTTATTGTTGATATTTTAAAAATTGCCTTTAAAAAAACCTGGAAGTATACCCTTTAAAACAAAACAGAATTTTCTAAATCGGTTCAGGCGTCTACGAGTAATCGGTGAACATAGATTCCGATGAATTGAGAACCTCCTCCTTTTTTTTGAAGTTGGTTAAAAAAAGAGATTAATTTCAGAGGCAGTGGCACATCACTAAGGGGGAGGGCAGACTGGCTACTTTTAGCTGCAGCGACCACGCGTTTTTACGGCCCTTTGCGTACAATGCGTTTCGCACAAATCGCGCGATTTTGCGATTCTGGGATCAGAAGGCATTAAAACGCGAACGCGTTTGTGTAGCGATTTTCGCAGTCGCAAAAGGCCATAAAACGCCGCGATCGCTGCTAAAAGTAGCCAGTCTGCCCTCTCCCTAAAATGAAAAATCCAATTTTCAAATTAGTTTCAATGATGATCATTGTAAGTAGTTTTATGACAATTATTGAAATTTAAATTTTATGGTGATGCCATTAAAGTACCTATTTCTGTTCGTCGCATTAAAATCTCATGCCGTTCCATGCCATCAGTGGACGCAGGCCCTAAACCGTACTTAAATAGATACCACTAATATCTATAGCGTGGACCTAGATCGCAATTTCATTACTTTATTATTATCTCTGGATGGGGTGGACAACTGCCCATAACAGCATTGATGTTAACAAGAAAGGGAAAAGTGAAAGCGCCGCGATAAAAAACCTTTCTATAACACTGCTTTCACCATTTACAATGAGCCCAAATTGTAATCTCAACAATGACCAGCCAACAAGGATTAATTTAATGAAAGTGTGTTCAAACCACATTTCGATTCCCTCACTCTCATAATTTAATGGGAACACGACAGGAATCAGGTACAGAACCACCGCTGAATTTACAAATTCCGCGTTGCTACAGAGAATTTTCTGGACCAGCCCGGGTATCGAACCCGGGACATCATAATCTGCGCAGCCGACTACGCTAGCAACTAGACCAACAAGGCAGTATACACTTCTTGGTGACATCACTATTCGATTGAAAACCTTGAATGAGGTCATGAACACGTCATCATTTCGCAGATTGAAAAACAAGTCAAATGTATTTCTATAAATCTTTTCAAAGAAGACGTACTAAAATAAGTTAGGGAAAACGTATAATATTTATGCTAACCATGATACAAGATTCGGAACTTTATCGATTAGACATGGAAGGGCGTTGTCATACCGGCGCGGCACCCTTGAATTAGGTCATAACGTAGGCAAGAGAATCCATAAGAAATCTAATTTTACTGCATCGAGATGTTAAAATGCCATGCTAGTTTACAATGCTTCCAACAAAGAAAGAAATACCTAGTAATTTGAAAAAAGAACGCAAGCCGGCCTCGTGGACGAAGCCGACAAAATGGTGGCATGACGAACCCGGCACTTTGCACTTTAGTAATTACGTAAAAAACGCACATAAAACACAATTTATTTAAAAAAACCTTTGAAATGAGATAGGGAGGAAAACTTACCATTTTGATTGAGTTTTGTTGAACTTAACGTAGAAATAGTTTAATAAATAAATTCAGTCGACGTACGGCACGACCGGTTAAGAGGCTTGCCGAACGGTTAATAACGTCAAAAATTCCGTTAGGCACGTATTTATAGAGCCGGCGACGCGGGGGACCGATGCTTCCCGTACCATTCTCCGATTGGCTGAACCAAATGCCGCAGAGGCGTATCGACCAATGACGCCCAAGCAGAATTATCACCATTGCGGGAATATAGTGATTCATACATTTTAGGGATGTCCACCAGTTATTTATCGATATAAAAATATTATGATACGTGTAAATGAATGACCTAAAGATTCTGTACTATTTTACAGTTCACGTGACCTAAACCCACACTTGAATAACGCTTATCAATGTAGTCATAGACTTTTTGAGTTACAGATAAACGTAAGGGTACTCTAAACGTACCAAATTAAGAGAAGTATTACATTTCGCATCCATCTGTCTCGCACATTCTAATATTTTAAATGATTGTAAAAATCTCACATACTTTTGACAAAATGTGGTCAATTATTACCTTCGACAATTAAATTACGGATATTTTAGATATAGTTTTATTATGAGTTATGATATAAGTACCTAGATTACGACAGAGAAAAGGGGTGAAACTACTATTATTATAACTTTTATCACTCCTATTCTTTATAAAAAAAAATCAGCCAAGTGCGAGTCGGGCCTCGCTCTTTTAGGGTTCCGTTAAAAAAAATTAAATTAAAATATTTTCATGTACCCATGGAAATATTTTAATTTAATTTTTTTAATTTAATTTAATTTTTATTATTTGTTGTTATAGCGGCAATAGAAATACATAATATGTGAAAATTTCATCTGTTTATCTATTACGGTTTACGAGATACAGCCCGCTGACAGACGGACGGACGGACGGACGGACGGACGGACGGACAGCGTAGGCTTAGTAATAGGGTCCCGTTGGTACCCTTTGGGTACGGAACCCTAAAAACTAGTTATATGATAATAAAAATGTGTCTAAAATATCAATAATAAGTAAATTAATTGTCGAAGATAATAATTGATCACATTTTGTCAAAAGTATCTGAGATTTTTACAATCATTGAAAATATTAAAACGTTCGAGAGTGAGGGATGCGAAATGTAATAGTCCTCTTAAGTATGTATTACTTTATAAAACTTACCTGCATAAAAGGAATATAAAAAGTTTGTATCATCAAAAGGGGCATATTTTATACACTGATCGATTGACGTCAACTTCAGTAACGTCTTTTCAGTGAAAAATTTACCTATATTCGAAGCTTTATGTTATGTAAATTTTGTTTAATGGAGCAGCTAAATAACAGCCTAAAACTCTCCATAGCTTAGTTGAACATGTATTTAATAGGTATATGTTAGACATTATTAATCATAACATTCTTATGCCATGTTAAATATTAATTTTAATTTAGTATAAATATTAATAAAATAATTGTGAATTTTGCTCCTACTTACTGGCATCTTTATTTGTGAGAGTACTCCACCCAGCTATACTTAACAAGTAAAATAAAAATGCAATCTCTTTATTTCTACTTATATCAACACAACTATATCAGACTAGTGACACTCATTCTATGCAAAGGATTGGACATTACCAACTCTAAACCAACTGTTTTTCCTGTAAATTATCCTGTTGTGATGTTTACCCTTCCAAGATATTAAAGCCGTATTTTAAAATAGGCTAGAAACTCAGTGAAGCAGCATAAATGATAAAAATAATAAGTTGACAACGTGTACAGACCGTACATGTTCATTTGCCATATATTGAGTATTGTATATGTATATTAATATAAATAAAATTTAGGTGTCTATCTGTGATTTTGAAATAAGTACACTGTACACATCAATTATTAATTTATCATAATAACCTAAATCTAATCTTTCGATATTTTTTGTAACATCACTACATTATCATAGATCTATATTTTGTGTTGATATTATGGTTGTGTGGAGTGCACAGTGGATGTACTTTCGCACACTAGCGCAAATGCGACCGTCTGGAATTTTTTGTACGAATTTTAAGGAAAAGAATAATCTTTCGGCTTGAATAAACTGCAGTACTAAAAAAAGCCAAGCAAATATTGTATGTCTTCGGTCAGTTATTAGTACAAAAACTAACTATTATTGTACTATTTCAACAAAAACTCCGACACGCACACATAGGTAAATTAATCGCTATCAATGTGTGCAATAAATTAATATCGAATATCGATCGTTGCTTCCGAAGTTCCGACAGCATCAAATATATGTTCCTTGGACAGCATATTCTACGGTTTCTACGTGCTAAGTGCTTTAGTACATAATACTTCAATGGTTTCTACCTCTGTACCCGAAGCCTGTACTTATTATTGTACCTATTACCTACTAATTTCGGACCCCTCAATAAATTAATTTTAGTATTAATAATTGAATAAAGACGGTTACTTCTCTATTCTATTTTATTATGTTATGTTTATTAATTAATAATTCTTATTTCTTCCTATCATTTTCAAATTCAAAATAGTAATAAGTAATTATTTTGTTTTTAAATAGCGTCATCTGTTGGATAACACTAACACTACTATGAAAATTGTACCAAAACACAAACCACAACCTTTTACATTACTTTCGTATAACGCCATCTGTATGTTGATGCTATAAGCTTTTGACTTGGCGGCAATTTTTAAATTATTTTTAAGCAGTTCATGTGATCGTAGACGGATTAAAATATGTGATGGATTTTTTTGTATTAACTTTGATATGACTGATAGTTCCTTTTGACATTATAATAATTATGTTTAATTACTTATATGTAGAAAAAGATAGTAGGTTTGATTCCCGCGGTTCATTCAGACTTCATCTGCGCGCGCACCGGTTCATTCAGCGCGCGAAGCAATTTGAACTGCACGCGCACATTACGATCCGACGAAAATCGATTTTCTTTTCGTATTTTTTTTTTAATCTTCTGTGTTTTTAATAATGTTACACGGAGACTTTCAGTGATTTTTCTATATTGTCTTCAGTGCTGTGTTTCAATTTTTTTTTATTGGAAGACGATATTTTTTTTAATTGTAAGTATTTACTTTTGCATTATTTTGGAAACATACTTCACGATTTTATTAGCAAGCTATTTGCAATGTTGGATTATTGTGAATTTATGACGTAATATTGTAGAATGTATTTGAAACGAGATTTTCTTGCGAGATAAAAGTAGTTCGAGGCCTGTTTACCTCCGTTATTTCTCAGATATGGGCTGGATCTAGACTCTAGGATGATAAGTAGGATCTAGCCTAGAAGTGGACTAGTATGGCTCGAGGCAAAGTTGAAAGTAGGTACGTTTTACAACGGAATTATTAACGATTCTTGCCCGTAACTTGTAACAACTAACACCCACATAAATATGACAACAAATACAAAAAATAAGTATAAACTTTACTTGGTACAATTATGTATTGATAAAAGTTACATCAAAATCGGTGGAGCATCTATTTGTCAAAACTTTTCAATTTTTATTTTTGTTATCAGGTACGTTATTTACAATCGAAATCTTAAACATCAATATGTAAAGTTATACATAGTACATACATACATATAAACCAAACTAACTGATGCTCGCGACTTCGCGTGTGTGAAAAAAAAATATTCCGTCGAATTGAGAACCTCCTCCTTTTTTGAAGTCGGTTAAAAATAACATTTTCCTAGGTATGGCTATCATTTTTTTGATAGGCACTGAGTGACAGAACCAGTTCCTTGCTCCGTTGAATCCGTTGCTCGTTTGCTGCGTGATTGAAGGAAAAACCTATAAACAAACACACTTTCACATTTATAATATTTTATTAGTAAGGATGGTCAAACTTTTAATAATTATATCTATATCATCTTCCTCATTACTGAGGGTCGCGATCCTTGGCACGTATCTTCTCGCGTACGATGTTTTTCCAATTAGATCTATCCGCGGCATTGTGTAGAGCAGCGTGGAAAGATGTGTTTACCGAAAGCAATGCTGATCTGATAGATATATTATGTGGGATGGTGGAAAAACGACTTACAACACAAGAGCGTCGCCAGCCGATGGCCAAGGGGAGGGGGGGGGGGGGGGGGGTCAAGTTGACAGGGTTCCCACTGCATTTTTAAAAACCTTACCCCATGCGGATGAAGTCGGGGGCAAAAGCTAGCTACGTTTAAGTTTTTTAGCTTCACAGTTGAAGTCTGAAGAATTGTTCAGCGTATAAGTATCTGGATTTCAATGAAGAAGTATCTACCAGTACTATATTTTTCAAATGTCTGGGGGGGGGGGGGGGGCAGCTGCCCCTACCTACCCGCCCTTGGCGACACCCATGTTACAACAGATAGTTACAACAGATGCATCGTGTTTGGGCACATTGATTTGGTCCTGATGAGTAGGTCTGATGATGGAGCAGAAACACTCCTGCTCCATCATCAGACGATATATCCCAATGTATCGTATACTTACCTAAGTCTTGTACAGACCAGTCATGATTCCATATGCAAAAAAATAATTAAAAAACAAACAAGAAAAGCGCACAGTCACTACTTCGCGAGTGAGGTTCGAACCTGCGACATCACACACCATACGGTAAAGGAAGCGGCCGCTCGCCCACTGCGCCAAAGAGAGCTACTTGCGAACCTCTAAAATGTTGAACGCTTACTGAACGACGGTGTTAGGTTTATTTTCGTTACGGAATTTCTTGATTCGGTCGCCGCGCTCAAACTGTTTGTCCTAGTTTAAAGCCCGCGATAAAAGCTATGCAATAGCTTAATAACTAATATTTTATATGAAACTATTTATTTAGATTTATGTCGATATCTACCTATTAAATAAGTTATTTATGAGTAATGACTTCATCATAAACTAGGTATAAGTATATTTAAAATATTATTATCTGCATGTATCATCATTATTATCTCGAATAATGAAAAGCGCTTCTCTTTGCATAATGTTGTTATTTTAATATGAATTTATCAACATTATATAAAGGGAGCGCTGATAGTCTAGTGGTTACCATTTCGGAGTTCCTTTCGAATTGTTCGGGGTTCGAAATTCGAATATCAGGCACCTGAAACTTTTCGGACTAATGTGCGTTTTAAACAATAAAAATTATGCTTTGCGTTAATGGTGAAGAAAAACATCGTGAAGAATTCTGTACGCATGAGAGTTCTCCATAATGGTTTTCCGCTCTTTTTTGAAAGTATTCTTTTCAACCCCACAAATCACAATAGCATTATGTAAAGCGAAGGTTTATTTGCTTCTCATGGACGTTCCCTCGAATATAGATTTTTACTTGTTTTTGTTATTTTCGGCTTCGGGAAATAAGTTTTAATATTATTAACTGATGCCCACAACTTAGTCCGCGCCGTATAAAATAATGCTGCTTTTAATTCCCGCGAGAATTCTTTAATTTTCCGCATATTTTCCGAGATAAAATATAGCGCATAGGCTATATTTTATCTCGGAAAATATGCGGAAAGGTAAGGAAATGTACACTAGCGGCACGCTATGATGGCCGGTTTGACACATTACAATAGTGATGTGGAATGTCAATTTATTCTCGAACAAAAAACAATTAAGTTTTGTTTTTGTACCTGATTAAATAGGTTTAATAAAACAAAAATGTATATGTTTATTTAATTTATTTGAACGAACTGAATATTTGAATGAAAATGAATATACATACTTTATATGCACACAAGAAACATATGAATACAAAAGATACCATTTGAATAGATAGAATAGATTAATTAGATAGAATTTTTTGGTGTGTGAAGTTTATTTTCTTCTGTGCCAGTCTCGCCATATTTTTTTTTAGTTATCCGTCTAACAGTTCGTTGTCCAATATTAAGCGCATCAGCTACGCGTTCAACCACTGACGTTATAGGTAAAATTGGCCCTCCATTTTGAGCTTCACGATCGAAATAGTTACGAAGGCGTATTACGAACTCACGTGTCTGACTATTTAGAACAGTTCTCTGCGTACGTTCGGTCATATCGACGAAATCCACAACAAAGGGCTTGAACAGAGTCCAAATTAACGAGCAAGGGTCAACAGTAATGCAGTATCAATATTTGAAATCCAAAGCCAGGTCAAAACTATATCACAATCGCATTGCACTGACAGTTTATACTTTTCGAAGCAACGTCAATTCGAAACTGCTTTGTTTTGCATTGAGCATTGACGCGAGTTTGCCGGAGGTAGTAGTTGTGCTAGCCAGCGATCCTATGTGACGATCGTATTAGATTCCATTTTTAAAAATTTTCAATTTAGAAAACCAAATGCCGAGTTGTGGTATATATCATATAAAAATAAAAATTTTACCTTTTGTATGAAACAGCTGATATTTTTTTGCGATTTCAGAGGTTTGTCCACATAGTGAAAATTGTTCATATTCACAAGTACATTCACCCCTTAAATGGTGCAAACTGATTTTTCTACACTTGTATACATTTTAGAAATCAATTTAATAAATAAATTTTGAGTCCTAAACCTAAAACTACATTCGATAAAATTTATGAATCTCTGCACATCACTATCGTCAATAAAGTAATACAATTATTTCCTTCAAAGTCGTTATCAATTAATACGGAACTTCATGAGCGGACAAACGTCAAACCGGCCATCATAGCGTGCCGCTATTATTACATTGTGAAGTTTCATCACAATCCGTCCAGTACTTTTTGCGAAAAAGAGTAACAAACATCCATCTATCCATCCATCCTCACGAATTTGAAGTACGTACCTACTTAAATATAAGATGTGTCCGGAAGTTATAGACACTAAGACCGACAGCTGATGGACTTATATAAAGTACTTATAATGCATGCAAATACTCCCAAGACCTCACTTTGCTTGTCAAACCTATGGAATACATGTATTTTTCTTAGTTTTCACGAAACAGATGTTATTTCGAGTGACGCATAGCCTTGTGGTTAGTGTTTCATTCAAACAAAGTCAAAATAACCGTGAGCAAATGTATTGAGCGAAGCATTTATCGGAATTCAAGATTTTGTTATGACATAATGCTTTGATTCATCTTGAGGACCCATTTACATTTTTCATGGAAATAATTTTAAGGACAAAAGAGGTATAGAAGCTATTATAAACGCTGTAATTTGGCTTTACTCTTTCCTAAATAAAACCGGCAAGTGCGTGTCGGGCCACGCGCAGTGTAGGGTTCCGTAGTTGCAAGTCACAAATATTATTGCTGACCTAGAATAGTGCTTTTATTTTATTTATGAATATTGAATATATTTTGAGTTCCTGGTAATGGTTTAAATACTATAATATAGTACAAAATATGCAACTTACACTACTTGTAATACCTAACTTAGAAAAAACAGATATCCCTACTTAGCCGTTATAGTTTTTCTATAAAATTCTTTATATATACCTACTACTGCTGTGAATTTTTTCATGTATCCTAGAAACAACCATTTAGCTGGCAGAGGGGGGGGGGGGACACTTGACTCCAATATAATTTAGCACTTTAAAATATCATATTTCACAAACGGATCCCTGAATCAAAACATGGTGTTGCCACATCCACAATATTGAAAGACCTATTCAACGATACTATGGGATAGACGAGACAAAAAAAATTCATCCCCACTTTACATGCACAAAACTTATTAGCTTAAACTTAAACTAAACAATCCCCTAAGTTAGAATCTTTACGTAGATAGCCCCCAAATACAATCTCTTACATACCATTTTCACCTGTAAGTGTTCCCTAAAGCTTCGTGAATACGAAATTAACAGAAAGCGTCACCTAACTAAGCCTAAGTAGCCCGTAAATGTGAAGGAATGTTGGTGAAAATAGACATAAGTGTCACTATTTTAACGGTGAAGGAAAAAATCGTGAGGAAACCTGCATGCCAAGAGTTCTCTATAATGTTCTCAAAGTTATGTGAAGTCTGCCAACACCACACTTTTTTTTCACCATGTACTTACCCGCCATAACTAAAACACGGCAACACTACAGTTTTTTACGCCCTTTTCTGTCTGCTGTTTTCTTTTTCGTCTTTGCCCTATAATAAGTTCTCAATATAGTCTGCAACAGCTTTCCCCTCACTCTGACATTTTATTTACTAAATTTCCGATAGGTACCTACATGTGTCCTATTTTATTGGGTAGTACCTATTTGATCCTAAACCTACCTGTAAATCCCCTTTCTTGTAACAAAATATTCGAAAGTAGCACCAAAAATACTGGATTGCACACTAACTACTTAAATCAAATTTAACATACTGTTTAATAGATTAAACAAAACTGTTTTACTGAGAGATAATCTATTATTTAATAATCCAATTTAATTTTTCATTTCAAACCAATAGAACCTAAGTGCCCTACCTGCGGCCGGGCACCAATGTATTTTCCCATGGATGTTATAAACTTATAACTTATAACTTTATAACCCAACCTAACCTAACTTTAGATTTTCCATAGTCTGGTTCTTTTATCTAATACAGGTAAAATATAACCACAAGCCAGTATATTTGTTATGCAGTAGGTTAATTATTGGAGACATTTCTTTTGTTTAAATTGTAAATAGAGGTGCAATTAAAAGGGAGTTTCCCTTTTATTAATAACTTCTTGTCCTATCTCTGTTCCATTTGTTTCAATCCTATTTGTGGTGGACTATGGTCTGAACTTTTCTCTTTTATTTTTCTTTCTCTCTCTTATGGACCAGGAACGGATTATTGAACCTACCAGTACGAATTTCTAGGTCGCGAAGTCTAAGTTTGAGGCGAACCCTTAAAAGACACTGCGCCTCAGCGCCACTCGTTTATTAGATGACAAATCACTTGACGAATGAGTGTCAATAAATTTTTGTGTGGTCAGTGTAAAAATAACCCCGCGGTGTGAGCACAATACTTGGAACAATGTTTCGGGATCGGCGTAAACAGCACGATGACATCAGCTATCCGGGCCGCTATATTAAAACTTGGCGCTTTTCCATTCTCCATACAGCTCCCGAGATATTATGGATTTTATGAATATCGGCGGCGCCTGCATTACGAAACCGGTCCCCCTAGCATAGGCTGCCTTTCCACCAGAGATTTGCGAGACAGCGAGGCGGTGCGTGAGGAAACAATGTGCTCATCTTCCTAACACATTTTTTCTGTTATCATACGTCGTCTATACTCAGCTGTGCTCCATACTTCCCTTAGCTAAACCACTCGAGCATCCCTAGCTCGCATCCTTAGCTTCCTTTGCTCACTTCCTTAGCTCGCGTCCTTAGCACGCTCCTTAGCTCGCGTCCTTAGCACGCTCCTTAGCTCGCGTTCTTAGCACGCTCCTTAGCTCGCGTCCTTAGCACGCTCCTTAGCTCGTGCAATTAGCTCGCGTATTTTGCCGCGTCTTTAGCACGCGTCTTTAGCACGCGTCCTTCGCACAGCCATCTGCGTGAACGATGTTATAGTGCATAAGCGTGTGAGCAATCACAGGGGCACTCTCTATTCCCTCACTCACGCAGTCCAATGGGACGGAAATCATTAGAGAAAGCGGCGCCGGACCGGAGGCTTTGCATACTCTCTGGCACGGATGCACAGAGGTGACACATCGCCTAGTTCCTAACCGGGCTAGTACTGAGAATGCTTGAAAGAAATTCCAATACATTTTCTAGCCCGGCCTGGGAATCGAGCCCAGGACCTCGGCATTCGCAGCTGAACATGCTACCGCTATAGATCAACAAGTATTATGGGGTCTTGTCAAAAGTAGATCAACAACTGTAACGTGTTGCTACTAGTACTAGATGTCGCTAACAGTTGCTTAAACTGAAAAAAAGTAGATTCTTCTTCTTCTCAATCGGTCACTCTTGTCAGAGTGGTCGTGCTGGGATGATGTGACATTTGTTGTTATTCGTCAGTCTCCTTGATTAATTTTGGGTCGCACCGCCTTCCGCGCGATGCTCCTCCACTTGTGACGGTCAGTTCCAGTTGCAATGCGGGAGCACTCCACCACAGTTGTCCGGGGTCACCGCCTTGATCAAGTCCAAAAAAGTAGATACATATCACTAATTTCGATGCTGATGTGTAGTTCGACCGCGGCTATGGTGTAAAGCTAACACACTCGGGCGCGATTCCCAAGAGATGTGGGTTCGAATCCCGCTGGCCTCGGAATTTTTGATATGTGTTTATAAATTTATTCCAACAAGAAACAGTTACTGTCCACTATAATATAGGTAGTAGTATAGTTTGTTATATTATCTGGATGGTGTATTTTTGTTTCATTCAACGTGAGACCAAAGATGTTATCCTTAACATTTTCCACGTTCGCTATAATATAAGGTCATTTTATTTCTGCCTTTGCAATCCGATGACTACTTAGCATGCGTTCACACTTGGAATAGAGCTGGTATTGTGTCATCTGTATAAAAATAAATTAATTGAAGTGTCTATTTGTGATTTCGATATAACTTTTTGACCTCATAATAATGATAGGTATGTATTTAAAAAAGATGCCTTTTCATTTTATATTACTTACTAGCTGTTGCCCTCGCGACTCGCGAATTAGGTTCTTTGAAAATCCCGCGGGAACGGCTAGTTTTATCGGGATGAAATAACAAAAATTCAACCTTTATTTAAAACTTTTATCGGTCGAATTTTCAAAAACTGTGAAATGCGTACTTCTTTGTTTTTAACCCCCGACGCAAAAAGAGAGGGGTGTTATAAGTTTAACGTGTCTGTGTATCTGTGTATCTGTGTATCTGTCTGTGGTAGCGTAGCCGCCAAACGGATGAACCGATTTTCGTTTAGTTTTTTTTGTGTCATAGATAATTTTATCCCGAGTGTTCTTAGCCATGTTTCATGAAAATCTGTTCAGCCGTTTGAAGATTATCAGCTCTTTTCTAGTTGATTAGGGGATCTGGCTAACTTCCTTATGTCCGATCGATTCGAAATTTGGTACCGTGTTACTTCAATGACATTGAAAGTATATGGTAAGGTAACCATGACCTGATCAGCTGTTTGAAGATCATCAACTCTTTAATAGTTGATGAGGGGATCTGACTACCTTTCATATGTCCTATCGATTCGAAATTTGGTACCGTGTTACTTCAATGATATTGAAAGTATATGGTAAGGTAACCATGACCTGATCAGCCGTTTGAAGATCATCAACTCTTTAATAGTTGATGAGGGGATCTGACTACCTTCCATATGTCCTGTCGATTCGAAATTTGGTGCCTTGTTACTTCAATGATATTGAAAGTATATGGTAAGGTAACCATGACCTGATAAGCCCTTTGAACATCATCAGCTCTTTAATAGTTGATGAGGGGATCTGACTACCTTCCATATGTCCTATCGATTCGAAATTTGGTACCGTGTTACTTCAATGATATTGAAAGTATATGGTAAGGTAACCATGACCTGATCAGCCGTTTGAAGATCATCAGCTCTTTAATAGTTGATGAGGTGATCTGACTACCTTCCATATGTCCTATCGATTCGAAAGGTTCCGTATTACTTCAATGATATTGAAAGAACATGGTAAGGTTTAACCATGACTTTAAATATGACATGTTAGAGTAAGGTTTAGATTTCGAAGGTGGGTAATTAAATGGGATCAATTAGGCTCAATTACCACTGCGCTAACAAATCACTGTAAATACCTTCCTAATATTTATACCTACTTTAAAAAGGACTAAATAAAAGTAAAATTAAAAATTTTAAAAACCCCCCGACACAAATAATAATCTCTAAAAACTAACAAATAATATTTTATACCTATATATAATTATTATCGTCACATATATTATGTAAGTTCAAATATTTTTATTTTCCAAGTGTCGTCGTCGCGTCGGGGGAGTGTCGGGGGGTTTTTAAAATTTTTAATTTTACTTTTATTAATCAAGAGCCAAAATACCAAGTTTCGTGGATATAACTTGAAAAATTACGGACTTTCATACAAACTTTCATTCCCTATTTAACCCCTTTGGGGGTAGATTTTATAAAATCTGGACTGTCATAAAAACTTTCATCTCCTATTTTATGCCTTTGAGGGTAGAATTTTCAAAAACTGTGAAAGAAGTACTTCTTTGTTTTTAATTAAGAGCCAAACTACCAAATTTCGTGGATATAACTTGAAAACCCCTTTCCATCCCCTATTTAACCCTTTTGAAGGTAGAATTTTCAAAAAATATAAAATACGTACTTCTTTATATAATAATCAAGAGCCAAAATTCCAATTTTCATAAACATTACTTGAAAAATAACTTGAAAAATGATGGACTATCACACAAATATTCAACCCCTATGTAACCCCTTTGGGGGTAGATTTTCCATAAACTGTGAAAGACATACTTACTTCTTTTTTTAATATAAAGCCTAATTACAAAGTTTCATAGATAGAACATAAAAAATCGGCCAAGTGTGAGTCGGGCCTCGCTCTTTTAGGGTTCCGTTAAAAAACATTAAATAAAAATATTTCCATGTACCCATGGAAATATTTTAATTTAATTTAATTTTTATTATTTGTTGTTATAGCGGCAATAGAAATACATAATATGTGAAAATTTCATCTGTCTATCTATTACGATTTACGAGATACAGCCCGCTGACAGACGGACGGACGGACGGACGGACAGCGTAGGCTTAGTAATAGGGTCCCGTTGGTACCCTTTGGGTAGGGAACCCTAAAAATGACGGACTTTCATACAAAGTATCAACCCCTATTTTACCCCTTCGGGGGTAGAATTTTCAAAAAATGTAAAATACGTACTTCTTTATTTTCATCAAGAGCAAAAATACCAACTTTCATAAACATAAATTGAAAAATGGCGGACTTTTATACAAACTAACAACCCCTATTTAACCCCTTAAGGGGTAGAATTTTCAAAATATGTAAAATACGTACTTCTTTATTTTTAATCATGAGCCAAAATACCAAGTTACATAAATATTACTTGAAACATAACTTGGAAAATGAAGGACTATCATACAAACATTCAACCCCTATTTTACCCATTCGGGGGGATAACTTGAAAAATGGCGGAATTTCATACAAACTATCAACCCCGATTTTACCCCTTCGGGGGTAGAATTTTCAAAAACGGTAAAATACGTACTTACTTCTTTATTTTTAATCAAGAGCCAAAATACCAAGTTTTATAAACATAACTTGAAAAATAACTTGAAAAATGAAAGACTATCATACAAATATTCAACCCCTAATTAACCCCCAAAGGGGTAGAATTTTAAAAAACTTTGAAATATTTACGTAATTTTTTATTTTCAATTAAAAGCCCAGATACCGAGTTTCATGGGTATAACTTGAAAAATGACGGACTTTCATACACACTTTAACCCCCCATTTAACCCCCTTGAGGGTGGAATTTCAGGAAATCCTTTCTTAGTGCTCGCCTACGTCATAGAAGGAACCTAATGTCAGAAGTTCAAGTTTCTAGCTTTAGTGGTTTAGGCTGTGCGTTGATAGATCAGTCAGTCAGTCAGTCAGTCAGTCAGTCAGGACGTCATTTTATAAGTATAGATGAAAATACACTTACCTGCCTTACCTACTTTTCATGATCAACGAATCAATCTCGATTCTCACGAGATGTAAGTTTAATTTATGATTGTACCGATCGATGCCGCGATGGGCCGACTTAATAAAGGTCACCTATAAAATTCCTATAAATATAAAAATATAAAAAAGTATGTACTTAAGTAAAACCGCCAACTTCCGAACTCCGGGCTGCTACTAAGAAATTCTTTTCAAAAGAATACTAACTTTTTTGGTGTTCTCAAACCTCAAACTCAAACTTGAGCCTTGCGATCCACAGCCACGTATGCTTGCCAGTAGCTACCACGGGGCACTCAACTCCTGAAACTATATCTTTTTCTTAGATAGGTATATAGAAAACCTCAAAACAACCTTCTTAGTACTTACTTACGTAATATAATAAATCATCATATTTTATTCTCAGGGCAGACTTGCCTTCAAGGTTCACAATAATTATTTTTCCCTGAATTTGTGTATTTCTCAAAATTCACAATCAGTACCAGGGTTACCGCAATGATATCATTGCACGCAGTCATCCTTAATGTTCTCGTACTCTTTTACTGCAAAATTCCACAACCCTGACACAATTTAATTTGTCTGAAATAACGAGCAGGTAGGTAGGTACTTATTAATTATATCAAGGATAGGACTCAGTGGACTCAGTGATAGGATCAGTGGGCTGGTCACATTTGTCGGAGGACCGATGGTCGCTGGGGTCGTAACTTCGTAAGGTCCTCGAGTGGAGATATGATGATGACGAGTACATAATATAGCCTTTTCCCGCGAATTCGTCGGCCTGGAGATAGGTTTACAAAAGTCGATAGATTTACAAAAGTCCATTTACAAATTGGGGCAATCCAATATAAATTAAGAGTAAATAGACATCTTGTAGGTAAGCGGGCTCCATCTTAGGCTGCATCTTCATTTTATCATCAGATGTGGTCGTAGTTAAGCATTACCTTAGTCTTTATGTATTTATTTAAAAACCCAATGGACCCCTATGTTTTTCTGGGTTACAAAGTAAATAAATTCCTCAATGGCTATATCTCTGCGCCCTTTAGAAGAGCAGTTCTATATGATTAATAAGTGAAAATGTCCCTAATACATATCAACAGAAGGTATATAGCGCCGTTGCGGTGAGATTGAAGGACAAAACAGCACACTTTCGCATTTAGAATAATACTATAGGGAAGTGTTAGCACTATAGGTAGGTACTCGTAATACCAACTCTGAACCTTTAGCAAGGTTAAACAATTTCAATTAACAGTTTCATTTAAATTTAGTGAGCACACACCCAATTCGTAATTAAAGAGCCACAAATGGTAATAAACGATAAACATTCGGAGTATCGTGGCTCTTTCGCCAAGGTTATCCGTAGGAGCAAAAAATACTTTAATTGCATTCAAAGCAGGGAGAACCTGTTTTCGGGCATTATGTAGTCTACTCGCACTACTCGTATATGTGACCGATTGTTTGAACTAGTTTAGGCCCGGATTCCACAAAAGCGGAGACGAGACGAGAGGAGAGATGCGTTTTAAAAACAATCAATAGATTCTATCTAATCAGGGTTTGCTATAATCATCATCTTCAGCAATCCATCAACGTCTCACTACTGAGCACAGGTCTTCTCTCAGAGAAGGGTTATAGGCCGTAGCCCGCCACACTGGCCCAATGCGAATTGGAGGACCATACCATACCATATTACATATACACAATCTACCTTTGCTAGCGCATGCCTCCTACAATACAGCTTAGGAAGAATTCAGCCCATAGCAGTTCTATATTAGGCCGAAGGAGAACAGTCCACGGAAGTACATATGTATGATGAGTAATTAAAAGGTCAATCGGCAGTCTGTGATCCAGTTCCCAGGTGATGCAACTTCCTGACTGCGACGCCCAGTTGGCAGACGACCAACATGTATAGAAATAGACCTGTGTAGTAGACTAGAGTTCGTGTCTTCATACAATAAGTGTCTATGAATAAATACATGAGTAATGGTCGCTCACCTTTATATTTTTGTGTCGATCTATCAAAATGATGGTAATATGGGTCGACCCACTGGGACCACGGGTAAATAATTGGTAGTTGGCACCTACATAGTCATAGATAATTCATTATGTTGACTATGTAAGTACATAGTTGAAAAATTAAAGAATGGTAAAACATACTACGAGTACGTAAGTCAATTTTTAAAGAAAATAATTATGAACCGTAATAATATCCGTAACCGTAATAATATTTAGATTTTGGCAGTTTTTGAAATAAAAAGAAGGAAAGAAAGAAAATATCTTTATTCACCAATGGACACCTGACAGACAAAATTAGATAAAAAAGTAAAATTTCGTCTGACACCACCCAGTGTGGTTTTTAGAAGTTTTTTTTTAGGACGGGACCCTATTACTAAGCCTACGCTGTCCGTCCGTCCGTCCGTCCGTCTGTCAGCGGGCTGTATCTCGTAAACTGTAATAGATAGACAGATGAAATTTTCACATATTATGTATTTCTATTGCCGCTATAACAACAAATAATAAAAATTAAATTAAATTAAAAAAATTAAATTAAAATATTTCCATGGCTACATGGAAATATTTTTATTTAATTTTTTTTAACGGAACCCTAAAAGAGCGAGGCCCGACTCGCACTTGGCCGATTTTTCTGTTCTTGCTGCAACAATGGACCTATTTAACCAATAAAAAATTGGGCTAGAAAAGCTTCAATAATGCAACTGTCAGAGCGGCGCGGTGTACCTACCTACTTAAACCCGAAAGCTCTACGATGACGGTTCAACCCTCACCCGTTTCACTACTGTCGTAGCTACCTCCTAACACAAGCTTTTACCACATAATAAATAATAGCTTTTACGCTTAGTTGGAGGGAAAGGGGAATTAGTTATATTTAACATGGTTAAATGGGTATAATTAAAAAAATAGTGAGAATGTGTGGACTAGAGATCATTATATCATTTTTAGACAATCCTGGGTATAAAAAAAATTGTTACCTATACGCGCTCGACGCAACGGGAAAAGCTTGTCTTGACATAAACATTTGTTTTATCGAGGTTGCGTGGAGGTTGACTTCTGTTACATACAAGTGTACTATATGTACATAATAATATGTACAGGAACCTTCAATTCAAGAACCGTGTCACATACATCGGTTTATTTTGCTTCTCATTCATAAACCGATTCGCCTTGGAGTTTGCACGTAGGCGCGAGAGTAAGAGGGCATGTTTTTAACTTAAATAATATACTTAGAAAAAGACAGCAATAACGCGGAGGTGTTTATTTTTATGTTTCCTATAATATCTTCTTTTCAAGAGAAATGTTATGGCTGAGGTATTTTCCAACCGTATCTATCTATCCCTTGCCTTTTGCTATCATGTCCTTTTGCATAATTTCTTTAAAAAAAAAAATAACATCCACGCCAAATAAGTTGTAGGCATTATTTATTAGCTCGTTTTGTCACAGAATATATAATAGTACTACGTAGTTTTGTATAAATTCTGCGTTATGAAAAATAACATCGAATCTATACCTACAACCAGTTTAAAATGATGTCGGATCGAACCAAGATAAACAAAACTTTTCCTGCGAAAATAATTTAACGAAGAGAATTTTTCTCACTCCAGATTCGTTGGAATGGAAGGTCGAATGGTGGACGAAAATAGATTAAAGAAATGAGGGAGTTTATTTTCTTATGATAGAAAAACGATGACTACTACATCCAGTTTCAAAAGTCTAGAAAATAATAGGGTTAAGTGTTTGCTGCTGAAATACGCCAGTTTTCGTAATTTTACCCGACAAAAGCGAAGCCAGAAGGGAGGTTTATGATTTTAGCAATCTATGTAGATTGTAGGTACGTAAATGTATGTATGTGTCTATTTACGAATGTTTCACGGTAGCGCCTGAATAAGGTGTCAATCTACTTATTCGTTGTTATGGTCCGGGTAACATAGGCTACATTTTTTATATGAAAAAAATTTAAATGTGACCAACTTTAAGGTAAACCCTGACCCTATCTATTAAAAAAAGAATCGTCAAAATCGGATGACTCTTTGAAATGTTATGCGTAGTCATCTATATCTATATATCTTTATCTATATATCTTTATCTATATCTATATATAAAAGAAAGTGGTGTTAGTTACACTATTTATAACTCAAGAACGGATGAACCGATTTGGCTGAAAATTGGTGGAGAGGTAGCTTAGAACCAGGAGACGGACATAGGATACTTTTTATCCCGTTCGACCGCGTTTCCGTCAAGTCACTGTAAAACGTGGTATAACAAAAACGCATCTGACATGGAATAACAAAACGCAAATGACAGTGGAATAACAAAACGTAAATGACGGCTAAACGTAATTTTGTCTTTGGTTAAGTATGTTAAAAAATTTGACAATTATAAAAAGTGTTATAATAAAGCATTACTGATATTATAAATGCGAAAGTGTGTTTGTTTGTTGGTTTGTCCTTCAATCACGTCGCAACAGAACAGCGGATTGATGCGATTTTTTGCATGGGTAATGTAATGGAGGTAGTTGTGGTTCCTCAGACCGGGAGAGCTACTTTTTATCTCGGGTAATGAAAGAGTTCCCGCGGGATTTTTAAAAACTAAATCAATGCGGACGAAGTCGCGGGCATCAGCTAGTAATTCATAAAAAAATATACGCGACGAATTGAAAACCTCCTCCTTTTTCTTTTTACGTCGGCTAAAAATAAAACAATATGACGGTTATGTTATATTCGGATTACAGTTTTTAAAAATATTTCCTTCCATTTCTATTTATAAAAATAAAAATAAATAAAAATAATATTGTTCAAGCAGCCGTTCTCAGAAATATTATACCCAAGCCCTTTTTGAGCCAGCTGGGTAATAAAAGCCTGGCACTATTCGGATGGTGGGCGGGCGGCATTCTAACCGTAACGCCTACTGGACCTTGTTGACCTACACTTAACTTTTTACCGCTCTATGATATGCAATAACGAGCGGTAACTCCTTTTCGGGAGGTCCAGTGTTCGAACCCAGACACGCATTTCTGATCTTTCAAAGTTATGCGAGTTAGCAATTAAATATCACTTGTGCTAACAGCGAAGGAAAATAGAGAGGATACCTGCACGCCTGAGAGCTCATGCATGATGTTCTCAAAGGTGTATGAAATCTGCCAATATACACTTGGCCAGCTTGATGGACTATGGGCTATGGCCTATACCCTTACCGTTCGAGAGATCATTAGTGTAAGTCCATTAGTGGCCCGGCAAAGGATGAAATAATATGTAATAATGAAGTATACATCCGCAGGTGATAGATATACGAGTACCTACCCATACAAAGGAGGGTTTCTACTATAGATCAAGTCATAAAAGATATTCCTAGACTATAACCAGACTAGAGTCATAGATAATCGAGTGCAAGTCGGACACGCCAGGCAGAAGTCCGAAGGGATTTTTCCCTGCCCCGATGAAAAAAAAAGAAAAACCATTCTAGAGTAACCGACGTAGATCATCGAGTTCAAAATTCAAAAAATTCAAAATTCAAAATTATTTATTTCACGTGGGCTAACCTGTGGCTCTTATGACAAGTCATGACTCTATCACCGACTCGGAAAGCGTATATTCTGCTGAGAAGAGCCGGCAAGAACCTCAGTTGCGAAGCTAAGTTAATAATATTCTCGTTAATAAATCTTGCACGATCGATCGAAGCTCGGAGTCCCAAGGTGCTGCAATGGCGCCCCGCACCGGAAAACACAGCGTTCGTAGATCTATTTGTAATTACTTCGTCCGCGTGTAAGTTTTTAGAAATCCCGTGAGAATTGTTTGCTTTTTCGGAATAAAAATAGCCTATGTATGATCTCTGGTTCACATAATGACTTTGGTTCACATTTATATCATACAGAAAATCATGTCGATCCGTAGCTCTGTTTCAGCGTAATTGAAGAACAAACCAAACAAACACTAGCACTAATAATATTATTGAGTATTTTGTGCCAACGTGTTTGTTGTATTACAAAAA
This sequence comes from Oeneis ivallda, assembly GCA_029955525.1. Lineage (NCBI taxonomy): Eukaryota > Metazoa > Arthropoda > Insecta > Lepidoptera > Nymphalidae > Oeneis > Oeneis ivallda. Next base: position 3,494,687 of record JARPMR010000027.1, on the reverse strand, counting down.
ACATAAAAGGCATTATCACGCGTGTCATAATATACTTACCTATACAAAAACTCGTTACCTCACGAGAATGTCCTTGTCACCACTTATGACATAATGGTTGTACACCTACGGACATACATACCACCGAATAGTAAGCCGTACCGAAAACGTTTACGGAAAAATCACCCGTATAACGTAGTCGTAATCGTCATAATGGGGTTTAGTAATTTAGGTGATTCTGTCTATGGTTATATGGCCATAAATTCACTTTAGATTGCTGGTAATAATAGTTTGTAAGATGAAGATGAACTATGAAGTTTAGATGCAGTTGATTATGATTAATCGGAATTGTAACGAGCTTGCTCTGAAATACCGCTGATTGTCTTGACTCTTGACTCTTTCGTAGAGCCAGTGGCGCATACATAGAGGCATAAAAGCACTGCACTTACCCTGAGAAGGTAAGCATCAGTGCTTTAAATTGATTTTTTCGAGACGAAACAATTATTGTTAATTTGACACCTGTTACATACACTTGACAATCTGTGCACTCCACAGATTATGCCCCGTTGCCTTACACCAAAGGTCCTATTTCACAATTTTCAAGTATTTAGTACTTCCAAAATGTGTTATTTAGAAGCAGGCATTATTATAAGGAATTCCCTGATACTCAAAGAAAATGAAAATTCTGTTGCTACAACCGGACCCGCCAAACCAGAAAAATCTGTACCTATGGTACAACGTGCATGCCGCTCGCCTCTAGATACGCTGTCTCTCTTCCAGTATAGTAGGTATGTCTAGAACAAATAATAGAACTAGCTGATGCCCGCGACTTCGTCCGCGTGAATTTAGTTTTTAAAATGACTTTTTGATTTTCCGGGATGCGTATGTCACTTCCTGATAACTTAGCTTTCTATTGGTGAAAAAATGGTTAAAATCGGTCCAGTAGTTACAGAGCCTATTCGGTGCAAACATACAAACAAAAAATCCTTCCTCTTTATAATAATATTATAGTATAGAAGTATAGATAGATGAAGATCCATTGCATGATGGTTTCAGCAATTAAATATAAGTTCGATCCCAGGCACGTATCACATGCTTCAACGGTGAAGGAAAACATCGTGAGGAAACCTGCACGCCTGGGGAGCTCTACATAATGTTCTCAAAGGTGTGTGAGTCCGCCAATTCGCATTGGGCCTGCGTGGTGAACCCTGGCCTGTAACCCTTCTCTGGAAATGGCCTGTAACCCTTCTCTGAGCGGAGACCTGCACTCAGGCAGTGATAAGTTAATTAGGTTGCTGTTGAATGGCGTAATGCCCAACCTAAGTAAACACGTTGCTACCTCAAGTTAATTGACGTAGCAAATCTCACACTAACAGATAAGAAAACAGTTTATTTTGTAAACTTGACCCATTTGCCATTTCTGTCCATAACCTGTTCGACCTCGTGACGTCATGCGACTGCGAATGATTATTTTATTTTGCTGTCCAGTGTGGGTACAATATTATTAGATCGTATTATAGGTACCTATATTCCTTGTAAGATAGCTATAATAATAATAATAATAAGTAGTAAAGCGAGGGAGGATTGTGGAATCTGAGGGGGTTGAGCTTTCGGATTCCATATACCTCAGATCGCTCTCGCCAACTGAAACCTACAAATACCTGGGCATGGCGGAGGCGTTAGGTATCAGAGAGGCCGATATGAGGCAGTCGGTGAGGGAGCGTTTCCTAGGCCGCCTGAAGAAAGTGCTGAAAAGCCTTTTGTCGGGCGGCAATAAGGTGCGCGCCTTCAACGGTTGGGTCATGCCGGTCTTGATGTATTCCTTCGGCATACTCAGGTGGACTCAGACTGAGCTTGACGCCCTGGACAGACAAGTTCGTGCACTGCTGACCACATATCGGATGCATCACCCGCGCTCCTCGGTGATGAGGCTGTACATCCCGCGGAAGTGTGGGGGAAGAGGCCTTTTGAATGCCAAAACCCTCCACAACCGCGAGGTGTGCAGTCTCAGGGAGTACTTTCTCCACGCCGAGACGGAGATGCACCGCGATGTGGTCGCAGTGGCAGGGGTCTGACGCCGCTCTCCTTGGCTAAAGAGAACTGGCGCATACCTGTGGTGCTCAGTACCAATGAACGCAGGGTTGTATGGCAAGGTAAGGAGCTTCACGGACGCTTTTATCGGGCCCTCCATGGGCCTGATGTTGACTTTGAAGCGTCCGTGGCCTGGCTGCGCTTTGGTGACCTCTTTGGTTAAACCGAAGGGTTTGTGTGTGCAATTATGGACGAGGTCATGATGACGAACAATTACAGAAAATACATAGTGAAGGATGGAACGGTAGACATATGTCGGGCATGTCGCCGTCCTGGAGAAACTATCCGTCACATTGTCTCTGGTTGTTCTCATCTGGCTAACGGCGAATACTTACACAGACATAACCAAGCGGATCATCGCCTTATCGCGATTGCACTGTGCAGCATGCATGAATCAAAAATGTTGAACTATAATGCAAGTAAACTAATACCTACCTATGACCCTGTAATATTACGCGAGGAATTATGTACTGCGAACTGGTCGCAATTGGATGGTATGCAATCACCACAGCAAATTTATACTTTCATTAAAGATATATTTAACAATGCCTATTCAAAAGCAACAAAAATCATCACAAAAAACTCGGAATATTATCGCCAAGCACCATGGATTAACAAAAAACTAATTAATTTGAGTAATAAACGAGATGAACTGTTTCATAAATGGAAGAAGGACCAGAATAATGTTCTTTTAAGATTACAGTACAATAGAAAAAGAAATTTGGTAAATAAAGTAACTGAATATTATAGAAATTCATATTATAAAAATAAAATAATCAAAAATTTTGCTAACTCAAGAAAATTATGGCAAATTTTAAATGACATTGCTGGTAGAATTGTAAAATCAATTGATGAGGTAGTTTTAAATGCTTTTAAATCACAAAATCTTCTACCAAAGCAAATTGCCGATAATTTTGCGACCAACTTTGACACTGCTGTAAAAAACATATTGCCGAATTGCAATCAAAATCTTTTTAACTATAATTCAAACAATTTACCTATAAGTGAACCTAGCTGTAGCATGTATTTTAACAAAGCAACTCCAGATGGCATCTTTAAATTAATAAATAAGTTGAATATAGATAAAGCCCCTGGGTTTGATTGTATTAGAATGCGGGACATTAAGGCCATTGCTAACAGAGTTTCGGAACCATTAGCTAAATTTATTAACACCTGTATCAGAGCAGAGTCGTATCCTGACGAACTTAAAATGGGCTGCGTTAGACCGGTGCACAAGCGAGGGAAGTTTGACGATTTGTGTAACTATAGACCAATTACTTTGACATCTTCAATAGATAAAATAGCAGAAAAATATATTTGTAATCAAATTCATACATTTTATCAGAAAAACAATATTCTCAGTTCCAATCAATTCGGATTTAGACCAGGTAAAAACACAACAATGCTACTGTCAGATTTCACGGACACAGTTAATTCTTGGATGAACGAAAAACAACATATTCTGGCTCTTTTTATTGATTTTTCTCGTGCTTTCGATACATTGGATCATTATAAGCTAATTAAAAGGTTAGATGATTCAGGAATTCGTGGACCGCTCTTAAATTGGTGTAAAGATTATCTGACGAACAGAAGTTATTGCGTAAGAATCTGCAACAGCTACAGTTCACCAGTTACAGTAACTGAAGGCACAGCTCAAGGTTCCGTACTTGGGCCATTGCATTTTATAGCTTACGTCAATGACATGCATAAAGTTTTTAGACATTGTGCCTCCTATCAGTATGCGGATGATACTTGCATGCTGGTTGCACATAAAGATGTCAATACTGCTTTGTTACTGCTACAGGAGGATTTCGATAATTTAAATAAATGGTGTCACGATAGTGGTTTGATCTTAAATTCCCAAAAGACTAAATTAGTCCACATTCATTCACCAAATTTAAAGACAAACAGTATATTAAAACATAAAATAATTGCACATGATCATAATTGCTTACATCAGCCGCAATTCAATTGCTTATGTTCAACTATTGAAGTCGTTAAATCGCATAAATATCTTGGGTTAACAATAGATCATAGGTTCAACTGGCACGAGCACATTAAAAATGTTTGTGACAAGCTTAGAGCTTTTTTGGCAAATATGTCTATTATTAGGAAGCGTTTAAATTATAAAGTCAAACTTATGCTTTACAATGCACTTGCAGACTCGATAATAACTTATGGTCTTAGCAGCTATGGTCGAACAGACAAATCATATCTTCAGCATATTTATCGATTACAATGTAGAATTTTAAAATCCATTGTACCTTTAAATATTAAAATTATACTTAGCTAAAACGGATGAAAAATATCTATTTAAGCATTGCAAAGTAATACCCATTCATGACAAGGTCCAATATCAGCTGCTAAAGGAGCAATTTTTTAATTTAAATATACAACATATTATTCCAATTAAATTTGATACACGTAGAGTAAATAATAAAACTTTACTTACTATTAGATCAAAAAATAAATATGGTAAACGCACCACTGCATACATAGTCCCTCGTCTAATAAACAATTTAGATAGTAAAGTAAGATTACAATTCACTGAAAATAATTTAAAACGTAAACTAAAATCATATTTTTTGGATAAGTTGGTTTGTTAATGTTAGTATAGGTATTTGTGTTTAACAGAATCGGTTTATAGCTCACAATTTAAACCTCAGTGGTTTTTCGTGTGCTAATAAGAACATTTTGTATATTCCTCTTATTTGATAATAATAAAAATAAAAAAAAAAAAGTGGCCAGGATTATCCACCAGCAACTTGCCTTGAAATACAATCTTGTGGAATCGGAGGTAGGTACCGTACTACAAGTATGTGCCCGACCCAGTTCTTGAAAATGGTCATATCACACTGTACTGGGATCGATCTATCATTACAGACAGGACTATTGTAGCCAATAAGCCTGTCATAGTGGTGATAGATCGATCAGAGCGCCGTGCAATGATTGTTGATGTTGCTGTCCCGCATGACGAGAACCTCGTGAAAGTCGAGAAAGAGAAACTCACCAAGTATCTCGACTTGGCGCACGAGGTTGTCGCCATGTGGAATGTAGACTCAGCAATCATTGTACCGATAGTCGTCACCGCTAATGGTCTTATAGCCAAGAGCCTCGACCAACATCTTTCGAGGCTCTCGTTGGGTAGCTGGGTCAAGGGCCAGATCCAGAAAGCTGTACTCCTGGACACGGCTCGCATCGTCAGGAGGTTCCTCTCTCTGGGGCCCTGACCGCCGGTTGCTTGGACCCTGTTCCCGAGGCCGGTGGACCGCTATTTTTTATATTTTTAAATGTTTTTTTATAATCAAATATTTAAAAATGTAAATTATATGATATACTTAAATGAAATAATAAGTAAAATCATTTATTTCAATCATCATTAATATACAAAAACATCAATTTAATCTTGAACGATTTGAACAATATTTTGTGCTTACTACTATTTATGATATTTACCACAAAAGTACCAAAGTACAAGATCAAGAACTGGCTATCCTACTTAGCTAGATTTTTTAGATCTGCAGCCCTCTCCCTCGAATAGCCAAAACTGTGTACAAGCACATGTTTTTTTTTTTAATAAATAGTCTTAGGCATTATACGTCAAAATTACAACATTAATAGTTTACCTACATACATATTATGTAATATATCTAATAACTGGTGAGTAGTATGTGTGAGTGTGTGAGTTTCTGTGTGGGCAAGTTTGAGTATGTGGGTGTATGTTTGTGTTCAGTGTGGATGCGTGTGAGTTAAAAAAAAAAATGAAATGAAAGAATATAGCTGCGAATATGAATTTAGCTATGAACCGCTTCCGTATAACTATATTCCGGTATATAGCTATATCCCTAGACCCTATCGTTACAGATATCACGGCTTCAACTGTCTTACTGCGACATATTTATCCACTATGCCCGCACTCTAATGACTCATAAATTTTTTTTTTAGATAATCTCACAGTCGGACCACGAATCACTTTTCAGGCTTTGCAGGAATTACTTAATCCGATGTAACTGCTACTTAAACTTCTAATCATCGATGCGTCACCGAGAGGTTACTATCGGTAGGTGAGGGCATCGGTCGCGGCGCAATTAGCACGAACCAATTATAAACAGTTCTTTCACTCATCAAAGAATGCTGTGTGTTACTCATCGCCTTTGGTGTTGCAACTTGCAGTCATTCCTAAAATATTTCATTTAAGAGTCCCCGTACAGAATTCCTGATTTTTACGAATGCTGAGCCGGTTTCATGCATCAGATATTACGATTGTAACAAAAAATTAAGTGGCACTCGGGGACTGCCGCGGTAAAGCTATTGCATAGAATTTTTTATCCACTTATGAAATTATAATATTCATGCAATATTTTTTTTTGCATAATAAAAATGATGCAAAAAAAGAAAAAAACAAGAAAAGCGAACTGTCACTACTTCGCGAGTGAGATTCGAACCTGCGACATCATACACCATACGGTAAAGAAAGCGGCCGCTCGCCCACTGCGCCAAATAGAGCTACTTGAAAACCTCTAAAATGTTTAACGCTTACTGAACGACGGTGTTAGGTTTATTTTCGTTACGGAATTTCTTGATTCGGTCGCCGCGCTCAAACTGTTTGTCCTAGTTCAAAGCCCGCGATAAAAGCTATGCAATAGCTTAAAAATTACATGTTACGGATCAATCCTTTCTCGATACAAGAACACAAGTGCATAATTGAAAATTTAAAACACCCCCGGCATGTGAATCTATGGCCGGAAACAATCCTCGATCTTCGATCATCATCTGTTTAACACCTACCTACTCATTGAAACCATTCTAATGAGCTCAAACACACTATATCTGCTGTTAGTTGCTAAGGAGTTGGGTATCCCGCAGACTACTTGATGCTGCAGCATCAGCTCAATGTTACCATGCCTTGGAAATAATCAGAAGTAAAATTACACCCAAATCAATCGTACCAGTGAATACCGTATTAGCTATGCAACGGTTTAACCGATTTGATAAAACATGTCTAAGAACTATGCATCGCTAGAAAACCTGCTTTAAAATTAGAAAACAGCACCCAAATCGGTTCACCCCTTTAAAAGCTACGGTGCCACAGATAGACACACATAGCGGTCAAACTTATAACACCCCTCTTTTTGCGTCGGCAGTTAAAACTTATGATTGATGGGTACTCTACGTGTTCCCATCATAACGGGGAGATGTGTAGGGCATATGCATCTACTGGATATTGACTATAGAGTCACGCTAGAGCAGAGTTGCGAACTTGCGCTGTAAAAATTGCACGTAGTGTTTGTTTGTTGGCTTGTCATTAAATCATTACAGACCTAGACCTACAGATTGACGTGATCTTTGCATGGGTATCTCTGGGTATACTTAGTTGATTAAGTACGTGAAGAGTAACTTATAAGCGAAACGAATAAGCAGATGAAAGTTGATAACTTCATCGATCACTACATTTATGTACTTATTAAAAAGTTGCATAAATGTCTGGTAGAAAGTTGTTCGGAAACATTTGAACATCATTAACACAGATCCAAATCGATACATTATAATTTTTACAAGTATAACGTCAGGTATATGATATGTAGGTACGTATGTTTATACTACCTTCCAATTTTTTTAAAAAACCCACAAAAACTCTGTTTTCCGGGATGTTAGCTAATATAAAAAATTGGTTGTCTGTAAAGTCGGTTTATGGACGATAGTTTTACGTGATAACGTCATAAAGAAACAAGTCAGAAGCCAACGCTTTGCTTCTCTATCGCTTGTTCCGCGCTCTCGCTTGCACGCTCGGGCTCAGTCGGAACGTGACACTTTTTCGTGCTTGCAGCCGGACTTCATCGATTTATAAGACGTTATCACGTCAAAACTTATTAAGTATTATTATTTCGGTGGATAGACAACCATCATGTATTGTTTCATATACGTATAAATATAAAAGTTCGTGCAGCCAAGCTCTCAATTTAAAAGAGCTTTTTAATTAAGTCTGTTTCGGTTTCGCAACTCGAATATCCTGTCTTTAATTTGCGTGGTTATTAACTTTGAGATCTTTGTTCCTGTTTAATTGCCCCGAGAGAGACTGAGACAGTCGCCTTGGAGCCTGGAGGGGGGAGAGAGAGGGGTGATGTGCAAAAATAAACGAAAAGGCAGTCGAACTGCGGCGGTGATGTCATGGTGCTGACTTGAGGCGAATAGCAGTGAATAGCGGTCAAGGTACCCGCCGTGCGCCGGCGCCGCCGCGTGATGAATCTTCGCGCGATTTGGTACATAATGGTGTGTGTGGTGTGGTGGGTGAAGCAGTGATAGCCTAGTGGTTAGGACTGTGGTCTCCTATTCGGGGGGTCGCAGGTTCGATCCCGGGTACGCACCTCTGACTTTTCGGAGTCAAGTGCGTTTAAGCAGTTAACTATCACTTGCTTCAACGGTGAAGGAAAACATCGTGAGGAAACCTGCACATCTGAGAGTTCTCCATAATTTTCTCGAAGGTGTGTGAAGTCCACCAATTCGCATTGGGCCAGCGTGGATGGGTTGCTAATGATGATGATGATGGTGTGTGTGGACCACGCAGGATGTACATGTGCTCGTTGACGGCCTCGTGGGTCTAGTGGTTAGCATGTTCGACTGCGGATGACGAGGTCCCGGGTTTGATTCCCGGGTCGGTTAATAAAGTTTTGGGTTTTTCTGCCAAAGAAATTGTCAGTACCTAACCCGGAATTAGGAAATTGGCGGTGAGTCACCCCCATCCCATGCCTCAGAGAGTAAGAAAAGCCGTCGGTCCTGCGCCTGTCGTGTCGGATTTCCGTCCCATCGGACTATGAGAGTGAGGGAATAGAGTGCACTTGTGTTTGAGCACACAGTTATGCATTATAATATCTGCCGCGCATCGAGGAGGTTGGCCGCCGTGATCGGATTTATATAAGACAGCGTAGCAGTTTTTTCCGTGAGTTGGCCCGCGTCAAATACTCTAATATGGGCTCTAAGCTCGTGATCTAACATACATTTTTAGGGTTCCGTAGTAAACAAGGAACCCTTATAGTTTCGCCATGTCCGTCCGTCTGTCTGTCTGTCTGTCTGTCCGCGGTTTAGCTCAGAGACTATTGGTACTAAAAATCTGTAATTTGACAAGGGTATAAATATCAATCACGCCGACAAAGTCGAGAAATAAAATTGTGAAAAATAATTTTTTTAGGGTACCTCCTCTACATGTAAAGTGGGGATGAATTTTTTTTTCTCGTCTATCCCATAGTGTGGGGTGTCGTTGAATAGGTCTTTCAAAAATATTGTGGGTGTGGGAACATCATTTTTCAATTCAGGGATCCGTTTGTGAAATATGATATTTTAAAGTGCTAAATTTTATTAGAGTCAAGTGTCCCCCCCCTCTGCCAGCTAAATGGTTGTATATATGATAAAAGAAAAAATTCCTAGCAGTAGTATATATAATGAATTTTAAAGGAAAACTATCACGGCTAAGTAGGGTTCATTAGTTAAGTTCATTAGTTCATTAGTTTATTCTAAGCTAGGTATAACACGTAGTGTAAGTTGCATATTTTGTAGTATGTTATAGTATTTAAACCATGGAACTCAAAATGTATTCAATATTCATAAATTAAATAAAAGCACTATCCTAGGTCAGCAATAATATTTGAGACTCAACTACGGAACCCTACACTGCGCGTGGCCCGACACGCACTTGGCCGGTTTTTTATTAAATGACAACTGCCGCAATCTGGCCACTTGATGGTTGACGTCTCTTCGAAAATCACGAATGTGTCTACCGTGATGTGGTTGAGATGCGGACGGTGTACTTACTTATATGTATTCTAGCTGAATCCCGCGACTTCGTCCGCGAGGATTTAGTTTTTATAATCCCTCGGGAACTCTTTGATTTTCCGCATGGGTATAGTTGAGGACCTGGAGAGTGACATAGACTTTTTATCCCACGGGTTTTTTAAATAAATCCACTCGGATGAAGTCGCGGCATCGGCTAGTTTCCAATATAATTTATAAAAATATAATATGAGTTCCTTCGTTACTATCAAATAACTAATATATTTTTACAAGCTTTTATTTAACTAGCAATGTTTGTTTGGGTCAAATCTTGCAAGATTAGACCCACTTCCCGGTTTCTGATCGAGCTGAAATTTTGCATGTATGTGTACCTAAATCGGATGATAATGCAATATTATTGTGACATGGAGCTGATCTGATGATGGAGACGGAAGATGGCTATCGGAACTCTGTAATAAAACGACGTAACCCCATCGAGTTTGGGCTTGTTTGATTCGTTATAACAAGTACTCTGATCCTAGATTATATCCAGGGTCTAATGATGTAGCTACTAAAAGCTTGCATTTAAAAATAATATTTTTAATTTACACTTGTTATAAATTATAATTATTCTATAGCGGGTAGGCCACACGGTGCTGTGACGCGCGGTACAAATGCCTATCCGACACTTATCAGAAGGTGGTAATACAGGCCCTAAGTCTAGTAACACGGGTAATGGGTATGCCCGTGTTACTGGTAGTAACACGGCACGGGTAACGAACGTCATTTTTACAGAACCCCGCAGCTGATAATAATAAAAATTACTTAAATCACTTAGTATGAGATTGATCTTCTCGAAAAATGTTGATACTTGAAAATTTAAAATTTTAATGTGACGAATCAAACGTCCGAAGCGAACGTTAATTTATTAATAAAATAAAATAAAAAATAAAAATAGCCTTTATTGCAGCAACATTTCATTTCAATAAAAATATTAAATATCAAAAGTTTTGACTTCTGCGTGTCCCTCGACATAGGCCTCCTCTAAATTTTTCAATGTTGTTCTATCTCTGGCTAGGCGAGTCCACATACTTCCGACTAAGTTTCGGATGTCATCCTCCCATCTTTTTGATTGTCTGCCTCTTTTTTCTTTTCCGTTTCGGGGGTACCACTACGTTACTTTTTCGTCCATTTTTCACAATTGTCTCTGATCATATAGCCTGCCCATCGCCATTTTTTGCCTACATTTTTAAATTTAGTTTTTTCCTTTATGTCCTCTAGCTTCATTCTGTCTCTCAATCTAACACCTATGACGCTTCTTTCTATAGAATTTTGCCAAGTTCTTAATGTTGTGACAACACAACAATTTATTAATACCAACCGTTAAAAGATATGTATACCTACTCATCTCTAGAACTGCTGCACTATAACCTTCCGCAGGAAACCCTCACGTTCGCCACATTCCCGCCACGCGGAGAGTGTGACCAAGCCTTTATAGTGACACCTCCGCAGACCGAGCTGAGAGATGTAGGACTCTTAATAAAAACACAAAAAAAAATAGTGGGAGGACTCTTGTAAATGTAATATTTATATGCAAATGCAAATCAGGATTTTTTTTAAATTTATAACTCGCTGATGCCTACGATATATTAATTATGTAAGTAATAAGTATGTATGTACCTATTTAAAAATCTCGTCTTAGAAAAAAATTAACGTAAAAACTATACCTATTACAACCGTGATAATCTCTTTATTAATTGATTAAATACGCAATGAATAATTAAACAGGAATACTAATATTAGAGCGATGAGTGGATGACAAATTAGGATTCATCCACACCTGGCCGCCATTTGTGGAAGTGTCATCCAATCAATCACTCATCCTCAACTCGACTACAGATAAAAGCGACGACGCGACGGACTCTTATTAGAGCTGTTATTTGAAGGTAAAGTAACCTTATAAGGTAACCAAGGAACTAAGTCAGATGTCTTAGGTATTGAAGGATTCTATATTATAATATTATATATCCCCTTGTTGAAGTATTTTTCCATTCATAAGTTGTAACTTGTTACATGACTTTCTAAATTTTGGTAGTGATTCAGAATAAAACTAATTTACGCTTCTGTCTAAATTTTTATAATTTCGTCCTTATTTTGATTGACCTTTATACTTATCTTTTTCCCACGCGATTAAAACAGAGCTGTAGTAGGCTGTAGGTACTAATAGTAATAGGTACGATAATCACACCTCCGCGTGCGGTTGCCGCTTTGTAACGCGAAGGAGGTATGCTAGGGGATCACGTGGGGAAGAGATAGATACATAGTCCAATTTTTATATTAAAAAATTCGCTCCTGATATACTTACAATCACGTAATACGTAATACATACTTATCTATAGTACCTACTTACCTACAGCGCACAAGTCAACATAATATTATTTTCAGCGGTTTCGCTACATTTATTTCGCGCCGAAGGTCTGCTATCGCCAGTAAATTCATAACTAAACGATTTGCGAAAAAAAAATTAACATACAAAAGGTAGGACACTCAGTGTCGGCCATAAAGATTCGCTTTTGCAGGAAACATGACGTCATGCCATGTGGGAACATAGCAAAGTTTGCTTTGAGCAAAGTTTTGTCGTACCATTTTTGGGCAAAATGAATCTTTTCGTAAAAAAGTTTAGGTAGTAGGTTATTCGGAGAACTGCAAACACCGGTAAAGTAGTGCCAATCAACAATCTTCTTGCAAGTTTTACCCAGGGTTTAAAATCGCTTAATGCTATGATATTATGCGTAATCGATATTTAACGGTCCTTCAATTTATCGGTTAATTAATTGAACGAACCGAAATCATACCGGTTACCGGTGCATTCATGCGGGTGTTATTTGATAAAATCTATCCAAAAACTTAAATAGTGTGTATAAGTTATTTCAAAATAACGGCTTCCAAGCGAAATATGCTAGCACTTACTTATTTGCAGATTAACTGAGGTAGAGTAGTGTAGTATCGTTTAACAGTAACCATGACACAGTAAAAGTACTCGTTGTTACCAGATTTGGCGACCGCAGCTGTTCAAAACAATATGTTAAACATGGATAAAGTATTTACTTAAGTACTTATTATTTATAATTGTTTTCTTACCTTTACATACTCGTAAGTCCCATTCGATGCACGCGATTACGTTTCTTTTACTATTCAGAGTAGATATTTATTTTAGAAATTGGCGTAGGTAGTGTACACTTTACGTCGATGTACGTTTTAAGTAATCAAATGACATTTGCTTTAACGGTAATGAAAAACATCGTGAGGAAACCTGCACCCCTGAGAGTTCTCCTTAATGTTCCGCAATCCGCAAATGGCCAGCGTGGCAGACTATGGCATGCATGCATGTATACTCGTACTTATCTACGTTTGTATGGCATAGTATCACAGAGTAAGGATAGCTCATAGCTGTGATAGTATGTACCTTTAATCCGTAATTCCTCCGTAACTTCTCATTCCGAGAGAAGAGCCGAGCGCTAGGTAGTGGGTCAGAGATAAGTTGGATGGGAGGATGATGATGATCATCATCATATAATTTGAGTACCTACCTTCAAGGCAAGAGTGTAATAGGCATTTTTAGGCAAGCGCGCTCCAATCTAGACCTCATTAGTGCTTTCCATCATCGATGGCCGTCTTCAAGCGCAAATCTCTTAATGTAAAGTCGATTTACGGACGATAGTTTTACGTGATAACGTCTTATACATAGAAACATTGACGATGACTGGCGGGCGGCACAAGCCAACGCTTGGGCCGATCGGGCCTCTCTATCGGTTGTTCCGCGCTCTCGCTTGCACCCTCAGGCTCAGGCGGAACGTGACACTTTTTCGTGCATGCAGCCGGTGTTCATCGATTTATAAGACGTTATCACGTCAAAAAAATCTAAAGCAACACTACAACAGGTTTGGATTATGGAGAGATGCTTTGCAAAAGCAAGTTACCTACTAAACTGGTCAATGTAGGGAACACGATTTGCAACACTAGCCGCCCACGTGCATGTCCGAACTCCGAGTGGCGCCCGCCTAATGGCCACATTTCACATTGCACCAACAGATTGTGTGCAACAGAATTAGCTACTATTTTAGATATTGAGGAGTGTTTGTTCCAATTTTCACCCGACTAGATGAGGGTTATTTATTTTATTAATAACTAATATTCTCCTCCTCTTTCCAAATAAGCGAAATGCTTGTGTTAGGAGTGGGTACAAGTAACGATAATAGTGCAACGGTTGGGAACAGACTCGTCGACCTATTTATTCTTTTTTCAGTCCACTATCTTTAACCGTTCGGCTATCGAGGCTTCCATTTTACAAACAAAATCAATACGACGGATGTTATATTATCCAATTTTCAGTAGAAGGGTTTTTAAAGTTTAAAAAACCGGCCAATTTCGAGACGGAGACGAAGGGTTCCGTACAATCGTACAAGACTTAACACCAGCTTTTAGAACATCGAGCAAAAAAAATTCTTTATGAAGACCCTCTTTAATTTTTTTATTATTCGCTGTCATAGCGGCAATAGTGCGAAAATTTCAAATATCTACCTATTACGGTTCATGCGATACAGCCCGCTGACAGACAGACGGACAGATGGAGATGGACAGATGGCTTAATTAAAGGGTCCCAAACACGCTTTACGGGTACTGTATGGGTACAGAACCATATAAAGTATATTGACTAAGGGCCTGTATTACCACCTTCTGATAAGTGTCGGATAGCCTAACCGTAAATTTTGTCACTTTCTTACTTTATGTCAAGTGACAAAGACAAAATATACGGATAGGCTATCCGACACTTAATAGAAGGTGGTGAAAATGGTCCTTAAAGTTACAAATGGATGTTCTTGTTCCAGACAGCACAGCGAGTGAGCCATGGCCACCAAGTCGTACAGCAAGCATAAGGAGTACAAGGAGTACTCCAGCTCCCGGGGCGCCGTGCCCTACACCGACGAACAATTTGGTACGTACCATACCATCACTAACTATGGGCCTCATCAGAAGGCTCAGGGTCACTCAGCAAGCGATGGAGAGAGCTATGCTCGGTATATCCCTGCGAGATCAAATCAGAAATGAGGAGATCCGTAGGAGAACCAAAGTCACCGACATAGCTCAGTGAGTCGCGAAACTGAAGTGGAAATGAGCGGGGCACATAGTTCGAACAGCTGATGGTCCCAAGGTGTTGGAGTGGCGACCCCGCACCGGGAAACGCAGTGTTGGCAGACCCCCCACCAGGTGGACCAACGCCATCAAACGAGTCGCAGGGAGCCTCTGGATTCAAGCGGCGCAAGCCCGAAGCCTGTGGAAGTCCATGCAGGAGACCTTTGTCCAGCAGTGGACGTCTATAGGTTGATAAAGAAGAAGAAGATACCATCACTGTGGAGTGTGGCTGGGCAAGTGGGCAGCGATCATATTTTCATTTTCATACAAAATCCCTCAGTGCAGTGGCGTAACTCTACCGTTCGAGGCCCGGGGCAAATGAATCTGATGGGGCCCCGCTCCCACCTATATAAAAAAACTCATTATCATCATCATCATCATTATCAATCCATCATCGGCTCACTACTGAGCGAGGTCTCCTCTCAGAGAAGGGTCATAGGCCATAGTCCACCACGCTGGAATTTGGTACCTACGTACCATTAGTGGCTGATCAGCGATCATATTCCCATCCAATGTCTCTCAGAGCCAGTTGTTTCATCTATACTTATGTACAGTAATACCTATTGTCCGCGGCTTCATCCGCGTGGATTAGTTTTAAAAAAGCCTAATCAATCTCCAGGTCTTTGAAGACTTGCAGTATGCCCATGGAGTTTGAAATATGCCCATGCAAAAAATCACGTCGACGTCGTAGCTCAATTGCTACGTGATTGAAGGACGAACCAACGAACAAGCACACTTTCGTATTTATAATATTAGTAGGGAAGAAAACTTAGCTGTAACAGCACATATCAAACGATCAATACCTACAGCTGGAAGGAAAGTTGATCGATTGTTGATGAACGTTGAATGAGACGTTTAAGGAAGGTTAAGGATGGTTTATTCCAGTCGGTAACTGGATGGGTTAGCGATGTTAGGTGTCCTTACTACTCCTTAATAATAGGAACCCACTGCATTATTGCCCCGAGAACACAATGGAAAGGGGTTAAGACCCTCAGCAATGAGTAATACGATGCAGAGAGAGAGAGAGAGAGAGAGAGAGGTGTAATATGAAGATAAATGTACTATAAAACGAATAACACTTTCTTGGGATCTTTGCACACCTACAACCTACAAGTGTTGTCTCAAATCTCAAGGTTGACTGGTAGAAAATGCTTTAGCATTAAGTCCGCCCTTTAGCTATTGTCAAACATAAGTGCGAACCGAACCGAACCGAAAGCATGGAGAATGCGAACCGAAGCGGAGACGTCAAACTAGGCACAGCGAACCGAAAGCGAAGCGAAACCGAGGAACGAAAGCGAAGCGTCGCGGGACGCCACTCGTGTCAAAGCATTGGTTAAAATGGGGAGTGAAACGGATTCTGAAGACGATAATATACTACTTTTGACTGTTTTATTATTAAAAAACAAGAAAAGAAGGCGAAGAATTTGGGTACACGATATAAATAAAAAAATCGGCCAAGTGCGAGTCGGGCCTCGCTCTTTTAGGGTTCCGTTAAAAAATTACATAAAAATATTTCCATGTGAAATATTTTATTTAATTTTTTTAATTTAATTTATTTTTTATTATTTGTTGTAGCGGCAATAGAAATACACAATCTGTGAAAATTTCAACTGTCTACCTATTACAGTTACCGAGATACAGCCCGCTGACAGACGGACGGACGGACGGACGGACGGACGGACAGCGTAGGCTTAGTAATAGGGTCCCGTTGGTACCCTTTGGGTACGGAACCCTAAAAACGAGAAGAACATGGCGAGTACCACAGACTTTGTAAGGAACTTGAATCCCATGAAGACAGATTTTATATTTACTTCCGAATGTCTAAAGACTGTTTTGAAGAGTGACGGGTACAATATAGGGTACAATACAGGGTTTTTTTAACACACTCTATAAATTTTTCGATATTCATGGCGGCCACGTGTCGAATAGTTTTGTAAATAAACACAACCGTCGCGCTTCGCTCTCGCTTCGCGTCTCGCGTTCGCTCTCCGTTTGACGACGTGCATCATAGCCGTCTCTATCTCCTTTAGAGAGCCATGAAGTAGAAGTCTGGCAACGTCGCAGGTAGGCCGTAGGTCTATCTATGGCTCTGTCAGTCGACATTGACAAGTTTGTGTTTGGTGTTTGGTTTTGCTTCGCGTCGTGTTATTTTGTATTTAAATCATAATTAATTAACAAAAGATACAATAATTTTGGTGTTTAATGTACGGTTTCACTCAAGGTGGATAGAAACCTTTTAGAAATACATCAGTTATGACGAGATAAATCCGTTTTCGTGGTTAACTTTATATCGACTGCAAAGTATAAACAAAGCTGCTAAGGTAAGAAAGTTAAGTTTATTACTGACTGACTACTGTCAATATGTTTTAATGTAACTAATGAAGATATTTTCGATTAAAGATTTGTAGTAACTTACAATTAAGTGCCAGACTCATAATTTAAATAAGTATCTAGGTTTGAAAACATAACCTACAAAAGAAATACTCATATTATTTCATTTTGTTTGTTTATAAAAGTTATTTTAACCGTTTTAGATGCCAAGGAAATGCTGTGTGCCAGAATGCAAATCAAATTACGCCAGTGTTATCCGCATTGAAGGAGCTAAAAGTACATTTTCTTTCCCGAAAGATGCTCATCTCTCTCAAGCGTGGTTACGTGCGATTCCTCGAAAAGACTGGGTACCTACAAAACACTCAGTTGTATGCAGCAACCATTTTACAACCCATGAAATCCAGACTGAGGAAATTGTCATTGGAAGTGACGGACAAGTGTTTAAACAGCAATTGAAATACCCACGTTTAGTCGAGGGTGCAATACCCCATATATTCAATAATCTCCCATCATACATGTCGAAGAGCACTCCACCTCCAAGAAGCAACCCCGAAAAAAGGAGACAACGAGCTGAACTATTTCATGAGGAGCAGGTGTCTAAATTTTTAGAGAGTGACATAATTACATCATTCGAAGACTTAGTGCATAAATTCCAAGAAAAGTTAGGAGACTCTAAATGGTTATATCGAGTGATACCTAATAAGAGGATTTATTTCTATTTGTTAAATCTTGATATTGAAAGTAATAATGGTGACAGTGACAGCAGTGTGAAAGTAGTTAATAGTGTGTTGGTGGATGAAAATCTAAGCATTCAGGTATATGTAAAAGGACATTTAATGTGTCATGAAGATTTAAGCTGGATATTACCTAGTGAACTTAAGCTAAGCAGATGGTCACAGCTTGAAAATATACTATCTCGTTATTATAACAATAGTTGTGAACCAACAAAGTCATTTGACTATTGTCTTGATAGGTCTATTAATTATTTGAACGAAGCAGTTAATATTGAAAATGATAATTTTGCTGCAGAGCTTGTTCTAGACCAAATGAAATTGTTAAAAAATAAGCAACGTAGATATAGTGTTGCTACACTTATATTTTCATTTGTGATATTTAGTATTTCCTCCTGTGCCTATAATACTTTGAGGCAATACCTAATCTTGCCAACTGCAAGACATTTGCAGCAAATAACTTCGATGACTGGCCTGTGTCCGAATTCACCAGAAAATAACTATTGTTATTTAAAATCAATATGCTCTACGTGGGTAGAAAGGGAGAAAGTTGTAAATTTATTGATTGATGAAATTTATATAAAATGTGGCCTAGAGTATAAGTCCAAAACTATTCTAGGTTACGCAGAAAATAATCCAAAAAATCTTGCCAAAACCGTACAGACTTTTATGATTAGCTTTGCATTTGGTAACAAAAAAGAGGTTGTTAAGTTGTTACCAGTACATAATATATCTGGGAAATTCTTGTATGAAAATTTATTGCTCATTGTAAATTACATACAATCATTTGGACTGAAAGTACTTTCAATAATTTCTGATAATAATCGTGTAAACCAAAATTGTTTTAAGTTATTAACAGATGAATCAAATTGTAGCTTCAGTAATCCTAAATATACAGATGAAAAAATATTTGTCTTGTATGATCCAGTTCATATCTTTAAAAACATTCGTAATAATTGGATAAATTTAAATAATTGTACTTTTACATATCCTGACTTACATGAAGATAATATTATAAAAAAAGCATCCTTTCATCATTTGCGAGAATTATATAGGACTGAAAAAAATAAGTTGTGTAAAAAAGCTTTTAAATTAAACAATAAATCTATCAATCCTAATACATTTGAACGGCAAAATGTCATGTTAGTAAACAATATTTTTCATGATACCACTATTGCTGCTGTAAAATCTGAGGGTTATGTGGAAACATCAGATTTTCTACAAATTATTAGGGACTGGTGGGATATATTGAATGTGAAAAACACAGTCAAAGGTCAAGTATTAAGAAAACATAACTCTACGCCAATATTTCATAGGGATGATGATAAATTGAAGTTTTTGAAGTCAGTCTGTATTTGGCTAAGAAAATGGAAATCTTTAGAAACTTGTGTAGGTTTGACAAGAGATACTTATGAAGCTATGTTGCATACCACATCTGTCATAATTGATATTTCAAGGTATTGTTTTGAAAATTTTAATTTTGTGGTGTACATACTTCTTGGGAAGTTTCAAACTGATAATATAGAAAAAAGATTTAGTAGGTACAGGTCACTTTCTGGATGTAATTATAATGTAGCTTACAGACAAATTGTTGAGTCTGAAAAAAAAATAAGACTTCAACACTTACTAAAGCAGCGAGATCTGGTCTTTCTCAAATCTTGTACATCAGCTGAATGTTTTCAAGATGAAGTTAATATTGAGAAATTTATGTTTATAATAAACTGCAGTAATTATTTGGAAGCATGTGAAATCGATATTTCGTCTCAAATTTATGTATGTGGTTATGTTTCACATAGTTTACTAAATCGGTTTTCCTGTGAACATTGTAGAAATGTTTATATTGATGAAAATACGGCGGTAAATGATGAATATTTTAATTTGTTGCAAAGAGGGGGTTTATGTGCACCGACTGACCAAATCATGTTCATTTATTATCACATGACAGCAATTTTGGAATATATTATTAATGATGTTGATTTAGAAGTATCCTTCCTGGAATTTGTGCAACACAAAAGTTTACTTCATAATTTAACACTGTTCAGCCTTCAAGCTGATACTTTTTATGTAGACTTTACAGCAGTGTGTAGTGTATGTGGAAAACAGAATAAAGAATATTATAGCATTGCTGCAAATATCTTGGCAAACATTATGCTAAATAATTATACTAAGCATAAGAATGATGTTGACAAGACAATTAATTATAAACGACGTAAATTAAACACTTTGGTTTAGTATTAAGATAGAATAGTTACTGCACATACCTATTATTATTTTTATTTAACCAATTTAAAAAAAGGAGGTTATCAATTCGACCTGTATGTATATAATATTGTTTGAAATGTACAATATTCATATAAGTTTATCTCTGTAGGTTTCAAAACAGATGTCAAATTTCATAAGTGTTTTATGTATGTCTACGTATTTCTCAGAAATTTGAAATCAAATTGCAACAAGTAATTCTCTTTTAATTGGGTTAAGAATCTTTTAACTTAGCGATCAGTGCAAGTTTCATCAAAATCAGTTCAGTAGTTTAGTAAGATATGGACTATAACTTTTGTACTTGCTTGTAAATGTGCTTGCTTTGATTATTTTTATAAGAAACTAGCTTATGATTAATTTAGTTTTAAAGTCCCTCGGGAACTCTTTGATTTTCCGGAATAAAAAGTAGCCTGTGTCACTCTCCAGGTCCTCAACTATGCCCATGCAAAAAATCACGTCGATCCGTAGCTCTGTTGTGGCGTGATTGAAGGACAAACAAACATACGAACAAACCAACAAACACACTTTCGCATTTATAATATTAGTATGAAGTATAATGTATGTGTTTTACCTACAAGTTATTGCGTTGACTATAGGTTGACTACTTTTGTACTTGCTTGTAAATGTAATTTCTTTGACTATTTTTATAAAAATAATTATATTGTGTATTACCTAAAAAAGGAATTAGATAGAGATTTTATTAAGTCATTTGTTGACTAAATAGGTTGACTATTTTTATACTTGCTTTTAAAGTTGTCTACTTTTTTATAAACATAATATAAAGACTCTATGACATTGTTTTAACTAAATTTTTGCTATTATCGGCTATTTCATAGTGATTGTATGATGTAGTCTAAATTATGTTGAAGTTGATAATACTCTTAAATATTGTTTTTTCTTTTAAGTAATAATGCATAGACGCTGCCGAGTTTCTTGCTGGTTCTTCTCGCTAGGGTTAGAGCAGCATTCCGAACCAGTGGTAGATTCTTCTTAAAAAGGCAATGAAATAAAAACAAGCTAAATAATAAGAAACCATTAAATAAAGAGAATATTCGCTTTGTGAAGAAGTTTTATTTTATTTTTTGATATACCTACCTACCTACTTTATCATTACCTATCTAAATATCTTCCTTAATTGTTTTAAGAATCTTTTAACTTAGGGAACAGTGCAAATTTCATCAAGATCGGGTCAGTAGTTTCAAAGATATGTACCATAATGTCGTTTACATTGTAACTTTGTTACATCATTACCTTTTCAATTCACTTTTCGATGTTTCTAAAAACACAAAATTATGTAATTATTTAATATGTTAGTTCTCGTTCATGTGGACGCCTTAAAAATAAAGCAGCTAATTAGTATAAGTAAATAATTATCAACACCGAAGACCGAAGTCTATACTGATCTATACATTCGTACTGATTTTTCATTTTACCCATGGGCCTACCAGTGGCAGTAAATTGCGACGTTGCCACATTCACTTCATGGCTCCCTACAGGAGATAGAGACGGCTATGCGTGCATACAAAGCCAGCTAATACAACTATCTCGCTCACGCCTCGCTTCGCGCGCTCGCCCTTGGTTTGTCATGGCGTGACACGCCTTTCGGTTCGCCACGTATTCGGTTCGCTTTCGCTTTTCTATGTGACTAGATTCATACGATACCATACAAAACAAAATAAAAACGCTTCGCCACGCTTTCGGTTCGCTGTCTGTTTGACAATAGCTTTTGTACTACTTTTGTGCAATAAAGTGAATTAAAAAAAAATTATAATAATAACGATTCTATTTATTAATTGCAGATATGATAAAATCCGACCTGATCCCGAAAGGCAGCAAGCTGGACTCCCTGGGTAGGGGGGGAGGGGGCGGGGGCGGGGTGCGCGAATACCACTACGAGTACAAGGAGGAGAAGCATCCCTCCGGGAAGTACGACCGCAAGGATCTGCATACTGTGCAGGTGAGCTACTGGCCGACTTACTCAGCTGAGTGAGTTACTCAAAGTGCGTCAAGAGTTGCCACTCATGCTCGGAGTATTTATCCAACCTGTGGCTCATAAAACACGTCAAGACTCTACCACCAGTTCGGAAAGCGGATTCTGCTGATAAGAGCCGGCAAGAAACTCAGCAGTTGCTATTTTCAAAACATAACTAAAACAATATTAATATGTAGCTATTACATTGTAATAAGTTATGATACTATCTTGTGGGCGTAGCTGGATGCCAAGCCGATTTGTCCAATGCAACTAAGTCATTAACTTTGCAATAACCGCGACTTTCTGTCTGTCTGTTTCAGGAGTACACGATCCCACCAAAAACCCTGCCAAAGTCATCAGAGAGCAGTTCCTACTACTACGAGCGCGAGGAGAGGGAGCTGCCCGCCATCGGCTCCGGCGTCAGGACCTACAACTACGAGACCACCAGCTCTACTCCAGGTAACAACTTACTACCAGTGTGAGAGGAAGCTCCACCCCAGGATATACGACTAGCAAACCACCTGTAGACTTCTACTTCAGGTAATTTTCAGGAATAAGTACAAGTATCCACCTAGGACCCTGAGAGTTTCTTTCTGCTACGACCGTAAGTGACAAACGTCCGCCATCAGCTCACAATGAACCTTCATGCCTAAAAGGTCGCTTTGCAAAGATCACCAAAAAACAAGATCATGTTCCGCTTGGGTCCGTTTTCTTAATCTTATTTCTTGCTCGTAAGTAAAGTACCTACCAATTGAGGGGGTAAAAATTATTAGGGCAGGTTTTAAAGACGACGCCTATTATTTATACTTATTTACAGACGAAAAAGTCGATTATTGAAGTGAAAACTTCTTTAGGCGCGTTCAGCACTTTCTGGGTGAGCAAAAAACATGAATTTCGCGTCATCGTCACCTGGATATTTCAGTAAGCGTTCAACATTTTAAGTTCCCAAGGCCCAAGCAACCTTGTACAGCGCAGCGGGCAAGCAGCCACCTTCCTAACCGTTCAAATTTCAATGTATGATATCGCAGGTTCGAATCTCGCTCAAGAATTCGTGACAGTGCGCTTTTCTTATTTGTTTTTAATTATTAGCAAATCTAGTTTTCACTACTATCGTCTATCGACAGTCCCTATGACTGCCGATTTTAATTTTTTTAAAGTTGTTATTTTCTCCTGGCAGGGTACACGAAAGTGAAGAGCTCTAAAGCGACTAAGGAGATGACGCAGAATGTAGACGAGCTCGACTCCCTGCTCGACGACCTGCAGAAGGATCAAGAACGACAGCTTTACAAGAGTAAGTGCTTATACATATTATCTCTACATAAATTTTTATACAGCGTGTAAAGAAAGTCTTTGTATATACGTTGAAGGGTAAATAATATGTTTTTGCATCTGATATATAGAATCCTTGGGCATAGGTTTTTTTTTTATTTCGACATAGGCTTGCACTAGACGACAATCAATGCTGGAAAGCACTGATGAGGTCTAGGTTGGAGCGCGCTTGCCTAGAAAATGCCTATTCACTCTTGTCTTGAAGGTACTCAAATTATACGTGGCTGGAAATACAGACGCCGGAAGTGCGTTCCACACCTTAGCGGTTCGTTTCAGGAACGTTGTACTTTAAAGCGTCTTGTGCGAGTAGGTTGGATTTCAACCACGTACGGGTGGGTGCCAAGCTCACGATTTCTCAGTTCTGTAGTAGAACGGTATGTGGGTACCTATATCGGTGTTGGAACCGAAGCCCAGTTTTAGAGTAAATTACATCCATAGTTTAATATCGCAGGTAAAAGATTTATGGGAAATGATCTAGGGCTTAGGCTACTTTTAATATTGAGCTAATAGGTTATGTTGTCATTTCAGGTGGTTACGCTTCGGACACGGCTGAAAGCACATCGTTCGACTACAAAAGAGGGTGAGTTTGATATATACTTGAATCGATGGTTATCTATTACTTACTACAGTTCGTAGTAAACAGTAATGTTTTCAGGGTTCATGACATGTAAATACTTAATGTTTCTTTATTTCGCCCTCCTATTTAATGGCGGAATAAAGAAACTCACTTCTAACATCTGTTCAGGCTAAATTCTATTTAGAAGTTAGCCTAATAGATAGAACAGATTTGGATGTATGATGGGTTATCGTGCGAATCCTTACACAATCCCGAGTGACACTGGCTATAAATTACTCAATAAAAATCTCCTGCAAGCGTGTGCGCAAACACAGGTGCTCTCTCTATTCCCTCACTCCCGTAGTCCAATGGGGGTAGAAATCCGCTCTTTACGTGCTCTCCGAGCAGTAGTTAACTTACCTATTTATATTAGACTAGCTGATGCCCGCGACTTCGTCCGCGTGGATTAATCCCGCGGGAACTTTGATTTTTCGGGATCACCCTCCGGTTCTCAACTATAACTATCCAAAAAATCACATCAATCCGTAACTTTGTTGCAGCGTGATTGACGGACAAACCAACAAACAAACACACTTTCACATTTATAATGTGTTTAGTAAGGAAGAATTAATACTGCGATAATAAAGGCGATCTAATTAAATTTTAGAATACAAAAGCTACTACTGTGACTTAAATATGATAGTTAGGTAGTAGGTATATTCATTGGGGACTTTTTTATAGGGAATAATGATTACTTTAATCATGTAGTAGGTACATAATTTTTATGTACTTATCATCAATAGTTTTCTCAGCATACACCAAATAATGCATTTTATAGGCACAATGTTGCTACTTTGGGTTACACTATTGCAACTTTCTTAAGGATCTCTAATTTTTTGAAAATAAATTATAGCCTATGTTACTTCCTGATAACTTAGCTTCCTATTGGTGAAAAAATGGTTCAAATCGGTCCAGTAGTTACAGAGCCTATTCGGTACGAACAAACAAACAAACAAAAAAATCTTTCCTCTATAGGGTAATTCCGGGGTAGATGGCCATATGGGAGAGATGGCCCATCGAAATATTTCAATGAATCGTTGGTTAGATGTCGCTGTTTAGCGTTTAGTTCGCTGCGCGTCGTGCGTGAGGGCAGCGGTACGGCAAAAAATTTGGCGAAAAAAAAGCAAAAGTAAGTAAATCCCTTGTTTTTTGTTTCATCTACTGGGAATATTTTTTAGATGGTAATTATTTTACATGATTGTGGTGTTAGTTTCTTTAAATAATGGTGATATTTGTATTTATTGTAAAGTATACGAACAATACTTGGTTATAACCTCAAAATTATTTGTTTTGATTTGTTTTAGTTTTCGTTGTGGCCATCTCTCCCAGAAAAAAAGGAGAGATGGCCGATTGCAGTCGGTATATGATGGCCATAGCGTCATGGTTCAGAAATGATGTTTTATCCAAATAATTGATTTATTTTCAAATAATTGATTTAATTTCATATTTGTTTTAGATGCCTAATAAATAGGTACAAGAAAAAGGCAGTGGCTGTGAGAGGAAACTGGTCAGAAGAATCACTAAAAGCAGCTATTAATGCTGTGAAAAATGATGGATTATCCATACGCGCGGCAGGTCTCCAATACCGAATACCTAGAAAAACAGAAAGAAGATTGAAGAAAAATAATGACAAGAAAGGACTTATGGGACCGTCTACTTTATTTGGAGAAGAAAACGAGAAGAAATTGGTTGCTCATATTAAAACAATGCAAGCAAAAGGCTCCCCTTTAACGATGGATAACGTAAGAAAAATAGCTTACGAATTTGCCGAACAGTTAAAATCAAATCATCGATTCAACAAAGAAAATCAGAAAGCAGGATATGACTAGTTGCAGATGTTCTTAAGCAGAAATACTGATATTACTTATTAGTGTACTAAGGAAGTCAGAAGGACTTTCTTTGGCTAGAGTAAATGCTATGAAAAGATCAGAAGTAAACGCATATTTTTCAACTGCTTGAAAGCGCCCTTATTCAAGACAATGAGATGCTACCTGCAAATTGCATATTAAACATGGATGAATCTGGTATACAGATAAACAGCCGTCCGGGACACGTGCTTGCTCAAAAAGGTTCTAAAGCTTTTTAAAAAGTAGAAAGTAAGACCAAAAAGTAATTATGAGGCTAGAATTCAGTTATGGCCATCTTACCTCTAATGCCATGGCCATCACGCCCGGACACCTCGGGAGAGATGGCCAATTGTGATTTTAAAAAAACTTAAATCAATAAGATGATCTCATTACAAATTGTTAGTTTTATGTTTATAATATCATAGTCGATTGTCCAAAGTTTAATTAGAAATAAATATAATTATAAAAACATACGTAATTGATTTTTGACAGAGCCTAGAAAAAACTATGGCCAACTACCCCGGACTTACCCTAATATTTATATTAGAAAACGTATCGTTTCAGTATCCCCGCTAAAGCGCCCTCTAGCGGCTACTCGACGCTGAAACACGAAGAGAGGGTGGAATCCTCGTCCTGGGGCTCGAGCCCTCCCCCCACCGTCACACGCGCCGCGGAAGTGCGGCAGGAGCTCTACAGGGAGGAGAAAACTGGTAGGCTTTCTAAGTTCCTTCGTTATTGACGTGATAACGACTTATAAATCGATGAACACCGGCTGCACGCACGTAAAAGTGTCTGCGCGTGCAAGCGAGAGCGCGGAACAAGCGATAGAGAGGCACGATCGGCCCAAGCGTTGGCTTGTGACTAGAGAAAATTGTAATTTTCAATTAACTCTTTCTTTGTAAATAATGATAATTCAGTGATAATAATTGTAGCGTTTCCCCCTGGATCACTTATAGAGGGAAATCCCTACCCGGACTATGGTCCGAGTTGGTCGTGCGTTGTGGATCCAGTGAGAAAGCTAACAGAAGTTCTGTGACTGTGTGACTAGGAATGTAAAAATAAAAATCTTTCCCTAACAAGCTATCTTTGTTTATTTAGACATAGGTAACACACTAGGTTATTAGAATTTAGAAATAAACACAGATTAGAATAACTATATCACAGACTAATATTTGACCCACCAATACCTACCCGTCAACTCATATCATGGGCTAACTCCGGCTGGCGGAAACCTCAGGGGTGTGTCCGAACGGACAACGCACTAGGAATGTGTTGACGGAGAAGCAGGTTGAGACAATGATTTAAACTCATTAAACTAAATAATTAGATTTAATTGAACTAAAAAGAAAATTTCATTTACCAAGGAGGTTATGTCTTTGTGTTCACCATATGTTAACAACTAATCGTGTCATGCTATTTTATAAAACTCATAGTTAATTAAAAGGTTACTATTTAGAATTATACTTTCATAGAAAAACAAAAATGAAAGAAAAGAAACGAATCCACCTGGTAAGAGTGCTGTCGACTCGACGCGAAGACCATGACGTGGCCGAAATATGTCCTCCAAAGGACGGCACGCCCCTCGTTGTCGATGATGCACCACCGAATCCCGCTTACAAGCGAGGATGCGCAGGATAGGCCCGGATGTAAAGGTGTGACGTCACAGATGAAATCACGCCATCATCACCAACAAAACTTTCACTAAATTTCCGACGAATTGCGTCGGAATATGAAATCCCACGCTCGCTGCAAGGAGAAATAAAACAAATTTCAACAATTTGTATCACAGCGACACGTGATCTCTCACAAGGAAAAAACCACATAAGAGCTAACCTGCATTTTCGCAGTCTGCGTTTCCCCACCCAAACACCACAATTAGGTCAAACGTTAGGCTGGAAAGATTGGAAAACGCACTTTAGTATCGCGGACTCACAAAAGAAAATACGAACACGCCAAAATTTATACTCACTATTCATTTACAATAAAATTTTCACTCCAACAAGGTATGTCCGGCCATGTTGTACAACTCAATGCTTTCTTAACCTCTCCGCGGCATGTCTGCCCTCCACGATGGTCAACCAACGAAAAGAAAAAGTCAGAAATCAATTTCGGGTCGAACACCGAATGGGTTCTCCCGAACTTGATTAAATGTTAACTCGCGTAATGCCTTCTAACCTCTTCCCAAAGCGAAGGCTGTCAACTGTCCTTGATTAACTGCAGATCAATGTCAACTTATGTTGGTGACATCTGTTTCTTACCTTGTTTTTAAAACAGCACCCTCTTTCGGCGCTGTGGCAGATTACGAGACTTCAGACGTCTCGACAGGAGCTTACGCCCCCGTGGTCCCACAGATGGAGTTAGCAGTCTCACTTTATACATAAAATAATTGATTTGTTTTTTACGAAAATCTTAAACGAACTGATATTGAAAATATCATGTTACAATACCTCTCCTCCCGGAAGAAGGTTCGACGAAGGGGAACCGTTCGCTGCCCTCAGCGTTCTGCACCCAAAAGACAAAAAAACCAAGAAACTATTTGTAACAAAAAAAATTCTACCATTATACTCGACAAACATATACTTATCCCTAAACAAACAAAGATTTAAATAAGTTACAACTTAGCCTAACTGACTTAACCTATGGAAGTGAATTTCATGATATACCTAACCTTTGTCCTATATACAAAACACAAAAATAAACATATTTACAATGACACCATTCATTGTTTGAATGATTTAAAGTTGCTTGATGTCTCGGCGTCACTACCTGAAATGAACTAGCACTTGTCAATGAATCAATGCCTACGACTCTTGCAGCTAAATCCTATTTTTATATCAACAGTCTAGCTGTGAAATGAAAGAGAACTTGTCTCAATATACAATATACAACAGTTTAACTGTTATAAAATAGAGAGCAAAAGCTTCTCAAAGTATTCGGTTAACAATAACCGTCTATCCAAAGTGTCATGGAACTAGTTCCTAGCATCCAAAGAGCTAAATGAACACTGCGATAGTTGTCTCTGCGCAAAGCGCAGCAAGATACAATGCGAAACTAAACTTCGCATAAAGAAGTCTCTGTGCGTAGCACAGCGAAGAAAATGCGAATCCAATTCGCCTTTCACAATAAATGTGCACCCAAATATAAGTGCTATGGTTGAAAAAAGGTAACGCGATTGTCTCAGCTCACATGTGATTCAACAATTCCATCAACGTATCTACATCTCTCACATACAACTTTCATACTTCACGCTTATACCTAGGTAGTAACTTACAATTTAAGTGTACCACACCCTAACACATCTGTGTGTGAATACTGTAACGTATTCAGACACTGATTCGGAACTGGATTTGAACTGAGTAACAATCTAAGCCTTTAGGTCTTTAATGTGCCAGGAACCAATCTTCGTACCATCCATCCGCTCTAACTCGTACACAAGTGGGGATAGTACCTTGGTTACCCTACATTTCTCGTATTTTGGAGCGAGCTTTGCCATTTTAAATTTACTGGCGTCACTTTGAGTGTAGGAAGACCTCCATACCCAATCTCCAACCGAGAATTTTGCATTTCTACGCCTAAGATTGTAATGCTTGGCGTTTTTAGCGTGTGCTTGGAGTAGCTTTTCGCGCACTTTGTCAAAAATCTCTTGCAAACAACCAAAGTTCCCTGCATACTCCTCTCGTGGCATACCTACTGTATACTCATTGTTTGTATCCATGTAGAAGTTACCATTTACTACTGGTTCGCGGGCATGAACCAAGAAAAATGGAGAGAATCCAGTGGATTCGTTCACCGCACTATTTATTGCAAACTGAATCTTACTGAGGTTCTCATCCCAACTGCGGTGGTTGTCTTCAACGTAAGACGCGACCGCGGTCATAACAGTTTTGTTGTAACGTTCTACTAGGTTTACCTGTGGTGTATACTTTGGAGTATAGTCCAATCGTGGCACATTGTATTTCTGGAGGGCCTTTTTGAACTCTGAACTAGTTAGTATCGAGGAGTTATCGAGGATAACCCTCTCTGGCACCCCCTGAACTAATATGAGACCATTCTCC
Source organism: Oeneis ivallda (assembly GCA_029955525.1). Taxonomy (NCBI): domain Eukaryota; kingdom Metazoa; phylum Arthropoda; class Insecta; order Lepidoptera; family Nymphalidae; genus Oeneis; species Oeneis ivallda. The sequence goes on along the minus strand of JARPMR010000027.1, from coordinate 3,464,520 downwards.
AAGTGTTTAACTACCTGAGCTGATGTTGCACGACGCAAAGGGAAAAGAAGGGTGTATTTTGAGAAACAACACGTAACAACCAGAAGGAAAGTGTAGCCAGATCTGGATCGTGGCAGCGGACCAACCAAATCCACTGACACTACCTGAAACGGTCGACAACAAACCTTCGGTTTACCCATCAATCCTGGTGTTGCTAGAGTCGAGTGTTTGTACGCCTTGCATACCTCACAAGCATTCACAAATTTTAACACATCCTTATGCATACCTGGCCAATAATATCTCAGACATAAACGTCTGTGTGTTTTAAAAATACCGAGGTGTCCTGCAGTCGCTTCACAGTGATTTTCACGAATGATTTCAGATCTCTTGTCCCTAGGTATAACCTCTTTCCAATCAAACTCGCTGGTGAGATTATATTTACTTTTACTAAATCGGAAAAGAGTGTTATCTTTAATCATAAAATTTGGAAAATTAGTAGGATAAGATCTGCAACCATTATATAATCTGTCATACCATTCATCATTCGTAGGGGATGTAGACGCTGATGGACTTGATTAGATCGCCTCTACTTTCATCAACCGAGACAAGGCATCTGGAACTACATTGTCCGTGCCCTTCCGATGTTCGATTTCGAAGTTGAACTGAGACAATCGGCAACCCCATCTAGCTAGTCTACCCGAAGGGTTCTCCAAATTTAGAAACCACTTCAGTGACGAATGGTCAGTAACTATTTTGAATTTTTGAGAACCTAGGTATGCCTGAAATTTTTCTACTGAGAAGATTACTGCTAATGCCTCTCTCTCAGTAGCGCTATAATTCCTCTCGCTTTTATTTAAGGATCGGCTAACGTACGCGATCGGATGTTCAACCCCGTCAACGACTTGCGACAACATACCTCCTAAACCATATGATGAAGCATCGCAATGGACGATGAAATGTTTATCAAAATCTGGAACTGCGAGTACAGGCGCTGATACGAGCGCGTTCTTCAGCACCGTGAATGCTTCCTCAGCTGCGTCGTCCCACTGGAACTTTGGTGCATTTTTGCCTTTGCTGGTCAGCTTGTTCAACGGGGCTGCAATCGTTGAGAAATTTCGAATGAAACGTCTGTACCACGAACAGGTTCCTAGGAAAACCTTGACTTCATGAGCTGTGGTCGGAGTAGGAAAATTTAGTATCGCTGATATCTTATCAGGGTCCGTACGTAAACCATACTCATCAACAATATAACCGAGGTACTTGATAGAATCTCTAAAAAATTTACACTTATCAAAAGAGACAGTAAGATTAGCTGATTTTAATTTATCCAGTACTCGATTCAGTAGTAATAAATGGGTTGAAAAATCAGAGGAACAGATGACTATGTCGTCAATGTAACAGAACACAAATCCATTTTCAATGTCACTACAAAAATTCTGATTTATCAACATATCCATGAGTCGTTGTTGACGAGCCGGTGCATTACATAAACCAAAAGCCATCACCTTAAACTGATATAAACCACGACCTGGTACCGTGAAGCTAGTCTTCTCCTGTGAACTTTCCGACAGAGGAATCTGCCAGAATGAGGATGACAAGTCTATAGTTGATAAGAACTTAGCTTCCTTCAAACTATCTAAGATCTGTGGAATATAAGGAATTGCATAGGAGTCCCCTTTTGTAACAGCGTTTAGCTTTCTACAGTCCAAACAAAACCTCCAGTCGCCATTTGATTTTTTAACAAGAATCGCTGGATTATTCCACGGACTCTCGCTAGTAGTGACAACATCCAGGGCCAACATCTTGTCTAACTCGGCTTGAAGAGCTAGCTTTTTGTCCGGTGACAAAGGATATTGTTTCACCCTATTGGTGCAGCATCCCCAGTGTCGATCACATGCTCTACCAACGAGGTTCTACCTAACCCTTTGTTTTCGAAGGAAATGTCATTATATTTCTCTATAATGGCTCTGGCTACTTCTCGTTGTTCAGAGGACAGATTGTCGAATGGCTGGATGGCGTGGACATTCTTTGTAGTTAAGGCGTCACAAAAACTTGCAGGAGAACATCTATAATCTATGTTATCAAAAATTTCTGGGGCTACTCCAAACGCCTTCCAGAAATCGCATCCTAGGATAATATTCGAAACTATGGCAGGAACTACATAAAATTTAATGGCACAGGTAATTTTATTGAAGGTTATGGGTAAATACATATGACCTAGAGATGGTAATTTAACGCCATTTGCCACTGTGCAAGTATTATCAAGGAACGAATTGAATGTATACCCCAAGTGTATAAAATGTTCATGGGCATTGTTGCCTAAAATTGACATACAAGCTCCCGAGTCAAGTATACCATAGACTTCCAAGTTTGCAATATTAAATTTCAAATAAGGCCGAATATCATCTTTTTGAGGGCAAAATCGAACTGTAGCTAAAGAGCCGAAAGTATTAAATTTTGAAATATTATTATTAACATTACTACAGTTCGAGCTAACTAGTTTTTTGAATTTGATTTATTATTTTTGCAATTCGGGCATGTCAACTTTGTAAAACCGGGAGTTTTACAAGTAAAGCAGTACACTTTCTTTTTCGTGGGCTGTTTCTGTGCATTGCTAGGTTTGCAATGACAGCAGCTGCCTGACGGACCTGGTTGCTGTGGATTAGCACCACTACCATATTTATTACTTGACGAACCGGTCTTGATGAAAGGTCGCTTGTCAGGAACCGTATTTTGATGAAATTTTGATTCCTGCTTATTAATGCCCCTACTATCAACGAAAGCTACGGGTTTGCTCTTGGGTTTGTATGCAAATTCCGGGGTAATAACATTTGTCGACTTGCCAGGCTCCGAGAAATGAGTTGCTCGCTGGCTAGCCGCTTCAATTTTTCTACAACATTCCTTCAACCGACAGACCGATTCAATGGGAACCAGCGCTAATTGTTGAGAAAAGGTTGGGCGAATGTTATGTAAAAGAATCTCCAGTTTCGCAGCCTCCGACAATTCTGTCCTTAACCTGCCAAATAGACAGGCCATGACAGAGAAATAAATGTGGATAGGCTCATCCACCCCCTGTGTTCTGGCTCTAATTTCACCCAGTAGCCTATAATCGTAGTCTACTGGGTCAAATTCCTCCAGTACCAGGTTCTTAAGTTCAGACCATGTACTCACCTGATTCTTGATCCCTCTGTACCAGAGAAGCGCTTGCTCACTGAACAGCTGAGCGGCAGACTTGAACAACTTCTCCTCTGACACCCCATAGCAACTCTGCAACTCTTCCAGTCTTTCTAGGAACGACCGAGGATCTGTGGTTCCCGTGAATTAAATGTTCCATTTTGCAATGTTCTTTTCACTGGAACACTCGACCGTTGACGACTCATGAGTGGATGCAGAAGTTCCTGGAACGACAGTGGTAGAGGTTTCAATGTGTGTCGCAATCATTTTCTCAAGCTTACGTTTTAAGTCGGCTGTCCTTGAGAGGACCTTTTCAGGTTCGTTGTCCGATATCCTATTTAGTCTATGAAACAGGTGGTAAGCTAGGGCTTGAGCTCTAGCAAAAGAAACCTTCTCTTTCATCTTCTCCCATTTCCCAAATAAATTAAGTAATTCTTGACACTTTTCAATTATAATGGTCAATTCAGAATCAGCGCTAAGGTCTGTCTCCACAATGGCCTCAGATGGACATTCAATCATGAGTTTACGCATTTGTCGTCTAAGGTCATCTACAGTGTTAGCTGGAGTTTCCGAACGAATGGAAACTTCATAAATTAATTCGTCCTTCCTTAACGAGTGAAATTGTATAATCCTAGACTTTTCCATTTTTGTAACGGATGGTGTACACAATTACAAACAAATAATAAATTAATTAAGTTAATATAACTTAAATTAATTGAATATGCTAAATTACTAAATAAATTTTAGCTAAGACAAAGTCTGTTATAATATTATACAAACATTAAATGCACTCTAAGTACGAGTATGGAAGAATATTATTATATTTTGAATTTATGGTAACACTGGTATATACCTATATTGGTTACAATTTAATATGGTGATACACAAAGTCATAATATAAAAATCCCCTAGCACACAGCCACAAACTTTTATAAAAAAATTTATTTGATTATACAATTTGGTATTCATTTACAATAAAAATCTTTATATACCATAAATTAGTATTCGCAAAGCAAACAAAGCAAATATACACACAAAATTTAAAAAAATCACATAACGGTACCACTGTATTACTAGTGGATATAAAAAGAATTATGTGAGGGCGTCACTGTATTATCAGTGGCTATACAAAATTAAAAATAAACAGGTATATAGTTAAAAAAAATCAATCACGAGTGAGCATCACTGTATTATCAGTGACTATCAAATTAAAAAAAATAAACAGGTATATTATTTTCCCGCCTAGGTATATAGTTAAAAAATCAATCACGAGTGGGCGCCACTGTAGCGTTTCCCCCTGGATCACTTATAGAGGGAAATCCCTACCCGGACTATGGTCCGAGTTGGTCGTGCGTTGTGGATCCAGTGAGAAAGCTAACAGAAGTTCTGTGACTGTGTGACTAGGAATGTAAAAATAAAAATCTTTCCCTAACAAGCTATCTTTGTTTATTTAGACATAGGTAACACACTAGGTTATTAGAATTTAGAAATAAACACAGATTAGAATAACTATATCACAGACTAATATTTGACCCACCAATACCTACCCGTCAACTCATATCATGGGCTAACTCCGGCTGGCGGAAACCTCAGGGGTGTGTCCGAACGGACAACGCACTAGGAATGTGTTGACGGAGAAGCAGGTTGAGACAATGATTTAAACTCATTAAACTAAATAATTAGATTTAATTGAACTAAAAAGAAAATTTCATTTACCAAGGAGGTTATGTCTTTGTGTTCACCATATGTTAACAACTAATCGTGTCATGCTATTTTATAAAACTCATAGTTAATTAAAAGGTTACTATTTAGAATTATACTTTCATAGAAAAACAAAAATGAAAGAAAAGAAACGAATCCACCTGGTAAGAGTGCTGTCGACTCGACGCGAAGACCATGACGTGGCCGAAATATGTCCTCCAAAGGACGGCACGCCCCTCGTTGTCGATGATGCACCACCGAATCCCGCTTACAAGCGAGGATGCGCAGGATAGGCCCGGATGTAAAGGTGTGACGTCACAGATGAAATCACGCCATCATCACCAACAAAACTTTCACTAAATTTCCGACGAATTGCGTCGGAATATGAAATCCCACGCTCGCTGCAAGGAGAAATAAAACAAATTTCAACAATTTGTATCACAGCGACACGTGATCTCTCACAAGGAAAAAACCACATAAGAGCTAACCTGCATTTTCGCAGTCTGCGTTTCCCCACCCAAACACCACAATTAGGTCAAACGTTAGGCTGGAAAGATTGGAAAACGCACTTTAGTATCGCGGACTCACAAAAGAAAATACGAACACGCCAAAATTTATACTCACTATTCATTTACAATAAAATTTTCACTCCAACAAGGTATGTCCGGCCATGTTGTACAACTCAATGCTTTCTTAACCTCTCCGCGGCATGTCTGCCCTCCACGATGGTCAACCAACGAAAAGAAAAAGTCAGAAATCAATTTCGGGTCGAACACCGAATGGGTTCTCCCGAACTTGATTAAATGTTAACTCGCGTAATGCCTTCTAACCTCTTCCCAAAGCGAAGGCTGTCAACTGTCCTTGATTAACTGCAGATCAATGTCAACTTATGTTGGTGACATCTGTTTCTTACCTTGTTTTTAAAACAGCGCCCTCTTTCGGCGCTATGGCAGATTACGAGACTTCAGACGTCTCGACAGGAGCTTACGCCCCCGTGGTCCCACAGATGGAGTTAGCAGTCTCACTTTATACATAAAATAATTGATTTGTTTTTTACGAAAATCTTAAACGAACTGATATTGAAAATATCATGTTACAATGTCAATTCATAAAAGTATGCAATTTTTCATCATTGTTTATGACGTTATCACGTAAAACTATCGTCCGTAAACCTACTTTACAGACAACCAATTTTTTTGTCTGGCGGGAGATTTTTGGGAGGCCAGGCGCGCAAATATAGTTAGCGTCGTCCGTCCGGACGGGCCATTGGGCCAACGTAGTGCGAAGAGATAAGAGTTACGCTATAGAAAGAGAGGTGAATTCTAGATGAATATGACTCACTGACTGTAGGTAAATTAGCGCTGTGCCAACTAAATTGCACTTTATTGTGTGGTACCAAGAGTCGATTTTTATTTAAATGATTATGCGAAGACAATCTTCTGTACAGTTATAGCTGTACTAGGTATTCTGATTTCTGTACCGTGGCTATGCTTACCAATTACCATCCTATCGTCAGACGTGTTGCCAAGCGATTTAGCGTTTCGGCACGATGGAATGTAGAAATGTATTAGGAGTAAGTAGGTATAGTATAGTCCTAATCGGTTTCTACACTGTCATACCCCTTCCAAGTCAGCCCGCTTGAGAAAATTATGGAGAACTCTCGGGCGTGCTTTCCACATGGTGTTTTTCTAAACTGTTATAGTAGCACACTTGTTAGTTGTTGTATCATCATCACCATTATCAACCCATCATCGGCTCACTATTGAGTGAAGTCTCCTCTCAGAGAAGGGTTATAGGTCCACCACGCTGGCCCAATACGTATTGGCGGACTTCACACACTTTTGAGAACATTATGGAGAACTCTCAGGTGTGCAAGTTTCCTCTCGATGTTTTCCTTCATCGTTGAAGCATGTGATATTTAATTTCTTAAACGCACTTAACTTCGAAAAGTCAGAAGTGCGTACCCGGGATCGAACCTGCGATCCCCCGAATAGGAGACCACAGTCGTAACCACCAGGCTCTCACTGCTTCCCGCAGTTGCAGCAGTTGTCGCAGTTTGCACTTGTTGAGAATGTTTAATTATTTTCCCTTTATAAGAAATTAAATTGATCGCATCATTTTATGTCGTTGCAGAGTCCCGAGTGGTACCATCTCAGGTGTCCCCCGCGATACCGCAAGTGGTACCACCCGCCATTTGCTCCCACTGCCACCAACCCCCGATGACTGGCACGGTAAGTGGCACCATTTTAACTAATGTACCTAGATATATAGGTTTTGAACCTTTACAGCTTCATTAGGTATATGGACTGACTCGTTAGTCAAGTTAGCATTCAAAATTCAAAATTATTAAGCTATTGCATAGCTTTTATCGCGGGCTTTGAACTAGGACAAACAGTTTGAGCGCGGCGACCGAATCAAGAAATTCCGTAACGTAAATAAACCAACACCGTCGTTCAGTAAGCGTTCAACATTTTAGAGGTTCACAAGTAGCTCTGTTTGCCGCAGTGGGCGAGCGGCCGTTTTCTTTACCGTATGGTGTATAATGTCGCAGGTTCGTATCTCACTCGCGAAGTAGTGACAGTGCGCTTTTCTTGTTTGTTTGTTTTTTAATTTTTTTTTGCATAATTTTTATTATGCAAAAAAAATATTGCATAAATATTATAATTGCATAAGTTGATAAAAAATGCTATGCAATAGCTTTACCGCGGCAGTCCCCGAGTGCCACTTAATTTTTTATTTCACGTAGGCCAACCTGTGGCTCTTGTGACACGTCATGACTCTACCACCGGTTCGGAAAGCGGATTCCGCTGAGAAGAGCCGGCAAGAAAGGCATTGCTCTTATCAAAATAATCATTTTATAATATTGTAGCTGTTACATTATAATAAGTTTTTTATATTATACAATATAATATATTGTCAATGATCTACCCTGGGATCTAACTCCGGACCCCTGTCGAAAAGGAGAGGCAAACTTCTTAATCACTTCCAGGCTTATTTAGTTGCCGATTTGAAACTGCTGTTTTTAGGTTGACAAAAAACTTGCGCTCACTGCGCTTGCCATGACAAAACTTTTGTCTCTATTCCAGCTGCCACGACCTGGCGGTGCCATGAACAAGGTGACCACCACAGTGAAGACCTACACGTACGAAGTGCCCGCGGACCAAGACCCCACCACCGTGCCCATCCCGGAGCACTCGCACACGCACACGCACAACGAACACATTCTACACGAGTGAGTATAGCTATGTCATTATTGTAGTCGTGACACGTTCTATTTATATTAGGTCTTTACCTATGAAATTGCCTTTCTTCAGTACTGGTCATTTCAAATAAAAAAAGTTTGTAATGGCTCTGTATTCTAAATTCAAATTAATTTTGTTTTAAAACCATGACATTCTATTTACAAACTCAATTCCCGAGAGGCAGTACAAAATGCCTTTGAAGAGTTTGTTGCCTCCCGTCCAGCTGATTTTTATTTACAAGAAGGGCATCAATAAACTGCTAATGCGTTGGCAAAGATGCGTCGATTGCATGGGTGATTACTTCGAATAAGAGAAATAAAAAAGTTTGAAAAAATAAGTACTTTCACTTATTGCATACAAAACGGCAATTTCATAGATAAAGACCTATTATTTTATTAGCTGACCCAGCGAACTACGCGTACCGCCAACAAAGATATTTAGTGGTTGGTTACCCTTATCATTTAGGGGTATGAAAAATAGATGTTGGCCGATTCTCAGACCTACCCGATATGCACACAAAATTTCATAAAAATCGGTCCACCCGTTTCGGAGGAGTAAGGTAACTAACATTGTGACACGAGAATTTTATATATTAGAGAAGATAATTTACTATAATATAATACATAGTTTACACTTATTTACACTTAGGAATAACATATAAGTAATATATTTTTTTTCAATTTAACTTTTTTTACTTGCTCTACTTTTTGAAGTGAAAACTTCTTTAGGCGCGTTGAGCACTTTTTTGGGTGAGCAAAAAACATGGATTTCGCGAAATCGTCACCGTCACCATTGTCACCTGGAGGTTTCAGTAAGCGTTCACCATTTTAGAGGTTCTCAAGCAACCTTGTACAGCGCAGTCGGCAAGCAGCGGCCTTCCTTACCGTTTATTGTATGATGTCGCAGGATCGAATCTCACTCACGAAACGTGACAGCACGCTTTTTTTAATTATTTTTATTTATTTTTATATTTATTTTATCTTAATTTTTAGGGTTCCGTACCAAAATGGTAAAAATGGAACCCTTATGGTGAGACTTTCTCCGTCCGTCCGTCCGTCCGTCCGTCCGTCTGTCACAGTCGATTATTTCAGTAACTATTAAAGCTATCGACATGAAATTTGGCATAGTTGTGTATAATAGTGGCCCACCATCATTGGAATGAAGAAAAATCGAAAATTATTTTTAGTTTTATTAAAAAAGGGAGTATTAGTTTTATTAACCGAGGAGGGTATCATATGAAAGGCCTTTACTTGTAGTTTTTGAGTAATCGGCCAAAATGTCGAAAAAAATACCGTTCCCCCCCCTTATCTCCGAAGTTTACCAATCGAAAAATCTGAAATAATTATGGTCAATAGAGGTTTATGTATATTTTACAGGAAAAATAAAAGCAACGCGAAATTTATTTTAGTTTGATTAAAAAAGGGGGAAAATCGGGGGTTTGAAATTTCAAAGTAAGAAAATTATACCGAGTGGGGTATCATATGAAAGGCCTTTACTTGTGCATTCTAAAACTGTTTTCTATTTATTTCTATATATAATAGTTTTTGAGTAATCGGCCAAAATGTCGAAAAAAATACCGTCCCCCCCCCCCCCCCTTATCTCCGAAGTTTACCAATCGAAAAATCTGAAATGATTATGGTCAATAGAGGTTTATGTATATTTTACAGGAAAAATAAAACTAACGCTCTAACTATTTTTATTATATTATATATTACTATATTTTTTTTATATTAACAATAAACCTCTACAAACAAAGTTAACGATAAGTAAGCAAATTAATATAATATTATCGTTTTACTTTTACTTTTGGAGTACGGAACCCTCGGTGCGCGAGTCCGACTCGCACTTGGCCGGTTTTTTTTTATATAATATATTTGTTTTAAGTCCACCAATATTTGTCATGGACGTCATGTAAGTGGAACGCTAGATGAACCTCATCAAACTTTATCGAAAGGTTCAGCAATTAAGAGGGTAACCTACTACCTACCGTTTTGAACCCTAAAACAGTAAAACCTCACGATACCTAAGCAATGATTCCCCTCTTTTCAGTAACACAACGATCACAAACACGTCGCCCCCCGTGAAGCTGGTGGCGGCCCCCTCTCCCCCGCCCGGCTGCCAGCACTGCTCGCACTGCAACACGCGGCTGCAGTACCGCACACACGCTACCGATGGTGAGCAGCTTACACAACGATCACCAACACGTCGCCCCCGTGAAGCTGGTGGCGGCCTCCCCTGCCCCGCCCGGCTGCCAGCACTGCTCGCACTGCAACACGCGGCTGCAGTACCGCACACACGCTACCGATGGTGAGCAGCTTACACAACGATCACCAACACGTCGCCCCCGTGAAGCTGGTGGCGGCCCCCCCTGCCCCGCCCGGCTGCCAGCACTCCTCGCACTGCAACACGCGGCTGCAGTACCGCACACACGCTACCGATGGTGAGCAGCTTACACAACGATCACCAACACGTCGCCCCCGTGAAGCTGGTGGCGGCCTCCCCTGCCCCGCCCGGCTGCCAGCACTGCTCGCACTGCAACACGCGGCTGCAGTACCGCACACACGCTACCGATGGTGAGCAGCTTACACAACGATCACCAACACGTCGCCCCCGTGAAGCTGGTGGCGGCCTCCCCTGCCCCGCCCGGCTGCCAGAACTCCTCGCACTGCAACACGCGGCTGCAGTACCGCACACACGCTACCGATGGTGAGCAGCTTACACAACGATCACCAACACGTCGCCCCCGTGAAGCTGGTGGCGGCCCCCCCTGCCCCGCCCGGCTGCCAGCACTGCTCGCACTGCAACACGCGGCTGCAGTACCGCACGCACGCTACCGATGGTGAGCAGCTTACACAACGATCACCAACACGTCGCCCCCGTGAAGCTGGTGGCGGCCTCCCCTGCCCCGCCCGGCTCCTCGCACTGCAACACGCGGCTGCAGTACCGCACACACGCTACCGATGGTGAGCAGCTTACACAACGATCACCAACACGTCGCCCCCGTGAAGCTGGTGGCGGCCCCCCCCTGCCCCGCCCGGCTGCCAGCACTCCTCGCACTGCAACACGCGGCTGCAGTACCGCACACACGCTACCGATGGTGAACAGCTTACACAACGATCACCAACACGTCGCCCCCGTGAAGCTGGTGGCGGCCTCCCCTGCCCCGCCCGGCTGCCAGCACTGCTCGCACTGCAACACGCGGCTGCAGTACCGCACACACGCTACCGATGGTGAGCAGCTTACACAACGATCACCAACACGTCGCCCCCGTGAAGCTGGTGGCGGCCTCCCCTGCCCCGCCCGGCTGCCAGCACTGCTCGCACTGCAACACGCGGCTGCAGTACCGCACACACGCTACCGATGGTGAGCAGCTTACACAACGATCACCAACACGTCGCCCCCGTGAAGCTGGTGGCGACCCCCCTCCCCCTGCCCCGCCCGGCTGCCAGCACTGCTCGCACTGCAACACGCGGCTGCAGTACCGCACACACGCTACCGATGGTGAGCAGCTTACACAACGATCACCAACACGTCGCCCCCGTGAAGCTGGTGGCGGCCCCCCCTGCCCCGCCCGGCTGCCAGCACTCCTCGCACTGCAACACGCGGCTGCAGTACCGCACACACGCTACCGATGGTGAGCAGCTTACACAACGATCACCAACACGTCGCCCCCGTGAAGCTGGTGGCGGCCTCCCCTGCCCCGCCCGGATGCCAGAACTCCTCGCACTGCAACACGCGGCTGCAGTACCGCACACACGCTACCGATGGTGAGCAGCTTACACAACGATCACCAACACGTCGCCCCCGTGAAGCTGGTGGCGGCCCCCCCTGCCCCGCCCGCGGGTGGCTGCCAGCACTGCTCGCACTGCAACACGCGGCTGCAGTACCGCACGCACGCTACCGATGGTGAGCAGCTTACACAACGATCACCAACACGTCGCCCCCGTGAAGCTGGTGGCGGCCCCCCCCTGCCCCGCCCGCGGGTGGCTGCCAGCACTGCTCGCACTGCAACACGCGGCTGCAGTACCGCACGCACGCTACCGATGGTGAGCAGCTTACACAACGATCACCAACACGTCGCCCCCGTGAAGCTGGTGGCGGCCTCCCCTGCCCCGCCCGGCTGCCAGCACTCCTCGCACTGCAACACGCGGCTGCAGTACCGCACACACGCTACCGATGGTGAGCAGCTTACACAACGATCACCAACACGTCGCCCCCGTGAAGCTGGTGGCGGCCTCCCCTGCCCCGCCCGGCTGCCAGCACTGCTCGCACTGCAACACGCGGCTGCAGTACCGCACACACGCTACCGATGGTGAGCAGCTTACACAACGATCACCAACACGTCGCCCCCCGTGAAGCTGGTGGCGGCCTCCCCTGCCCCGCCCGGCTGCCAGCACTCCTCGCACTGCAACACGCGGCTGCAGTACCGCACACACGCTACCGATGGTGAGCAGCTTACACAACGATCACCAACACGTCGCCCCCGTGAAGCTGGTGGCGGCCCCCCCTCCCCCTGCCCCGCCCGGCTGCCAGCACTGCTCGCACTGCAACACGCGGCTGCAGTACCGCACACACGCTACCGATGGTGAGCAGCTTACACAACGATCACCAACACGTCGCCCCCGTGAAGCTGGTGGCGGCCTCCCCTGCCCCGCCCGGCTGCCAGCACTGCTCGCACTGCAACACGCGGCTGCAGTACCGCACACACGCTACCGATGGTGAGCAGCTTACACAACGATCACCAACACGTCGCCCCCGTGAAGCTGGTGGCGGCCTCCCCTGCCCCGCCCGGCTGCCAGCACTGCTCGCACTGCAACACGCGGCTGCAGTACCGCACACACGCTACCGATGGTGAGCAGCTTACACAACGATCACCAACACGTCGCCCCCGTGAAGCTGGTGGCGGCCCCCCCCTCCCCCTGCCCCGCCCGGCTGCCAGCACTGCTCGCACTGCAACACGCGGCTGCAGTACCGCACACACGCTACCGATGGTGAGCAGCTTACACAACGATCACCAACACGTCGCCCCCGTGAAGCTGGTGGCGGCCCCCCCCTCCCCCTGCCCCACCCGGCTGCCAGCACTGCTCGCACTGCAACACGCGGCTGCAGTACCGCACGCACGCTACCGATGGTGAGCAGCTTACACAACGATCACCAACACGTCGCCCCCGTGAAGCTGGTGGCGGCCCTCCCCTGCCCCGCCCGGCTGCCAGCACTGCTCGCACTGCAACACGCGGCTGCAGTACCGCACACACGCTACCGATGGTGAGCAGCTTACACAACGATCACCAACACGTCGCCCCCGTGAAGCTGGTGGCGGCCCCCCCTCCCCCTGCCCCGCCCGGCTGCCAGCACTGCTCGCACTGCAACACGCGGCTGCAGTACCGCACGCACGCTACCGATGGTGAGCAGCTTACACAACGATCACCAACACGTCGCCCCCGTGAAGCTGGTGGCGGCCCCCCCTCCCCCTGCCCCGCCCGGCTGCCAGCACTGCTCGCACTGCAACACGCGGCTGCAGTACCGCACACACGCTACCGATGGTGAGCAGCTTACACAACGATCACCAACACGTCGCCCCCGTGAAGCTGGTGGCGGCCCCCCCTGCCCCGCCCGCGGGTGGCTGCCAGCACTGCTCGCACTGCAACACGCGGCTGCAGTACCGCACGCACGCTACCGATGGTGAGCAGCTTACACAACGATCACCAACACGTCGCCCCCGTGAAGCTGGTGGCGGCCCCCCCCTGCCCCGCCCGCGGGTGGCTGCCAGCACTGCTCGCACTGCAACACGCGGCTGCAGTACCGCACGCACGCTACCGATGGTGAGCAGCTTACACAACGATCACCAACACGTCGCCCCCGTGAAGCTGGTGGCGGCCTCCCCTGCCCCGCCCGGCTGCCAGCACTCCTCGCACTGCAACACGCAGCTGCAGTACCGCACACACGCTACCGATGGTGAGCAGCTTACACAACGATCACCAACACGTCGCCCCCGTGAAGCTGGTGGCGGCCCCCCCTGCCCCGCCCGGCTGCCAGCACTGCTCGCACTGCAACACGCGGCTGCAGTACCGCACACACGCTACCGATGGTGAGCAGCTTACACAACGATCACCAACACGTCGCCCCCGTGAAGCTGGTGGCGGCCCCCCCCTGCCCCGCCCGGCTGCCAGCACTGCTCGCACTGTAACACGCGGCTGCAGTACCGCACACACGCTACCGATGGTGAGCAGCTTACACAACGATCACCAACACGTCGCCCCCCGTGAAGCTGGTGGCGGCCTCCCCTGCCCCGCCCGGCTGCCAGCACTGCTCGCACTGCAACACGCGGCTGCAGTACCGCACACACGCTACCGATGGTGAGCAGCTTACACAACGATCACCAACACGTCGCCCCCGTGAAGCTGGTGGCGGCCCCCCCTGCCCCGCCCGGCTGCTAGCACTGCTCGCACTGCAACACGCGGCTGCAGTACCGCACACACGCTACCGATGGTGAGCAGCTTACACAACGATCACCAACACGTCGCCCCCGTGAAGCTGGTGGCGGCCCCCCCTGCCCCGCCCGGCTGCCAGCACTGCTCGCACTGCAACACGCGGCTGCAGTACCGCACACACGCTACCGATGGTGAGCAGCTTACACAACGATCACCAACACGTCGCCCCCGTGAAGCTGGTGGCGGCCCCCCCTGCCCCGCCCGGCTGCCAGCACTGCTCGCACTGCAACACGCGGCTGCAGTACCGCACACACGCTACCGATGGTGAGCAGCTTACACAACGATCACCAACACGTCGCCCCCGTGAAGCTGGTGGCGGCCCCCCCTGCCCCGCCCGGCTGCCAGCACTGCTCGCACTGCAACACGCGGCTGCAGTACCGCACACACGCTACCGATGGTGAGCAGCTTACACAACGATCACCAACACGTCGCCCCCGTGAAGCTGGTGGCGGCCTCCCCTGCCCCGCCCGGCTGCCAGCACTGCTCGCACTGCAACACGCGGCTGCAGTACCGCACACACGCTACCGATGGTGAGCAGTTTACACAACGATCACCAACACGTCGCCCCCGTGAAGCTGGTGGCGGCCCCCCCTGCCCCGCCCGGCTGCCAGCACTGCTCGCACTGCAACACGCGGCTGCAGTACCGCACACACGCTACCGATGGTGAGCAGCTTACACAACGATCACCAACACGTCGCCCCCGTGAAGCTGGTGGCGGCCCCCCCTGCCCCGCCCGGCTGCCAGCACTGCTCGCACTGCAACACGCGGCTGCAGTACCGCACACACGCTACCGATGGTGAGCAGCTTACACAACGATCACCAACACGTCGCCCCCGTGAAGCTGGTGGCGGCCCCCCCTGCCCCGCCCGGCTGCCAGCACTGCTCGCACTGCAACACGCGGCTGCAGTACCGCACACACGCTACCGATGGTGAGCAGCTTACACAACGATCACCAACACGTCGCCCCCGTGAAGCTGGTGGCGGCCTCCCCTGCCCCGCCCGGCTGCCAGCACTCCTCGCACTGCAACACGCGGCTGCAGTACCGCACACACGCTACCGATGGTGAGCAGCTTACACAACGATCACCAACACGTCGCCCCCGTTAAGCTGGTGGCGGCCCCCCCTGCCCCGCCCGGCTGCCAGCACTCCTCGCACTGCAACACGCGGCTGCAGTACCGCACACACGCTACCGATGGTGAGCAGCTTACACAACGATCACCAACACGTCGCCCCCGTGAAGCTGGTGGCGGCCCCCCCTGCCCCGCCCGGCTGCCAGCACTGCTCGCACTGCAACACGCGGCTGCAGTACCGCACACACGCTACCGATGGTGAGCAGCTTACACAACGATCACCAACACGTCGCCCCCGTGAAGCTGGTGGGGCCTCACGATGTTTTCCTTCACCGTTGAAGCAAGTGATATTTAATTGCTTAAACGCACTTGACTCCGAAAAGTCAGCGGTACGTACCCGGGAATCGAACTTGCGAACCCCCAAATAGGAGACCACAGTCCTAACCTATCACTGCTTCATGATGATATATGATACATAAAATTAGTATTAAATATAATAATTATTAAATATTAAGTGTAACTTGTGTCGGCAGAGGTGACGAGTGAGCGGGTGCTGTACCCGCAGCCAACGAATACCACGCTGGTGGCCGCGCAGCCCAACGAGCCGCACAATGGACACGGCCCCTATGTAAGTATTCTGTAATTCATATGGAGGGAATCAATTATTTCGGGTGTGTACCGATATGTGCGGACTGAAAACTGAAAGGTCGCAGGTTCGAATCCCACCCGTTGCACTATTGTCGTGCCCACTCCTAGCACAAGCTTTCTGCTTATTTGGAGGGGAGAGGAGGATACTTGGCTGATATTCTTTTAAAAAACAAAATACTGCACTGCTCAGTGCTCCTCACTGGCGAAAAATTAGTTCCGTTATGGACTGCCAGTACACTGCCGCAGTACCCTAGGGAAGGGTAGTTCGATCGCGGAATCGCGCAGCAGACGCAAGAGGCCATAAAAATCGCTAAAAGCCATAAAAACGCGAACGCGTTTGAGTCGCGAAAACGCAGCTGCAAAAGGCCATAAAATTGAACATTTAAAACACCCCCGACATGAGAATCTATGGCTGTCGAAGTTATCAATTAATTGTCATTTAACGATTATACTGGCACGCGTGAAGCACTTAATCGAGTAATCATACGCCAAAAATGCCTTACATCATTTTGGAAAAGAGCTGATACCTTTACACTGCTGGACCGATATTAACCAAACATAGCTAAGAACCACCGCAAGGAAACTGGCTTTCGAATGAGAAAAACCACATCAAAATCGGTCCATTCGTTTGAGAGCTACGATGCCACAGACAGACACACACACACACACACCCACACACACAGACAGACATCGACGTCAAACTTATAACACCCCTTTTTTTGCGTCGGGGGTTAAAAACACCACGATCGCTGTAGCTAAAAGTAGCCAGCGTGCCCTCTCCCTAATTATTACCTTTTCTTCCTCAGGGTCCATCAAGCTACAAGTACAGCGAGACGAGTTACTCAACCCACAACACGTCGCAGCGCTTCCCCTCCCCCTCGCCCGCGCCCGCGCACCACACGCTCTCCCCCTCCCCGTCCCCCTCGCCCTTCCCCCGCCCCGCCACACCCTCTGGCGGCACGCAGCAGCCACCCAAGAAACTTGACGACCTGCTCGCTGACTTCCCTGAAGCGGTAAGCACAGACATTGATTATAGCTTTTTAAATTCAAATTCAAATTCAAATTCAAATGTTTTATTTGCAAGATTGAGTACATAATATGATCTTATACAATTATCTAAGCGCTTCAATCTGCCACATAGTAGCATGCAAAAGAATAGTCATACAAAATTTAATATTTAAATCTATAATTTTTAAATTCAAACAATGTCATACTCATTCTAACTGTTAATGATAAAAATAATGTCAGTTCTATTAATTTCAAAAAAAATTAAACAATGTCATTAATATTTTTGTCCTGAATAAATTCATCAACAGTATAGTAGCATTTGTTTAAAAGTATTTTGTATAGTTTTGATTTAAATCGATTAGCATTTAGGTTTTTTATACTGTCCGGTAACTTATTATAGAGGCGTACGGCCATGCAGTAAATATTTTTTTTAAATAAATTTATTCTTTGTCTTGGAATTATAAGTTTATTTTCATATCTGTTGGATCTTGTAATTGTGTCAGCTATGCGTGGAAAATAGTCCCTATGCTTATGAACAAAAACTGAGACTTCATATATGTAGAGACTTGGAAGAGGCAGTGTCTTGGTACTTTTAAAGAGTGGCCTACAAGATTCCAAAGGTGCGGCTCCGCAAACGGCTCGAATACATTTTTTTTGAATACGAAACACTTTTATCACATCAACAGAGTTGCCCCATAGGATTAATCCGTAACGTAAAAGAGAGGAAACATACCCGTGGTATGCGCAAAGAGCCGTCTCTTTTGATGTTACACTTTTAAGTTTGTATAGAGCGTACACAAATCGATCTAGTTTTTTACATAGAGAATCTATATGAATTTTCCAATTTAAAAACTTATCCATTGCTACACCAAGAAACACAGTATGGTCAACCTGTTCAATAGGTAAATTATTGCATGTAACTTTAATATTTATTGGAAAACTATTGTATGTTTGAAACTGTATATATTTAGTCTTACCAACATTTATACATAAATTGTTTTGGCTCATCCATTGAACAACTTTATTTAGGTTTTCATTGACTTCCTGTTCAAAAGTTTCCCTGTTTTTACATTGTATTATGAGAGTCGTGTCATCAGCAAATTGGATACAGTTACATTCGACTGAGTCAGGTAGGTCATTCGCATACAATAGAAATAACAGTGGTCCCAAGATACTTCCTTGTGGCACACCATACTTGTTTGTCCTAAAGTTTGATGTAAATGATCCCCTTGTATTGCCGCAGATTTTATTAATTTGAACACTCTGTTGTCTATTATTTAGGTAGCTATGAATCCATTGGTGAGCATTCCCTCTTATTCCATAATTCTGTAGTTTATTTAAAAGTATCCTGTGACAAACAAGATCGAATGCTTTAGACATGTCCAGGAAAATACAAGCTACTGGAGTTTTTCTATTTAGACTCTCTGTTATTTGCTTAGTAAGCGCAAAACAAGCTAATGACGTAGAACTATTTTTTAAAAATCCAAATTGTTGAGGTTTTAACAAGCTATATTTTGATACAAATTGATATATTCTTTTGTACATAACTTTTTCGAATATTTTTGATAGGATAGGTATGAGTGTAATTGGCCTATAGTTATTGAGTTCTTTTTTCGATCCTTTTTTGTGTACGGGTTTAACTACAGAGTATTTTAATCGGGACGGGAATTCACCTTGTGATATGGAGAGATTTATAATGTGACTCAGAGGACGTGATATATGTTTGGCGCAAAGTTTTACAGCTCTTGTATTTATTTCGTCATAACCTGTAGAGTTAGTGTTTTTTAATTCCATGATAATTTTATATATTTCACTGTCGTCAGTAGGGTAAACGTAAATGCTGTCTCTAATATTATCATTTTTACTGCTTAAGAGGGGTGAATTGCTCGTATTATTGGTAGTATTAGATAAATTTATAAAATACTCATTAAATTTTTCTGCTATATCATTTGCGTCATTATATTCAATACTGTTGATTTCAATACTATTAATTTCCTGGATTTTATCATTTTTTGCGGGTAGAGAATACTTTTTTATTACAGTCCAGGCTGCTCTACACTTATTTTTTGAACGTAGGGTTTCGTACCCAAAGGGTGCCAACGGAAGCCTCCGCTGTGCGTCTGTTCGGCCGTCCGTCTGTCAGCGGGCTGTATCTCGTAAACCGTAACAGGTAGACAGTTGAAATTTCCACAGAGTGTGTATTTCTGGTGCCGCTATAACAACAATTAATAAAAATAAAATGAAATTAAAAAATAAAGGGGACTCTCCCATACATGGAAAAGGAGTCGAAATAAAATTTTATTTTTTACCCTGGCATGTGAGCTGTCATTGTCTAGAGCTCCATAAATGGAGTTCAAATATATTTTTTACTATTTTTTTTGGCTTCAAAAATGAAGAAATGGCCATGGCCAACGGGGGCCATCAAAATTGTGACCGAAAAAAAAGAGCATTTTCTCCCCATAATACGCTAATTTAGTACTATCTAAAAACTAAGATAAATAAATAGGTATGTATCTAATTTTAAAAAAGTGATTTGGTCATAATATGTACGGAACCCTAAAAGAGTGAGGCCCGACTCGCACTTGCCCGATTTTTATATAGTTTGGTATATAAATTACCAAAACATTGAATGGTTTTCAGCGCTTCCCCACCCAACCGGACGGCATCACCCGCCGCAAAGTGGAAGTGACCCACGAGGGCCTGAGCCAGAGCTCGCAGACCGCCAACAGTGACGCCATCAAGAAGCCCTCGCTGCCCGTCGCCGGCAGCAAGAACGTGGCGGGACCCGCGGTGTACTACCCGCCCGGCCACGTGCCGTTTGTCAAGAAGGAGACGCCAGTGGGCGCTGGCGGCGGCGGCTACCAGTCAGCTGTGAGTAGAATTCTACTTAGTTTCTTAAAATCTCAAAGTCCTGTGCTATTCAGTTTTTCTACTTTATTTGTGTCTATGTCTAAGTGATGTCTTAAAATGAGTATTTGAATATTAGTTTTCAATTCATGGCAGCATAAGTATGTCACGCACTCTTTAAACATTTCTGTGGTGGTGTCGTGTGATGCGGGTTGTTACGTTCCGTCAAATATGGTTGAGCGAAGCAATGGCTGGGTCATGCGTCATGCTCGTGAACGGGTTCCACCGGCGGGAATGGGGCTACTTTATGTCTGCCCATCTTAAGATAGAAGTTAGTCGGTATACATTTTTGGAACTTCCCTCATTGTGGAAACACTGAATGTATAGCATAGTATTTACTGTATTGTAAATTTGTTTTGAAAAGAGCAACCGCCGAGTTTCTTGCTGGCTCTTCTCGGCAGGAATGGCATTCCGAACCAGTGGTAGATTCATCGACTATTCAAAAGCACTTATAAAAGTTTATTTAAATAAAAAATATTTCTATTCTATTCTATTCTATTCTATTCTAAAGTAGACCGTTCACTTAGGCCGGAATCACATCTGTGCGCATCGATTCGCATGCTGTACACACAAAATTATCATTTTTCATAGAGTCGTGTACGCATCGAAAAGCCGAATTGATGCGTACACGACTCTATGAAAAGTGACAGTTTTGTATGGACAAAATGCTAATCCATGCGTACAGATGTGATTCTAGCCTTAGAAACAAAGAAGTCTGCAGCGGGAATAGATTAAACGTACCTAACTTTAAGTTGCTAACCAAAGTTATTTTTTCCGATGTTTCGAGACATCGTTGTACTTAGAAGGATTAGAAGTTGTTGCGAGTAGATTTAGCTATCTACATTAAGGATAGATTTCCAGCAATAGTGACAATTTCTTGATTGTTCCTCCCTGGTAAATAAATGCCAGTGCTCAAATAATACACCCTTAGTTGTGCCCGCAGATGGTCAGTGCAGGAACCAACAAAATAATACTTCATTATATAATTCACAGCGAAAAACATTTGTTGTTTCCGATGAGATGGGAAAAGACTTCGGATATTTACTTAGTAATAAATTACACCAACAGGTCCTCAACATTTATGTAACCCGGGGGCTTCATATAACTACATAATTGAAAATATTAAAGAATCTGACTTAAATGAACATAGTACAGTTGTCTTGTTGATAGGGGACAGTTTGAAAATTCTTAAAAAAGATGTATAATAAGAAGTTTTGAATATTTATTAAATATACAAAAAAGGACAGGTTGTAAGTTTATACTATGTGCTTTTCCCTACTCAAACACACTGACCTCTGCACAAAATAATCATATTTATAAGCTAAACATGTTAATACATAATTTAACTTATGGTCATAGAGACTATTTCCACTTTTTTAACACAAATAAATTTGTAAAAAAATTTAAACTGACAAGAGATACTATGTATCTACCCTCTAGTTTTAAAAAACAAATTGCTACATTAGTAGCATACAATATACAAAATTCAGCTATTTTTAGCTTGAATAGCTCTGGTACATGTTGTACATATAATATTGACTTAGTTAGTAATAAAACTAATTCAAGTAGGTATTTTGACTTCAAATTGTAATGACTCAAATTCAATCGACAAAGGTACATGTTGTACAAGTGATATAGACATAATTAGTAGTAGTACTAATTCAGATTTTTTGACATCAGATTCTAACAGGAAAAATTCCTGTGATAAAATTTTAAACTAAATAATAAGACAACAGATAAGCAATGTATAATTAATCTTGTACACCAAAATATACAGGGCTTATCTGGCAAAGAGCATGAGATTGAGTTATTTATTAAAGAGTTTAATATTGACATTTTATGTCTCACTGAACATTGGCTCAACTCTCATCAGTTAGTTATGCATTTTGATAGTTATTTACTGTCAAGTGTGTTCTCCAGAAAGACTGCTATACGCGGGGGTTCTTTGATAATAATGCGCAATAATATTAATTGCAAAGAGCGAAAAGACATTGTTAGTCTTTCTATGGAACGCATTATTGAGCTGTCTTGTGTTGAGCTGGACCGATATATTATAGTCTGCGTGTACCGACCCCCCTCGGGCGATTTTGTTCATTTTGAGAAGGTCATGGAGGACGCCTTAGGGCGGCTATGTAGGACATAAAAAAAAAATAGTAATCTGTGGAGATTTCAACATAGATATCCTGCAACACACGCCTTTTACAGGTAGATTACTTAATTTGTTTAAAAGTTTTAACCTGGAAAATGTTTTTGTTGAACCTACGAGAATAACTGCTAATTCAGCTACTTGTATTGATAACATCTTCTGTGATTGTAAAATTATCCAAAAATCGATTATCACTTATTTAAGATCTGATCATTGCGGACAAATGATATCTATTCCGAGCAGTGAGCAGAATACAACAAAAGTAGTAAAATATAGGCCAGTTACCACAAAAAAAGTAAGGCAATTTAAACAAAATATCGCAGCTGCATTGCCGACGCTTGATATTGCACAGGGTGGTCCGGATGAAATTTATAGTGAGTTTTTTGATCTTTTAAACTCTCAATTTAACTCTATCTTTAAGGTAATAGACAAAAGATTATTTAAAAATTTAAAATTTAGTGATTGGGCAACTGTTGGCATCTATAAAAGTAGAAATAAGCTGTTTGACTTGTATGCAGAAAAACGATATAATTATACCCCCGCGTTTATAGAATATGTAAGAAATTACTCCAAATTGTTTAGAAACGTGTGCATACAAGCAAAGTCACTTCACATAAAACAAAAAATTGTCAATTCAGATAATAAAATAAAAGCAGTATGGGACATTATTGGTGATGAAATGGGTAAGAACAAGATGCATTATAATAAACTGGAGCTTAAACTTAATAACCTTGTAATTGACTCCGATATAGAAATTGCAAATACATTTGAGAACTTTTTCAAAAATATACCAGTAACCACGACCAGTTCTCTAAATTCCTCGCCAACAGAAGCCTGTAATCTTCTAAGAAGCAATGTCTCTGAGTGCAATAAACTATTTAGGTTTGAACACGTTACCCCATATGATATTATCAAAACATTTAAATCATTGCAAAATAAAAAAACGGGAGATCTATGGGGAATATCAGTTAAATTAATTCACAATATCATTGATATTATTGCGCCTTATCTTGCTTTAATTTTTAATAAATCTGTAGATACTGGATCTTTTCCAGACCTAATGAAATGTAGCAAATTAATACCGCTTTATAAATCGGGAAGCAAATTTGACCCGAATAACTACAGACCAATTTCAATTTTGCCAACTCTCAGCAAGATTTTCGAAAAAATAATGTTCAACCAACTGCTTCTACACTTTAACTTAAATAAACTTCTTCACCCTGAGCAGTACGGTTTTACTAAGGGTTGATCAACAACCGATGCAGCCGCAACGCTGTTACAACACATTTTCGATGCATGGAATAACTCACAGAATGCCATTGGTATTTTTTGTGATTTATCAAAAGCCTTCGACTGCGTTGATCACAAGACCCTCTTACTTAAACTGAGCCACTATGGTATTAAAGATATTGCACTTAGCCTCATTGCGTCTTATCTAAGGGATCGTGTTCAAAGAGTGTGTGTCAATGATGTAAAATCATCCGGATCAGCCTCAGTAATGGGTGTACCCCAGGGTTCTATTCTAGGTCCATTCATGTTTTTGATTTACATAAACGATTTACCATATTTTGTCCAAAATACTTGCGATATTGTACTATTTGCTGATGATACGTCTTTGATTTTCAAAGTCGATAGGAAAAAAGACAATTTTGACGATGTAAATAATGCATTATCTCAAGTTTCTGAATGGTTTACGGCAAATAATCTACTTTTAAATGCTAAAAAAACAAAGTGTGTTGAGTTTTTATTGCCTAACACCAGAACTGTCAGTAAAAATTTAAAGATAAGTAATGAATCCTTGAAAACAGAGGACTCCACAGTGTTCTTGGGATTAACCCTGGACTCAAAGCTGCAATGGGGCACCCATATAGCAGTACTTGCTGGCAAGCTCAGCTCTGCTGCTTACGCTGTTAGGAAGATTCGACAGATAACTGACATAGAAACTGCAAAAATTGTTTATTTTGCATATTTCCATAGTATTATGTCATACGGAATCTTAGTATGGGGTAAAGCGGCCGATATTGGAAAAATTTTTGTATTGCAGAAGAGGGCGATTCGCGCAATCTATAATTTAAAGCCGCGGGATTCGCTTCGAGAAAAATTTAAAGAAATAGGCATTCTTACAGTAGCTTCACAATATATTTATAACAATATAATATTTGTCAGACAAAACATTGTGAATTACAAAAAAAAGGGTGAATTACGAGATAGGCAGGTTAGAGATCCAAATAGGCTCGTGATTCCTCGACTGCGCCTCAAGAGGGTCCGAAAGACATTTGTGGGAATGGGCGTGACGTTCTATAATAAAATTCCACAGTCGATCTTGGACTTGCCTTTACACAAGTTTAAGAAATCGATTAAAACTACGCTCATGAAAAAAGCATATTATACGATTGAAGACTATATAAATGACAAAAAAGCGTGGATGTAATTCGTTCCGGCGATTCATGAGACAGTAGGCAATGATTAACCTGTATAATTGTATATCAAAATAATTCTATTCTATTCAGAGTTTCCACTTTATTTGTGTACAAGTCATATTTTAAAATGAGTATTTGATTTGAATATTAGTTTCAATTCGATGCCTTAAGATGGGTAGCCTAAGTATGTCACACTCTCTTTAACATTTCTGCGGTGGTGTCGTGTGATGCGGGTTGTTGCGTTCCCTAAAATATGGTTGAGCGAAGCAATGGCTGGGTCATGCGTCATGCTCGTGAACGGGTGCCACCAGCGGCAATGGGGCTACTTTCTGTCTGCCCGTCTTGACATGTGTTGAATTATAATTAGAAATAATTACGTATGCTTTTGTGGACCTTTCCCTCATTGTGGAAACTCTGCATACATAGAATATCTGTTAAGTATATTGTAAAAGTATTTTGAAAAGAGCAACTGCCGAGTTTCTTGCTGGTTCTTCTCGGCAGGAACGGCATTCCGAACCAGTGGTAGACTCATTGACGATTCAAAAGTACTTGTAAAAGTTTATTTGAATAAAAAATATTTCTATTTCTATTTCTATTTCTATTGATTGACAAACGTGTTTTCATCACTCTTTTGACAGTGGAGAATCAGCCCCCCGATTGTCTAAAAGTTATTCCATTGATCGTATTCGATTACGTTAGCGTCAAAGTAAAATAATGCTTGATTGTATTGGTTTAGTCACAAATTCAGTACAACCGATTTTAATATGGAGCGTTATGGAGCGTATCGTACACACGTACGATAACACATAAGAATGCATAATATCATACATGAAATTGAGCTCTAATTCAATGCTGTTATGGTTTATTTTACTTTGACGCTAATGTCATCGAATACGATAACGATTAATGAAGTAACTGTAGATAATCGCAGGGCAGGGATAACCTCCTCTTTTTGTGTTTTTTGAAGTCGGTTAAAAATGTATTTAACCTCTTTCTAAGTAAATAAATAGGCCATTCCAAGTTAGCCCGCTACCATCTTAGACTGCATCGTCACTTACCAACATGTGAGATCGCAGTCAATTCTTATCTTGTCATCGAATAAAAAAAAATAGAATACAAAGGCACTTCTTTAAGTCCATAGCGTTTGGGCTCGTTTGCAATGTTTCAGTGAATCCTTGAGTATAATAAAAATATTTTTTTTAAGCTATTGCATAGCTTTTATCGCGGGCTTTGAACTATGACAAACAGTTTGAGCGCGGCGACCGAATCAAGAAATTCCGTAACGAAAAAAAACCTAACATCGTCGTTCAGTAAGCGTTCAACATTTTAGAGGTTCACAAGTAGCTCTGTTTGGCGCAGTGGCCGAGCTGCCGCTTTCTTTAGATGTCGCAGGTTCGAATCTCATTCGCGAAGTAGTGACAGTGCGCTTTTCTTGTTTGTTTGTTTTTTAACTATTTTTTTGCATAATTTTTATCATGCAAAAAAAAAATATTGCATAAATATTATAATTGCATAAGTTGATAAAAAATGCTATGCAATAGCTTTACCGCGGCAGTCCCCGAGTGCCACTTAATTTTTTTTTTCAAAATTATGATCCAATCCTATTGTTCTGCAGGCGATGATGCAGGGCGGCGGCGCGCACGCGTCCGGCCGCGGCATGTACGAGTACGAGTCCGGGTCCCGCAGCAAGGAGAAGCACTCCGAGAAGAAGACCGCCGTGCCCATCTGCCTGCCGCTCTGCTGCGCCATGCCGTGCGTCATCATGTAGACAGACTTTACTTTGAGGCTGGAACCACATCTGTGTGCACCGACTTGCATTTTGCCCATACAAAACTGTCACTTTTCATAGAATCGTGTACGCATCGAAAAGCCGAATTGATGACAATGCCAGTTTTGTATGGACAAAATGCGAATCGATGCGCACAGATGTGGTTTCAGCCAAAGCCGCCACACAGAATTCTATATACGGTGATAGAAATGGTTCTGCGTTCCACATTACTGGGAGAGCGTATCATCGATTCATCAATACACTATCGCAACTGTAAGTAGAACGTAAAAATAAAATTATTACAACAAAGATGCACGGATTAAATCAGCTTGGCATCCGGCTGCCCACAAGATAGTATAAAAACTTATTACAATGTAATAGCTACTTATTAATAATGTAAAATGATCATTTTGAAAAGAGCAACTGCTGAGTTTCTTGCCGACTCTTCTCAGCAGAATCCGCTTTCCGAACCGGTGGTAGAATCTTGACGTGTCATAAGAGCCAAAGGTTGGCCTACATGAAATAAATAAATTTGAATTTGAATTTGAATTTGAATTTGAATTTTGAATTTGAATTTGAATTTGAATTTGAAATTTGAATTTGAATTTGAATTACAGTCTGTGATTTCGAAATATGAAATATTTAATTCTCATTAAGTTCGTTGGATTATTTATAATTATTATGCATGGATGCTTAGCTACAAATCATTGATTCATTCATTCAATGATTATTCACGCTGTGGTACATCTTCTATACTACTATTTGGAATTCTGTGGTCGCAAACAAACTGTATAAAAAAACTGTAGTTTCGTATCGTGTCGTGTCACTACGCTCGCTGACGCGACTGCCGGGTACTGTACTTGTACGTCTTCATATAAATATGTGTGTCAGTCTTCTATCCTTCACGAGTCACGAGTCACGACACGCTGCGTCATTCCAATGTGTTTGCACCTTTATACAGTTTTTATAAGTAGTATACATATAATGTGAAATACTTGTATAATTAGTTTGGTACTTGCATTTCTTATTAATAAATACTAAAATATAAATCTTCTTTGGTACAATAATTGTACCTACCTTACCTATTTTAAAAACTTGGCACAAGTATCGACATCTTCCTAGTATAGTAACGACATCTAGAGAAATAAAATATATCCTTTATACAACGTTTTACTATAAAAAAAATGAAAATGTAATAATTTATGATATTTTTTATTTGTAAATGTCCGTATTTGATAGATAGTTAGGATAATAATTCATAAAATATTTAATAGATATTATATTTAACAATATCGTAACTAACTTCAACTAAGTAAGTAGGTATTTTATTAGGGTTCCGTACCCAAAGGGTACCAACGGAACCCTATTACTAAGCCTACGCTGTCCGTCCGTCCGTCCGTCCGTCTGTCAGCGGGCTGTATCTCGTAAACCGTAATAGATAGACAGATGAAATTTTCACATATTATGTATTTCTATTGCCGCTATAACAACAAATAATAAAAATTAAATTAAATTAAAATATTTCCATGGGTACATGGAAATATAATAATTTTTTTTTTAACGGAACTCTAAAAGAGCGAGGCCCGACTCGCACTTGGGCGATTTTCTGAAATACAATGTTTTATACTTACTTGAAAAATAATATTCTCCACCGGATCAAAATAGTGGTCCGTGGATAAAAATGCGAATTTAATTCTGAAACGAAAAATTGTTTAGGTAGCATAAAATTAAATGTTACAAGTAAGTCAGACTTCGCTAGATTATATTAAGAAAAATAAAGAATTCTCTTAAAATAAGTAATTACAAATTACAATACTTAGATCTTATTTTAAACTGAAAAGGATCGCGTTAAGAAAACGATATTAAAATTCACACTCCCAGGTCCTCGCGTAGGCTCCAATACTGTTCGACCAACATGTGGATCAATAAAACCGAAGTTGGGATTTGGCTGGTTAGTATAGGTTTCTAAGATTAAAGTAGCAATTTTCGCGAATAAATCCACATGTTAGGACGGGGCCCAGCGTATGCCGATCGAGCCGCCGCCGGCCGAGCGCGGGTCTTGTGAAAACAAAATGCAGTGTTGTAGCGTGTCTTAAAGCACTGGGATCACGCTATGAGAGCGCACTGAAGCAAATAAAATTAAAGGTACCACAATTGATTCACGTATCTTAAAAATGTATGAATACAGTGACCTGTGCTTATCATGAGTCATAACACGCTGCGTCAGCTCAATGTGTTTGCACCTTTACTTTGTTGTGTAAAACCAGTAAGTAAAGCACTAACAATAATGTGCCATTAATAGTTTAATGTACCTACTCGTAAGCGCAAGTGCCTATGTCGTCAAGTTAAGTGTATAAAATGATATTATATTTTTTATTAATAAATTTTATTATTAACTTTCCATTGTACTTTATTTTTTCTTATTTCTACCTA
Organism: Oeneis ivallda; assembly: GCA_029955525.1. Taxonomy (NCBI): domain Eukaryota; kingdom Metazoa; phylum Arthropoda; class Insecta; order Lepidoptera; family Nymphalidae; genus Oeneis; species Oeneis ivallda. Next base: position 3,435,533 of record JARPMR010000027.1, on the reverse strand, counting down.
CCATCGAACTGCTATAGGTACCTAATAAAAGTCAAATCACAAAATCAGCGCCTTCTATAGACGCTGGTTAGGTACACCAGCTGAACGTATCGAAATACCAATTGCTACCGGTACTGGGTGAAAGCAAACACTTGTATGCCGAATTTTCCAATGTTTTCAAAGCAGAGTGAAGTCTGCTAAGCCGCACTTGGCCAGCGTGGTGGACTATGGTTATGGAAGTAGAAATTAGGCTATGGACTAAACCATAAGACTGTCCAGACGACGCGATTAACGCATCTATTCGCGCGTACGCGTCGAACGCGCGTTTGAATCTGGACGGAATGTAAGATCTCTACCTCTAGTATCGCACAACCGTGCGATTGGCTTTTCGCGAGTAGACTCGCCCGTAAATCGGGCTGTCTAGAAAGGCTTTAGACCAAAGAGAATATAATCACTACGTTCCCTCTGTACCATTCAGAGACAGGCTCATAGAGTAATCTATGAGTGCCTTCTAGGACTCTGCCAATCTGTAGGTACTTCTTATTTATTTTCAGGAACAAGAACTATAGATGGCACTATTAACATTGTCCCATCCCATATCTCCTTATTATTTTCCTGCCCATGGATTGTGAATCCTTCTCATAGGATGAGAAGAGAGGATAGGATACGTTCCCAATAGTGGGCCGGCGATAGCTAGGAAGGTGCGCAAATAAAACATAAGATTCGTAATAAAAACACATATATTTTGCTTTTATATTATTTTACCAAAATGTTTGGAACAAGTCCAACAAGGCAGTCTCCGGGTTACAACGCCCCTATACAAGCTCCGCGCCCGAACTCACCCGCGCTTTTACATGTAAGGCCTTTAACACGCCCCAGTTTAGTGGATCTGCGGTCTTAATTATACGGATATATTGAATATAAAAAATAAAACGGTACAGAGAGCTTAGTAGGTATATTATATTGGTACCAATTCGGTTGAACACAATTTGTAAACAAACTAAATCTACAAGACAAATCCCGAATACTGGCACGTATATTTTAAATACCATTTCAAGTATTGAATGTATTTGATCTTGTCTTAAAAATCTTGTACTGAAAAAATAATGCATACAGATTTTGCGTTGTAGCATGGTGCGGGTGATAGGATAGGGCGTAACTTATTTTGCACCATATTGTGACAATATAAGGTTCAAAGTACGAAAACAGATATTCTGAAAGACTTTTTGTATCAACATCAAACACGTTCAATAATATGTAACAACAAAAAACGTCACTCTATATTTAAGTTCCACTTAAATAATATTATTTATTTAAAGATAAATAAAATAAAATATTTAAGCGTAATTTAAATATTAAGTATATTCCGCATAAATATTAAGTAGCGTTTCTTAATTTTCAACACAAGTAACTGCATGAAGAGTGCCATTCTTTTCACAAAATTATTGGCGGAGGGACAGCAAAATGTTAAGACTTGACAATTCAGTTTTGCAATTTTATGTACAACAGAATTAGCACATTATGTTAATAACATTAGAGGAGTCACAAATTAATCTCTTAAAACACAAAACGGCCCGCGTTTTATATAAATTTCTTATTAAATATACATAATTTTTTACAAAAGTTTTGAGAAATTAATATTGCGATCTAATTAATATCATTGATATAAAAAACATAAAAATGGCGTGTTAAGGTTGCTTAATTGTTGATTGAATTACTTGTTTTCCAAAGAATACAATTCTATAGCCCTTATCAGTTTCTATACATCATCGTACCGTAACGCTAAACTGCTTGGCGGCATGTCTGACGTCAAGGTGGTAACTAACCATAAGCCAGGTCTGGTCAGCCAAGCTGAATCTGACCGCATCGTAGACCTTTCAATAGAGAATATGCATGATTTTTTTTTAATTTCTTAAATTAATCATTTACATCTTTATAACATATAAAAAATATAAATAGGTTTGAAAATAGTCAAATAATTTTTAAAAGTGAAATTTAAAACATTGAATAAATTTGAGCCGTTCAAACGCCACCATTAGCGCGCGCTTTTGATGACGTCATTCGACATGTCCCGTGTTTGTTTACTATAGCGTTTCAGTTACTTCATACTTATTTTCAGTTTTAATTGCTACACAAACCATGGAAGAAGTTAAAAAACCTTCTTATAAGTATTGTATGGTACCTAAGTACAAAAACACTATTATTAGTACACCCGATTTTTCGTATTCCACGAGATGCGAAAGTACGAAAAAAAAGTGTAAGAAAATTTTTCATGTAAATCGGAATATCGTATTTATCTAATACTTATTTACAAAAAGTATATCTTCTTCTTCTTCTTCTTTATCAAGCGATAGACGTCCACTGCTGGACAAAGGTCTCTTGCATGGACTTCCACAGGCTTCGGTCTTGCGCCGCCTGAATCCAGCGGCTCCCTGCGACTCGCTTGATGTCGTCGGTCCACCTGGTGGGGGGTCTGCCAACACTGCGCTTCCCGGTGTGGGGTCGCTACTCTAACACCCTGGGACCCCAACGACCATCAGCTCTTCGAACTATGTGCCCCGCCCATTTCCACTTCAGTATCGCGACTCGCTGAGCTATGTCGGTGACTCTGCTTCTCCTACGGATCTCCTCATTTCTGATTCGATCCCGCAGGGATACTCCGAGCATAGCTCTCTCCATCGCCCGCTGAGCGGTCCTGAGCCTACTTATCAGGCCCTTAGTTAGCGAAAACAAATTAATTTGATATTAAGTATCCTTTCACTTTTACTTCTAGAGTACGGAACCCAACTAGAGTACGGAACCAAAAAGTATATAAACATATCAAACTTGAGTGAGCTTCAATAACATAATATTACGTATAAATTATCATGATATAGACGTAAATTAGGAGTTTAGGAACACAGATGGTTATTTAAAGGTTATGTTTTGTTTTAAGTATTATTTAAACATATAAGAATAAAAATCTATGTTAAGGACTAAAATATACCATGTAACATAATAATTACATTGCAGCTTTCACCCCTTTGATCTCTGCGCTCGTAAAATCGAGATTTGATACAAAATATGCTGACATCATAAATGTATCTATTTTCGGTAGATTATCCGATTGTGCTTTGACAAAACCAGTTTCAGTCATCGACCTAGATTGACTACAAATATAAATTCACAAGTAATCACACGGGAATAGTTTTAAACAATTTTTCTCACAAACACTGTATGAATATCGACGCCGTAAATCAACCGTAAGTCAAATGACGTCACATTTCGTTTCGACCAATGGCGACGCGTTTTGTAAGTTTGAATTTCCCTCCTTTATTTTTCACTTTCTATATAATATTTTCTGGGTTTAAATAATAACTAAATAAAAAAAATACCTTTTAAGTATAATGTTAAGGCAATAAAGAATCTAGAAAAAAATATTTGAGACAAATTTAAATTTTATGCATATTCCCTAGTGATTGCGTCTTTGAAATGAAATGAAATGTATTTATTTGCAAGAAACTTTAAACAATGTTCGACTTCTGTTCTTTCGAAAACAACCAATTCAATTAATAGTTGAAATATAAATATGGGCAAAGGAACTTGCGGTTTCAATTTAGAAGTAACTCTGTTTATTGTACAATGTACAGTACTCGCCAATCTGTATGACCATGCTGAACATAGGCGCGCATCGATGCGCAGAACGCTTTCAGCAAATTCAGACTGGATATAAAGATTGGGGACTTCTATAAACAAACTTCAGAACTGAAATGGAGCTATAGTTCTTGAAATTCACGAGGGCGACTGACTTATGGTTGTATGTGTGTCATATCTGTATAATTGTGAGCGAGCGCAATGCTCGCGCCTGCCCGCTCCCACCTAGGCTATGACAGGCACGCACACTTATGCAATGTGCATAAACACGAAGTAACCACAAGTAAAGCTCACTCGCCTTCGTGAATTGCAAAAACTGTAACTACTTAAGACTTAACTATTTTATTATAAAAAAATAGACATTTTCGATAAACAATAGCACAACACGGGGTTTTCTATACGAATGATACTCATTGAAATCCAGTAAAAATAAAAATTAATTATCTATGTACAAAAAACCTAACACTTGCTAAATTTGGTCTTTCGCGAATTCAATAGAATCAGTAACATATAGTCATAGTAAAAGAGAAATCAACAATATATTTTACAAACATCTACGCTATGTTCAGCTCAAAATTTCCGATAAAAAACCATAATATTGCAACTTGACGTTTCGCCAATCGAATGAAACACTTAGTTTCATAGTTAATTCATCTTAGCATAGCACGGCTGGTTCTATACATTAATTAATAATGTAATTAATACAAGCATATAGGAACTTACACTGACAGAAATAGCAATATCTATTTCACCATCGAATCGCCGAGTGACGTTTAATCGACGAATTTTTACGTTTTCAGTTTTTGTCAAAACGTCAAACTTATTCGACGGAGTTCACTCGGGAGACGTTGAAATTGGCCTTAAATCACTTTTTTTTAATCTGTTTAGTGTTTTTTGAGATTAGCTTAATTTTCACTTTCATGTTTGCTAAAAAAGCTCAACCGTCAATTGTTTCAAATTGATTGCAAGAGTGATAATCGCAGTCACCTCTGATTGGCTGGTACTCTCCCGCTATTGGTTATGTAATATCATCATCATTATTATCAACCCATCATCGGCTCACTACTGAGCGAGGTCTCCTCTCAGAGAAGAGTTATAGGCCATAGTCCATCACGCTGGCCCAACACACCTTCGAGAACATTATAGAGAACTCTCAGATGTGCAGGTTTCCTCACGATGTTTTCCTTCACCGTTGAAGCAAGTGATAACGCACTTGACTCCGAAAAGTCAGAGGTGTGTACCCGGGATCGAACCTGCGACCCCCCGAATAGGAGACCACAGTCCTAACCACTAGGCTATCACTGCTTACCAATATATGGTTATGTAATATGCCTTTCAGAAATTCAGCCAATGCTGCGCAAGACCACAGCGCGTGGAAGTCTTTTGACAAGAGACTGTTGGGCTATGTCCAGTAGTAAAGTCGAGAATTACTGTTTGAGATTAGTTTTTTAAAAGACAAGTAAGTCGAGACTGACTGTTCGAGATTAGTTTTTTAAAAGTAAAATTTTGGTTCATCCGAATTAACGCCATAAGTGTGTAAGTTTTTACATCTGAGTAATGTGGCAATCTAAATAACATTGTATTTTACATAATTTCAACAAAAAAAATTTTTTCAACAATAATTCATCATGGATAAGAAGTAGAATCGTTTAAAAACACCCAAAAAAAGTTGTGTAATTTATTTGTTATAGAAAAGTTTATTGGTCCTCGATTTTTTCAATAAAGCCTTTGGTTCGCGTGGGTAGGATGATTTCAAATAAAATTAAAATTTAATTTATTATTGTCGGAAGTTGCTTTTGGGCCACAAAATATAGGTTCGGATAAACCAACTGTTTCCATCAGATTACTAAAAGTATGTGAAATTAAATGTATTTTGATGTTTCTAGAAACCTAAGTTTTAATAGTGTACTTATTATGACGTTATTATGTAACTATTATGACTTTTATATGGCTTGTATTGTATATTGTATTGAATATTGTAAGTGTAAAATTCAGACTTAATTAGAAAGATATGAAAAAATACTAGCCAAGCTGAACTTGACTAATCCCCATTAAATAATGAGTAATGCTCGTGAACGGGTTCAACCGGCAGGAATTGGGCTGCTTTCTGTCTGCCCGTCTTAACATGTATGCATTTATGGAACTTCCCCTCATTGTGGAAATATTCTATTCTATTCTAACAAAGTTGCATGGGTTAAATCGGCTTGGCATCCAGCTGCCCACAAGATAGTATAAAAAACTTGATACAATGTAATAGCTACATAATAATATTGTAAAATGATTATTTTGAAAGAGCAACTGCCGAGTTTCTTGCCGGATCTTCTCAGCAGCATTCGCTTTCCAAACCGGTGGTAGAGTCATAACGTGTAATTATTTATATCTACTGTGATTCATTTGTGGCCCAAGCTCCCTAAAAACTGGTCAAACGGTCAAACCCCTTTAAGGAAATTAAAAGCAATTCATTATCTGTGTTGATTAATTCAAAATTAATTTGTAGAGTTTATAACCCTTTTTAACATAATAAGTATAGTTAACAATATTTACAATAAAAAAAAAAGAATTTACAGATTGCGATTTGGGGTATTTTACAAAATTGGGTGCAGCGATTTTGATTTCGTAACATTTTTGGAACGTACATATTTATACGCCTAGATACATAGATTTTTATCCAAAAATCTTGCTCTACTCGTAAAATCACACGGAGATGTCGTATTACTAGAGCGCGCAATGCCCAGAAAAAAACGTCACCTTGTTTGGACACTAGTCGTTTCTCAATCACAAAATTGACATGGAACCTGATTTTCTGAAAACAATATTGCAAATTTTAATATATTATAAATCTCATTGATATTTTAATAAAAGTATAAGAGATGAAATTATTTTTATAACTAGATGACGGCCGAGACTTCATCCGCGTGGATTAAGGTGTTACTCCCGCGGGAACTCTTAATTTTTCATCCATCCATCCTCGAACTTTCACTTTTATAATATATGACTTTCATCCCCTCTCCCAAGGGAACCATGCTGAATTTCGGGATAAAAAGTATCCTATGTCATACCTCGTAGTATGAACTTAAATCATGCCAAGTTTCGTTTAAATCCGTCCAGTAGTTTCGGCGTGTTGCGCGGCCATGATACAGACAGACAGACAAAAAATTAAAAATAAATTGTTTTGGCTTCAGTATCGATTAGAGTGCCCTCCAAAAAAAATTTTCTAAATATCTTCAATGTACAGAATTGGACCTGTTACAGTTTTATTATAAGTATAGATTATGTAAGATCCATTTTTTATCTAAAGTTCTACGCTCAGAGGACGTCCCCATCGAGGACGAATGAAATATAGAGAAAAATAGGTGGTACTAACATACATAACGAAGTCATAATTTTAAAACCTTGCAACCCAAATTGTTTTAATTTATTTTCAGTTTCAGTCCATATAATCAAAAGCGTTTTTACTGACGCTCGATTTAAAAAAGTTTGTTCCTCCATTAATACGACATCTCCTCGTCAAAAAGGTTTGAAGATACACAAGAACACGCAGTATAATCGTAATTAAATAATTTAAAAAGGGAAACTAAAAAAATAATAATAGTTAAACCCTTAAAACTAATTTATGTTGAAAATAAATTAACGTCATATAAACTAAGGGCTCGCACCAGCACATCGATAAGCCGTGGGACAAAACTGAACGCGAAAGTGTCTTGATAACTGTGAAAACGCATGCGATTGCGCTGCGACGCGGCGTAGGAAAAAAAATCGGCCAAGTGCGAGTCGGGCCTCGCTCTTTTAGAGTTCCGTTAAAAAAAAATTAAATTAAAATATTTCCATGTACCCATGAAATATTTTAATTTATTTTTTTTAATTTAATTTAATTTTTATTATTTGTTGTTATAGCGGCAATAGAAATACAAAATATGTGAAAATTTCAACTGTCTATCTATTACGGTTTACGAGATACAGGCCGCTGACAGACGGACGGACGGACAGCGGAGGCTTAGTAATAGGGTCCCGTTGGCACCCTTTGGGTACGGAACCCTAAAAATAACGCGATCAGTCGGTATATAATCTTGCGTGATTTATTACGCCGGCGCGGAAAAATGTTCGAGAACTCGGGGTCACTCGGCGGGCGACGGAGAGCTATACTCGGAGTGTCCCTGCGAGATCAAATCAGAAATGAGGAGATTCATAGGAGAACCAAAGTCAGCGAGTCGCGAAACTGAAGTGGAAATGCGCGGGGCACATAGTTCGAAGAGCTGATGGTCGTTGGGTCCCAAGGTGCTGAACTGGCGACCTCGTACTGAAAGCGCAGTCTTGGCAGACCCCCCACTAGGCGGTACTGGGAGACTAAGGGCTCAGGATCAAGATTCAGTTAAAACGAGACAGCTAGATTTGTCGGAACATATTTGTGTCTCATTTTAACTTTATCTTGAGTCTTGAGCAGAGCCAGAGTACGATTTATAGATCTCAGCCTAAGACCCGTTAAAGTGTATGTAAGAGACCTTTGTCCAGCAGTGGACGTCTATAAGTTGATAAAGAATCGCGCGACCGTCGCGTCGCATCGCATTATCGCATCCCGCGTAGGATGCCTTAAGCGTTTTATCTTCTCAGGTAAGACGCGGAATACGGCATGCTACATAACACATTAGTCCATGGCTTTCAGAAAATATTTCGACGCGTGCGCTTGAGCCATATTACTATTTCATTATTTTATTTTATGTTTAAAAAATATTAATTGTAGTATTTTGTAAACACTTGAACTTGGAAAGGATTTGTTTAATATGCATAGTTTTTTTGTAACAAAACCTTTTTTGGACACTTTTTACCAACTGGCAACTGCTTACAGATAGAGTAATATTACAAAGTGAAAAGTTATGTCCGGGCTGACTGACCGGACAATGGGGGAACTGTCCGGGGAATGGGCATTCTTATTGATATTATAAATTCGGAGGTGAGTTATGGAGAGGGCAGACTGGTTACTTTTAGTGGCAGTGATCGGCGTTTTAATGGCTTTTAGCGTTTTTGTAACTGCATCGCGTTTCAGAGATTTTTGATCGTAAAACGCAAAATCGCGTGATTTAGCGTTTGATGCACGATCCGATCGCAGAAATCAGCGATTTCTGATGAGAAATTTAAAGAAGATACTTCCTTTGTTGGTTTGTCCTTCAATCACGCAGTAAAGGAGCAACGGGTCGACGTGTTGTTGAGGACTCGGTGACGTAGGCTACCTTTTATCTCAGTAAAACAGTTAGTAAACTTGCAAATCAGTCAATCCGAACCTAACATAATAGTTTTATTTTATTTTATTATTATTATTATTTACACATATTTCAGTATTTTTTGTATCATATAAACTGGAGTCTGGCACAAATAGCTCTGGCACGTCGGACCTGGTCTGATCGATCCACTAAACCGGGTCTCACCGGCAGAGGCGTCCGCGGCAACTCAATGTAACCCCAAAACAACCCAACCAACAACCATAGACTAGAGGAAAAACATAGATAAGTGTGATCTCTACTATATAAAAATAAGTCGGATTTTCCTTCCTGACGCTATAACTCCAGAACGCACGAACCGATTTCCACGGTTTTGCATTCGTTGGAAAGGTCTCGGGCTCCGTGAGGTTTATAGCAAAGAAAATTCTATCCACGCGGACGAAGTCGCGGGCATCAGCTAGTGATTTATAAAACCCAGAATGTAAAGGGAAAAGATAAATATTTTTTAACCTTTTGTGCACAATATACACTTTTTAGCATATATTTTATATTTTAATGTGTGCAAATATACTAACAATAAGTTTTTCATCGTACAGACGCAGAAGGGGACGTTTGACGTTTTATGATGTTTCTGTAATGTCACCTACATTAGGTACATAGGTACTCAAACAAACTTTATTCTGTTACTAATAACTGTGTTGTGTGAAGTCTAAAATTAACTATCTCTTTAATCTAGCTTAATTTGAGTGAACATGTTTAATTCCGAGAACTCAATATTAATTTTATTGTCGTCCCCTTATCGCGAGCAAAAGTAAATATAAATATAACGTTAATTGAGAGCGTGTCACGAACAAAGTTGCTCTTCAAAAAAATCCCAATCGTGGCAAGGCAACCGGAAACTTTTTAAATCGGCTTCCACAGACGTGCTTCAATTTCAGACAATACGTTATCCATGTTTTTCCTCTAGTCCATGAACAAAACAATCAAACGACAAAAATAAACAACAAAGCCGCGGTGCCTCTGACGGTTTAATATTAGTTTTTTTCTTCTAAAAATCACTCGCAATGTATTGAAAATAATTTATCAAATCTTAACCATTTTCACTTACGAGACAATGTTTACAAGTTTTATACGAAAATATTTACTAAAAGGATTATTCGGATACCGTCACAATACTAAACCGCCACTTAATATTTAAGAGCATCTTAAATTTAAATTACGGTTAATGTTCAGTTGAAAGAACATCATTGCTTTGATTAGGATTATTATATGCAGTGATTTTCCTAGTGTGGATTGGTGTAGATTTCTGAACCAGTAGTAGATTATTTACCAACGGCTCTTTCCCAATGGCAAACGTTTCCGTACAAAACCTTAGCTTAGATTGCAACTTTTCAGGTAAAAACTCGTCACATATTATGTAAGCGTGAAGTGTCAATTTCGCGTACATTTCAAAAGCTCTGGCTAAGCATACGAATTGACAGATTACCGCCAACTCCGCTTGCAGTCACCGGGTTAGGTTTAACCCAGGAATAAATTTGAAATTTTGACAGAAGCTTTATACGAAATCTGCCAAAACAGCAGCTAACTCTGGGTTAAAAGGATAACCCGGCGTTTCTGCAAGGGTGACAAGTGACAAGATTCAGTAGGGTTAGCACAAAGTTTGACAGCTAATGCAATCTTCCATCGCAAACTTACGTGATAGCCCCCCGTTCACACAAAAACTTACATTCGAGCACGTGTTATTATTATTAAATTATATTCTGATATTTGACTCGATATAGCAATAATATATATGTATAATATACAATTGGAACTCCTATTATTTAATATTAATTAATTATTTATTTACCTAATTCATCTTTCCTCTCATAAATCACAATCGGTAACAACTCGATACGAATAGTTGAACAGTCTAGAGATTACTCTGAGTCTCGGGCGATGCGCAGACGATGTTAGGCTGAAATTAGACGGTGCCTTGTTCATCGTTCACTTTTGCGAATATTTTTTGCGAAAATGAACCCTAAGGCCCTATGCCCTAAGAGCGAATTTAGACGGATGGCTCACCGATGATCTTCGAAAATGAAAGCATAAAATCTCGAAAAATTAACCGTTGAAAATTCTCCCTTAGGCCGAATTAAGACGGTTCATTTTCGTAAAAAAATTCGCAACGATGAACGAGGCTCCGTCTAATTTGGGCCTTAAAGTGCGTCTCAACTGGAGTGGAGTATACCGGAGCGGAAATGTGATCGGTCAGAAATTAGTTATTGAAGTATAGATTGCCACGTCATACATTCGAATAAAGCTCGCCAATAACCTTGTAGTGCGGCTTTATGTGTTAGATGGCGTTACTGTGCAAGCTGAAGTGTGATATACCTAGTACCATCTATCGACCGGTTGATAAAGTCATACTTCATATGACAAAATAATTACTTGTTTTGTGTTAAAAACTCAAACTAAATAAAAAGAAAATATAGTTGTTATAACTTTAAATTGAATAAGCTGAATATAAAATTGCTATTTAAGAATTTAATTATTTGCTAAAAATAAATATGAAATAACTAGAACAATAAAATAAGATATAGATTCGATTACGAAAAAATATATAAACTGCGATCCTGGTAACGCCATCTAGCATTATTTGATTTACACATAGAGTTAGCAATCTATTTCTTTGTACTAATTTCTGGTTTTGAAACAATCACATAATACGCCATACGACGTGATAAAGTTATATGCTATATCAATGTTATGATTGGTCTCTGCACAACTCTGCTTCAGTGGAAACGCACTTACACGCGGGGAAAGGATAATGGCGTAGGCATACTCATAACACGCAACGCGATCCTATGTAAGGCACCGCGGATTGAATCACACATAAACTACGCGGAGTGCCTATCGATCGCATCGAATCACATTGCGTATGTTAGTATGACTCGGGATGATAAACTACTAAGGCCCACTGATTTATATTAATCAATGACACTTCTTAGTGACGTGTTAATGAAGTCTTGTAATCACCATTTTAGCGCTAAAAAGAGGCTGCAAAGTTGAAACCTGCGGGTCGATTCTGTAAAACTTGCATCAATCGTTAAATCATAGCATCAATGTCAAAGTATGGTTTTCGCAGCTTAAAGGATCGATGTCAAAAATATTTTTTGACAGCTCAATGTCACTATCGATATAACTATTTTTATGAAAAATGCGCGTAAGATTTTAGACAGTTTTATTATCATATAGCTAGTTTTATAAGCTAGATAAAAGTTAAAAGTAGTCTTCGCCCTTTTCCTCCATTAAAATCTAGGTATATCATAATAAAACCACATTTTGTCAAAAATATCTGAGATTTTTTTGAAAATATCAGAATTTACGAGAAAGAGGGATGCGAAATGTAAGTCTTCGTAAGCTTGAATACGACAATTTTGTTTGATTTCAACTTCCTATTTTTTTTATATAAAAACATGTTTTTTCAGTAGGTACCTAAAACGTGTTTGTGTTTTAAACTTTAAGAGGCTACTTTACTGGTAATTATTTGTTTTTTTTATATTTATAATTAATTAAAGTTTTATGTAAACTGTTTGGGTCCAAATAAATAAATAGTTTACAGAATCGACCTGCATGCTCACAGATCAACCCTGGTCGAGCCAGGGCCATCGCGCACTGATGGACAACATCGCGTGTTCCCGCCGCGTCGCTCGCACAGTCACTTATATCTAACGTAAGGCCACTTGACACTACACTGACACGTCGGAAGCTTTGGTCAGGCACACGACACATGATTTCACATCTGCTTCATCAATGACGGCGGTTGAGATATGTCCGTCTATATGCTACTATATTTTTTTTTATATATAAAAAAAGAATATCAACCAAGTTGAACTTGACTAATATTCTCCTCTCCCCTCCAAATAAGCGGAAAGCTTGTGCCAGGAGTGAGTACGACAATAGTGCAACGGGTGGGATTGGGAACCTGCGACCTTTCAGTTTTCAGTCCGTGCCTTTAACCGTTGGGCTATTGAGGATATATCGCACACCCAGGTACCAATGGTCTAAAGGTTATTTCTACCGATCGCACTCGCACTCGATGGCATTAGTGTCAAAGCAAAACAATTCTTGATTGTATTGATTTAAAGTCACAAATTCAGAACAACCGATTTTAACATGGAACGCTATGGAGCGTATCTTACATACACAAACTTATAAGAATGCATACACGAAATTGAGTTCTAATTCAATACTGTTATGGGTTATTTTACTTTGACGCTAATGCCATGAAATGAATAAGTTTTGATCGGCAACTTAGACAATCGGAGGGCAGGACCAAAGCGAGACAACTCGAAAAAGGTCTCTGTTTCCTAGACGGGAAATAAAAATTCTTTTCAAAAAACCGACTTCTAACGCCACTACAAAGTATAAAAATAATTTTAGTTTGTCCACGTTTGTTGAAGTCGGGCGGGCCTAAAATACAAACTATGAAACCGATGCGCGACGCTACACAATATGAGAGACTCGTTTGTAGAAGTCGAGCGAGCATCGCGAGTCGGTTTCATAGTTTGTATTTTAGGCCCGCCCGACTTCAACAAACGTGGACAAACTAAAATTATTTTTATACTTTGTAGTGGCGTTAGAAGTCGGTTTTTTGAAAAGAATTTTTATTTTAAGCTTTTAAGTGTAGTATCCTATGATTGAGGAGCTAGGACCTGGAGCTCCATGAGCTCCATGATGTAGTCCATACTTGTTACCTACAATATCAATTCGTAATCGAAATTTAATAAATCACCATAGTTTTAGGTGAGTAATATCTCTGCAGCATCAGGCTTGAGGAGTTGAAGGTGAATATTTTTATGGGACCATTTCGCAAACATCTTCTGTCGATTAAAAAAAAATCACGCGAATCGGTCCAGTAATCCCGGAGAAATCGGTGGACATACATAGAAAAAAAAAAAGATACGGCCGAATTGAGAACCTCCTCCTTTTTGGAAGTCTGTTTAAAAGTCTGAATCTTTTGTTTGTACAGTTATGAACCTCAGTTTATTTAATATGCCTCAAATAATGTTGTGAAATGTGACCTAAAATAAAATTGAGTTTCATAATTTTACTAACAAAAGATTCAGAAGAACTTTTTTCGTCTAGGAAACAGAGACCTTTTTTGAGTTCACTCTTGAGTGATCTAGGTGTGCGAATTATGATCAATATGCATGATGTACAGTAATCAAGAATCAATGAAATTACGAATTTATCTAATGAAATAGGATTCATGGTTTATAGAAAACTTAAGTATTCATTTATCTATTTTGAGCGAGATTGATATTTATTTTGATAAAATAAAACTATAAAGTACAGCAATCCGCCATATTGGATTGAACACCAATCACAGCGATATGTCACATCTACGTTCAAACTTTGACAAACTACACGACAAAACATATGAGGTGACGTCACAAACGACGCCATGACCCCGGCGTTTGTGTGTGATTTTGAAACTTAAAATTGAAATGGCAATTTTATCTACCAACCTTTTTTTTGTTGAAATAAGATATTTTTTCGAAATATTAGATACTTAGGTACTTCCGAAAATCATCGATTATCACGCCTATTGTAATGACGAAATAACCAATTATTATTTTGATAATTTTTATTGATAGCTAGAAGAAATTTTAACATTTAACACAGCGTATTTGCTGACATATATGAATTTCTGGATTTTTTACTAGCACCCGGCAAGCTCACAAAAGGACGGTAAAAGTTAACTGAGAATTGAATAGTCTTAGTCGGTGATTCAAACCCTATTGCATTATTGTCATAAAATAAGCTCACGCGTAATTTGGAGGGGGATGCTAATCATATTAAAATAGGATAGTATTCTTTAAAAATGTTTTAAGAGGCTGACAATTAAAAGTACATAAAAGCCCTTTAAGAGATCTCGACAAGTGAAAGAGTTACGCGATAGAAAGAGAGGACACATCTAGTTGAATCTGACTGTAGATAAGTTAGCTCTGTTCGACCTGAATCGCACTTTATTGTGCGGTAGCAAGAACCGCTATTTATTTAAAAGATTTAAGTGAATCTTTTGTACCTGACAGTGCATATAAAGTGAAATAATTAAAGGGCTTTACCAAGCGTACGAAACTGCAATAGGCAGATAATTCGAAATTTCCAGTAAGTTATCGCGGACAAAAGTAACTTTTTTAATAAACTGACATATCACAGCCACAACCATTCCTATAGCGGTATATTATAACGATATTTGGCACGACGCGTCAATCTATAACGACGTAGGGCAGCGCAATTAGGTCCCCTAAACGAGCACATTCGTGCCACTCGGCAAAGCGCGTGGGTCGAACGGGCCTGCCCAGGTCGTCTCTGGACGTACTCTCCGCCGCCTCATCCAAAGCCTTCTCTAACATTTCACTCGCTTCACTCTCCTTCGGGGGTTCACAACTACCCTCGATTTCGGGTAAAGGTGGTAATGTCACTATGGGTGCGGACGCGGCTTGGGTATACGTGTACGGGACGGCGCTCAATGCTTTTTCGCATAACGAGTAAAGCATTTGACCGTCCAGATCTTCTTTCGTCCTTTCAACTGTCCTGTGTTCGGGCGATACGCACACAAATTGCTTCTCAACCTTTGTCACAGCGCGGGGTTCGGAATCGAACTGCTTTTCGTCCTCTATCGACAACAGAGGCGCTTTCAGTCTCTCACTCGGCTCCAAATTGGGTATGCCAACCATTTCACATTCAACTTTGGGTATGACTTTTTCACCCACTTTCTCTTTGACTTCCGTATCTAAATTTTCTAAGCTTTCTAATTTTATGTCATCACTTTCACGGGTCGGGGATGGATAGGGTCTTAAAGGGGGTGGGGATTTGGGTGGAGGGGGTGAAGGGGGTGAGGGAGCGAAGTCACTCCAGGGTATGTGCGTGCACAAAGGTACGCGGTACATGTTTTTGACGCAGTAATCGTCTGCGTAATCAGAGTAGTTGTACAGGGGGACGACGCTCGAGAAGAGATCCGGTTGGTCGGGTAGCGTCGGGGGCCTGACTGCGAACCTATGAGGCTCCGCGGGGGCCCGAGTGCCGTTGAGGCCCGGGAGGAGGGCGTTGTGCAGGGCCCTCACATGCAGGGGCCTCAGCGCCGTCCTCACAGCCGCGGGACAGTTGTCCCCCACTTCATCCCCGCAGGTACAATCGGCCCACTCCCTCTCCTCCTCCAAGGGGGGGAGGACGAAGGGCTCGGGCTTGGGTTCCAGTGCGGGTTTGTGTTCGCTGCCGCCATTCCGTAGAGGCGAGTCCACGGTCACGGGACACACTGGAACATGGCATGGGAAATTTTATTAATATCTAGAAAGAAAGAATCGTTAAGGATGATTATACGGATCTGCCCACGAAATTCAAATTTAATTTAGTTTTTCGCAATTTGTAAACTAATGCGACAAACTAGGCTAATGGCATTCTAATTGCGCCAGTAGAATTATCATCTTCACAGGTTTACATAAAAATCTTTACTTGAAAGTGACCAGTTTAAGAAATTAATCTTAATACTGACTAATTTGTGAGTAACTCACGTCCAACTCGGTATTTTGATACTCGCGGGCAGACTCGTGTCTTCCACCTTAAAAGGACTATTACATTTCGCATCCCTCTCTCTAGCACATTCTAATATTTTCAATGATTTTAAATACAAACAGCACAGATTTAAGGCCACTTTTATTATGAGGTCGAGGCTTTTATCCTAAATTACTAAGCGACGTAGGCATGGATTTTGGTTTTTAGGGTTCCGTAGTAAACAAGGAACCCTTATAGTTTCGCCATGTCCGTCCGTCTGTCTGTCTGTCTGTCCGCGGTTTAGCTCAGAGACTATTGGTACTAGAAATCTGAAATTTGACAAGGGTATAAATATCAATCACGCCGACAAAGTGGTGAAATAAAATTGTGAAAAATATTTTTTTTTAGGGTACCTCCCCTACATGTAAAGTGGGGATGAATTTTTTTTTCTCGTCTATCCCATAGTGTGGGGTGTCGTTGAATAGGTCTTTTAAAAATATTGTGGGTTTGCGAACACCATTTTTCGATTCAGGGATCCGTTTGTGAAATATGATATTTTAAAGTGCTAAATTTTATTAGAGTCAAGTGTCCCCCCCCTCTGCCAGCTAAATGGTTGTATAAAGGATACATGAAAAAATTCACAGCTATAGCATATATAATGAATTTTAAAGGAAAACTATCACGGCTAAGTAGGGTTCATTAGTTATGGAGTTAAATCTGTTTTTTCTAAGTTAGGTATTACACGTAGTGTAAGTTGCATATTTTGTAGTATATTATAGTATTTAAACCATGGAACTCAAAATATACTATATAAGTGACTTGCAACTACGGAACCCTACACTGCGCGTGGCCCGACACGCACTTGGCCGGTTTTTTATTTTATTTAAAAGTTCCTTAGGAACTCAGTTTCTTTGGGATACAAATACCTACATTACAATAGGTTAGTCCATCTTCAGTAAGCAAGTTATAACTGAGGAAGTATCACTCTGTCAAGGTCAGATCATTGTTGTACCGTAAAAGGCAACAGACGTCTGTTACCTTTTACGGTACATACAGAGTGACTTTTAAAATGAAATGAAATTGTTCATTTTCTAAATGTGAACAATAAAGTGATAGTACATTGCAATAATATTGTCTCTTTCGCATTTTGCCATATTCATGCATGACGTGCAAATTTGCAGTTAACTGAGTGTCTGCAGTGTCTGCTTTTAATTAAAATACAATAAAAATTACAAATAGAAAATGTTTCAATAATAATGTCAAAAGACATGTCCCAGTTCAGTATGAAGGGTGGGTTTTTTATTCCGAGTGTCCATGAACCTGAACCAAACTGCAATCACGTGAAAGAGAAAAATAAATAAAATTAAACGCCATAAAAATAATAATTTTAGAATCCTCGGTTTTTTTTTAATTAATTTTGAAAAATATCGTTTGTATAGAATATTTTTTGATGGATGGCAACACTAAAAACTTTTTCTAATCTATTGATCTATCAAATCTGGCACCTGTTACTGTTACCTAAATGTCTTTTTGAACCATGACACTAGAAAATAGGTAATCTTGTCTTTTTTGGCTTTACCATGGAACTAGAAATTACGACAACGGGCTTTACTATCTAAAATAATCGACATTCGATAATATACGAAAATTGTCGAAAATGAAATTCTGCAATTCCTGACATTGACAACTTACATAGACAAATTATATTTTCAAGTTTTTTTTAAACCGGTGTGTAATCACAAGCAAAGGTCGTTAAATGAGTCAAACATGGAACTAGGAATATGGAGTCAAAACAAAAAATATTTTTCTTATTTTCGGAGGCTTTAAAAAAATCTGTAAATTATTTGGATAGAATCGTTTTTGGATCTCTATCCAACTACATTAAAATCATCCTAGTTCATTAAATTCAAATTTAAAAAACCAATTTTGGACAACACCTTTTACAATTACAGCTTAAAAATTCTGTAATAAAGTGAATAAGTTATTTGTTTGGCGTGCATGTACATGCACAGGTATGGAGTGCAAAAATATTAAATTTTGATAATTTTAGAGTAGTGTTAGAATTTTTTATTTGTATAACTAATGCCGTGTGACAACTGACCATCCTCTATAAGCATGACGTCAGGCGAGGCGGGCGAGGCGGGGGAGGCGGGGCGCGAGGGGGGCTTCCCCCGCGACTGGATTTGCTCCAGTAGCTCCTTGGTCGTCTTCACCTGGAAAACAAACGCCCGTGCTGAATACTACACTTTATGGGCAAGTGCTGTTCCTATGGACGCTTGCACCTGTGGACACAATCGTTTCCGTCGAAACTAGCAACCCTATAATTCTAATTTAAACGCGACCGCAAAGCTTTGTCTATGGTTGACAATTCGCGTTCAGATTAAAATTTTAGGATTGCTAGTTTCGACGGAATCGATTGTGTCCACAGGTACAAGTGTCCATAGGTCGCAAAGCTTTGTCTATGTTGACAATTCGCGTTCAAATTAAAATTTTAGGATTGCTAGTTTCGACGGAATCGATTGTGTCCACCGGTACAAGTGTCCATAGGTCCCCTATTATTACTAGACTATGGCAAAGGCAAAAGTGGGGGTAATGATTTTGTGTGTGAACTCAGTGAACCAGCTGAGGCGCACGGGCGGCAAGATCTGAATGCTATTCTATTCTTCTATTCTATAAAAGTTACCTTTTTAGCGCCCGCGGGGGGCAACCTATTTACAAGTGCGGTGTACGGATCCGGCTTGTCCCGCCGCCAGCCGTTCCGTCTCCGCTCCGGCCCGGATCCGTTCCGGGCGCCCCACGCGTGCGCCGGCGGACCAGCCTGGCTCGGCGCCTGTGTGGGGGCGTGTGGGGACGTTTCGCCCGCCGCCGCTGCCGCTTCTGTGCCGGATCCGGCTCGACTGTGACCCCTGGGTTGAAAGGACATATTAACAAAACACGACGGTAACTGCAGGAACCGTTGGCCAATAATCTTAAACCATCGAAACTGCGTTGAGGTGACCTGTATAATGAAAATGAAAAATACCATCGTAATTGGCCCAATTTTCCATGAAAATGATAGAGAAAAGCCACATAGAAACACTATGTTGTAACAGTGTGAAAAGTTAAGCAAACCTCGACGATAACTACAGGAACCTATGGTGGCCAATAATCTTAAACCATCTAACAAACTGTGTTGAGGTGACCTGTATAATGAAAATGAAAAACACTGCATCGTGATTGGCCCATTTTTCCATGAAAATGATAGCGAAAACCCACATAGAAACACTATGTTGTAACAGTGTGAAAAGTTAAGCAAACCTCGACGATAACTGCAGGAACCTATGGTGGCCAATAATCTTAAACCATCTAAGAAACTGTGTTGAGATGACCTGTTTTATGAAAAACACTGCATCGTAATTGGCCCAATTTTCCATGAAAATGATAGCGAAAACCCACATAGAAACACTATGTTGTAACAGTGTGAAAAGTTAAACAAACCTCGACGATAACTGCAGGAACCTATGGTGGCCAATAATCTTAAACCATCTAAGAAACTGTGTTGAGATGACCTGTTTTATGAAAAACACTGCATCGTAATTGACCCAATTTTCCATGAAAATGATAGCGAAAACCCACATTGAAACGCTATGTTGTAACAGTGTGAAAAGTTAAGCAAACCTCGACGATAACTGCAGGAACCTATGGTGGCCAATAATCTTAAACCATCTAAGAAACTGTGTTGAGATGACCTGTTTTATGAAAAACACTGCATCGTAATTGACCCAATTTTCCATGAAAATGATAAAGAAAAGCCACATAGAAACACTATGCTGGAACAGTGTGAAAAGTTAAGCAAACCTCGACGATAACTGCAGGAACCTATGGTGGCCAATAATCTTAAACCATCTAAGAAACTGTGTTGAGATGACCTGTTTTATGAAAAACACTGCATCGTAATTGACCCAATTTTCCATGAAAATGATAAAGAAAAGCCACATAGAAACACTATGCTGGAACAGTGTGAAAAGTTAAACAAACCTATATAAGCAGTGGTAGCCTAGTGGTTCGGACTGTGGTCTCCTATTCGGGGGGTCGCAGGTTCGATCCCAGGTACGCACCTCTGACTTTTCGGAGTCAAATGCGTTTAAGCAATATCACTTGCTTCAACAGTGAAGGAAACATCGTGAGGAAACCTGCACATCTGAGAGTTCTTCATAATGTTCTCGAAGATGTGTGAAGTCCGCCAATTCGCATTGGGCCAGCGTGTTGCACTATGGCCTATAACCCTTCTCTAAGAGGAGACCTGCGCTCAGTAGTGAGCCGTTGATGGGGTTGTTAATGATGATGATGATGAAAATGATGATATAAGCATAGTTACAGCAGTGTGTATAAAGTCAGTATGTTGCTTATGTTGCAAATTGTTGTAATAGAACACAAATGTAAAACTAATCCTAATTCATAGGTAATAGTAGATTGTTACACAAGGGACGTAAGTAAGCTATTACAGAACAAGATCCAATTTGGCGCCAGTGCGAGCGCAGCTCGCATAGGGCGCTAATGGATCGCGTGCACCCGAGATATTTAGTCACACGAGCGAGCGCAGCGAGCGAGGGTGAATATAGTTCGAGGGTGTAATAGCTACTTGCAACCGAGGTAAGCATTCTACTTTATATCATTCTTGCGAGGTAAATAAAACATTGGTAATGCAAAATGAAATTTTAATTAGAATAATTAGCAAATTTAGAGAAAAAATAGAAAAAAATGGTTACTTATTATAATTAATTATAGTAATATTGCTGCAATTATGAAAATGCTGTGATACTGGTTGACTAGGCAAGTGCACTGTTTGAATTAAGTTTTCCATTTTTTTTTCGTAAATAGTTTTCTATTTTTTTTTTACGGCTCTGAGTTCCAAGGAGTTTTGCATAGTTTGAAATGTATGGAAATTAAATGCCGCCATGTTCAGTGTTTTTTTTTTCTATAAAAAGTTTTCTTACCATTTTATAAGAAAAGAGATTGTTTACCAAGGAGTTTTGCATAGCTTGAACTGTAATGTGAACATTACAATTCAAGCATAGTGCGACGTAATGTTGCCTTGAATTGCAAACACCAACTTACAAGGAGACTTTCCACCATAGTAATCCCTAGTTACTGAGCAAGTATGATATAAAAGTATTGCCATCCAAATGCTCTTTAAGTCTTACTGCGATTACACTAGCGGCACGCTATGATGGCCGGTTTGACACATTACAATAGTGATGTGGAATGTCAATTTATTCTCGAACAAAAAACAATTAAGTTTTGTTTTTGTACCTGATTAAATAGGTTTAATAAAACAAAAATGTATATGTTTATTTAATTTATTTGAACGAACTGAATATTTGAATGAAAATGAATATACATACTTTATATGCACACAAGAAACATATGAATACAAAAGATACCAAAAAAGGTTTTTAAAAATTTTCAATTTAGAAAACCAAATGCCGAGTTGTGGTATATATCATATAAAAATAAAAATTTTACCTTTTGTATGAAACAGCTGATATTTTTTTGCGATTTCAGAGGTTTGTCCACATAGTGAAAATTGTTCATATTCACAAGTACATTCACCCCTTAAATGGTGCAAACTGATTTTTCTACACTTGTATACATTTTAGAAATCAATTTAATAAATAAATTTTGAGTCCTAAACCTAAAACTACATTCGATAAAATTTATGAATCTCTGCACATCACTATCGTCAATAAAGTAATACAATTATTTCCTTCAAAGTCGTTATCAATTAATACGGAACTTCATGAGCGGACAAACGTCAAACCGGCCATCATAGCGTGCCGCTAGTGTAGTCTTACCTTCTCTTTTTAGGTTTTTTGTCCCTCTTCGCCTTTTTCTCATCGTAAAGGGGCTCGGGAGACGGCGGCCGCTTCACCGCTAGAATATACACACTTCTACAATATGTATAACACACATTATACAAATGGTAAATAAACATACTTATACAATGTGTATAGTATGTAAGACATTGTACAGGTAGTAAAATAAATACTATTAAATAAGGATGCATCCGATACCGATAGATCGGCGATATCGTGATATCGGAATCAGCGATATTAAATTTGTCGTTACACCAGTACTTATGAATTTCGCGCTATAGAAAACCCATGTGAATGTTGAGTTTCCTGAATAAAATTCTCATAACTGTCAATTTTAACTATTACGTTTTGTCTTCTGATCAGTCTGATCTAACAGATCATTCAATAAATATTACTATAAGTATGAGTACTACTACTAACACATGCATGATTAAATAACCGTATAAAGGTTATGGGCCTAAAAGCGTAGTAATTGAGAAATCACGAGCCTTTATTGTAAATCACCTACTTATTTTTTTTTTAATTGCTGAACCAGAATGTTCCGTGTAAAAAAGATAACAGACAAACACCAGAAAGAGACAACGAACGCCGATACCTACACGTGACGTGCCTACTGCGCGTCACAAGCGGCGGTTTGTTGGCTCTAAGGCCGAGATCTATAGATAGTATTCTGGCTCTGCTTAAGACTTAAGATAAAATTCAAAATTATTTATTTCACGTGGGCCAACTTGTGGCTCTTATGACACGTCGTGACTCTACCACCGGTTCGGAAAGCAGATTCTGCTGAGAAGAGCCCGCAAGAATCTCAGCAGTCGCTCTTTTCAAAATAATCATTTTACAATATTATTATGTAGCTATTTACATTGTAATAAGTTTTTTATACCATCTTGTGGGCAGCTGGATGCCAAGCTGATTTATCCCATCCAACTTGAATATGAACTTATTCTAAAATAGAATAGAATACTTCCACAATGAGGGGAAGTTCCAAAAATGCGTACTACAATTCAACACATGTTAATACGGGCAGACAGAAAGCAGCCCCATTCCCGCCGGTGGAACCCGTTCACGAGCATGACGCGTGATAAAAATATGTCCCGACATAAATCTGTCTCGTTTGAACTCAATCTTGAGTCTGAGCTGAGTGAGAGTGCCATCTATAGATCTCACCCTTAGGCAGTCATGAACTGCTTTGAACTGTACTCACGCGGCGTGATCGGCTTGTGCGCGAGGGGGTTGAGGGTGGCCGGCGGCGCGAGGGAGGGTTGCGGGGGCTGCGGGGGCGGCGGGGGGTCGTCGTCCACCAGGATGACGTCCTGCGAGTCCGACTCGTAGCCGCCCCATGCTGAAAACAAACACAACTATATTTATGAACCAAGGACCCATTAATCGGGTTAAAAGTTTAACCGGTTAGGCCTGCTTGCAGAAACGCCGGGTTATCCTTTTAACCCAGAGTTAGCCGCTGGTTTGACAGATTTTGTATAAACGTAATAATTTGTATAATAGTAATGGAGGACTTGAATGATACAAAAGACGTAGAGAGGGAACGCAGGGCGTTGGCGGTCAGATGTAATATGATAGCCCGCAAGTTTGCACGGTGTACGAGAGAAGTGAAGCTTAGGCCACGTTTTCGCATAGGCGTGGCGTTGCGCGTCGCGCGGCGCGTCGCTCGCTCGCTCTCGCTCGCCCTCATACCTTGGCCATATCGCGCGACCGCTCACGCGACTCGACGCGCCGCGAGAAGCGCAACGCCACGCCTATGCGAAAACGAGGCCTTACACCTTTTAAAGTATATTGCCAAACTTTCTACACCTGTAGCTTGCAGGTGAAATATACGCAGAGGGCCTATAATGACCTAAGCATACAATACAACAATGGTTTTAGAGTACTGATGGGGCTGCCGCGCTTCTGCAGTGCATCACAAATGTTTGCGGAGAAACATATTAATGATTTTTACGCAATTATGAGAAAAAGATCAGCGTCGATGATGAGAAGAATGCGCGGAAGCTCCAACAGTATTTTGGAAACATTGACTAATAAATGAGAAAATCCATTTATGTAGCGCTGGATAGGTATGCACGCTTACACGAAGCGGCCGAGATCGTACCTTAATAAGAATTTAAAAAATATAAATATAAATAACTAGTGGTTCGCCCCGAACTGAGACCTCGCGGTAACGGTTTCCCATAATTGACGATCAAAATTGACATTATTATTATGCCCGTTTTCACCAACCATACCTAAATCATCCCATTTGTAGAAGTCTCTTTACATAGGTAGCCCCTAAATACAATTCTAACATCCCAATGTCATTTTCACCTTTAGTTGTCCCGTAGAGGTTCGTAATAACAAAGTTGACAGAAAGTGTCAACTAACTTAACATAGGTAGCCCGTAAAGGTTAGGGAACTGTTATAGTGAAATCCTCAAGGCCTCAATCAAACTTAGGTATAGTTTTTTGGAACATTCAAATTAAATTACTTGTACACAGCGTCAACTATTGACACGATCAGAAATATGTAAAAACAAACTGCAACGTGAAGTTTTATTGATGTTTGCTAAATGACTAAATAATAATCTTAATTGAATAATAGGTATGTTACATAAAGCTGCATTTGCTATATGAGATGAGAGCGCCATCTATTGACATCATTGTGAAGTTCTGTTGTTGCTGCTCATTAAAAGTTAAATAATTTAGTTTCCTTATTACATTTATCTAATTTTAGTATTTGTTGTTCAAGTACATGATATTACGCTAAAATTGTAAAACTTTCAAGCCCCAGCTTTCAATGGTTATTCCGTTCTGAGGTCAAATATAATCTCCACTTTGAAAGCCCCCCATTTCGTCAATTTTAGGAAAAAAATTTAAAAAAAAATACTTTTGTACTCTGTTCCAAATTATCTTTAAAATGAGGTACTGTAAACCTATGAAACGCAAAATTTTTTTTTTCTTCGCATTCGCTTCTATGAGAGCCCCCCTGAAATAAAGATTTTTATAACTTTTTAAGCCATTTTCGGCTGGAGGCCATCGGTTTACATATTATATCTAAAATTGAAGTAATTTCGTTCAGTAATTCAGAAGTTATAAGGCTCTGACAGACGGACGGACGGACGGACGGACGGACGGACGGACGGACAAGTGCAAATTCACTCAAGTAGACTCAAAGACCTTCGCTTCGCTCGGTCGATAACGTAAGATTAAGTTATTGTTATTGATATGGATTTTATCTGAAATAAACGTTATATTATTATTATAAAGCTTCTTCTGTCAAAATTACAAATTTATTCCTGGGTTAAACCTAACCCGGCGTCTCTGCAAGCGGGCCTTAGACGCATAACATCTATATTTAATTAACCTTTATATGAGTTAACCCATATACTATAAAGGTTAGTCTTAAAAATATTGCTGATTAATCCGAATGAAAGAGATCTAATAGGAAAGCCGCAAGTCGCAACTATAGGTAATTTGTCGTTGTTACCTAAAATTTGACCCTGTTAAAACCCTTATATGGATTAACCTTTCGGTCCTTGTTATGAACACCCTGTCCAACGGTTTATTTTCTTTTTGACAGCTCAGTCTCACTCACTCTCACATAGTGAGAATGACTGAGAGATGGGACTGAAATCCAACACGACCGGAGAGAGATCAGACACAGGACACAGGATTTATGTACTACTAGCTTCTGCCCGCGACTTCGTCCGCGTGGAATAGTTTTAACTTCACCTTCACCACTTTAAAACACCTTCGCAAATAATGCATTATTTTAGAACAAATTTGGTTGGCATAAAAAAGGTTATAGTGAGCCAACCTTAAAGGATAGACATACTATGCTGTCGCGGACTTTTTTTTTGAAATTTTAAAGGGGAAAAAATAACTCAGTCGCAAAAGACTAAGGGCCATTTTCACCACCTTCTGATGAGTGTCAGATAGCTTATTCGCATATTTTGTCTTTGTCACTTGACATAAAGTAAGAAAGTGACAAAATTTACAGTTAGGCTATCCAACACTTATCAGAAGGTGGTAATACAGGCCCTTAGTCTTCGAACCAGTGTTGCCAGTGATAACGTATCCGAAACATAGTCGCTAACTATGGGTCTCATAAGAAGGCACAGCGAGTGATGGAGAGATCAAATCAGAAATGAGGAGATCCGTAGGAGAACCAAAGTCACCGACATAGCTCAGTGAGTCGCGAAGTTGAATTAAAAATGGGCCGGGAATACTTAGATCGAAAAACCAATGGCAAGTATCTATACTCTGTGCGGTGTAGCATGGTGACAGGCTCATTTTATACCATACTGTTGCAATTATAAGGTTCAAAATCACACCTTCTTTTTCAGAATATCCGTGTCGTAATTTAAACCTTATGATTGCAACAATATGGTATAAAATGAGCCTGTCTCCCGCACCAGGCAAAACCGCATAGTGTAACTAGGATTATTAAAAAAAAGATACCTGGTCGAGAAGGCAGTCGCGGGCTTGATACCGCGGGACTCACCACCTGCTGCGAAGAAACGTGTGTTTATACTTTACCAATATGATGAATAACGAAGCAGTGATAATCTAGTGGTTACTCCTATTAGGGGGGTCGCAGGTTCGATCCCGGGCACGCACCTCTGGCTTTCTTAAGTTATGTGCATTTAAGAAATTAAATATCACAAGCTTCAACGGTGAAGGAAAACATCGAGAGGAAACCTGCACACCTGAGAGCTCTTCATAATGTTCTTATTGTTCATGGGGCCAGCGTGGTGGACTATGGTCTATAACCCTTCTCTGAGAGGAGACCTGCACTCAGTAGTTAGTCATTGATGGGTTGCTGACGATGATGATGATATAAAGGTTACAGTTACAGGTTTGGTTCCCGCCGTGAACAGTTGTGCTTGCTCAAACGCATATATAAACATACATACATAGACCGCAAAAGCCCTTTTTTTTGGCTTTGCTGTAGTGGGGTAAAGGTACGCACCCTCGACAGCGCCGGCGAGGTGAGCGGAGTGCCGCCCAACCGACGCGCCTGCGCCTCCGCCGAAGAACGGTTAGAACCTGAGACAGAGGTACTTGTTAAAGAAAAGCTTTTAAAACAAAAATCAACTAGTTTCAGGGGGGGGGGGGTCGAAACTGGTTACAATGCCTAAAAATACTAATGTTACCAACTTAAAATTCAAAACTCTCATCAGATCTCCATAATTCAGTAAGGGTTTGAGTACCTGCATGCTTGAGAGTTCTCCATAATATTCTCAAAGGTGCGTGAAATCTCCCAATTTGCATTGTGCCACCGTGGTGGACTATGGCCTTCTCTGAGAGGACACCTGCGCTCAGTAGTGAGCTGATGATGATGATGATGATGAAACTTATACTAATAAATAAACGCTAATTCGTGTGCGAAACTTACCAGGATTAAATCACTCTAAAGCGCTAGTGAGATCTTTCAATAAGAAGGCTGCCTCTGAGGCACTAGCGCTTAGTAGGAAAAACCTATGCACTCTAATGCGAGCTTTGACGGGACATTGTGGACTAAATAGACACATGTATAACCTCAAGCTCCAGGGCTCAGATATATGCACTATGTAGGCTCTGCCAGGAATCGGTGGAAACGCCGTTGCATATTATCTGTTACTGCCCCGCTTTCATGCATAAACGAAGCATCCATCTAGGGAAACACATCGTGCACCCTGAGGAGGCTAAACTCATCCCAGCCAAGAAAGTGCTGCTGTTCCTGGCGGGAACGAGTATCGGAGAGGAGCTTTAAAAAGTGGCGAGCACAATGGACCGGCGACGGTCGACGTGCTACAGGGCCTCAGGACCTGCATAGCCGCAAAAGAAGAAGAAGAAGAAGAAGAAGTACCTTGTACTAGTTAGTTACAATTAGTTACCGGTGTGTGCGGGCGAGGCGACGGCCGGTATCACCAGGTCGCGCCATCGCTTCACCAGCACCTTGGCACGGCGTGCTAGTGTCGGGTCTGTAGTCTTCCTTCTCAACTCGTTCACGTGCTTGCCCAGTCGGGTGGTCTGCAACACGACAAACAGTATATAAATAGGCATGATGACAGTAACCAAGAATCAATGAACAAAAAACTTGAGAGGTGTCAAGGGACACCCGGATGGAACATAGTTCCTTTCGATGAATTAATTTGGCATTGTGTTCGGTATTTTCGCGGTACAATAATGGGTCTCCGTAGCCTTGTGGCTTCTGCAGTCGCCTAACAGCCAAAGGTCGATGGTTCGAATCCCAGCTCGACAGACCGAATTTTCTATTTACAATTTTATTTTAAATAATTTCTACATGTGGAATTTTTCTCTAATTTTTTATAAGTTATAAAAAATTAGGGAAAGGTTACGAAGGACCCAATATTGTACCGCGAAAATACCGAACACAATGCCTTCAAAAAAGTGCCGGTTTCAAAAAAGTGTCGATCCGTCTAGCCCCCTTCCGAGTTCCGCACCGCGCGATAAGGAACTACGCTCCAATATCGTGCTCTGTGGCGATCCTTGGAAGATAATCATGACCGCTTATATAGATAAGCGTATACTCCAGCTTTTGCCCGCGATTTCATCCGCTTGGAGAATGTTTTTAAAAATCCCGTTGGAACCCTGTTTTTCTGGGATAAAAAGTAGCCAAGTCTCTTCAAGTTCACAACTATACCCATGTAAAAATCACGTCGATCCATAACTCTATTGCAGTGTGATTGAAGGATAAACCAACAAACAAACACACTTTCGCATTTATATTAGTAAGATAACAGAATAAATAAACCTGTAAAATTTAAAATTTTGCTCACCAGAAAACTTATGGAGTACCCTTTTAGGTTGTGTCAGATAAGGTATACCAGTTTGGGAGATTAACTACGATAATATGGCTCGCCCCTCCACTACTGTTTCAATGTGTGTAGTCACATACTTACGAAAGAGTTTGTAAGTATTCCTCTCCAGTAGCAGGCTAGCACACACATGCATTGTGAGTGTTGGTGGCGCTTTGTAAATACTTTCAAACGTTTTGAACTTTGATGGGGCGAGCCATGTTATCGTAGTTACTCTCGGGAAAAATACCTTTGTAATTTGTAAGATATTGATCTCACCTCCAAAAGTTCCTTCGTAATATTGAATTTCTCCAAAATGGATATGATTTCGTTAACCGTCTGCATGTCGACGACCTGGAAAGAGATAGAAAATACTCTTTAGTTCATTACATACAAGATAATGCCCGCGACTTTATTCGCGTGGTTTAAGATTTTTTTAATTTCAGCAGGAACACATTAATTTTCTGGGATAAAAAGTAGCCTATGAGTTAATCCTGGGTATGAGCTGTCATTCGTTGTGGCGTGTAAGAGTAAAAACATCCATCCAAACATCCCCACAAACTTTCACATTTATAATATTAGTATGATAGTAGGATTATCAT
The DNA here is from genome assembly GCA_029955525.1 of Oeneis ivallda. Taxonomy (NCBI): domain Eukaryota; kingdom Metazoa; phylum Arthropoda; class Insecta; order Lepidoptera; family Nymphalidae; genus Oeneis; species Oeneis ivallda. The sequence goes on along the minus strand of JARPMR010000027.1, from coordinate 3,405,919 downwards.
ATCTTCAAGCTTATTACAGCTAATCCACCAACCTTTACCCAGTAAACGCCTAATAACTATTCATTTGCTATGCAAACACTTCAGTCAACCAGTTGCTAGGAACAGAATTCACTGGTCTCAGTCAGGGTTACAGTTTTTGCAATTCACGAAGGCGAGTGAGCTTTACTCGTGGTTACTTCGTGTACATGCACATTGCATAAGTGTGCGTGCCTGTCAAAGCCTAGGTGGGAGCGGGCAGGCGCGAGCATTGCGCTCGCTCACAATTATACAGATATCACACACACACACAACCATAAGTCAGTCGCCCTCGTGAATTGCAAGAACTATACGACCTGGACGTTACTATCCAACAACGTTATACGTGGGGTATAAGTCATTGTTCAAAGTGGGCCTGAATTTATATTATGTTCATGTTGCATGATGTGTTGTCTGAAAGCGTTCGCCCTATATTAGGCGTCTACTGGGTATAAGGTCGTAGGGTTAATCAGTTTTAAAAATATAAGCCATGTTGAATCTGCCTAATATTACCTTTAGTAAGAAGACACGAGATTTTTTTTTAAAAGAATGTTAGTCAAATTGAAGATGACTAATATCCTCCTCTCCCCTCCAAATAAGCGGAAAGCTTGTGTTAGGAGTGGGTACGACAATGCAACGGGTGGGATTCGAACCTGCGACCTTTGAGTTTTCAGTCCGCACCTTTTACCGTTGGGCTATTGAGGCTTAAATAGAATACAGAATAGATAGAATAGTGCAACAGTCGGGAATTGGGATTGGAACCACATTCATGGCAATTTATCAGCCAATCAGAAAATATTGCGATCACGTAGCAAGCTAAAGTTCGAAGAGGTGATGGTCCCAAGGTGCTGGAGTGGAGTGACCCCCCACCGGGAAGCGCTGTGTTGGCAGACCCCCACTAGGTGGACCGACGACATTAAACGATTCAAAGGGAAATTCTGGATACAGGCGGCGCAAGACCAAGGCCTGTGGAAGTCCATGCAAGATACCTTTGTCCAGCAGTGGACGTCTATTGGTTGATAAGCGAAGCAACAGCTGGATCATGCGTCATGCTCGTGAACGGGTTCCACCGGCGGGAATGGGGCTGCTTAATGTCTGCCCGTCTTAACATGAATTGAATTGTAGTACCTACGCTTTTTTTTGGAACCTCACCTCATTGTGGAAATATTATATTCTATTCTAACAAAGTTGCATGGGTTAAATCCGCATGACATCCAGCTGCCCACAAGACAGTATAAAAAACTTACAATGAGCTGTATAATAATATTGTAAAATGATTATTTTGGAAAGAGCAACTGCTGAGTTTCTTGCTGGCGCTTATCAGCAGAATCCGCTTTCCGAACTGGTGGTAGAATCATGACGTGTCATAAGAGCCACAGGTTGGCCTACATGAAATAATTTTGAATTTTTTAACTTAATGTGAGCGAAGCCGCAGGCAAAAGCTAGTGGACTATAAAACAAATAATTGAAATAAAGAGTTCCATTCATGTTACAAATACAATTACTACCTACAAGCGATATTTTACGATCGCCACAATCAATTTACCTACTTGAGTTAGAAAGAAACCACTTCAACAAATTTCCTACCATTGTAGTGATTTGTTTGAGCTATGGTTAAAAATTATTTTTAAAGATAATAATAATTAATATACTGAATATTAATAGCTGAATTTTTATTGTTTCTTCTTTCTTTAAAGTGGCATAGCAACAGTGTGATAAGAATTATATTATACCTAAACTAGCTGATGCCCCCTACTTCGTCCGCGTGGATTTAGTTTTTAAAATCTCGTGGGAACTCTGATTTTCTGGGATAAAATGTACCCTATGTAACTCTCCAGGTTCTCAAATAAAAATCATGTCAATCTGTAGCTTTGTTGCTGCATTATTGAAGGACAAACCAACAAGCACACTTTCACATTTATAATATTATAGTAAGGAATAATGATATGAATGTAAGCAATACCTCTGTTTCTACCATCAGCGATCTAATTAAATTTTAGAACACAAAAGCTACTATTGTAACTATGATAGTTAGATATATACCCTTGCAAGTTTTTTTTTGTAGAGAATAATGAGTACTTTAATCATGTAGTACATAATTTTTATGTATCATCAATAGTTTTCTCAACACACACTAAATAATGAATTTTATAGACAAAATTTTGCTACTTTGGGTTACATTATTGCAATTTTCTTAAGGATATCTAAGTTTTTTAAAAATAAATTATAGCCTATGTTACTTCCTGATAATTTAGCTTTCTATTGGTTAAAACATTGTTAAAATCTGTTCAGTTTTGTTCAGTGTTTCAGAGCCTATTCAGTACAAACAAAAAAAATCTTCCCTCTTTATAATATTAGTATTTAAGATACTATGCAATTGATCACAATATGCAATTAAAGTTTAAACTATCAAGTTTGGTTGTATGTAACATAAACAAACTATAAACACTATAGAAACAATGGGTTTTGAGACTGTGCAGACTGCAAGTCAGCAGCAAAACTGCAGTTTGGATGCAGTTATGTTTAGTTGAAATAACTCTCTTGGATCCATGATACTAATTTTCTGTTGAGGAATAACTTACTGAAAGTTTAACTGATTGCTACAGACTACAGAAATAGAAGAGAGAGTAAGGTCCACAGAATTCATAAATTTAGAACACCCCGTTGATTCAGGAAGCTGGATCTATCATTTACTTGTTGGAATGAAGTTCCAGTTGTTGACGGTTTGGTGGATGGGGGCTAGACGAAAAAATGTGTAAGAATTTACAATCACTGGCCTTGTTGCTAGGCATATGAATTTTCTGTCACTACCCTTCTAAATATCTAAAGAAAGCTTTTAAATATTATAACACAATGCCATTTTTCTTTTTTAAATATCTTAGCTAGTCTCAGAGATAATAGAGCTTTAAATTTCCTGTTAGACAAAGAGAGCGCTACTGAACTGTGATGTCACAAGACAGTAGCTCCATATTATTTCATTGAAAATTTCATTTTAGACAGAGACATATATAGTCTCAGTAAAACAGCTTACCTATAACTTTTGTTTTCTGTTTTAAACCGATTTCATAAAAGGAGGAGGTTCTTTTTTAATGTACGTTCACTAATTTCTCGAAGACACCTGAACCAATTTGGAGAATTTGTTTTTGTTTCAAAGGGTATACTTTCCAGGTGGTCCCATTTAAATTTTATCAAAATTGGTTGAGCAGTTTTAAAAAAATTAACAATAAATTATATACTTTGTAGTGGTAGCAGGTGTTGACAGATGGTTTTTTTTTTAAATTATTATAGATTATTACAAATGTTATTCTTATATGTTAAATGTTAAAGCTGGATCTATCATTTACTTGTTGGAATGAAGTTCCAGTTGTTGACGGTTTGGTGGATGGGGGCTAGACGAAAAAATGTGTAAGAATTTACAATCACTGGCCTTGTTGCTAGGCATATGAATTTTCTGTCACTACCCTTCTAAATATCTAAAGAAAGCTTTTAAATATTATAACACAATGCCATTTTTCTTTTTTAAATATCTTAGCTAGTCTCAGAGATAATAGAGCTTTAAATTTCCTGTTAGACAAAGAGAGCGCTACTGAACTGTGATGTCACAAGACAGTAGCTCCATATTATTTCATTGAAAATTTCATTTTAGACAGAGACATATATAGTCTCAGTAAAACAGCTTACCTATAACTTTTGTTTTCTGTTTTAAACCGATTTCATAAAAGGAGGAGGTTCTTTTTTAATGTACGTTCACTAATTTCTCGAAGACACCTGAACCAATTTGGAGAATTTGTTTTTGTTTCAAAGGGTATACTTTCCAGGTGGTCCCATTTAAATTTTATCAAAATTGGTTGAGCAGTTTTAAAAAAATTAACAATAAATTATATACTTTGTAGTGGTAGCAGGTGTTGACAGATGGTTTTTTTTTTAAATTATTATAGATTATTACAAATGTTATTCTTATATGTTAAATGTTATACTTTCTAACTGAAATAATGAATATCAACATTTTGACAATTCAGTAAAATACTCAATTGAGTTTTGTGCATTTTTCTATTTCTTGGGATCAAGAAATAGGTTATGGGTATAGGTGTAGAACATTCCATCATTCTAACTGCATTTAAGTTGTAACCTAAAGAAAATTTCAATGACCTACTTTTGCACGAGATTTGTATGAATAGTTTGACGCATTTACATCAACATCTCAAAACTTATACTATGTCACTTGGATCACTTAAACTTGTGTACCAAGGCATTCATATCTTTTGTTCAGTTTTGCCAAATTCAATTGCATTCCATACCAGCAGGGCTAGCATGGGCAGGAGACAAAAATTATATCCCCCGATTTTATCCTCTGACAAGGGATAAAATTATCTTCTCCCTTTATATTATGATATTAGTATAAATTATAATAGATAAAAGATAAGTTTTTCTCCTATTTTATCCACTGTGGATATTATATCCAAAGCTGTGCCCATGTTCGACGGGTGGAAAAAACTGAGCGAGCAGAGAAACATTTTATCCTCTCCCCGTGGATATATTTGTCCCCTGCCCATGCTAGCCTTACAATGGTAGACTCACTTGTATGATTCAAAAGCACTTTGTAAAAGTTTATTTGAATAAAAACAATTCGATTCTACTGAAATACCGTTTTTAGGGTTCCGTACCCAAAGGGTACCAACGGGACCCTATTACTAAGCCTACGCTGTCCGTCCGTCCGTCCCGTCCGTCCGTCTGTCAGCGGGCTGTATCTCGTAAACCGTAATAGATAGACAGATGAAATTTTCACATATTATGTATTTCTATTGCCGCTATAACAACAAATAATAAAAATTAAATTAAATTAAAAAAATTAAATTAAAATCTTTCCATGGGTACATGGAAATATTTTTATTTAATTTTTTTTTAACGGAACCCTAAAAGAGCGAGGCCCGACTCGCACTTGGCCGATTTTTTAAGTGAATTTCTTATTCTTTCCTATCACAATACTATTTAGTTCTTGTCTAGTAATTCAATGGCCTAAGCTAATTTTAATATCTGCTCCACCAATAAGAGGGCAGAGTTAAATAAGATTTTTGATAGAGTTGATTTCAGTAGATTAATTAATTATATTGGCAAAGTGCTAACAGCTACAATAAGCTCAGCTTCATAAGAATATTTTTTTAAGTCAAAGTTAACTTTTAAAAAGTATCTTCAAATAATAATTCAATGAGATAATATAAATATCGGAAGAAAAAAGGTGACATTAATTTATGGTAGATAACTTTGGGACTATTACAACCTATATTGCTTTAGGCGAAGGATCACATGGCAATATGTTACCATATTTTTGATTAAGATTATATTATTTGGATTATTTGTTTAGTTTCTCTGCTGGAAAAATATTAAATACCTAACTTCTAGAGATCCAGCTTGTATTTATTGAAGTATAGAATAGAACATTCTCATGAATTATTAATGCAGGGGTCAATGAACACAGTGTGGTGATGACCACATTGCAATTTTTTTATTTTTTTATATAGGTATTTTTATGCTTTAAATGAGCAGTTTTTGATACATTTTTCCTGTTATCTTAAATGTTTATGATGAATTGATTAATATTCCTAGAGTTTAGTTAGATCATTGATAACCTTCAATAAACAATAAATTATATGAAAAGTTCTATCAATGCATTGTTACATAAAAATCAATCATATAAACCGTTCTTATGCTATTGGCTGTTTCAAGTCATAAATACACAAAAGTTAAAGATATTGCGAAAGCTACACTGACCTGTGATTGCACCTAAAATGTAACAAAAAGCTGCACCATTTTACACCATCCAGACTCAGAGCAATAATAGCGACGGTGACCACGCGCTCGCAGGTGTCCCATACAGGTTCCATCGGTGTGTGCTTACAAGATACGAAAAAAGAAACACAATTTCCCTTTCGAGCGAAGCTAACCGAATCTAAGCACAACCTGACGAACATCTTTGGGAAAGGTCGCGCGTGGCACAATTCCATACTTTCACATTGCAAAACATTTGGCACTGGGGACGGAGGGAAGAGGAGCGCTGGCGACGTCAGTGGCCCCGTACATCACTCGCTACGCTCACGTACCCAAACACACACCACATTAACTTGATGGAGCGCGCGTCACACCAGCTCCCACCGTCACGGGGAGCCTCCGAACGCCGAAACACTCGCTAAAACCACTTAGCAGCAGTGAGTTAACCTTCCTGGAGGCCGAATAGCAACTCGAATCGGGTGTCACACAGGCTCGTGTGGACCGTTTCCGTATCTCCAACTTGCTTATCAGATTTAGGGTCTTCAAAACTCGCAAACTTACATTGTAATTGCTATCCAACGCATTCAGGAGTCGATTGCTTAGCTCATGAGCGTTATTACTCATTTATAAACGAAAATATTTAACTAAATACGACGAACGTGTCTCGGCTGCGTCGTAATGGCGGACCGACGACTACGTATGCCCGTGCCAGGGCATTTTAGCCGAATAATTCAGCTGATATCTACTACAGGCGACGCACACTCGTGTTTTTCCGTTTCTTTTGACAGGAAAAAGATAACATGCACAATTCTTGACACTAGATGGCGAGACATACGATATAAAAATAAAATAATGGTACCGTTTTACATACTGTCTTTTATGTATTAATTTAATTTTTTTAAACTAAAGAGAAAATTAAAACAGCTGCCGTGATACATTGTATATTTTTCTATAAAATTGATTTCTAAAATAAATCTTACAACGTTGACTTGGCAGCACCGAAGAGGGACATCATTAAAGTGTAGCAAAAATCTATGTGTTTTGAATTGTATTCGGTAGATGGCTCCTCTCAAACCGTGTTTAAACCATAGACCTTCATAGACCTTGTTGTTCCCTTGTGTTCGTTTTTCCGACATATTATTGTTGCCAGATAAAAAAATATATAAAAGTGCAGTCGAACATATAATATACAAAATTGAGATTCTCTAGATTACGTTTTTGGTCTGGTTAAAGGATAGGAGAATCCTAAGGCCACGCCGTTTTCCAACTTAATGTAGCATCAAGCCGTAATAATGTATACTAGTCGCTTGACATGAAAAGGTATAACCAGTAATAAAAAACCGGCCAAGTGCGTGTCGGGCCACGCGCAGTGTAGGGTTCCGTAGTTGCAAGTCACAAAATATTATTGCTGACCTCGGATAGTGCCTTAGTTTTATTTATGAATATTGAATATAATATTTTGAGTTCCATGGTTTAAATACTATGATACACTACAAAATAATATGCAACTTACACTACGTGTAATACCTAACCTAGAAAAAACAGATATAACTCCTTAACATAATTATGAACCCCACTTAGCCGTAAAATAATATGCAACTTACACTACGTGTAATACCTAACCTAGAAAAAACAGATATAACTCCATAACTTATGAACCCCACATAGCCGTGATAATTTTCCTGTAAAATTCATTATTTATATGGGTCAATTGCAAAAAAATTGTACATTTTGTAAAAATTTAAATGGCAAACTTTAAATGCATTTTTTTGGTAATTATCGATTTAATAAATTTTAGTAAATTTTCTAGTACTTAGTATATTATCACCTTAGAAGAATCAAAAGACACTTTTCAAAAACGAGTAAAATATCCTATTTAGAGCAAACAAAAAGAAAATAAAGAAAAGTAAATGATCTTAATGAACGGGAACGGGAACTGCACTTGCAGCGACAATTAGCAACAATATAAAATATCATCTCTTACAAATTCCTTTTTCTAACATTATTTTCCTCTGTGTGACAAAAATATTAAATTCCTTTGTTTGTTTTATGTACAATTTTTTTGCAATTGACCCATATACTACTGCTGTGAATTTTTCATGTACCCTATAAACAACCATTTAGCTGGCAGTGGGGGGGGGGGAAGACGACGACGACACTTGACTCTAATAAAATTTAGCAGTTCGAAAAGTATCGAAAAATGGTGTTCCCACATCACAATATTTTTGAAAGACCTATTCAACGACACCCCACACTATGGGATAGACGAGAAAAAAAAATCATTCCCACTTTACATGTAGGGGAGGTACCCTACAAAAATTATTTTTTTTGTTTTTCACAATTTTATTTCACCACTTTGTTGGCGTGATTAATATTTATACCATTGTCAAATTACAGTTTTCTAGTACCAATAGTCTCTGAACTAAACCGCGGACGGACGGACGAACGGACAGACGGACGGACATGGCGAAACTATAGGGTTCCTTGTTTACTACGGAACCCTAAAAATAGGGTTTCCTGATTTGTGCAGTGCAGTGTGCCTTAATATTTTGTCGGTCACCCAATTTATGTCTGGTTTGACCAGGAAATCGCTACAAACAAATGACGATTTTTTATTTTTCATCTGTGGAGCTAGAGAAGCTTCCATCCATGGAAGTAGGACAGTCGTAATTCACTAGTTCCATGGCAACTTTAACTCTCAAATGTCAAAACGAGACTGAGTGTCAACCACATGAACTTAATATACAAACAGAACTGATCACTCGGAAAATTTGTATTTACGAAAATGAACCTTATCACAAGTACATAAAGTATATTTCCTGTTGCGCATTACACATCCGAGCCGAGAGGGATAGTCATAACGGAGGCCGTGTGTCTCGTTCTTTCATCAGTTTCATCTTGCCAGCCTAAAAAAATGATTTTGATCAAAGATTTTGGCTAAAAAAATCAGTTGCGACACTTATGTTTTAATTTTATTTTAACATTTTTAAGTCACCGTATTTAATTGCATTAATTTCGATAGTTATATTTCTTAACAAAAAGAAAATATAAATTTGTATCTAGTCTATTTTTTTCGAGTGGCAACCCGTTAAAACGTGAAAGCTTAAAGCTACAACTATGTTGACCATGATTTTTTAAATTCTTGTATTGTGTGATGGGTCGAATACGTACGATGCCGATTCCGATTACGATGGTCTCTTACTCCTTACTTTTGTACTATTATTATTATTATTACAATTTTCATTATTTTAATGTTTCATTTCAAACCAATAGAACAGAATTTCTGTACAACCCTGACCTAACCCACAGAATAATAACTAGTAACTAGCCTAACCTAAGATTTTGGTAAATATACCGATTGTGCAGCAACGGAATAAGGCGCGGGAGGGAAAGATGGGCTGTATTTATTACTTTGGGTGCCTTTGACCAGCTATTATGATTAATATCTAGAGAAAATGATTAATTTATCACATTATCTACACATGACCAGTCATTATAATATCTAGCAATGTACTCACTATGACTGGACAAATCGATACCTTGTACTATTTGTATTATTTATTTCGTAACCAATCCCTAATCCCTAAGAAATTTTCCATTGCTAATGAAAAACTTCAATAATTGTGTTTATAATAAAGTTATAATTAGAAGGAAGATTGCAAGATTGAATTTGTCTCACATAACGAAAATCTTATTGTCACCCTGTTAGAAAGGGACACACGGCCTCTGTACTAACTATCTCGCTCGGCTCGCTTTTCAGCTGCGAGTACTCGGTCCTGTTTGTTTCTTAAGTCCATGGTCAACCATGTCAACTGTCACTCTCAGTTTTCAACATGGCTGTCAGTTTGCTGTCAACTCCATAGACCACGAACACTAGGATAGTCAACTCTGTGACATGACATGGCTCTCTAAGTTTTTAGGCTTTTTCGATTTGTAATTTGTAATTTGCATGGAGCCGCGGTATGATGAACTATTACGTGTAATTACGATGGCGAATAATATATAACAACTTTCATTTTGCTTTGGATTTAAAGCGAGCGCGTCTGTCGTTAGTTAATACCGGCTTTTATTGGTGTAATATGTTTGTGTGATGCGTTTAATCGGAGTTATTGGGTGTATAAAAATGGCAAAAGTAGTGGTTTATTTGTGTGTTGTGTAGTGTGTGGCAATGGATCGACGGTGTTCTCAGTCTGTCCGGACGCTAGTTTTCGACGATTCGGACTCGGATCCTCCTAAAGGGGTCCAGAAAAAGGATCTTCGGGCGTCCGGGGCGCCATCATCGTTAAATCAAAGTACGGAAGGTCAGTTCAGTATTACAAATTTGTTCTTACTGTTGATGTACCTAGTTCGCGGCGCTTTTCAAGGATATTTCAGCTGTCAATATTATTATAATCGCTCATTACAAGGCGTTCTCGTATTAATTACCAACACAGATAGGCCACTCCCTTGATATGCGTGATTAGAAATGTTGATAAATACCCTCAGGTAATGTTTTGTTTCTATTGAATGAGGTATCAATTTTCCCTCACAGATCTGTACTAAATGTGAAAGCCTTTATAGCATACCTATGAATAATACAAACACACTTTCTGTGCAACATTTTCTCATGCTTTCTTTATTAAAAAAAACATTGCACAGTTTTTTTCTTTAAAAAAAAGTTTCACAGTGTTAGTTGATATTAAGTACTTAATTATAATTAATGTGTTGCTCTTAAAGGACCATGGGCAATTTTGTATGGACCCCGTCCCCACCCTCCAACAGTCACCGGATTTATGTTAATATGTTCATTTGGATCCAAATAGACGTAAATAGTTGGTTTCAGCTTCAAAATCGATGGGGTTCTTCTAAAAAAAAAAAAAAACTTTTTGTTTGAAATTGATTTATTTTTGTTATTTTTTCTATATTTTATCGTATAAAAATCATATAACAGTAAAAATAACTACTTCTACTCTGTTACAAAGTATTACTACAAAAACAGTATCTATTAATTATTTTTACTAATTACTAATCAATTATAATGCTCTTTAACAACCTGGAACAAGAAGAAAACTCGAGGAGTATTAGAGTCTGCCTTCTGAAGCAAGGGTCGCGGGGTAAAATCTCGTAGGGCACAAGTATTTGTATTTTGTGTAATGAATATGACGCTTTATGTATTAACTACTGTTAATACACGTCATAAAAAATGAGAATATTATATAAAAAAGATGTAAGTTACCTGTATCAGCGCATTTTGTGAAATATAGTTAACTAATTCAGGTTCAGTTTCAGCTAACGCCTCTTGTAGAATGTGCCGCCTTTGTCGCAAGACAGATCGCGGACACATTACACACCGCCGTCCTGTTTCCATATTACACAGTATCCAATCCAGTTATCAAAAAGTCCTTTATCGTGCCAGGGTCAAAAGAAAAGCTATCAATCAGTCCAGTAAACAAGCAGGGGTTGTAGATAAAAAGTAAACACCGATGACAAAAGAAATAACAAGAAATAACACTGTAGCGGGCGAACGTACGGGCGGAGATTAGAATAACCCAGGTTTTTTTTACGGGGTTTTTAAAAAGGTACACTTTCCTCTATTAGGTGTTTTAAATGTACTATTTTTGATATTCAGTCAGACCTTCTTTTTTTGAAATTCATACAGTTATCACGCATCGAGCAGTAAGAATGTGGCTGTCTGTTGAGAAACCTTTTTGCAGAAGGGATCGAAAAAAAACAAAGGTGTGTTATAATGAAATTCAGTACAACATTATATCATACTTTTGAATGATATAATGGTTATTATGACATTGGGTGTTTTAATGTTGGCAATAAGATAACTGTTTCAGAATCTATTAAAGAGGATTTATAGCATGGGAGTAGATAAATAGATAAATGAGTAGGTATTTTGGAATTAGTCATCAATAATACGTCAACGAAATATTTTTTTGAACGTAAGATACAATGAGAACCCCATGCATTTGGGCATCGTCGCCATAGTAAAAAAATATCATCTTGCCAAGGTCTATCAATTGCGCTACATTTAATTCTTGTTGATAGGGGGGGACGATTCCGCCCATAGTCCTTTGTAATAATTATTAAGTAACTAGATGATGCCCACAACTTTGTCGGCGTAGAGTAAGGTTCTTGATTCCCACATGAATTCTTTAATTCTCCGGGATAAAATGTAGCCTATTTATGTTCTTCTTCTTCTTCTTCTAATGTGCGGCTATGCAGGTTCGATGCCCTGTAGCACGTCGACCGTCGCCGGTCCATTGTGCTCGCCACTATTTATAGCTCCCCTCCAATACTTGTTGCCACCAGAAACAGCAGCATCTTCTTGGCTGGGATTAGTGTAGCCTCCTCAGGGTGTACGATGTGTTTCCCTAGAAGAGTGCTTCGTTTATGCATTAAAGCAGGGCAGTAACAGATAATGTGCAGCGGCGTTACCGTCGACTCCAGGCATAGTCTGCACATATCTGAGCCCTTGAGGTTGAACATGTGTCTGTTTAGTCCACAATGTCCCGTCAAAGCTCGCACTAGAATGCATAGGCTTTTCCTACTAAACTAGCGGCACGCTATGATGGCCGGTTTGACGTTTGTCCGCTCATGAAGTTCCGTATTAATTGATAACGACTTTGAAGGAAATAATTGTATTACTTTATTGACGATAGTGATGTGCAGAGATTCATAAATTTTATCGAATGTAGTTTTAGGTTTAGGACTCAAAATTTATTTATTAAATTGATTTCTAAAATGTATACAAGTGTAGAAAAATCAGTTTGCACCATTTAAGGGGTGAATGTACTTGTGAATATGAACAATTTTCACTATGTGGACAAACCTCTGAAATCGCAAAAAAATATCAGCTGTTTCATACAAAAGGTAAAATTTTTATTTTTATATGATATATACCACAACTCGGCATTTGGTTTTCTAAATTGAAAATTTTTAAAAATGGAATCTAATACGATCGTCACATAGGATCGCTGGCTAGCACAACTACTACCTCCGGCAAACTCGCGTCAATGCTCAATGCAAAACAAAGCAGTTTCGAATTGACGTTGCTTCGAAAAGTATAAACTGTCAGTGCAATGCGATTGTGATATAGTTTTGACCTGGCTTTGGATTTCAAATATTGATACTGCATTACTGTTGACCCTTGCTCGTTAATTTGGACTCTGTTCAAGCCCTTTGTTGTGGATTTCGTCGATATGACCGAACGTACGCAGAGACCTGTAAACCTATTTAATCAGGTACAAAAACAAAACTTAATTGTTTTTTGTTCGAGAATAAATTGACATTCCACATCACTATTGTAATGTGTCAAACCGGCCATCATAGCGTGCCGCTAGTGTAAGCGCTAGTGAGCCTATTTATGTTAATCCAGGGAATAATCCACATCCATTCCAAATTTCAGCCAAATCTGTTCAGTAATTTTTGTGTGAAATGGTAACAAACATACACACATACAAACTTTTGCCTTTATAATATTATATAGTGTGATAGTAGTTGCCTGCAACTTTGTCTGGTTTCAATTTTAGGTTGCTATTGCTTGTCTGCTATGGTGAAAAGTGTGAAGTTGTTGTTTATTTTGGGTATTAATAAGCTGATAGTATTATGAAATCTGACATTCAAATTCAAAATCATTTATTTCATGTAGGCCAACTTGTGGCTCTTATGACAAGTCAGGAATTTACCTCCAGTGCAGAATGTTGATTCTGCTGAGAAGGGCTAGCAAGAAACTCAGCAGTTGCTCTTTTCAAAACAAATTTTTTCAAAATGTTACAAAATGATCTATCTTGTGGACAGCTGAAGCTAAGCCGATTAGAATGGAACAGAAATATTTTCCATATAAATAAACTTTTACAAGTGCTTCCGCGTCTATGAATAATATAAATGATGATGAAGATGGGCAGACAGAAAGTAGCCATTCCCGCCGGTGTAGTTGTTTCCATTTGCTTTTTTGCAGTTGTGAGGCCATTGTTTCCTATGTATGTGTACTTTGAGCATAATCAATTTAATTATCAGAACCTTGTAAAAAGGAATCTATTCTTAGTGGTTAAATAATGATCATATTTTAGACAGCTGATAACTTTATATTTTGCATGTCAATAGACAAAACATACTGGACATTGAATAATATTATGTTGACATCTGACATGTACAATGTGTCTTGCAAATAAACAAACACATTTCATTTCATTTCAGCATTTGATGAGAATCTGAAAGCATCATTTTACAAAATATTAATGAAACTTTTTGCAAAAAACACAATGACAGGAAAATTCTAAAAAAAATAATTTATTTTTTAATAAGTAACCATTTTAAAATAAGAGTATTGATTAAGCCATAACAGTCTGTCAAATGTTTATGATGTCACAGTTCACTATATATTTAAAACCAAATTGTAATTATTGGATAGAAGCAGGCGTTAAGACCTTTGCGGAAGTTCATGATTAGCAAGAAAAGGTTAGAATTATTTAGCCATAATCCGTCAACAGAAAAAAATCTGTATGGTCAAACATGCAGTAACAAGCTAAGCACCGCTAACCTTCCTAACCAAGCAAGAAAGCCAAGTTCCCAAGCAAGCAATGCCACCACCACTCACATGCACCACCACACAAGACTACTTTCACCACTCATACTACCACAACCATTACCACTACCACTACACTTTTAATACTACTACCACTCATACTACCACAACCACTTCTTTAAACTTGAAAGTTGATGTAATCTAAAGATACAGGCTTTATGCTCCACTTATGCCGCATATTTTGACACTCGCAAAGGAATCAAAACCTATAGGGTACTTCCTGTTGACCTAGAATCATGAAATTTGGCATGAAGCAATGTCATGTAGCACAAGTAAAGGTAAAAATCCGAAAAACGTAAATTTGTAGTTGCATCACACAAAAAGTTTTTTTTGTGATTATAAACTTATTTGCAGTTGGTAAACTAACCGTGACCTAAAAGTTTGTACGGAACCCTCGGTGCACAAGTCTGACCCGCACTTGGCCGGTATTTTTTTACAAGAATATTAGTTAAGCTTAACATGACTAATATTCTCCTCTCTCCTCTAAGTAAGCGGAAAAAATGTATAAGGGGTGGGTACGACAATAGTGCAAAGGGTGGGTATCGAACTATCAACCCTTCACTTCAGTCCACACCTTCAACCACTGGGCCATTGAGTATATATTTGCATGAATCATAGCGGGTGAATCCATAATGCTACCTACTTATAACAGTTAATTTCATTACCATTAGTTACTCTATTTTTAGATTCAGCTTAGCGTTAATAACAATAATATTTTTAGGTACTGTTCATAATGTACCCATGCAACTTATAATGGAACAATGGTTGTGTGGGAACCAATGGTTAAACATTACAGTTAACTATGCCTTTGTTTTGGAACTCACTCAGCAAATGTGCTTTTACCTTGATCTAATACTTATGAAATGCTAGATGAGCCTCTGCAACTTTGTATGATTTAGTTTATTTAAAAATCTATCATATTCTGATAATATAAAAATGCTTTTCAAAAGATCGATTTGAAACACCAATAAAGAATCCTACTATATCCTAATAATATAAATGCGTAAGTTTGTGAAAATGGATTTATGGATGGATGGATGTTTGTTACTCTTTCACACCACAATGAATGAACCGATTTGGCTGAAATTTGGAATGGAGATAGCTCATACTCAGGATTAGCACATAGGCTACATTTACATCATCTAGTACAAAATAATTTTGTATGTGACGTTGAAGTCGGGCAAGTGTCACATCGGTTTCGTCGTTTCTCCTCTTATTCAAAGAAAAACGACGAAACCTGTGTAACAAAACCCCTGGGAACTGGATGTCATCGCTCCATCTAGCCGGGGGGGCGCCTTATGCTCTGTTTGCCGAGACGCGGTCTCCACTAGACCTTACGACCCCAGCGGCCATCGGGACAAATGTGTCCAGCCCGCTGTCACTTCAACGCCAACTGGCAAAAAATATACTTTACTAGATGATGCCCGCGACTTCGTCCGCGTGTATTAAGGTTTTTTAATTCCCGCGGGAAGTCTGTAATTTTCCGGGATAAAAAGTAGCCTATGTGTTATTCCATGCAGGAGACCTTTGTCCAGCAGTGGACGTCTATAGGTTGATAAAGAAGAAGAAGAAGATGTGTTATTCCTGGGTATGAGCTGTCTCCATTCCAAACAGCCAAATCTGTTCATTCGTTATGGGCTGAAAGAGTAACAAACATCCATCCATCCATCCATCCATCCATCCATCCATCCATCCATACATACATACATACATGCATCTATCCATACATACATCCATCTTCACAAACTTACACATTTATAATATTAGTAGGATAGGATTGTGCACCATTAGGAAAACACAAAACCCGATTCTTTCTCTTTTGGCCAAAATGATTTTTTGTAGTAAGAGAACCACTTCTAATCAGTCAATCGCCATAATTGAGACTACAAATGATTGATGTAGCTTTTCCGTAATTGACTCTGCAGCTACTATGCGTTGACATCACGAAGGGCTCGCACAGACGACGGACTTTATGTGCGATCTAGTCAGCGAAAAATCTGCGTGGCACAGCGGCAGTAAACTCAACTATTTGTGCGGGTTCATAAAAAATTCACTGTGCTCTATTCTGACGGAGTATAACGGATCAATGTCGTCTGTTCAGGGCCTATGCCACACCTTCGCCCTCCAAAACTATGTAGATTACGATATTCCCTAATGGAACACAAAAGTAAATAAAAAGGTAGTTGGTAATTTCCCAGGAGACGTGTTTTTCAGCGAATTTCGTCATGTAGGGTAACTAGCTACTAACATGCATCTACTTTTTTTTTTGAACTTCCCCTCATAGTGGAAATATTATATTTTATTCTAATAAAGTTGCATAGGTTAAATCGGCTTATCATCCAGCTGCACACAAGCTAGTATAAAAAACTTATAACTATGTAATAGCTTCATAATAATATTGTAAAATGATTATTTTGAAAAGAGCAACTGCTGAGTTTCTTGCCGGCTCTTTTCAGCAGAATCCGCTTTCCGAACCGGTGGTAGAGTCATGACTTGTCATAAGAGCCACAGGTTGGCCTACGTGAAATAAATAATTTTGAATTTTGAATTTTTTGAATTTTACACAACTAAAATGGTACCGTAACTGACGCACAGCCCAAACTGGTGTAACTAGCGATTTGAAAGGTGTTTAAGTATCGAAAATTGACCCCAATATTATGGCCAAAAATTTTTACAGTTTACTTTACAGCTTACTTAGTTAAAAAATGGTTAAAAACGTGATTCTCGTAAGTACAGAGTAAAATAATTATAGCCAATTACAAGATTTCACTCTTAATAACATCGACAAAAAAATACGCGTCGAGTTGAGAACCTCCTCTTTTTGTATTTTTTGAAGTCGGTTAAAAAATATAATAAGTATGAAGAAGAAAATTCATATGGGTAAATAAGGGGGTTTTTAGGGTTCCGTATATATGAAAAAATCACTTTTTTAAAACTAGATACATATTTAGATTTTTTTAGTTCTTAAATAGTACTACATTAGCATATATGGGGAAAAATGCTCGTTTTTTTTGGTCACAACTTTGATGGTCCCCCATTTCTTCATTTTTGAAGCTAAAAAATACATTTGAACTCCACTTAATGAGCTCTAGACAACGACACCCCACATGTCAGAGTAAAAAAATAAAATTTTATTTAGACTCTGTTTTTCATGTATGGGAGCCCCCTTTATTTATCAATTTAATTTTATTTTTATTATTTGTTGTTATAGCGGCAATAGAAATGCACAATATGTGAAAATTTCAAGTGTCTACCTATACCGGTTTACGAGATACAGCTCCCCCTAACAGACGGACGGACAGCGGAGGCTTCGTAATAGGGTCCCGTTGGCACCCTTTGGGTACGGAACCCTAAAAAGATTCCGACGAATTGAGAACGTCCTCCTTTTTTGGAGTCAGTTAAAAAGTATGCGTAAGTGGTGTTTTGAGAATTATAATGTTTTTGCATGGCTAATATAGTTAGACTACCACATGACGTAATCCCGTATTTATCCCGATATATACCTACTTTTTATTCTCACGAAAACACATTGGTTCCCCGGAAAAAGACGCAAAAGGCAGTATAGGTATTATTTATATATTTAAATATATGTATAGTGTATAGTTAACTAGCTGATGCCCGCGACTTCGTCCGCGTGGATTTAGTTTTTAAAATCCCGCGGGAAATCTTTGATTTTCCGGGATGCCTATGTCACCCTCCGGATTCTCAACTATACCTATCCAAAAATCACGTCAATCCGTAGCTTTGTTGCAGCGTGATTGACGGACAAACCAACAAAAAAACACACTTTCGCATTTATAATATTATGTATTAGTAAGGAAGAATTAATACTACGGTAGTTAAGGCGATGTAAATAATTAAATTTTAGAACACAAAAGCTATTATTGACTCAAATATGATAGTGAGATACGTGGACTTTTTTGTAGAAAATGATGAGTTACTTTAATCATTTAGTACATAATTTTTATGTATCATCAATAGTTTTCTCAGCACACGCCAAATAATGCATTTTACATGCAAAATTTTGCTACTTTGGGTTACATTATTGCTATTTTCTTAAGGATCTCTAATTTTTTTGAAAAATAATTATAGCCTAGATGTTTCTTCCTAATAACTTAGCTTTCTATTGGTGAAAAAATGGTTAAAATCGGTCCAGTATTCACAGAGCCTATTCGGTACAAACAAACAAACAAAAAAATCTTTCCTCTTTATAATATTAGTATAGATTTCAAAGTAGGTAATTAGCCTTAATTTAGTTTGAAAAATGCCAAGTAACGAACGACCCGAATATAGGTTGCTTTGTTTTCAAAAATAATGCGCGTAATTGTTTACTAAACCAGCGGCACGTTATGATGGCCGGTTTGACACATTACAATAGTGATGTGGAATGTCAATTTATTCTCGAACAAAAAACAATTAAGTTTTGTTTTTGTACCTGATTAAATAGGTTTAATAAAACAAAAATGTATATGTTTATTTAATTTATTTGAACGAACTGAATATTTGAATGAAAATGAATATACATACTTTATATGCACACAAGAAACATATGAATACAAAAGATACCAAAAAAGGTGCCACAAAAGGCCATAATTAATCAGATTCGTCCATACTACTATTTTCACTGTCGTCACTGCTATCATCACCTACATTAATAATTATATGTTCGTTTTCTATAATATTATCTATTTTCACATCTCTTTCATAATCTTCCCTTATTAATTTAACAGTTCTATTCACAACCTTTTCCCAGTCTCCTTTAGTCACATGTTCACAAGCTTCTTCTAATAATTTTAGCATTTTTTTTGTGGTAAATGGGGGTTCTGTATTGTGTCTTGCAGCATATCCCTTAATTTGAGCCCACACCAACTCAATCGCATTATACTCACAATGGTAAGGCGGTAACCGTATAACTCTGTGCCCATGTTCTAATGCTATTTCGTCAATGACGTATCGGATCTTGGTTGGTTTGTTTTCTTTTAAAAGACGTACTAATTCCGCTTTTAACATATTCATGTTTGCATCTACGCCATTTTTACGAAGCCATGCGACGATATCAGCTTTCTTTTGGGATTGGGCAGGTGGCTTGTCAATTTGCATCGAGTGGTATGGGGCGTTGTCCATAATTATAATAGATGGTTCAGGGAGGCTACACAACATTGAGGTAAACCATTCAGTAAACTTTTCTCCATTCATGTCTTCATGATAGTCTCCAGTGGTTTTTGACGCAAAAGCCATGAGAGAACCTTCGACAAACCCGTTGATGGTTCCGGCGTGACAAATTATAAGTCGCGATCCTTTTCCTACAGGAACTTTGGAAGTAGATGCTGCTGTGTCATCGTTCCAAGAACGGCCTACAGTATGGTTAGCATTAAGCCATGTTTCATCCAAGAACACAACATTTTGCCAATTTTTGATTTCTTTCACTTGCCGTAAAAAAGTATACCTTGCCATCGCTATATCAAATCTTTCCATCAATATTTTGCGTTTGTTACATTTTTTGTATCGAAATCCAATGGTCTTCAAAATCTTCGTTAAAGAACTTTCCCCACCGAAGAATAATCCAGCTTCCTTCAGTGAATGCACCAACTTTTTTCTTGTTGGATACTCCTAAATAGTAGCCGTAAACATGTCTTCGGATAGCATCGGCATCAAAGCTATCGATGCCTACGACTGGTTTTGCTCGTTTTCTCTTTTTTGGTGTGTGAAGTTTATTTTCTTCTGTGCCAGTCTCGCCATATTTTTTTTTAGTTATCCGTCTAACAGTTCGTTGTCCAATATTAAGCGCATCAGCTACGCGTTCAACCACTGACGTTATAGGTAAAATTGGCCCTCCATTTTGAGCTTCACGATCGAAATAGTTACGAAGGCGTATTACGAACTCACGTGTCTGACTATTTAGAACAGTTCTCTGCGTACGTTCGGTCATATCGACGAAATCCACAACAAAGGGCTTGAACAGAGTCCAAATTAACGAGCAAGGGTCAACAGTAATGCAGTATCAATATTTGAAATCCAAAGCCAGGTCAAAACTATATCACAATCGCATTGCACTGACAGTTTATACTTTTCGAAGCAACGTCAATTCGAAACTGCTTTGTTTTGCATTGAGCATTGACGCGAGTTTGCCGGAGGTAGTAGTTGTGCTAGCCAGCGATCCTATGTGACGATCGTATTAGATTCCATTTTTAAAAATTTTCAATTTAGAAAACCAAATGCCGAGTTGTGGTATATATCATATAAAAATAAAAATTTTACCTTTTGTATGAAACAGCTGATATTTTTTTGCGATTTCAGAGGTTTGTCCACATAGTGAAAATTGTTCATATTCACAAGTACATTCACCCCTTAAATGGTGCAAACTGATTTTTCTACACTTGTATACATTTTAGAAATCAATTTAATAAATAAATTTTGAGTCCTAAACCTAAAACTACATTCGATAAAATTTATGAATCTCTGCACATCACTATCGTCAATAAAGTAATACAATTATTTCCTTCAAAGTCGTTATCAATTAATACGGAACTTCATGAGCGGACAAACGTCAAACCGGCCATCATAGCGTGCCGCTAGTGTATTGAGATAAGCGTTGTTGTGCTAAATAAGTGTAAACGAAGTGGGTAGCCTACTAAGTTGTACTTATTTCCTGAATACGTACTTTTCTCTTTCAAGAGCCAATTTTGAAATGAGCAATAAAAACCGTAAAGTGAAAAGTCGATGGTTCAATGCCCATGCGTTGGACTATTGTCGTAAGTACCAGCTCCTAAATCGAGATTCCCGAGTTTCCAAACGATAAAATTATTAGAATGTAATAAGAATAAATTAATCTGATAAAATAAAATTGTAATTCAACTTGCAAGATTTGACCTAAACATACATACATATACATTGCTAGTTAAATAAAAGATTGTAATTAGATACTTCTTTGACATGTAAGTAGGTGTATAGGTATACTTATTTAGTTCTTCTAATATAATTATGCGAAAGTTATATTACAAATGCAAAAGTGTGTTTGTTGGTTGGTTTGTTGGCTTTTCCTTCAATCACGCAGCAACAGAGCAACGGATCGATTTGATTTTTTGCATGGGTATAGTTCAGGACCTAGAGTGATATAAGCATAGACTTATTAGTTATATTTACTACCGTAGTCAAAGGGTTGCTACTTTTTAACTCGACAAAAGTTGCAGTAAATAATAGTACTGACGGACTCTACTCTCCTACTCTACTCTACTCTACTCTCCTACTCTACTCTACTCTACTCTACTCTTGTTGGTTTAGTGATCCATCCGGCGCGTAGGTTGTCTGTTCTAACTTCTAATTAATTGTGAGACTAGCTGGTGAACTTCGTACCGCCAACAAAAATATTTATCATCATTTAGGGGTATGAAAAATAGATGTTGGCTGATTCTCAGACCTACCCGATATGCACACAAAATTTCATAAAAATCGGTCCAGCATTCACATGTGGGGGGGTTTTAAATTTTCAATTTACCCTTGTTGGCTTTACCATAGTGGGTGAGTCTTCCGTTCCACTAACAACAAAACCGTTGAGCTATTATGGCTTTATGTACGCATTTCCATTGAAACAATAACATTTTGATGCTTTACTTCAATACGTGTATAAATTAATCGTTATTCAATGACCAATGTTAACTGGAACGAAAACATTTTGAATAGTCAATCTACTATCAAGTTCTACCTATTACAATTCAAATACGATTCAGTACAATTACAATGCGGCTTTACTTATAGACGATAATGTCAATGGGTATGACTATCTAATGACATTTATGCTACTTTAAATAAGCATAGTTCGAAGAACTAGGGGGTCATTGGGGTCCCAATGATCTGCTGGAGTACTGACCCCGCAACGGAACGCGCAGTGTTGTTTCACCTCCCAGTAAGTGAACAGACGACATCAGACGAGTCGCAGAGATTGGCTGGATACGGACTGCGGAAGACCGAGGCTTGTGGGAGTCCATGTATGAGTTTTTCCAGCCAGTGGGTGTCTATCGGTCGATAAGAAAAAAAACTACGTGTGGCACTCGGGGACTGCCGCGGTAAAGCTATTGCATAGCATTCGTCTAGTCGCACGCACACAAACACTGTGCCGAAGTCTGCCGAACTGAAACGACGTTATACTAGCGGCACGCTATGATGGCCGGTTTGACGTTTGTCCGCTCATGAAGTTCCGTATTAATTGATAACGACTTTGAAGGAAATAATTGTATTACTTTATTGACGATAGTGATGTGCAGAGATTCATAAATTTTATCGAATGTAGTTTTAGGTTTAGGACTCAAAATTTATTTATTAAATTGATTTCTAAAATGTATACAAGTGTAGAAAAATCAGTTTGCACCATTTAAGGGGTGAATGTACTTGTGAATATGAACAATTTTCACTATGTGGACAAACCTCTGAAATCGCAAAAAAATATCAGCTGTTTCATACAAAAGGTAAAATTTTTATTTTTATATGATATATACCACAACTCGGCATTTGGTTTTCTAAATTGAAAATTTTTAAAAATGGAATCTAATACGATCGTCACATAGGATCGCTGGCTAGCACAACTACTACCTCCGGCAAACTCGCGTCAATGCTCAATGCAAAACAAAGCAGTTTCGAATTGACGTTGCTTCGAAAAGTATAAACTGTCAGTGCAATGCGATTGTGATATAGTTTTGACCTGGCTTTGGATTTCAAATATTGATACTGCATTACTGTTGACCCTTGCTCGTTAATTTGGACTCTGTTCAAGCCCTTTGTTGTGGATTTCGTCGATATGACCGAACGTACGCAGAGAACTGTTCTAAATAGTCAGACACGTGAGTTCGTAATACGCCTTCGTAACTATTTCGATCGTGAAGCTCAAAATGGAGGGCCAATTTTACCTATAACGTCAGTGGTTGAACGCGTAGCTGATGCGCTTAATATTGGACAACGAACTGTTAGACGGATAACTAAAAAAAAATATGGCGAGACTGGCACAGAAGAAAATAAACTTCACACACCAAAAAAGAGAAAACGAGCAAAACCAGTCGTAGGCATCGATAGCTTTGATGCCGATGCTATCCGAAGACATGTTTACGGCTACTATTTACAGAAGGAGTATCCAACAAGAAAAAAGTTGGTGCATTCACTGAAGGAAGCTGGATTATTCTTCGGTGGGGAAAGTTCTTTAACGAAGATTTTGAAGACCATTGGATTTCGATACAAAAAATGTAACAAACGCAAAATATTGATGGAAAGATTTGATATAGCGATGGCAAGGTATACTTTTTTACGGCAAGTGAAAGAAATCAAAAATTGGCAAAATGTTGTGTTCTTGGATGAAACATGGCTTAATGCTAACCATACTGTAGGCCGTTCTTGGAACGATGACACAGCAGCATCTACTTCCAAAGTTCCTGTAGGAAAAGGATCGCGACTTATAATTTGTCACGCCGGAACCATCAACGGGTTTGTCGAAGGTTCTCTCATGGCTTTTGCGTCAAAAACCACTGGAGACTATCATGAAGACATGAATGGAGAAAAGTTTACTGAATGGTTTACCTCAATGTTGTGTAGCCTCCCTGAACCATCTATTATAATTATGGACAACGCCCCATACCACTCGATGCAAATTGACAAGCCACCTGCCCAATCCCAAAAGAAAGCTGATATCGTCGCATGGCTTCGTAAAAATGGCGTAGATGCAAACATGAATATGTTAAAAGCGGAATTAGTACGTCTTTTAAAAGAAAACAAACCAACCAAGATCCGATACGTCATTGACGAAATAGCATTAGAACATGGGCACAGAGTTATACGGTTACCGCCTTACCATTGTGAGTATAATGCGATTGAGTTGGTGTGGGCTCAAATTAAGGGATATGCTGCAAGACACAATACAGGACCCCCATTTACCACAAAAAAAAATGCTAAAATTATTAGAAGAAGCTTGTGAACATGTGACTAAAGGAGACTGGGAAAAGGTTGTGAATAGAACTGTTAAATTAATAAGGGAAGATTATGAAAGAGATGTGAAAATAGATAATATTATAGAAAACGAACATATAATTATTAATGTAGGTGATGATAGCAGTGACGACAGTGAAAATAGTAGTATGGACGAATCTGATTAATTATGGCCTTTTGTGGCACCTTTTTTGGTATCTTTTGTATTCATATGTTTCTTGTGTGCATATAAAGTATGTATATTCATTTTCATTCAAATATTCAGTTCGTTCAAATAAATTAAATAAACATATACATTTTTGTTTTATTAAACCTATTTAATCAGGTACAAAAACAAAACTTAATTGTTTTTTGTTCGAGAATAAATTGACATTCCACATCACTATTGTAATGTGTCAAACCGGCCATCATAGCGTGCCGCTAGTTTAGACGATGCTGTGTTAGGTTTATTTTCGTTACGGAATTTCTTGATTCGGTCGTCGCACTCAAAGCCCGCGATAAAAGCTAGCTTAGTAATATTTTGACGTGATATCGTCTTATAAATCGATGAACACCGGCTGCACGCACGAAAAAGTGTCACGTTCCGCCTGAGGGTGCAAGCGAGAGCGCGGAACAATCGTCAATGTTTCTTTATGAAGTTATCACGTAAAACTATCGTCCGTAAACCAACTTTACAGACAACTAATTTCTTTTTAAACTGATGATGCCATGAAAGACATCAGTCCCTTTTAAAAATTAAAATTACTCATTAATTTTTGATTTTCATAGAAATGATTAATTCAACAATGTGTGGCACCTGTGAAGGGCTTAGACGAAACTAAGCCACGGCTTGCAGTGAAACCTTGAACTAAACTAGCGGCACGCTATGATGGCCGGTTTGACACATTACAATAGTGATGTGGAATGTCAATTTATTCTCGAACAAAAAACAATTAAGTTTTGTTTTTGTACCTGATTAAATAGGTTTAATAAAACAAAAATGTATATGTTTATTTAATTTATTTGAACGAACTGAATATTTGAATGAAAATGAATATACATACTTTATATGCACACAAGAAACATATGAGTACAAAAGATACCAAAAAAGGTGCCACAAAAGGCCATAATTAATCAGATTCGTCCATACTACTATTTTCACTGTCGTCACTGCTATCATCACCTACATTAATAATTATATGTTCGTTTTCTATAATATTATCTATTTTCACATCTCTTTCATAATCTTCCCTTATTAATTTAACAGTTCTATTCACAACCTTTTCCCAGTCTCCTTTAGTCACATGTTCACAAGCTTCTTCTAATAATTTTAGCATTTTTTTTGTGGTAAATGGGGGTTCTGTATTGTGTCTTGCAGCATATCCCTTAATTTGAGCCCACACCAACTCAATCGCATTATACTCACAATGGTAAGGCGGTAACCGTATAACTCTGTGCCCATGTTCTAATGCTATTTCGTCAATGATACGTCATTGACGAAATAGCATTAGATCTCGGATCTTGGTTGGTTTGTTTTCTTTTAAAAGACGTACTAATTCCGCTTTTAACATATTCATGTTTGCATCTACGCCATTTTTACGAAGCCATGCGACGATATCAGCTTTCTTTTGGGATTGGGCAGGTGGCTTGTCAATTTGCATCGAGTGGTATGGGGCGTTGTCCATAATTATAATAGATGGTTCAGGGAGGCTACACAACATTGAGGTAAACCATTCAGTAAACTTTTCTCCATTCATGTCTTCATGATAGTCTCCAGTGATTTTTGACGCAAAAGCCATGAGAGAACCTTCGACAAACCCGTTGATGGTTCCGGCGTGACAAATTATAAGTCGCGATCCTTTTCCTACAGGAACTTTGGAAGTAGATGCTGCTGTGTCATCGTTCCAAGAACGGCCTACAGTATGGTTAGCATTAAGCCATGTTTCATCCAAGAACACAACATTTTGCCAATTTTTGATTTCTTTCACTTGCCGTAAAAAAGTATACCTTGCCATCGCTATATCAAATCTTTCCATCAATATTTTGCGTTTGTTACATTTTTTGTATCGAAATCCAATGGTCTTCAAAATCTTCGTTAAAGAACTTTCCCCACCGAAGAATAATCCAGCTTCCTTCAGTGAATGCACCAACTTTTTTCTTGTTGGATACTCCTTCTGTAAATAGTAGCCGTAAACATGTCTTCGGATAGCATCGGCATCAAAGCTATCGATGCCTACGACTGGTTTTGCTCGTTTTCTCTTTTTTGGTGTGTGAAGTTTATTTTCTTCTGTGCCAGTCTCGCCATATTTTTTTTTAGTTATCCGTCTAACAGTTCGTTGTCCAATATTAAGCGCATCAGCTACGTGTTCAACCACTGACGTTATAGGTAAAATTGGCCCTCCATTTTGAGCTTCACGATCGAAATAGTTACGAAGGCGTATTACGAACTCACGTGTCTGACTATTTAGAACAGTTCTCTGCGTACGTTCGGTCATATCGACGAAATCCACAACAAAGGGCTTGAACAGAGTCCAAATTAACGAGCAAGGGTCAACAGTAATGCAGTATCAATATTTGAAATCCAAAGCCAGGTCAAAACTATATCACAATCGCATTGCACTGACAGTTTATACTTTTCGAAGCAACGTCAATTCGAAACTGCTTTGTTTTGCATTGAGCATTGACGCGAGTTTGCCGGAGGTAGTAGTTGTGCTAGCCAGCGATCCTATGTGACGATCGTATTAGATTCCATTTTTAAAAATTTTCAATTTAGAAAACCAAATGCCGAGTTGTGGTATATATCATATAAAAATAAAAATTTTACCTTTTGTATGAAACAGCTGATATTTTTTTGCGATTTCAGAGGTTTGTCCACATAGTGAAAATTGTTCATATTCACAAGTACATTCACCCCTTAAATGGTGCAAACTGATTTTTCTACACTTGTATACATTTTAGAAATCAATTTAATAAATAAATTTTGAGTCCTAAACCTAAAACTACATTCGATAAAATTTATGAATCTCTGCACATCACTATCGTCAATAAAGTAATACAATTATTTCCTTCAAAGTCGTTATCAATTAATACGGAACTTCATGAGCGGACAAACGTCAAACCGGCCATCATAGCGTGCCGCTAGTTTAAAATAACTCGAGTCTAATCACGCTCGCACGCTTCATGGTGGCGAGATAATTGCTGTTACTTAATCTAAAGTATCGACATTTAACGAGCCTTTGTTTGGTTAATACTTTCATTAAGAATAAGTAATTGTTGTGATAATTCAAATTAATTTATTTCACGTAGGCCAACCTGTGGCTCTTATGACAAGTCATGACTCTACCACCGGTTCGGAAAGCGGATTCTGCTGAGAAGAGCCGGCAAGAAACTCAGCAGTTGCTCTTTTCAAAATAATCATTTTACAATATTATTATGAAGCTATTACATTGTAATAAGTTTTTTATGCTATCTTGTGGGCAGCTGGATGCCAAGCCGATTTAACCTATGCAACTTTGTTAGAATAACATATAATATTTCCGCAATGAGGGGAAGTTCCAAAAAAAAAAAAAAAAAGAAAAGTACTACAATTCAATTCACGTTGACGGGCAGACACAAAGTATAGCCCCATTCCCGTAGGCGGCACCCGTTCACGAGCATGACGCATGATCCAGCCGTTGCTTCGCTCGATCATATTAATTGATATAGATAAGCTGAATCGCGTCGCGAAGCTGAAGTGACAATGGGCGGAGCGTATTAGTCGTTGGGGTCCCAAGGTGCTGGAGTGGCGACCCCGCACCGGAAAGTGCAGTGTTGGCAGACCCCCCACTTATAGGTGGACCGACGACAGATGAGTCGTAGAGTTCCGCTGGATACAGGCGGCGCAGGACAGGCCTGTGGAAAGTGTTTTCATAATATTATGTATTTGAATTAATTTTGTTTTTTTATCATTATTATTGTACCATTGTTTAGCATAGCTCTATAAGATTTGACTGACTTTTGTCTGAAATACCTAAATGGATTTTACTTTATTTTTATTTCTTGTAATTATGTATATGTATAGCCTACACAATATAATATCGACTATCGTATTATTAAAACAAGTGTTTTGCTTCATTTATTTTATCTTATTATGATAACCCTAGCAAAATATAGGTTAAATCGCTCCTAAAAATGGATTAAGGGCCTGTTTCACCACCATCAAGTAAACTTTAATCGACGAATAAAGTTGACGTTTTGACAGTTTTTGTATGGGCAAGTTGTTGGTGTTTTGTAAGTCTATCAAAATGTCAAAATTCGTCAGTTAAAAGTTTACTTGATGGTGGGTGATACAGGCCGTAAGACAAATAAATTCCAAAAGCTGCCCGATTTTCATGGAATCATCCGTATACATTTTGGACGGTTTTTAGAAGCTTTGTCTGTTAGAATGTTTTGTATTGTGTATGAAATTGACCACACTATAAATAGAGAGCCGATAAGATAGTGTGTCCGCTTTAATTATTTAATTAGCGTGTGTCATGTTGTTTACAAACAGACGCGACGGCCAGTATCAGTTGGTCTTATCAGTTATCATTATCACTAAAACATAGGTGAATGCACTAGTCCATCGTTATCAATTACTGACACTCGACGGGACAAAAACCCCTAACCCTTGTTTGAGAGGAGACCTGCACTCAGTAGTGCTAGTGAGCCGTTGATGGGTTGCTTGGATGGACGGTACATAATTCAAACATAATATATAAAAAAAAGCCGGCCAAGTGCGAGTCGGACTCGCGCACCGAGGGTTCCGTACTCCAAAAGTAAAAGTAAAACGATAATATTATATTAATTTACTTATTTATCGTTAACTTTGTTTGTAGAGGTTTATTGTTAATATAAAAAAAAACTATGCTAAAATAGTTAGAGCGTTGGTTTTATTTTTTCTGTAAAATATACATAAACCTCTATTGACCATAATTATTTCAGATTTTTCGATTGGTAAACTTCGGAGATAAGGGGGGGGGGGAACGGTATTTTTTTCGACATTTTGGCCGATTACTCAAAAACTATTTTATCTAGAAATAAATAAAAAACTGTTTTAGAATGCAGAAGTAAAGGCCTTTCATAATATGATACCCCACTCGGTATAATTATCTTACTTTGAAATTTCAAACCCCTGATTTTCCCCCTTTCTTAATTAAACTTAAATAATTTTCGCGTTCATTTTAGTTTTCCTGTAAAATATACATAAACCTCTATTGACCATAATTATTTCAGATTTTTCGATTGGTAAACTTCGGTGATAAGGGGGGGGGGGAACGGTATTTTTTTCGACATTTTGGCCGATTAATCAAAAACTGTTATATATAGAAATAAATAAAAAACTGTTTTGGAATGCACAAGTAAAGGCCTTTCATATGATACCCCACTCGGTATAGTTATCTTACTATTTCAAACCCCCGATTTTCCCCCTTTTTTAATCAAACTAAAATAATTTTCGCGTTGCTTTTATTTTTCCTGTAAAATATACATAAACCTCTATTGACCATAATTATTTCAGATCTTTCGATTGGTAAACTTCGGAGATAAGGGGGGGGAACGGTATTTTTTCGACATTTTGGCCGATTAATCAAAAAATATATATAGAAATAAATAATAAACTGTTTTTGAATGCACAAGTAAAGGCCTTTCATATGATACCCCACTCGGTATAGTCAATTTACTTTGAAATTTCAAACCCCCGATTTTCCCCCTTTTTTTATTAAAACTAAAAATAATTTTCGATTTTTCTTTATTCCAATGATTTTGGGCCACTATTATACACAACTATGCCAAATTTCATGTCGATAGCTTTAATAGTAGGTAACTGAAATAATAGACTGTGACAGACGGACGGACGGACGGACGGACGGACGGAGAAAGTCTCACCATAAGGGTTCCATTTTTACCATTTTGGTACGGAACCCTAAAACTAGCTGACCCAGCGAACTTCGTACCGCCAGCAAAAATATTTAGTGGTTGGTCACCCTTATCATTTAGGGGTATGAAAAATAGATGTTGGCCGATTCTCATATCTACCCGATATGCACACAAAATTTCATAATAATCGGTCCAGCCGTTTCGGAGGAGTAAGGTAACTAACCTTGTGACACGAGAATTTTATATATTAGATTCTTTTAAAAAAACCGACTTCAAACGCCACTGAAAAGTATAAAATAATTTCAGTTTGTACACGTATGTTGAAGTCGGGCGGGCCTAAATAGAAACGATGAAACGATGAAACGAATGCGCCACGCTAGCCAAAATTTTAGTTTGTAGGTCCAGGCAGAGAATATAAGTACTTGGTACAGGTGCGTTGAAGTCGGGCGAGCGTTGCAGTTTCATAGTTCTATTGAGGCCCGCCCGACTTCAACATACGTGTACAAACTGAAATTATTTTATACTTTTCAGTGGCGTTTGAAGTCGGTTTTTTTAAAGAATTTATATATATTATTTTAAGCTTTTTAGTGTAGCTTCATAGGATAAATCTACACATTCTCTGATCGCGAGCGATTTGTTTCTATTAATTGATCAAAATGAATCGAAACACTTCATAGCTGCTATTATTCTTTCAAGAGTGAACTAGTATGCTAAAAATCCTGGCTGCAGCATCAGCTCACCGTGTTGCCACCATTGCATTCCATGTAGAATCAAATACTGATAAAACGAATCCAAACACGACATATTTGCTATTATTTTTAAAGACTGTACTAGCACAGAGTAACGAAGGTAAGGTTCATACAGAGGTTCGACGAAGCCGTCTAGACAGGGCAATCGTGCGGTGGGTGCGGTAAGTGCGGAGCGAGGTACGCTCCCGTGTAAGCCTCAGTTACCTGGGAGCTATAGTAAAGGGTTGACATATTACGCTTGCGTAAAATTTTTAATAATCCTTCCTTACTCTGCCATAATTTTATAGTTAATTAATTGAAATGCACATTATTATGTATTATAATTATATTTAATTTAATTAATTGTTTGTTTGTTTGTACCGAATAGGCTCTAAAACTACTCCACCGATTTTAACCTTTTTTCACCAATAGAAAGCTAAATTATCAGGAAATAACACATAGGCTATAATTTATTTTTCAAAATGTTAGAGATCCTTATGAAAATTGCAGTAATGTAATCCCAAAATAGCAAAATTTACCTATATTGCCTATTCGGCGTGCGCTGAGAAAACTATTGATGATACATAAAAATTATGTACTACATGATTAAAATACTCATTATTACCTACCTACAATAAAGTCCGCGAGCTATATAGGTAACTATCATAGTTAAGTCACGTCCTTTCGTCCCTTAAAATTACAACTATGTACTTGAACAACAAATACTAAAATTAGAAAAATATTAAACAGGAAATGAAATATTACAACGAAATAATTTAATTTTTAATGGGCATCAGTATTTTTAACTTAACTTCACAATAATGTTAATAGATGGCGCTGTCATGTACTATCACAAAAACAGTTTTACATCAACATTTTTATCTATCAAGTGATACTTATTATTATTATTCTATTATCAAACATAAATAAAACTATTAATAATTATTAATAGTTTTATTATATTTATAATCAGATATCATTATTAATGTGTTCGTGCTGTGCACAGATAGTAATTACTAGATGACCATGAGATCATATTTTAGAAAGCTTATAATTATTTATCTCCGAAACTATGGGGCACGGCCCCATGTTGATGGAGCTCAAACTTCTTGTTTTCGTGTATAAGTAACTATATAACTATCATAATATAGTATAGCTTTTAAGTCTAAAATATGTTTATAAATGTTTATTTGCATGCGGCGGAGTTTATTTGCATGCGACCGCTGAAGCGGCCAGCAAAGAAACTGGTTTTATTATTGATTCAACTACCTAATAATATTTTAATTACAAATTTATTTTTAATTTTTGATTATTGATTAATTATTATTGTTTATTGTTATGTTGATGTGAAATATAGTACAAAATATTATAAATATTAAGAGAGATTGTTTCCTTGTGACAACCCTAGCATAAATACACTGTCGCGACGCATGTCTAGACGCTGGCAGCATTTACGACGAGATCAAAGGCGTCGACATACTGATCTCTTCCTTATACTGTGGTACTAGTGTGTTGCATATCCTGGCTGCAGTTTCAGCTCCATCATCAGAGCCATTCCATGGATATAATTTAAGACTACTTATCAATACGAATGAAACGAGGCCAAACTAAATATGGTTACGTAGTTTCATTACAGAGTGCTCATAACCACCGTTCAGCTTCATCATCACACCCTGGATATTATCTAGGACCAGAGTACTTCTTAAGACTAATCAAACGAGCCCGAACTCCGTGGTGTTACATCGTTATACTACAGAATTCCCACAGCCATCTTCCGCCTCCAACATCAGATCAGCTCCATGTTACAATAATATTGCATTGTAATCCGATTTACATGTACATGCACATTTTCAGCTCAATCGGAAACCCCGAATGGTTCTAATACACCTTGCAAGACTTGACCTAAATATAAATTGCAAGATAAATAAAAGCTAGTAAAAATAAGATGATAAATAGAAATTTAGCTAATGTATGTATGTTATATACTAGGCATGGTTAAAAGTCTACACATACTCTGATCGCGAGCGATTTCTTCTCATTCATTCAGGAGTTCCGTCCTCCATCTCCGAAGATATTCATCAGATCTTTACCAAATTTAAATGGGACCTACCTGCAAATACGTCCTTTCAAATAAAAACAAAATTTATTGAAATCGGTTAAGATTTGAGGGAGATATGGAGTAACATCGACAACAAAAAATAGGCGTCGAATTGAGAACCTCCTCTTTTTGTATTTTTTGAAGTCGGTTAAAAACCCTAAGCTTAAGCATATTATATTGTAAGTTGTATGATGCACACAGTCATGTTGTCATACTTCCCATAACCAGCAAACCTTAGTCATACCACATACTACGCTTTTGAGACTACGGTGTTAGATTTACGCCAGAGTAAAGATAGCAATAGAGTACGGAAACTACCTACAAACGTTCGAAACGGCTCACTCACACAGACATGCGCATCGACGAGACCAAATAGCGGTCCTCACTACTGACAGCACCGCGAGGACCGCTATTTGGTCTCGTCGATGCGCATGTTTGTGTGAGTGAGGCCGTTTCGAGCGTTTGTAGGTATGGTTTCAGTACTGGTTATAATTCTACTGTGTTTACGCGGAGAACTAGTTTGTACGTAATGTTTACCGTTTATAAATTAACTGCCAGAAGCGCGTCAGACTGTAAGTTAAACTTCAGTTAAAGTTAAATTAAATTAGACCACCAAAAAACCAAGTGGCAAGTTTCTTGTTGGGTCTTCTCGGTTGTTTAGTAGTGTAGCGGCATTAAGAACCAGTGGCAGATTCACTTCATAATTTGAAAGCATTTTGTATACTTGTTTGGGATCTACCAACACAAAGTTAACCAAGCCTTAAGCAAATAACCTTTTATTTTTGCCGTTAATTTAAATTTAATCGCACCGGTGGATCTGAACCTTGGTATTACAGATAGGTATAATAGGAATAGTATAGAATATATTTTTATTCAAATTTTACAAAGCGCTTTCGAATCGTCAAATGAATCTACCACCTGGTTCAGAATGCCGTTAACCGAGAATATGATTATGATTAGGAAAATAAATTGTTTTTATATCACTAGGTAGGTAATTTGCCGGGCAGCGCATCATAGGGTTATTACTTCAAGTTCCAACTTACCAGAAGGAAAATATTGTTTTTCAGCTCTTGTGTAATGAATCTATCTATCAAGGAAAATATCCTAGTACTACATTGTTTTCATTCAAATGTATCGGTTTTAGAAGTTTTTGTCAGTAAAGATGAATTATGATTAGTATTCGTTGGGTTGGGTAATAGGTACCTTAGGTATCTGCTTAGTTTGTAATCAAGATTGGCGACACAGTTTTCAACATACGTGGGTGAAACAAGGCCCGGGTTTCGCCTTGTTTCACCCACGGCTTCTTTCAAAAACTATTATTACATTTCGCATCCCTCCCTCTCGCACTTTCTAAAAGGAGGTTGGAGTATTTTTCTGTGTAAACCCGATATTTTTAGAAGATGGGGATCAAATAGTAGATTAGTAGCCAAGGGCTGTAAGGCATCAATTGCAGCCCGAGATATTTAGGCGCACGAGCGCAGCGAGGGCGCCTATAGTTCGAGGGTGCAATTGATGTTTACACCCGAGCTAACTACTCTGCTTTACATCTCGATTGTGAGGTAAGTAGAAAAAACCGGCATTACAAGAATAAAACATTTTAAATTTTGAAAAGTTCTTGATATTGATGTCGTGTTTAGTACTCATAGTTGCTTTTAACATTGAAAAAATGCACTACAAACTAGATGGCTGCAGCTTTTTTGATAGCTCACTAAAGTATGTTAAGAATACAGTCTCAGATAAAGACTTTACTCGTTTTTCTTTTCGCCACTTCATGAACTCGTCGTAAGTTTTCAAATATCCCTCCTTAGAACTTTCAGGCAAAATATTGTTAATTGCTGCTTCAGCTTCCATTTTCATTGAATCGGGAGTGCAGCTTATATCTTCATCACTTGCAGAACTCATGTTTTTTCCTAATTAGCATGTAATTATAAAAAAATCCCAAAAGCAAACAATATTTAAAGTAAAAGTTTTCTATTACTGCCTTTTTTCATCTTTTTTTTTTAATTTTTTTTTCCAAGAACGAAATTGAGCTTCGCCGTTCGATATTTAAAATTGATGACTATTATACTCATACAAAGACAAGGCTGAATAGCGAAGCGACCTCTTTTGTCATAGATGTACGCGAACTTTTTGAAAGAGTGAAGAGTTTTTTTTAATTACTTACCGCCCTAGGGCTTTTCTAGCTACATTATTACCCTAGGGCGCTAATTGGTCACTTACAAGCCCCATTTGGGGGTAATAAGGACCTACTTACCGAATATGAGAGATGTAAAATATAATTACTATTCACAAGTACACAATATTTTACATAACCGTTACATGGCAATACAAGTGAATATCTTTTTTCTCCCAACTTTATTTGATAGACTTTGATGAACTTTTTTGTTAGACTGGTTTACTAGAACAAGCATTGTTAACAAGTTTGATTCGTGAACGTGGGCTTGAGGCCCACGGTTCAGTTCGTCTGGGTCAGAAACTCTATGGAATTCGCCAATCTCTTTTTCAATGATTATAAAGATCTCAGATACTTTTGACAAGATGTGGTGAATTATTATTTTGGACAGTTAAATTACGGATATTTTAGATATAGTTTTATATGAATCTTGCTAGAGAAAAAGGGCGAAAACTACTATTAACTTTTATTGCTCTTATTCGCTACAAAAACTAGGTAAGTATATGATACTAAAAATATGTATAATAATATTGTACAACAATTAATTAATTATTGACCCATTGATATTTGATATCTATAGATGATGCCCGCGACTTGTTCGCGTAGTTTAAGGTTTCTTAATTTCATGGGGAACACTTTAATTTTCCGGGATAAAATGTAGCCTATGTGTTAATCCTGGGTATGAGCTATCTCTATTCCATATTTCAGCCGAATCGGTTCATTCGTTGTTGCGTGAAGGAGTAAAAAACATCCATCCATCCATCCTCACAAACTTTCGCATTTGTAATATTAGTAGGAGTAGGATTAAAAATTTTTACGCAGGACTCGCAGAAGACTATTTTTATAATATGTTCGGGATAAAAGACGTATTATAGGTTATTGTGTCCTTGTATAGTCTTCTTATTACCTGTGGAAGTCTCATAAAAATCGGTTCAGTCATTCCGAAGAACAGACTAACAGACAGACAGCATACTTGTGTTTAGGGCTTGCTGTCTTAAAAATATGTGAGCTTGTAAAATACATGTACAAAAGGCAGTTTATTCTGAAAACACAGACAGACACTTTTGTTTATTTGTATAGATAGTTTGTTGCGTTGACGTATTGACTAATTGGTATTTTTAATCTTGATAGCAATCAAGTGCGACCTCGGGGTAGTTAATTGAGAAAGTCAATACCTGTGTTACTTTACTTTGGAGAATTTGGACAAAGGTCACCGTGTTCGTGACCTAACTGTTTCACTTCCGAGGTCAGTTCCCGCGGGAAAGCATGCTTATTTTCACGTCTTAGTCCTACAATCACGTAGTGGTGATGCTAAGTCCCTTCGTAAGGCCAACCACATCCCGCATTCTATGGTTGGCACCACGAAGTCTTACTGTTGGCCAACGAAACTAGGCACAAATGCCCAACAGTCAACGCAAATTACTACTATAGGGACGGATCAACATGAATTTTTGCATGGGCATAGTTGATTACCTAAAGAATGACATCGGTTACTTTTTATCCTGAAAAAACCAACAGTTCTAAGAAGGCATGTCAATTTTGTTTAGGAGAGTAACATAGGCGACCTTTTATCACGGAAAAACAGGTTCCCGCGGGATTTTTATCCTCCACGTGAACGAAGCCACCGGCAAAAGCTATATTTATTAAATACTAGGTAATGCCCGCGACTTCGTCCGCGTAGGCATAACCCTTGCAGCATCAGGATTGAGGAGTAGGATCGTGGAATTTATCTTTGTAGGTAGTCTTTGCTTGGTATCTATAACAACTATTCATAATAGACAGAAAATAAATCACAACAGTTTAGGTGGGTAGTAGGCACTCATGCAGCATCAAGATTGAGGAGTTAGAACTCTTAAGTATCAATTAAAAAATATTCACGCAAATCTGTTAAGAAATCACGGATATATTGGTACTTATGTTTTTTTATCTTTCTTTTTCTCACGTTTTAGACCTTCCTTGGACTTTTACCAAATATTTCAAAACCAAAATTAGGCAAATCTGTTCAGCCGTTCTCGAGTTCTTGTGAGACTAACAAACGTCAATTAATTTTTATAATATTAGATATTTATTAAAACCAAAATCCACACCGATGTTTTGGGCATGAACTAGTTATCGACAAAAGTTGGCAACTGGCAGCCCTTGATAAAATATGCGCATATCACTCACCAACGTTGGTTGTCACTCTGGTAGGCGTGTGCCCCAGATATTTTATATCACGATGACAGATCACGATTATTGTGATCTGTTGTAATCTAAATATATATAATAGAATAGACTACACTAGCGGCACGCTATGATGGCCGGTTTGACGTTTGTCCGCTCATGAAGTTCCGTATTAATTGATAACGACTTTGAAGGAAATAATTGTATTACTTTATTGACGATAGTGATGTGCAGAGATTCATAAATTTTATCGAATGTAGTTTTAGGTTTAGGACTCAAAATTTATTTATTAAATTGATTTCTAAAATGTATACAAGTGTAGAAAAATCAGTTTGCACCATTTAAGGGGTGAATGTACTTGTGAATATGAACAATTTTCACTATGTGGACAAACCTCTGAAATCGCAAAAAAATATCAGCTGTTTCATACAAAAGGTAAAATTTTTATTTTTATATGATATATACCACAACTCGGCATTTGGTTTTCTAAATTGAAAATTTTTAAAAATGGAATCTAATACGATCGTCACATAGGATCGCTGGCTAGCACAACTACTACCTCCGGCAAACTCGCGTCAATGCTCAATGCAAAACAAAGCAGTTTCGAATTGACGTTGCTTCGAAAAGTATAAACTGTCAGTGCAATGCGATTGTGATATAGTTTTGACCTGGCTTTGGATTTCAAATATTGATACTGCATTACTGTTGACCCTTGCTCGTTAATTTGGACTCTGTTCAAGCCCTTTGTTGTGGATTTCGTCGATATGACCTAACGTACGCAGAGAACTGTTCTAAATAGTCAGACACGTGAGTTCGTAATACGCCTTCGTAACTATTTCGATCGTGAAGCTCAAAATGGAGGGCCAATTTTACCTATAACGTCAGTGGTTGAACGCGTAGCTGATGCGCTTAATATTGGACAACGAACTGTTAGACGGATAACTAAAAAAAAATATGGCGAGACTGGCACAGAAGAAAATAAACTTCACACACCAAAAAAGAGAAAACGAGCAAAACCAGTCGTAGGCATCGATAGCTTTGATGCCGATGCTATCCGAAGACATGTTTACGGCTACTATTTACAGAAGGAGTATCCAACAAGAAAAAAGTTGGTGCATTCACTGAAGGAAGCTGGATTATTCTTCGGTGGGGAAAGTTCTTTAACGAAGATTTTGAAGACCATTGGATTTCGATACAAAAAATGTAACAAACGCAAAATATTGATGGAAAGATTTGATATAGCGATGGCAAGGTATACTTTTTTACGGCAAGTGAAAGAAATCAAAAATTGGCAAAATGTTGTGTTCTTGGATGAAACATGGCTTAATGCTAACCATACTGTAGACCGTTCTTGGAACGATGACACAGCAGCATCTACTTCCAAAGTTCCTGTAGGAAAAGGATCGCGACTTATAATTTGTCACGCCGGAACCATCAACGGGTTTGTCGAAGGTTCTCTCATGGCTTTTGCGTCAAAAACCACTGGAGACTATCATGAAGACATGAATGGAGAAAAGTTTACTGAATGGTTTACCTCAATGTTGTGTAGCCTCCCTGAACCATCTATTATAATTATGGACAACGCCCCATACCACTCGATGCAAATTGACAAGCCACCTGCCCAATCCCAAAAGAAAGCTGATATCGTCGCATGGCTTCGTAAAAATGGCGTAGATGCAAACATGAATATGTTAAAAGCGGAATTAGTACGTCTTTTAAAAGAAAACAAACCAACCAAGATCCGATACGTCATTGACGAAATAGCATTAGAACATGTGCACAGAGTTATACGGTTACCGCCTTACCATTGTGAGTATAATGCGATTGAGTTGGTGTGGGCTCAAATTAATGGATATGCTGCAAGACACAATACAGAACCCCCATTTACCACAAAAAAAATGCTAAAATTATTAGAAGAAGCTTGTGAACATGTGACTAAAGGAGACTGGGAAAAGGTTGTGAATAGAACTGTTAAATTAATAAGGGAAGATTATGAAAGAGATGTGAAAATAGATAATATTATAGAAAACGAACATATAATTATTAATGTAGGTGATGATAGCAGTGACGACAGTGAAAATAGTAGTATGGACGAATCTGATTAATTATGGCCTTTTGTGGCACCTTTTTTGGTATCTTTTGTATTCATATGTTTCTTGTGTGCATATAAAGTATGTATATTCATTTTCATTCAAATATTCAGTTCGTTCAAATAAATTAAATAAACATATACATTTTTGTTTTATTAAACCTATTTAATCAGGTACAAAAACAAAACTTAATTGTTTTTTGTTCGAGAATAAATTGACATTCCACATCACTATTGTAATGTGTCAAACCGGCCATCATAGCGTGCCGCTAGTGTAAGGGGGTAAAATAGGGGTTTGAAAAATCGAACTTAACCTAAGCGAAGCCGCGGATAAATGCTAGTATAATTTATATCTTTTACAAAAAAAATACGTGTGGCACTCGGGGACTGCCGCGGTAAAGCTATTGCATAGCATTTTTTATCAACTTATGCAATTATAATATTTATGCAATATTTTTTTTTGCATGATAAAAATTATGCAAAAAAATAATTAAAACAAACAAACAAGAAAAGCGCACTGTCACTACTTCGCGAGTGAGATTCGAACCTGCGACATCATACACCATACGTTAAAGAAAGCGGCCGCTCGCCCACTGCGCCAAACAGAGCTACTTGTGAACCTCTAAAGTGTTGAACGCTTACTGAACGACGGTGTTGGGTTTATTTTCGTTACGGAATTTCTTGATTCGGTCGCGGCGCTCAAAGCCCGCGATAAAAGCTATGCAATAGCTTAAAAGTTGGCAACCCTAGCTGTGAGTTACGGCCTGCTGTACCTTGAACTTGTTTTATTGATCTTGCAATGGAGTGGTGCCAGCTCTCTCAATTTTACCTAACATATCGATACGTCTAGCTCACTAATGTAACCTAACCGCGGAGAAAGTGAGCTAATACAGGTTTGGGTAAATGAGATTTTGCCAGCCGACCTGTTCCATAGCTCATTGGGTAAGTTAAATAATATTAAGTGTCCAACGAAATTCAAAAAATATGTAGGATGTTATGCTCCGGCTTCACGCTCCGTCTTGCCTGTGCAGTTTTGACCGAGAGAAGAGAAGAGAGAGTCCAATCTTCCGCAAGTCAGCGAACTGTCTTGCCGTCCACACGCACTTGTGCAAGTAAGTCGTCAGGTAAGACGGATCGTGTAGCCGGTCCTTAAAGGGCATGCTAAGAAAACTGAAACCAGGGATTCTGTACCTGATTCTGAGTCGCTTAGGCCTCTGCCTCGAATTTTGCGGGCAGCGGGGCGGCGGTGGCAGCGCTCACCGCTTGTATAGAGTGCACAGCTCGTTGCCCGCCCCCGTGCCGCTGTTCTCGAGGGCCGCCGGTCCATTTGATTTTACGCATTAGATTCTGCCGCTCCCGCGCCGCCGCCGCCACCGCCCCGCTACCCACAAGATTCGAGGCAGAGGCCTTAGGGTTGGAATCTTTCATCGATCTTTTACTTGCGAAGCGAATTAATGTCACTTCACTTGTAAGTGCCGGCGTTCCTTAATCGCTTTGTTCGCGATGCATTGCGTACTCAAAAATTACAAATCGGTCACCCATAATTTTCGAGAAAGTGGTAGATATTTGTTATTTCTTTTCAGGCGTTAATATGTGTAATTCACAGTTTTCGTTAGCATTTGTATTTTTCAAATAGTTGGCCTGTAGCTCTTATGAAAAGTCATGACTACCACCGGTTTGCGAAA
Source organism: Oeneis ivallda (assembly GCA_029955525.1). Taxonomy (NCBI): domain Eukaryota; kingdom Metazoa; phylum Arthropoda; class Insecta; order Lepidoptera; family Nymphalidae; genus Oeneis; species Oeneis ivallda. Next base: position 3,364,790 of record JARPMR010000027.1, on the reverse strand, counting down.
GCAGATTCTGCTAAGAACCGGCAAGTAAATGCTAATGGGTAAACAACCAAAGACACAAGGCCTTTATAGTTAAATACCGTGCAAAATTTATAGTTGTTTTGGTAGGGTTGTCAAAAGAAAATAAGTTTTTTTTTCTTTTATTTGTAGGCTTTTACCAAGCAGAAATGAAGTAAATAATTATTTTTGTGGTTTAAATACTATAATATATTACAAAACTAGCTGATGCCCGCGACTTCGTCCGCATGGCTTTAGTTTTTAAAAATCCCGCGGGAACTCTTTCATTATCCGAGATAAAAAGTAGTTGTCCCGGTCTGAGGAACCACTACTACATCCTAATGGATGTAGTAGTGGTTGGAAAAAATCGCATCAATCCGCTGTTCTGTTGCGACGTGATTGAAGGACAAACCAACAAACAAACACACTTTCGCATTTATAATATCAGTAATGCTTTATTATAACACTTTTTATAATTGTCAAATTTTTTACCATACTTAACCAAAGACAAAATTACGTTTAGCTGTCATTTACGTTTTGTTATTCCACTGCCATTTGCGTTTTGTTATTCCATGTCAGATGCGTTTTTGTTATACCACGTTTTATAGTGACTTGACGGAAACGCGGTCGAACGGGATAAAAAGTATCCTATGTCCGTCTCCTGGTTCTAAGCTACCTCTCCACCAATTTTCAGCCAAATCGGTTCATGCGTTCTTGAGTTATAAATAGTGTAACTAACACCACTTTCTTTTATATATATAGATATCCGCATTTATAATATCAGTAATGCTTTATTCTAAAACTTTTTATAATTGTCAATTTTTTTACCATACTTAACCAAAGACAAAATTACGTTTAGCTGTCATTTACGTTTTGTTATTCCACTGTCATTTGCGTTTTGTTATTCCATGTCAGATGCGTTTTGTTATACCACGTTTTATTGTGACTTGACGGAAACGCGGTCGAACGGGATTAAAAGTATCCTATGTCCGTCTCCTGGTTCTAAGCTACCTCTCCACCAATTTTCAGCCAAATCGGTTCATCCGTTCTTGAGTTATAAATAGTGTAACTAACACCACTTTCTTTTATATATATAGATATATAGATATGCAACTTACACTACGTGTAATACCTACTTTAGAAAAAACAGATATAACTCTTTAACTAATGAACCCTACTTAGCCGTGATAGTTTTCCTTTAAAATTCATTATATATACTACTGTTGTGAATTATTTCTTGTATCCTATATATACAACCATTTAGCTGGCAGAGGGTGGGGACACTTGACTCTAATGAAATTTAGCACTTTAAAATATCATATTTCACAAACGGATCCCTGAATTGAAAAATGGTGTTCCCACACCCACAATATTTTTGAAAGACCTATTCAACGACACCCCACACTATGAGATAGACGAGAAAAAAAAATTCATCCCCACTACATGTAGGGGAGGTACCCTAGGGAGGTACCCTAGGGAGGTATTTTTCACAATTTTATTTCACCACTTTGTCGGCGTGATTGATATTTATACCCTTGCCAAATTACAGATTTCTAGTACCAATAGTCTCTGAGCTAAACCGCGGACTGACAGACAGACAGACGGACGGACATGGCGAAACTATAAGGGTTCCTTGTTTACTACGGAACCCTAAAAACGGCATCAAAATCGGTCCATTGTGCATTGGGGAGGCTGCTACGAGGGAACAGACAGACACACAGATACACACGTTATAACACCCCTCTTTTTGCGCCAGAATTAAATAGTCGGAAATTATAACTAACTGCACAATGACAGACTTAACACACTTTTGAGAATTTGGAGAACTCTTCAGGCACTCAGATTTCCTTACGATGTTTTCCTTCACCGTTGAAGCAATGCCGTGCCAATCAAATTGCTTAAAACTCCCGAAAAAGAATGGGTTGCCTGTAAAGTTGGTTTACGGACGATAGTTTTGCGTGATAACGTACGGGTGCTCTCTAGTCACAAGTCAACGCTTGGGCCGATCGTGCCTCTCTATCGCTTGTTCCGCGCTCTCGCTTGCACGCACAGGCTCAGGCGGAACGTGATACTTTTTCGTGCGTGCAGCCGGTGTTCATCGATTTATACGTCAAAAATTGGTTGTCTGTAAAGTCGGTTTACGGACGATAGTTTTACGTGATAACGTCATAAAGAAACATCGGCGGGCGCTCTCTATAAACTAGGCTCGAAAAGCTATATGAAAATTGTCGTTATTAAATTCTCACGCCCCTCGAACCAACCACACCCACCAGTGTTACTAAATACAATCCCGTGCGCATGTTATCGTAGAGCAGGCGGCAGTGACGTGAACGATGACTGTTTATTTTGGAACACAGTCAAGAGCGCACGTGACGATGTATGTATTTACTAAATGCTTGAATTGGACTATCCGCGAATCTGGGTACCAATTGTCGAAAAGTTAAAATATTCGTATTCGATGACATTAGCGTCAATGCAAAATAATCCTTGATTAAATTGATTTAAAGTCACAAATTCAGTACAACCGATTTTAATATGGAGCTTACGTAAACGTATAAGAATGCATTACACGAAATTGAGCTCTAATTCAATGCCGTTATGGTTTATTTTACTTTGACGTTAATGTCATCGAATACGATTAAGATTAATAGAATAACTAGACAATCGCACCTCTGACAAATTGCGATTTGGACCAACCGCGAATTGGACTAGCTGCGAAAAAGATGACTTGGACTAAATGAGAATTGGACCAATCGCACATGAACGCTTATTGGTTTAGTGTTAGTCGCTAGCCCATTCGCCTGCGAATCAGCATGAGGTATCGCGGTCGTTACTATGATTTTAACTATCTCGTTGGTCTAGTGGCAGTTTGCATGTTCGAATGCGGATGACGAGGTCCCGCATTCGATTCCCGTGTCGAGACAAATAACGTGGGTTTCGCTGTTAAGAATTTCTTAGTTAGGAAGTAGACGGTGTTACCCCTATGCCTCGGAGAGTACGTAAAGCTGTCGGTGTCGCCCTTGTCGATTTTTGTCTTATCGGACTGAGGGAGTGAGGGAATTGAGAGTGCACTAGCTATGTTTTGCGAACACACTTGTGCACTATAATATCTCACTCGCAGATGGCTAATCTTTGGAGATTGGCATTATTTATTACTTGTTGTTACGTTCCCTCAAATATGGTTGAGCGAAGCAATGGCTGGGTCATGCGTCATGCTCGTGAACGGGTGCCACCGGCGGGAATGGGGCTACTTTATGTCTGCCCATCTTAAGATAGTTGCATAGTAAGATAGTGCATTCAAGAACTTCCCATCATTGTGGAAACACTGCAAACATAGCATAGTGTCATGTTGTATTGTAAACTTGTTTTGAAAAGAGCAACCGCTGAGTTTCTTGTTGGTTCTTCTCGGCAGGAAGGGCATTCCGAACCAGTGGTAGAGTCAGACGATTCGAAAGCACTTGTAAAAAGTTTATTTGAATAAAAAATACCTATTTCTATTCTATTCTATTAGTTTTAAATATGGTACCTAAACTCAGGCAACATTCCGGAGTTGGGAAGCTAACTGTATGTTCATTGTTTTGTTACAGATGCGAGCAAAGTGCGCAGCAACTTGGTGCGCATGCGCCGATCCGCCCTCGGCAAATCCGCACCCACACTGTCCATCCATGCCGTAAGTTGACCCTCAACATCCTTACTAATAAGTGATTTTTATTTACTTATGCGAAATTTTTTTGTTTGTTGGTTTGTTCTTCATTGCATGAGTATAGTTCAGCATGAGTATAGTTGAGGACTTGGAGAGTGATATAGGCTACCTTTTATCCCAGGAAAACAGGGTTCCAAAGGGAAAACAGGAAAACAAAAGAATTATCTATGACTTTTTTAATTGACAGATGATTTAATCCAGTTTGATTTGAATATTCATATCGAAGACAGGACAGCGTCTGTCGGGTCAGCTAGTTTAAAATGTATTGCAGTACGGTTGAGAATCCTAGCGCGCGAGCTGAGATGCGTATGGATATTGATATAAAAATGTTGTCTGTTCATAGAAAGAGCAATGCACGGTGTCACGGCGGCCGTCCCGACTGCCGCCACCGCCACCACACCATAGACTCTCCCTCGTGGTAAGTTGGACAGTCACATCACACATGCTAGCTCTACACTCTGCGAGGTAAGGCGAGGCGAAGTTAAGGCAAGGCAACATGAGGTGTTTTACATCTCAGCAGTTTTTACAAGCTTTAATTTAACTTGCAATGTATGTATGTATATATGTATGTTTAGGTCAAATCTTGCAAGATGAATTAGAACCACTTCCCGGTTTTCGATTGAGCTGTTTTGTATGAATATGTAAATCGGATGACAATGCAATATTATTGTGACATGGAGCTGATCTGATGATGAAGCTGAAAGATGGCTATGGGAACTCTGTTATAAAACCACGTAACTCCGTTCGAATTTGGACTCGTTTGGTTCGTCTTGACAAGTACCTACTCTGGTCCTAGATGATATCTAAGGTCTGATGATGAAGCCGGATAACCCCATCAACTTTGGGCTCGTTTGATTAATCTTGACAAGTACTCTGGTCCTAGTGGATATCATCTGGCCCTGGAGGGTCTGATGATAAAAAGCTTGTTTCCTTAAATTTTAAATTTAAATTTTCCAATAAATTTTAAATTATACTCTTGTTTCCTCATGTAGCCGAGCACTCTCATTAGAAAGTGCTCGAAGTTTTTGTTCTGTTTGTTTTTGGTACGGTAGGAGGCTTTGGCCGTGGCTAGTTACCACCCTACCGTCAAAGACGTGCCGCCAAGCGATTTAGAGTTCTAGCACGATGGCGTGCAGACACAGATTAGAGGTATGGGTTGAATGTACACTGACATACCCCTTTCAAGTTAGCCCACTACCATTTTAGATTGTCATTTACAATCAGGTGAGATCGCAGTCAAGGACTATCTTGTCATCGAATTAAAAATTAAATTAAGTGGCACTCGGGGACTGCCGCGTTAAAGCTATTGCATAGGTAGCATTTTTTATCAACTTATGCAATTATAATATTTATGCAATATTTTTTTTTGCATAATAAAAATTAAACAAAAAAATAAAAAACAAACAAACAAGAAAAGCGCACTGTCACTACTTCGTGAGTGAGATTCGAACCTGCGACATCATACACCATACGGTAAAGAAAGCGGTTGCTCGCCCACTGCGCCAAACAGAGCTTCTTGTTAACCTCTAAAATGTTGAACGCTTACTGAACGTCGGTGTTTGGTTTATTTTCGTTACGGAATTATTTGATTCGGTCGCCGCGCTCAAACTGTTTGTCCTAGTTCAAAGCCCGCGATAAAAGCTATGCAATAGCTTAAAAACATCAAACTGGAGTGTCCCCGATTATCACAATTTCGTGTCTATGTATCGTATTTCACCATCTGGCAAACGCTGATCTAACCCATTTGCTAACGTCGAGCTCACGACGCGACAAATGCACGATTCTGACATATTGCACAGCGTTTGAAAGTCACCGTCGATTATTGAGAGACAATTTATGAGTATCTCTGAATGGGTTGCCCAACAATGTAGGTACCTACGCGTCATTATAGATGAATCATCTAAAGCAGGCGTTACTTTGCGGAATTCGATGATACTCAAGGAAAAAACTCTTTTGATACAGTCCGTTAAACCAGAAAAATCTGTACGGTACAATACAACGTACGGTACACCGCTCGCACTGTACTAATTGCTGCTGTTCCAATAGTAAAACAAACTATATAGGAACAACCCAACACCACACAAACCTCCGAAATACACTATGTATGTTACGCTCCACCCGAGCCTCTCCAACTCAATGCTGATGAAATCATATAGTCCAGTAGACAGGTAGTTTCAGGTGGAAAAAGGTCGGCAGTCAATGAAACTTTGGGATATTGTTCAGGGATAGTTAATTAACATTTTCTTAAGTTTTGGACCTCGAGTACCCTGTGCTAAAAGAGGAGGGTGGGGGGAAGCTGCAAAATTATCGAACTTCCTCCGGTTTTTCCTCAATAACTTTTTTCCCTTACGTCCTACAGCAAAAACATTTCTATTATACTATACTATAGAACATTGTCCAAAGTTTGTGATTGTAACCAAGTGCCATAATTACAACAACATTTTATCATAATTCGGAAATAACAGAAGAATTAAGGTGGAATTTTGCGTTTGCCGTAGGACGTAAGGAAATAAGTTATTGAGGAAAAACCGGAGGAAGGTCGAAAATTTTGCAGTCCCCCCCTCCCCCCTCTTCCTTCAGCACAGGGTCCTCGAGGTCCTAAACTTGAGATATTAACCATCCCTGAACAACATTCTAAAGTTTCATTAACCTGATCCTTTTCCACCAAACCCCACTTTTTCCTACCTGTCGACTGGGCTAATAGGCAAGAGTTAGTAACAAAGTATAAGATAACCCGTCTACTAGAAAATCATAGACAAGAGTTAGTAGTAACGAAAGTATAAGATTACCGTCTACTAGAAAAGGTTAACGTATACTCATCAAATGCCAGCAGAAAAAAGGAAAATAAGAAGAAAAAATCCAAGCTATTTTCTTTTAAAATCTAGTGATTTTAGCACGCTTTGTTCTAGTCTAACCTTTCGTATCCGAGTAGGTTTTATGTTCAGAAACACTTCAACCTCTTATATATGGAGCATGCAACAGGTTGATTTTTTTATGCAATCTTTATAACTTTTTGTACGAAGAAAAACCTAGTTAGTTTTTAGCTAGCTGAACCAATTTTGACGGGATTTTCGCAAATAGATAGAGTGATCTAGGCTACAGTTAACTAAGAATCCAGAAAAAACGTGTATTTTGGTTTCCTTTGCTTATTTTTGTGTATTTTAGTTTTGTTTTCCCGCCCTGCCTCGGAATTTTTCAACAATTTGTTCGGGCCTATCTTGAGGTTTGGCATAGAGATAGCTTGTTTTGAAATTGTCATGGACACTTTGAGACCTTTGTCCAGCAGTGGACGTCTATCGCTTGTTGAATAAGTAAAAGATGGAGGGGAAAGGTTCACCTTTATAAGATTTTAAGTTCATTTCATGCCTTTCCAACACATAAACATAGTATTAAGTATGGGCAAGTGCTATGTTTCTATGGATGCTTGTACCTGTGGACACAATCAGTTCCGTCGAAACTAGCAACAATAATATTCTTATTTCAACGCGACCGTAAAGCTTTGTCTATGGTTGACAGTTCGCGTTCAAATTAGAATTTTAGGGTTGCTAGTTTCGACGGAATCGATTGTGTCTACAGGCACAAGAGTCCATAACAGCACTTGCCCCTACTTCCTACTACCCTGTTAAACATGACTTATATTTCACAAGCAAAAATATTGAAAACTTAACCCCGCTAGGTAAAATTGAATATAACATCCGTTAAATTGATTTTGTTCATATTTCACCCGGACCATATTATCAACTAATCGATTGGCTCTTCATTCATCAAAATCGGCGCAGTAGTTTAGGCGCTAGAGTGGAACATTCGTAAATAGTTAGATAGACTGCTAAAGTCGTTATCCTTTTGGTTTTGCCGTAGTCAGGTAGGTACGTCAAAAAGTTTAATTCATCAAGCACTTGAGTTATTACATAAACGTTAAAGTTTATCAAACATCAAAAAATATGAGTTACGCAATGTTTGTAGAGTAACATTCGCGATGACTTTGCACATATTATACATTAGTTACGTTGTTCTCGCTGACAGGCGAGCCAAAGCCAAGTGTATATCAAACTACTTGTACTACACTCTAAAACAAATTCTGAATTTCTATTTTTATTACGTAAACTCTAAACTGATCAGCGCAATCCTTTCTATTATTAGAAATGCGAGTGTGTTTTTGTTTGTTGGTTTGTCCTTCAATCATTGATTTAGTTGGGTCGAGGGTTTTTGACAGCCCTAGCTACGGTCTATTTGGGCTGCCATTTGCAATCACCAGCCTTATTTTCAATTTTGTTCTTGTCTAATGCTTTGGTCTATAATAAAATTATGGTTTAAATTTTGTTCACTTTTTTTGTTGAGTGAATAAATAAATAAATAAAAAAATCATGCAGAGACAGAGCAATGGATCGGCGTCATTTTCGAATGCGTCCTTCAATAATACCTGAGTGCACTTTGGGGCCCCAATTTCATAAACACGGGGCTTCGAGGCACCGCCTTCTTCCTGACTCCGAGCTAGTACTGGAAATTCCTTGACAGAGATATCCAATTAATTTTTGGCCCGACCCGGGAATCGAACCCGGGACCTCGTCATCTGCAGTCGAACAAGCTAACCACTAGACCAACGAGGCATTTTAGATGTTGTTATGTAAATGATCTTCTTCTTCTTCTTCTTTATCAACCGGTAAACGTCCACTGCTGGAAAAAGGTCTCTTGCATGGACTTCCAAAGGCCTCGGTCTTGCGCCGCCTGCTTCCAGCGGCTCCCTGCGACTCGTATGATGTCGTCGGTCCACCTAGTGGGGGGTCTGCCAACACTGCGCTTCCCGATGCGAGGTCGCCACTCCAGCACCTTGAAATCCCAACGACTTATCTTAGGATTACCAATAAGGTTAGGTTGCAGTCTTCGCGATTTGTCTTTTTTTTAATTCTCATTTAAAGAGCTGAGTCACTGGAGTGACTAAGTAGCTCTCGTAGGTAAACAATCAATATACATTTAAATTTCTTATTTAACTAGTTATTGGATCTACCTCTTAAATTATTCCTAACTATCCTAAATAAATATTTCGCGTGTTCCGACATTGGGTTCGCTAGGGTTATATTTACATAACTCAATGTTTTGAAAGAAAAGCGTCAGTGTCGTGGAACACTCGGTTGGAACGAAGTTCCTTTTAATAATAAATTAATAATAAAAATAACTAAAATGAAAATAAAATAAAAATAAAATAAAATAAAATAAAAATAATCTGAAGTCAGGGTTCGAAACCCCGAACCGATAGTTTCACTCCTTCCTTTAGCCGCTACGCCACCAAAGCTATAACAGAACGTGTGTAATAAACGAAGGCAACACACAAAGGTCGTGTCGGAAAAATTCTTACACTTTTTTCGCTTAGCCCCCATCCGCCAAGTCCGTACCGTCCGATAAGGAATTTTGTTCCAAACATGCAATTCATTGTCATAGTTCTTGCAATTCACGAAGGCGAGTGAGCTTTACTCGTGGTTACTTCGTGTACATGCACATTGCATAAGTGTGCGTGCCTGTCAAAGCCTAGGTGGGAGCGGGCAGGCGCGAGCATTGCGCTCGCTCACACTTATACAGATACGACACACACACAACCATAAGTCAGTCGCCCTCGTGAATTGCAAGAACTGTACCTAAAAGCAATGCCTCTTTCCAGGTGGGCTCCGGTCGCTGCAGCTCGCCGGGCACGGGCCCCCTTTCCCCGGCGGAGGGGCCCCGGTGGCACGGGCACCACGCGCACCCCCTACACCATGCGCTGTTATCCTCTAGCGTGAAGAGGGGCAAGGATTTGTAAGTAACATTCTATTTTCTAACTACATGGCTTTGGGTCGGTGTAGATCGCGTTCTCTGTTATCTTCTAGCGTGCAACAGGCAAAGGAGTTGTAAGTATGTAAAATTCTAAATTTTTGATACTTACTTTTTAGGCGCTTCGCACACTGTTGCGTTACACCACGGCTGCAGTGTAACAGCGTGTTCTTGCAGAGGGATGAGGTATAGAAACACAGACTTGATGTAGTGAGCAAGTGACATAATATATTAACGTATTTACAATGGTCTTATATACTAATAAAATTATGAATAAAAGGTGGGAGAAGTTTTGTGCTTGGATCTTATGTACGTGCAAAAGTTGTTGATTAATATTATTATAAGTTTGTTGAAATAAATTACAAGGTTTATTATTGCGGAATTAAATATGCTATGAGGTACGTATATGTTCACGTCCCGTACGTGCCATACACACGTAGGTTGAGATTTATAGATCGTACTCTAGCTCTGCTCAAGACTCAAGATAGAGTTAAAATGAGACACAAATATGTTCCGACATAAATCTGTCTCTTTTTAACTCAGTCTTGAGTCTGAGCTGAGTGAGTAATTTGTCAACCACTGCTGGACAAAGTCTTGGTCTTGCGCCATCTGAATCCAGCGGCTCCATGCGACTCGTTTGATGTCCTCGGTCAACCCGGGGGGGGGGGGGGGGTCTGCCAACACTGCGCTTCCCGGTGCGACAATCGGCAACTCGCAACTATAAATAGCTGTTTTTACCATCTTCATGTAATTTTGAGGAAAACTGTAGATGTAGCAACTCTTGTTGCGAGTTTTGGTAACTGTTATGAAAACTTTTTAAAATACAGTTTCGCAGCGCCTAAGGAGGAGTTCCGAGTTTCTAACATAAGCAGAGGGCCCCGCTGCCGTGATCCCTTGATTCAAAGTTGGAAGATAACACACATGCACAGCTAGAAGATAACAGATCTTCTAGCGTGGAGTGACAGCATGCTTTAACTTGAAAAATTACATTTACGTATTATTTTATTGATAAAAAATTAAGTGGCACTCGGGGACTGCCGCGGTAAAGCTATTGCATAGCATTTTTATCAACTTAGGCAATTATAATATTTATGCAATATTATTTTTTGCATAATAAAAATTATGCAAAAAAAAAATTAAAAACAAACAAATAAGAAAAGCGCACTGTCACTACTTCGCGAGTGAGATTCGAACCTGCGACATCATACACCATACGGTAAAGAAAGCGGCCGCTCGCCCACTGCGCCAAACAGAACTAAAGTCGGATTTTTAATTAGGCGAAGTCAACTGACGTTTACTGTGTTGTCAGTTTTTGATGAAAATAAAATAGTGTTGTGACTAAAGGATCCACATCAATCACTTACTCATTACGTCGTGTACCAAAACACTTATTTTTTTATTTACTAAGAAAATTCTCAAATTGTGTTTATTATAATTGATACAAAAATGTTTTGAATAGCAATTATGATCTTATCGAAAATCTGATCTTGTCTTTGTCTGCCTATACTGAGAAAATAAAACAACTTTTAGTACTAAAAATAGATCTTAAATATTTCTATTCGTGCTTTCTTTATTACAGCTTTAAAAAGGTGACCTTTATTACTATTTCTATTACATATTATGTGATCTTATGAGATTTATAAAATGAAATGTAATAGTACAGTTTTCGATGCATGGAATAACTCACAGAATGCCATTGGTATTTTTTGTGATTTATCAAAAGCCTTCGACTGCGTTGATCACAAGACCCTCTTACTTAAACTGAGCCACTATGGTATTAAAGATATTGCACTTAGCCTCATTGCGTCTTATCTAAGGGATCGTGTTCAAAGAGTGTGTGTCAATGATGTAAAATCATCCGGATCAGCCTCAGTAATGGGTGTACCCCAGGGTTCTATTCTAGGTCCATTCATGTTTTTGATTTACATAAACGATTTACCATATTTTGTCCAAAATACTTGCGATATTGTACTATTTGCTGATGATACGTCTTTGATTTTCAAAGTCGATAGGAAAAAAGACAATTTTGACGATGTAAATAATGCATTATCTCAAGTTTCTGAATGGTTTACGGCAAATAATCTACTTTTAAATGCTAAAAAAACAAAGTGTGTTGAGTTTTTATTGCCTAACACCAGAACTGTCAGTAAAAATTTAAAGATAAGTAATGAATCCTTGAAAACAGAGGACTCCACAGTGTTCTTGGGATTAACCCTGGACTCAAAGCTGCAATGGGGCACCCATATAGCAGTACTTGCTGGCAAGCTCAGCTCTGCTGCTTACGCTGTTAGGAAGATTCGACAGATAACTGACATAGAAACTGCAAAAATTGTTTATTTTGCATATTTCCATAGTATTTTGTCATACGGAATCTTAGTATGGGGTAAAGCGGCCGATATTGGAAAAATTTTTGTATTGCAGAAGAGGGCGATTCGCGCAATCTATAATTTAAAGCCGCGGGATTCGCTTCGAGAAAAATTTAAAGAAATAGGCATTCTTACAGTAGCTTCACAATATATTTATAACAATATAATATTTGTCAGACAAAACATTGTGAATTACAAAAAAAAGGGTGAATTACGAGATAGGCAGGTTAGAGATCCAAATAGGCTCGTGATCCCTCGACTGCGCCTCAAGAGGGTCCGAAAGACATTTGTGGGAATGGGCGTGACGTTCTATAATAAAATTCCACAGTCGATCTTGGACTTGCCTTTACACAAGTTTAAGAAATCGATTAAAACTACGCTCATGAAAAAAGCATATTATACGATTGAAGACTATATAAATGACAAAAAAGCGTGGATGTAATTCGTTCCAGCGATTCATGAGACAGTAGGTAATGATTAACCTGTATAATTGTATATCAAAATAATTCTATTCTATTCAGAGTTTCCACTTTATTTGTGTACAAGTCATATTTTAAAATGAGTATTTCATTTGAATATTAGTTTCAATTCGATGCCTTAGGATGGGTAGCCTAAGTATGTCACACTCTCTTTAACATTTCTGCGGTGGTGTCGTGTGATGCGGGTTGTTGCGTTCCCTAAAATATGGTTGAGCGAAGCAATGGCTGGGTCATGCGTCATGCTCGTGAACGGGTGCCACCAGCGGCAATGGGGCTACTTTCTGTCTGCCCGTCTTGACATGTGTTGAATTATAATTTGAAATAATTACGTATGCTTTTGTGGACCTTTCCCTCATTGTGGAAACTCTGCATACATAGAATATATGTTAAGTATATTGTAAAAGTATTTTGAAAAGAGCAACTGCCGAGTTTCTTGCTGGTTCTTCTCGGCAGGAACGGCATTCCGAACCAGTGGTAGACTCATTGACGATTTAAAAGTACTTGTAAAAGTTTATTTGAATAAAAAACATTTCTATTCTATTCTATTCTATTCTATAGTACTACAGCTATCACTACCTATTGAACTAGAACATCACTATTACAATAAATATGGCAACATTATTTTACAAAGTGACATTAGCAACTGTCAGTTGGTATCGTCTAATTAAAAATCCGACTTTACTTGTGAATCTCTAAAATGTTGAACGCTTACCTGAACGACGGTGTTAGGTTTATTTTCGTTACGGAATTTCTTGATTTCGCCGCGCTCAAATTGTTTGTCCTAGTTCAAAGCCCGCGATAAAAGCTATGCAATAGCTTAAAACTAAGTATAGATCGATCTGTATAAGAAATCACGCAATACATTGAACTTCTCACTCTGTAAATAGGTAGTTATTTAACATCCAGTCGTTATAAAATATCATCTGTCCGAACGAGTTTCGTAGTTTTTTGCTCGAAGCGCTTTGAGTGTAGCAAAAAGTCTATTTATTAATCATCCACGCTTCAATAGATAACCTGTCATTTGATGATGGATAAATCTGCCTGTGATATAGAAAACCTTTGTTCATCGTTGGCATTGGTAAATAATTTTAAAGGCAATGTTCTTGCATGTTCTTCTTAGGGAGAGGGCAGACTGGCTACTTTTATCGGCAGTTTTCGGCGTTTTTATGGCTTTTAGCGATCTTCCGACTGCGTCGCGTTTCAGCGATCGATCGCTAAAACACCAAATTGCGCGATTTAGCGTGTCTGCGATTTTCGATCGCAGATTTCTGCGTTTGATGTGCGACCCGTTCCAAAGTTTTTTTAACGGGAAAAGGAATTATAGTGTTTTTTAAATTATTGAAATCATATCCATTTTTTGATCCGAGGGAACCTTAAACTCAATTCCTTTTCCCATCATCATGTTATTCTGTGTTACCCATGTATTTATTACCGTAAATGGTAAAAAATGGTACATTTCAAATGCTTACTTATGTCATTCTTTGTATGTCTGTGCCGATTAAGAAATAAGGACATGTGAGTATTATTTAGTGATACGAGTACGTGTAGAGCAATTAAAAATTAACTGAGACATTATATGCCTAATTCTTCTCCCCGGACAAAAATAACTTTAATAATAACAGCAAATCGAATGATAATAAATTGGAATTCAAGAACAAACAAAAAAATATGACCTCCTTTTGTTTCTTACTTCTATTAATAATTATTTCTATTAATTATTTCTGTTCGTTTCTGTTATTCTTATCAATCTGGCACGTTGTGGAACACAGCACACAGGCCCTACGAAAATGCTAATCTCTATCATATCTATTCAATTATTTTGTTCTTCAACTGGATTTCACCTTTGTTTTCTCTAAAATTAGCAGTGGTAGAGCCAGTGGTAGATTCACTTAACGATTCGAAAGCACTTTGTAAAAGTTTATTTGAATAAAAAATTATTCTATTCTATTCTGTTCTATTCTATTCTATTCGCAGAGACGGCCGAAGATGGTCAGTGGCTTCGTTGCCGTCATCCGGCTATGGTACGACGCCAGGCAGCTCCAGTCTTTCAGTAAGTATTACCTTTTGCTTTTTACTATGTATGTACTTGTTACGCTTACTAAGTAAAATTTTTCAGCTTAGCATAAATACATTCAAACATTGAAAATAATCAGGTCATTATTTCAAACTTCATAGTCATACCATCAAAAGCTTCTACAAGTTTACTTAAGAAAATACTTGTGTAGTTCTACTTGCATAGTGTGAACATAAAAGACTGTGTTAATTAGAGTTATAATAAAGAATCATTTTCATTAAACAATGTTTTTAATGACGAGACCAATTACACGTCTTACCTCGTACTTGGTGTCCTACAAGGAGATCTAATTTCTCCTGACTTTTTTGGTATTTATATTGACAAACCTGTTTGTAACTTTCTTATATAGGTAAGTTATTGTTGTTCAAATTTCGTAATAGTCACATATTCTGAATTTTGTCCTCTTCTTTTTCATCATCCATAAATGGACATAGGTCTTGTAGGGAATTTCCACACGCCTCAGACTTCGCCGATTTACCAACGCACTATGGGACCAAATCGTCCATATCGTCTCAAAAATACATTTTGTAAAAGTATGATTAGAAGCAGTGATAGCCTAGTGGTTAGGACTGTGATCTTCTATTCGGGGGGTCGCAGGTACGATCCCGGGTACGCACCTCTGACTTTTCGGAGTCAAGTGCGTTTAAGCAATTAAATATCACTTGCTTCAACGGTGAAGGAAAACATCGTGAGGAAACCTGCACACCTGAGAGTTCTTCATAGTTCTTGAAGGTGTGTGAAGTCCGCCAATTCGCATTGGGCCAGCGTGGTGGACTATGGCCTATAACCCATCTCTGAGAGGAGACCTCGCTCAGTACACTAGCGGCACGCTATGATGGCCGGTTTGACGTTTGTCCGCTCATGAAGTTCCGTATTAATTGATAACGACTTTGAAGGAAATAATTGTATTACTTTATTGACGATAGTGATGTGCAGAGATTCATAAATTTTATCGAATGTAGTTTTAGGTTTAGGACTCAAAATTTATTTATTAAATTGATTTCTAAAATGTATACAAGTGTAGAAAAATCAGTTTGCACCATTTAAGGGGTGAATGTACTTGTGAATATGAACAATTTTCACTATGTGGACAAACCTCTGAAATCGCAAAAAAATATCAGCTGTTTCATACAAAAGGTAAAATTTTTATTTTTATATGATATATACCACAACTCGGCATTTGGTTTTCTAAATTGAAAATTTTTAAAAATGGAATCTAATACGATCGTCACATAGGATCGCTGGCTAGCACAACTACTACCTCCGGCAAACTCGCGTCAATGCTCAATGCAAAACAAAGCAGTTTCGAATTGACGTTGCTTCGAAAAGTATAAACTGTCAGTGCAATGCGATTGTGATATAGTTTTGACCTGGCTTTGGATTTCAAATATTGATACTGCATTACTGTTGACCCTTGCTCGTTAATTTGGACTCTGTTCAAGCCCTTTGTTGTGGATTTCGTCGATATGACCGAACGTACGCAGAGAACTGTTCTAAATAGTCAGACACGTGAGTTCGTAATACGCCTTCGTAACTATTTCGATCGTGAAGCTCAAAATGGAGGGCCAATTTTACCTATAACGTCAGTGGTTGAACGCGTAGCTGATGCGCTTAATATTGGACAACGAACTGTTAGACGGATAACTAAAAAAAAATATGGCGAGACTGGCACAGAAGAAAATAAACTTCACACACCAAAAAAGAGAAAACGAGCAAAACCAGTCGTAGGCATCGATAGCTTTGATGCCGATGCTATCCGAAGACATGTTTACGGCTACTATTTACAGAAGGAGTATCCAACAAGAAAAAAGTTGGTGCATTCACTGAAGGAAGCTGGATTATTCTTCGGTGGGGAAAGTTCTTTAACGAAGATTTTGAAGACCATTGGATTTCGATACAAAAAATGTAACAAACGCAAAATATTGATGGAAAGATTTGATATAGCGATGGCAAGGTATACTTTTTTACGGCAAGTGAAAGAAATCAAAAATTGGCAAAATGTTGTGTTCTTGGATGAAACATGGCTTAATGCTAACCATACTGTAGGCCGTTCTTGGAACGATGACACAGCATCATCTACTTCCAAAGTTCCTGTAGGAAAAGGATCGCGACTTATAATTTGTCACGCCGGAACCATCAACGGGTTTGTCGAAGGTTCTCTCATGGCTTTTGCGTCAAAAACCACTGGAGACTATCATGAAGACATGAATGGAGAAAAGTTTACTGAATGGTTTACCTCAATGTTGTGTAGCCTCCCTGAACCATCTATTATAATTATGGACAACGCCCCATACCACTCGATGCAAATTGACAAGCCACCTGCCCAATCCCAAAAGAAAGCTGATATCGTCGCATGGCTTCGTAAAAATGGCGTAGATGCAAACATGAATATGTTAAAAGCGGAATTAGTACGTCTTTTAAAAGAAAACAAACCAACCAAGATCCGATACGTCATTGACGAAATAGCATTAGAACATGGGCACAGAGTTATACGGTTACCGCCTTACCATTGTGAGTATAATGCGATTGCGTTGGTGTGGGCTCAAATTAAGGGATATGCTGCAAGACACAATACAGAACCCCCATTTACCACAAAAAAAATGCTAAAATTATTAGAAGAAGCTTGTGAACATGTGACTAAAGGAGACTGGGAAAAGGTTGTGAATAGAACTGTTAAATTAATAAGGGAAGATTATGAAAGAGATGTGAAAATAGATAATATTATAGAAAACGAACATATAATTATTAATGTAGGTGATGATAGCAGTGACGACAGTAAAAATAGTAGTATGGACGAATCTGATTAATTATGGCCTTTTGTGGCACCTTTTTTGGTATCTTTTGTATTCATATGTTTCTTGTGTGCATATAAAGTATGTATATTCATTTTCATTCAAATATTCAGTTCGTTCAAATAAATTAAATAAACATATACATTTTTGTTTTATTAAACCTATTTAATCAGGTACAAAAACAAAACTTAATTGTTTTTTGTTCGAGAATAAATTGACATTCCACATCACTACTGTAATGTGTCAAACCGGCCATCATAGCGTGCCGCTAGTTTAGTGAGCCGTTGATGGGTTGTTAATGATGATGATGATTATATATTTTTTTCAAAGATATGCATAATAGAATACTATAAGCACTTAGTAATGCAAAAGTTATGTAAATATAATTATTTACATTCATAACTTGAACTCATAGTCGTGAGTCGAAATTATGTCATTTTAGTAATGTAGAAAATCAAGATATACGATGTCGATTCCGGGTTGGTTTTAAAAGAAAGGTACATGTGTATTATATTGTTAACTATGTTAACAACTATGTTATGTCGATGTTAACTAGCGACCCGCCCCGGCTTCGCACGGGTAGTAGGGCATATTACGCCAATGCTTTGCAAACTCCTTGAAATGTTCCCTAAGTTATAAAAACCGACTTTAAACGCCCGCACCACTACAAAGTATTTAATTTATTGTTGATTTTTTTAAAACCGCTCGACCGATTTCCATATGAGACCACCTGGGAAATATACCCTTTGAAACAAAAAACAATTTTCTTAATCGGTTCAGGCGTCTTCGAGCAATCGGTGAACATACATGAAAAAAAAGATTCCGACGAATTGAGAACCTCCTCCTTTTTTGAAGTTGGTTAAAAAGAAGAATATTGTTATTAGTAAACAAGTAACTACGAGTCAGTTGTTATCGCCATACGTATATAGTCAATTTGTTTAACCTAACGTGTTAGCGATTCGCCCGTGACGAGTTGCAAAGGTCATAATGCAATCGATAATGTATGTACTGTATAATAATATTGTAAAATGATTATTTTGAAAAGAGCAACTGCTGAGTTTCTTGCCGGCTCTTCTCAGCAGAATCCGCTTTCCGAACCGGTGGTAGAGTCACGACGTGTCATAAGAGCCACAGGTTGGCCTACATGAAATAAATAATTTTGAATTTGAATGTCCGGCGTTTGGTGGCCGATATTGAATGCAGCATCATTGCATTACTTAGGGAGAGGGCAGACTGGCTACTTTTAGCGGCAGCGATGCGGCGTTTTAATGGCCTTTAGTGATTCTATGGTTTTTTGCGTGCATCATGTTTCGCGCGATTTCGCGATTCTGCGATCGAAGGTCTTAAAAACGCGAACGTGTTTGAGTCGCGATATTCGCGCGCGCGAAACGCTATGCTCGCAAAAGGCCATAAAATCGCTAAAGGCCATAAAAACGCGTGATCACGCCGCTTAAAGTAGCCAGTCTGCCCTCTCCCTTATTGAGGAAGTATGAAATCTTATAACAAAACGGTTCCGTGATTTACTGATTGACAGAAAACGCTCTTGTGTAAAAAGGCTGAGAGAAATTCAGTGGCTGCGTATAGTTTTTCATTTAGAATAGAAATGTTTTTTATTCAAATAAACTTTTTTACAAGTGCTTTTAAATCGTCGATGAGTCTACGACTGGTTCGGAATGCCCTTCCTGCCGAGAAGAACCAGCAAGAAACTCGGCGGTTGCTCTTTTCAAAACAGGTTTACAATTCAATAGATACTATGCTATGTAGGCTGTGTTTCCACAATGAGTTCCACAAAAGCATACC
Source organism: Oeneis ivallda (assembly GCA_029955525.1). Taxonomy (NCBI): domain Eukaryota; kingdom Metazoa; phylum Arthropoda; class Insecta; order Lepidoptera; family Nymphalidae; genus Oeneis; species Oeneis ivallda. Next base: position 3,345,780 of record JARPMR010000027.1, on the reverse strand, counting down.
TAGTTATAATTCAACACGTTAAGACGGGCAGACAGAAAGCCGCCCCATTCCCGCTGGTGGCACCCGTTCACGAGCATGACGCATGATCCAGCCATTGCTTCGCTCAACCATATTTGAGTTGCAGTCATAAGGTTCAATTCACACCATTAAAATCTATTGAGACTATTCTTTTTCAGAAAATGTTTGTTTTCGTAATTACGTCGTAATAGTGGAAATGAAGCCGCGGTTAAAAACTAGTGTTTTTAAGAAGGAATGGAAATTTTATTTTGGCTTTATGATAGGGTATATTTTAGTGATATGGAAAATCTAGACATACAAGCATGATGTCAGTGATAAACTCTCTACAGCGATAAAACGCATGAAATGAATTTATTTTTTTATCTGATCGTGACTCAATGCAATTCACTTCTTGGTATATATAATATTTGCTTGGAGAGCCACGAAATACGCGTGAATATTTATCCGTGGTTTATTCGTTGTGGAGTTAAAGAGTAACAAACATCCATTCATCCATCCAGACATCCATCCTCACAAACTCTCACATTTATAATTTTAGTAGGCTTATTAGGATTTCAATTTCTAAGAGATGTATTTTAATTATGAAAGATAATAATTATCTTTCTGATGTATCAAGCAGTATCAGTCTCTATCTAATTTGTAATAGTGTGTGAATTTACTATTTAGTCATCTTACCGTTTTTCCAAATCAAATAATTTATTACCATAAGCCAGGTTGTTGTAAGTGAAGCAAAAAATGATAATTTTTATGATTAATTTCCGAAGAAACTTCTGAGTTTCTTACCTGCTCTTCTTAGCAGAATCTACTTTCCAAACCAGAGGTCTTGACTTGACATCAAGCCACAAATTGGCCTTAGTAAAATAAATCATGTTTTTTTATCAAAGCTAGTTTCTGTCTTTGTTTTGTCGATTTGAGATATGTGATATGAGCCCCAGCGTTTATTGCATAGAGCATGTTGTTCAAAGTTTGCCTATGATCATTCAAACCCGCTGCATTCGTGGCCGTTCACAGAACTGTCACTGATGCTAATTACTTTAAGAAATATCATTTTATTATTAAGCATGCATGATTCATTTATACATAGAAACTCTTCACTTACTCATTAACCGACTTTAAAAAAAAGAGGAGGTTCTCGATTAGTCGGAATCTTCGGTTACTCGTAGACGTCTGAACCGATTTGGAAAATTCTTTTTTGTTTGAGAGGGTATACTGCCCAGGGGGTCCCATTTAAATTTTATCGAAATCGGTCGAGCGGTTTTAAAAAAAATCAACAATAAGTTATTTAATTTGTAGTGGCGCGTTTGAAGACGGTTTTTTAAAATATTTTTTTATATTAAATTATTTTACCTGTACATTAATTATTGGTAACTTTAATTACTTAAAAATAAGCGATTTTAAAGATAAATTTTACTTATTACCTGTCAGTATAAAAATGGTATAAAACGAAAAACATTGATATGGTTCTATATTGACATTTGACACTGTCAAAAACGTGCAGCCAAGCGATTTAGCGATCAACCCGTTATCATTTTAGACTGCATCGTCACTTACCATCAGGTGAGATCGCAGTCATGGAATATCGTGTCATTAATCTTGATTGAGTCTTGATTTATCATAAGTTGCCCTACATCATACATGTAGTAAATAATTTTGAATTTTGAACATGTAAACTGTATTAAAAGAAAATTATAAATTACGCTAATCAATCACTATTTCTTCCCTCTTTCCATTAAAATATTCTCAAGAATCTGGTAAACTTGTATACATTCTATCTCTCAAGAGGCTCCATCAAGTTTTTCTAATCTCAACCTTGTGATTTCAGTTTTAGAGATCAATTCACATTGTAGAACCCTTAAAAAATTCTTTGAACATCGTCCAAGTTTTCTGCACCGCCACGTTGTTACTTGGTAATGAGAAATGTACGCCTAGAGCTTCGTATATTAGTTTTTTGTGAAATATGTTCGTGTTCATGGCATAGTTGAGCTTTGAAATATTGGAAGTAGGTAGAATTAGAATTTTCTTTTTCTTAACCGAGTTAAAAAAAGCAGGAGGTTCTCAATTCGACGCGTGTTTTTTTGGCAATTTTACTCCATAACTCCGTCAAATCTGAACCGATTTCAATTTTATTTTAATTAAAAGGGCTACCGTCAGGTTGGTCCTCAATGAATAAGAGCAAATCGCTCGCGATCAGAGAATGTGTTGATTGATTCTATGAAGCTACACTAAAAAGCTTAAAATAATAATATACAAAAATATCTTTTTAAAAAAACCGACTTCAAACGCTACTACAAGAAAAAATAATTTTAGTTTGCACACATTATGTTTCAAGTCGGGCTAACGTTGCGTATCGGTTTTATCGTTACTAATTAGGGCCTCCCGACTTGAACATTCTACAAACTAAAGTTATTTTATACTTTGTAGTGGCGTTTGAAGTCGGTTTATTAAAAAGTATTTTTATACTATGTACCTATTATTATTTTGCGTCGTTAAGTTACCTACCTATAGTTTTGTAATGCCTGTTTTCACCAATTATATCTAAATCATCCCCTAAGTAAGAGTGTCTTTACGTAGGTAACCCCTAAATATAATCCCTTACCCAATGTCATATCCACCTTTAAATGTTCCTAAAGGAAAATGAAATTGACAGAAAACTTCTAACTTACCTTAGGCAGGCTCTGTGGCAGGTTGGAGAACAGAACATTGTAAAAGATCTTGCAAATAAATGAATTAGAATTATTAAGGTCTGTTTCACCACCTTTTGATAAGTGTCGGATAGCCTAACCGTAAATGTCACTTTCTTACTTTATGTCAAGTGAAGACAAAATATGCGAATAAGCTATCCTACACTTATCAGAAGGTGGTGAAACAGGCCCTTAGAATTTGAATTTAGGTAGCCCGTAAAAGTTAGGGAACTTTGGTGAAAACGAAATAAGTATCTTTCCGCAGTCATTTTTTAGTGTAGTCTGGGATCGAACCGGCGACCTTTCAGTTAGGGTTCGCACCTGACAACCGAGACAGTCAACATTATAGTACCACTATAAAGTTAACAACATTTAAGAAAACCCTTTAAGAAGTTCCGCATCGTATCTAAACTACGCACGTAATAATGATACAAAGGGCTCTAATGGCATACCTACCAATGGTTTTTTAATGGAGTTATTTCTGAATATATTATCTTAGCAGGGATAACCTAAGGGCCTAGGGTTGCCATCTCTAAAATTTGGCAACCAGGACAAGACGCGTGAAAACACCGGATTTTAGAGCCCAGAACCCGGACATATGGCTCAAAATCACCAAGGTGCAGAATTGGCTTTGCTAGCAATTTAATGTCTTAAATCTTGACTTTATTGAGAAAATAAAATTAATAAAATACTACAACTAACCTGTTTTATGTGTACATCAAACAATGCCATTTAATAATGAAGTAAATTTTAAATTAAATCAATATACATGCATAGAAAGTCATTTCGGGAACGCGTCCTAATGTACGATCTTCCACAACAAGTCCAAAATATTAATGAAAAATTTAAGATATTTAACACCTGTCATTACTTAATATACCGTAAGTTTTATAAAAATCTAGTTTTAAAAAGGATACTAAAAGATTATTTTATTTTTAATTTTAAAAATACAAAAATAGTTTGTCCGATAGCACACGCGTCATGTCAGTGAACGCATCGATAATCGAACAAAAATAATTTTAAGTGAACGCAGCGATTCGGTGTCAAACGTCAGTAGGGAAAGAAAACAATAACAAAGCCGGCTGTCAGTGTATTTATCGTCAAATAAATTTTAACTAAGTGGTAAGTACCTTTCAATTCATTATTCGTAGAGCGTACATCAATAGTCCGTCAATTCGTGAACGTGTTTATTACATTTAATTATTGATGAAATTCTTTTTTACGACACGAATTATCAAAGTAACGTCAAATATTTTAGTATTGTCAAAGTCAGATTGAATTTAAGATGGCCGCCGTCTAATCAAAGCGCGTGCTTATTTGAAATCGTCATTTCGTGAACGGTCATTTCGGGAACGTTCCCGGACATGATACTCAAATTGTAAGAACTGATTAAAACTTTAAGGAGATATAACTATGATTAGAAGTTCCTCTAGACTGATTTATGAAAATGTTATAACTTATTCATAATAAGAATGTATTAATAGTAAGTGATTTTTCTTAAGTGCAAACAATATGGCAATATAAATAAAAAACTTTTTTATTTAAAACGTTGTTTATAATTATAATAATTCCTAACTTATGCCTTATGATATCAATACCATCACTTCCGTAACATTTTTGTAATTCCGGGAACGGTTGATCGTTTCCGGGAACTAAATTTCAATAAAATACGCATAATTTGATCTATTTTTTTAGAAAAATAGTAGATTAGTAGCCAAGGGCTGTAAGGCATCAATTGCTGCCCGAGATATTTAGGCGCACGAGCGCAGCGAGGGCGCCTATAGTTCGAGGGTGCAATTGATGTTTACACCCGAGCTAACTACTCTGCTTTACATCTCGATTGTGAGGTAAGTAGAAAAAACCGGCACTACAAGAATAAAACATTTTATTAGTTAAAATTTATAGTGAAATGAGAACAATTTTCAAATTTTAGGGACAGCTGATTGTCTTTTTAGAAAAGATGATAATTTTGAAAAGTTCTTGATATTGATGTCGTGTTTAGTACTCATAGTTGCTTTTAACATTGAAAAAATGCACCACAAACTAGATGGCTGCAGCTTTTTTGATAGCTCACTAAAGTATGTTAAGAATACAGTCTCAGATAAAGACTTTACTCGTTTTTCTTTTCGCCACTTCATGAACTCGTCGTAAGTTTTCAAATATCTCTCCTTAGAACTTTCAGGCAAAATATTGTTAATTGCTGCTTCAGCTTCCATTTTCATTGAATCGGGAGTGCAGCTTATATCTTCATCACTTGCAGAACTCATGTTTTTTCCTAATTAGCACGTAATTATAAAAAAATCCCAAAAGCAAACAATATTTAAAGTAAAAGTTTTCTATTACTGCCTTTTTTCATCTTTTTTTTAAAATTTTTTTTTTCAAGAACGAAATTGAGCTTCGCCGTTCGATATTTAAAATTGATGACTATTATACTCATACAAAGACAAGGCTGAATAGCGAAGCGACCACTTTTGTCATTGGGCTGAATGCATGATGTATATTGCCAGTATGATGGTTAGATGTACGCGAACTTTTTGAAAGAGTGAAGAGTTTTTTTTTTAATTACTTACCGCCCTAGGGCTTTTCTAGCTACATTATTACCCTAGAGCGCTAATTGGTCACTTATAAGCCCCATTTGGGGGTAATAAGGACCTACTTACCGAATATGAGAGATGTAAACATATTTTACTACATTAAAAAACTTTCATTCTGTTCATGTAACGTTAATTCGATTATTAAACTAGCGGCACGCTATGATGGCCGGTTTGACACATTACAATAGTGATGTGGAATGTCAATTTATTCTCGAACAAAAAACAATTAAGTTTTGTTTTTGTACCTGATTAAATAGGTTTAATAAAACAAAAATGTATATGTTTATTTAATTTATTTGAACGAACTGAATATTTGAATGAAAATGAATATACATACTTTATATGCACACAAGAAACATATGAATACAAAAGATACCAAAAAAGGTGCCACAAAAGGCCATAATTAATCAGATTCGTCCATACTACTATTTTCACTGTCGTCACTGCTATCATCACCTACATTAATAATTATATGTTCGTTTTCTATAATATTATCTATTTTCACATCTCTTTCATAATCTTCCCTTATTAATTTAACAGTTCTATTCACAACCTTTTCCCAGTCTCCTTTAGTCACATGTTCACAAGCTTCTTCTAATAATTTTAGCATTTTTTTTGTGGTAAATGGGGGTTCTGTATTGTGTCTTGCAGCATATCCCTTAATTTGAGCCCACACCAACTCAATCGCATTATACTCACAATGGTAAGGCGGTAACCGTATAACTCTGTGCCCACGATCGAAATAGTTACGAAGGCGTATTACGAACTCACGTGTCTGACTATTTAGAACAGTTCTCTGCGTACGTTCGGTCATATCGACGAAATCCACAACAAAGGGCTTGAACAGAGTCCAAATTAACGAGCAAGGGTCAACAGTAATGCAGTATCAATATTTGAAATCCAAAGCCAGGTCAAAACTATATCACAATCGCATTGCACTGACAGTTTATACTTTTCGAAGCAACGTCAATTCGAAACTGCTTTGTTTTGCATTGAGCATTGACGCGAGTTTGCCGGAGGTAGTAGTTGTGCTAGCCAGCGATCCTATGTGACGATCGTATTAGATTCCATTTTTAAAAATTTTCAATTTAGAAAACCAAATGCCGAGTTGTGGTATATATCATATAAAAATAAAAATTTTACCTTTTGTATGAAACAGCTGATATTTTTTTGCGATTTCAGAGGTTTGTCCACATAGTGAAAATTGTTCATATTCACAAGTACATTCACCCCTTAAATGGTGCAAACTGATTTTTCTACACTTGTATACATTTTAGAAATCAATTTAATAAATAAATTTTGAGTCCTAAACCTAAAACTACATTCGATAAAATTTATGAATCTCTGCACATCACTATCGTCAATAAAGTAATACAATTATTTCCTTCAAAGTCGTTATCAATTAATACGGAACTTCATGAGCGGACAAACGTCAAACCGGCCATCATAGCGTGCCGCTAGAATAGAGTTTTGAATATTTTGAAATTTCTTAAATTTTATCCACGATAATAGCAACTTCTTTAATTTTTTGACGTATTTTACTTGTAGAAGATTTCGTATGTATTGTTTTAATTATTGTTTATATAGTATAAATATATAATATACCCATGTTATTCAACAAAGCTTAAATTATGTACTTTGTTTTGTTTTTGTTAATTTTATCAAATTTAGAAAAACGTTCCCGAAATGATGATTTTCTGTAAGATGTTCGCCATAACGCAATATTACAAAAAAAGTATAGAATTCTGTGCGCTGCCCTGTTAAAATTTATTAATATACAAATTTTGCAACAGTATAAACCAAGAGTCATCATTATAGTTTGCATTTTTTTTTGTCATAAAACCAATCTTGAAATTCGCAACCTTGGTGATTTTGAGCCATATCAACATGACTGTTTTTTTTAAACATAGTCAGTGTAATAAAAAACTTAGTCTAATAAAAAAATTTGTCATCTTTTATCATCATTTTAAATGTACCTAACAAAACAAAATCTTATTACAGTTTGTTACAAATTGTTTTAATTATCAGTTAGAATTTTTTATTCTTATTAAAACACAAATTATTAATACACTCTATTTTGAAAACAAAGCCTTAAATTAAAATATTAAACCTAACAAAATTCAATTAAATTTTTAAACAAAAATCTTAAAGGTACTGAGTCGCGGGCGGCCCAAGACTTTAAATTTTTAATCCCGGACTACAAATGAAACCCCGCCCGGATGCTCCCCGGATGCCCTCTAAACTAGGACAAATCCGGGGAAACCCGGACGGATGGCAACCCTACCTAAGGGGCCCCATAAAGGGCCCCCATACATTATGCCTCCTGGCTGGCACCGTGCTTCATGCAAGCGAATATGGGTAATTTATTGAGGGGCGTCTAAATTATTTTTATTCAAAACTCAGAAAAATTCTAAATTATTTATTTCATGTTGGCCAACTTGTGACTCTTAATAACAAGTCGAGATTTACCACCGGTTCGGAAAGCTGATTCTGCTTAGAAGAGCCGGTAAGAAACTCAGCAGTTGCTCTTTTCAAAACAAAAATGTTACAATATGTAGCTATGTACGCTGATTTCTTCAGTTGCTATCTGAGTGAACTCACAAAAATAGCGACGTGGACAATTTGCAACAAGTAATTTAATTTATTGTCATTTAAGGTATTGTTATAAAGTTGTATTTTATTTTAAGTTTAAAAATAAGTGTTCTTTAGGTATAGATACAAAACACTCTCATTGGGTTACCCTGAAAGGAAAGTGTAAAGGGTAAAGGTGTATAAATTGTGGAGAAAAACAATATACCCGAAATATTTAGAATTTATTATAAAAGTAATTATAGTACTAATTTTTCAATAATGAGAACACAACGAGAACATTGAACAAGATGGACGACGCGAGAACGCCGTGAACGCGGATCGGGCATCGGACCAAGAGAAGCCACAGGCGGCGGCTCACCGCTTTTTCCTTCTACAAGTGTTGAGCCTATGGCATATTTACATTCTGCCAACATAAATAATATAACATAACAAATAACAACATAAGAACATAATGAATAAATACATAACAACATAATAAATAATTATCCACTTGTTGCAGTCGCAATGCTCGTCGCAGGAGCGGCTGCTGGCGGCGCAGGCGGCGTGCGAGCCGCCGCGGGCTCCGTGCCCCCACTGCCATAACCACCAGAACTCGCTCAAGTAAGTCGTTTGTTGGGAAAACATTCCCGTCACAGAGGTGAGTGTATGGTAACTGGTAACATTACAAGCAGAAATCATTTTTGTGGTACACTTTACTGAAAAACTATCGCGGCTTATAGATTTGTGCTTTAACATAGTAATTCAACTTCATATCGAGATGTGTTATCTGTCAAAAAAATATAATTTTATAACCATTAAAAAAATGAACATTAACAATTTTGTATTCATTGGATAAAAAGGTATATAGTAAAGGTTTAAAAATTCATGTAGGTAGAGTTCACAAATCGTCATTTGCGCCATCGATACCTCCCATTTCATTTTCTTCCCTTCCAATTAATGGATGTGTTGATAACCTCTGCGAATCATTAAGTACTTTTAAGAATTCCATCCCATTAATCAGACGCATTCCTCGAGGATCACGCCATTCAGTTTCATGTTCGTTAAAAAAAACCATAGATAATGTCATCACTCATAACACCTGTCGAAGTTGGGAGCTGCTGCTCACTTTCGCGTACCGCACGCTACATGCGGATAAGAGTCAAAACCTCTCTCTTACACAGAAAATAAAAAATAACTGCACATTAAATGACAGCAACATTTATAATACTACCATACAGTTAAATCCACTACACGTGACACATACACAATCTCATCCATATTTGAAACACAATTATGATAAAAAAAATTATTGAAAACATAATAAGCGACGGCGACCTTAAGGGAGCGGCTCGACTTTTATTCTCCAGTGACACAATTGCCCCTGATACAGCGGAGACTCTGGAAGCACTGCGTTCTAAACACCCATCTCCTTCTCCTGATTCCTCTTTTCCAGACCCACCGACAAATAGCGATTTTATTTTTCAGGCCACTACAAATGACGTGCTGGGAGCTCTGATGTCTTTCAGAAGTGGTTCCGCTGCAGGGCTCGATGGTTTGTCACCACAGCACTTTAAAGACTTAGTTTGTGGTGCAAACGTTGACGTAGGTGGTACCCTTCTGAAATCGATCACTGATCTGGTGAACCTGATGCTATCTGGACGAGTACCCCATGAAATAACTAAAACCTTATATGGAGCAAATTTATGTGCCCTAAAAAAAAAGGATGGTGGTATTCGTCCCATAGCAGTGGGTTCAACGATTCGGCGCGTCGTTTCCAAAATTTGCTGTAAAAAAATTCTTCCTTTAATATCTTCTAATTTTGTCCCAATTCAGTTAGGCTTTGAGGTAAAGGGGGGATGCGAAGCAGCTGTTCACGCTGCTCGCACATTCCTCCTTAACTCCCGGGAGGAGGTACTCCTTAAAATTGATGTGAAGAATGCCTTCAATTCAGTGGATCGGGGGGTCCTCCTCTCAGAAGTAAAAAATAAATTTCCACAGTTTTTCCCATACTTGGCGCAGTGCTACCGGGAACCTTCAAAGCTCGTACACAAAAAGAATGTTCTGAGCTCCGCTGTCGGCTGTCAGCAGGGGGATCCGCTTGGACCAGTTATTTTTAGTTTGGCCATACACCCTATAATTTCAGTTCTAAATTCCAAATTCAATGTTTGGTATTTGGATGATGGAACCTTGGGCGGCGAAGTGAGTTCGGTTTTGGAGGATTTAGAAATAATTATACCAAAATTTAAAACTATTGGCTTGGAACTTAACTTTGATAAATGTGAAATTTATATTCCAAATTCTTTTTCGGCCGAATCCAAACTGCACATATCAAATAAATTCAATATTTTAGCTCCGGGTATTAAAATTTTAAACGATGAGTCACTTCGCCTCTTAGGAGCACCTGTTCTAGAGGCCTCAGTTCCTCAATTTTTTACTGACTTAATTTCTAAATTCAAAAACACTTCCCACCATCTGTTCGATATTAATCCTCATATGGCAATGACCATCATTCGATTCTGCTTATTTGTTCCAAAATTTACTTATTTCGTTAGATGTTCACCTCTTTGGAAATTTAATAATTTATTGGAAAATTTGGATAATCTTATACAAAATATTCTATCTGACATCTTAAACTGTCCGATAGATGATCAAGTATGGACCCAGGCTTCTCTTCCGATCAGGTATGGAGGTCTGGGAATCCGCAAAATTTCTAGTGTCTCTCTGCCAGCTTTTCTTTCCTCTGCTTATAGTACACACACTCTCTTTGAAAAAATTATATCCCAGTCTTTGGGATCAATTGAGGTGTCGTACTTGGCAGAGGCAAGAAATGGATGGTCAGGGATTAGCCCAAATCAATTGCCGGTTTCTCTTCCTTCCCAGAGACAGTGGGATGACATTATTTGTAAAAAAACTTTCGACGCAATGTTAATGCAAGCAAATTCTAAAGACCGTGCTCGTCTTCTCGCTGTCTCTGCGAAAGAATCCGGACACTGGCTCCATGCTATCCTTTCTGCTAATCTGGGCACTCTTTTAGACCACGCCACTCTTGCAGTGGTAGTTGGTCTTAGGCTTGGCGCCAAAATAACCCAGCCTCACCGTTGCCACTGCGGTGACCGCGTCGACACTTACGGTCATCACGAGCTCTCCTGTTCGAAGAGCGCTGGTCGTTTCTCCCGCCACAATGCCCTCAACGACATCATCCGCAGGTCTCTTGCTACTGCTCACGAGCCAGCTGTATTAGAACCTATTGGTTTGGCACGTAGTGATGGCAAGAGACCTGATGGTATGACGCTTGTTCCTTGGAGGACAGGGAGGTCGCTTGTGTGGGATGCCACCTGTGTAGATACTCTAGCTGCTTCCCACATCCATGCGACCTCCTCTGTGGCGGGTGCAGCGGCTACTAACGCCGAACAGGCTAAGAGGCGCAAATATGAAAAACTTGACAGTGGTTTCATATTTGCGCCTTTTGGTGTAGAGACCCTGGGGCCGTGGGGCCCGGAGGCTCGCGCACTTTTTTTAGAGATATCAAAAAGAGTGATCGAGTCTACCGGGGATCCAAGAGCTGGCAGCTACCTTGGCCAAAGGATTAGCTTGGCCATCCAAAGAGGTAATGCTGCCAGCATCTTGGGTACTATGCCACACTGCGGTGGCTTGGATGGGGTTTTAGATTTTAATTAGTTTTTATTTTAGAATTAAATTTAGGTTTGATATAGTATTGCATATATGAAATTTTCTTAAGTCAAAACCAAATTAAAAGATCAAATTGATGTTTCTGTATCATGATGGAAATAAACGATTTATTCATTGGATAGAATGTTGTACTACTGAATGACTGTACTACTAACGCCATCTGTTAGAAAACCAAAGAGTTAACATCGCTGCAACAGAACTTATTACCCGTTAGAAAAACTACGCGAGCCCTCACAAAGCTCAGCTTTTTGCTAGTAATATTAGTATGGTAGTGTAAGACTGGATTTCCACGGCGCGGTTCGCGGCCCGCGCCCGCAGCGATTGCGGGCCCGCGGCTTCCTTAGAATGCAGATTTGTATGGAAAATGAAGCAGCAATTTCCACGGCGGGTGGGTACAATTTGGTACCGCAATCGCTGCGGGCGCGGGTGTGAACCGCGCCGTGGAAACTCAGTCTAAAAGTGTTACGTGTTGTCCACTGCAGCAGCTCGCAAGGCAGCGGCATGAACTGGGCGTCGCTGTCGGACAGCGGAGGTAGCGGGCACGTGCCCAGGGCGCCGTCGCCGCGGGCGGTGCCGCGCCGAGTGCGCAGCCGCAGCCTCAGGTGAGTCCTGTACCGTTAGCCCATTCTACATTGTCATGCGACTAGATGATGCCACTCTCGGGGTCCTCAACTATACCCATGCAAAAAAATTGGTTGTCTGTAAAGTCGGTTTACGGACGAAAGTTTTACGTGATAACGTCATAAAGAAACGTTGATGAAAAATTGCATACTTTTATGAATTGAATTGAATTATTATCACTGAATTATCATTATTTTGTATAATACGAAGAAGGAGTTAATTGAAAATTACTATTATGACTGGCAGGCGAGTCACAAGCAACGCTTGGGCCGATCGTGCCTCTATCGCTTAATCCGCGCTCTCGCTTGCACGCGTAGACTCAGGCGGAACGTGACACTTTTTCGTGCGTGCAGCCGGTGTTCATCGATTTATAAGACGTTATCACGTCAAAACACCTCGATCCGTTGCTCCGCTGTTGCGTGATTGAAGGATAAACAAAAAAAGCAACAAATAAAACACACTTTCGCATTTATAATATTAGTAGTAAGGCGATAGACGTTCACGGCTGGACATAGGTCTCTTGCATAGATTTCCACCTGTCTCGGTCTTGCACCAGTCGGTTTTCGGTCGGTTTAGGTGGGGTCTCATTGGGACCCCAACGAACACAGTTCTTCAAACTGTATAACTGTATGCTTTCCCCCCCCCCCCCCCATTGCTACTTCAGCTTCGCGACTCGATGAGCTAAGTTGGCAACTATGGTTCTGTGATTGCGGGGCGCAACATCTTGTTTGGTTATTCAAACTGAGCTTTATTTTCTTTGGCATAGTGTTCGTATTGGTATAATTATGTTACGATTGCATCTTGTTCGCAGCTCTCCGTCGCGCTCGCCCGGCGGCGGCAGCGGCGGGTCGGAGAGCGGGGCGAGGGACGACGCTGTGTCAGCGATGTCCTCGCTCTTCGCCGCCAGATTCCCGGCCGCGCAGAAGGCTATGGATGATAAGTGCGTCTCTTTCTCTCACTACTTCCCTACTTAAGGTGGATTATACGGGTCTGCCCGCGAAATTCAAATTTAATTTGGTTTTTAATTTATTTAAGTTTGAAATTATAACTCAAAGTTGGAGCACGTAACATCGGCTCCCATGAGAAACACGTGCTTTACATAACACATTCCATGAAATAACGTTTCGCAAGTCCCAACGCGGGTGAAAAAAGTGCCTGGAAACAGGAAGACACTAACGTTTCGTCCGCTGTCAGTTGCGCGCGCTTGCCTTGCAATCTGTCATTGCTACCTACGCAAGAAGAAGACCGCCATTGAGCCTTTGTTGTGTGTGAGGTTATCAAATCTATGGACATCGTGGTTTTGGTGCAATCGAACAGTTACAAAAGACAATAAAACGCTGCCGCGGTCGTGACTATCTAGTGATTACACGATAGTTTTGGTGTCTTGTGATGCTGAAACAAGAAACGAAAGAAGCGAGCGGAATTCATCATTCTCCCAAGTAAGTCCACCTAGTCTAAATACATTCCTTATATCCCGGTCCGTCAAAAAAGGGGAATTTCACGCTGAAGAAGCGCATAATACAGTCCAAATTAATTTAAATCTTGCGCCCCCGGATATGGTAGAATATTCATAATCCCTGAAAAGCTTCGCTTTATACCTATCAAATTTGTTGGTCAAATCAAAATATCGAGTTGGACGTGAGTTACTCACAAATTAGTCGATATTCTGACTAATTTCTTAAACTGGACACTTTCAAGTAAAGATTTTTATAAAAACCTGTGAAGATGATAATTCCATTGGCGCAATTAGAATGCCACAAGCCTACTTTGTTGTATTAGTTTACAAATTGCGAAAAACCAAACTAAATTTGAATTTCGCGGGCAGACCCGTGTAATCAACCTTAATCAGGAAGGGATTGTTCGTCACCAAAAAAATTTCTCAAATACCTGCAAGACCTCTTGCGTAATAATATATGCGTTTAAATTGATATTAGAAAACTGTGTTGCAATATTCTGATAAAAACCTTAAAATGTTCAGGCTCAAGATGCTGATAGAGGAGCTGACTGAATTAGATAAGAAACAGGATCGCCCGCCCATCGAGAGATTTGTACAAAGACAGGTAAATTTTTTCGAGATATTGACCATATTGATATTATTGGACTGAAGAGTTTTTCTTAACCGCCGAATAGTCTTTAACCGATGAATAAAGTTGACGTTTGACAGTTTTTAAATGGGAAATCCGTCAAAATTCAAACTTCGTTGGTTAAAATTTACATGGAGATGGTGTAATGTATATGTGTGTGAAGTTAACTTTTTGCATGTATTTCGGAGTGCAACCTATTTATGGGTTGTCGTTCTCAATGAATAGACGTCCACTGTCGCACATAGGTCTCTTGGTCACCTTTTTTACCATAAGCTAATAATAAAATTTGCAAGAAACCCACTCTTTTGGATGTAAAAATCATCATCATCAAGAGTAACCCATCAATGGCTCACAACTGAGCGCATGTCTCCTCTCAGAGAGGGGTATAGATCAATCAACTCTCATTAAAAAATACTTCACTTTTATCTGCAGGTGTTAGAAATGGCGCGGGACTGCCTTCACAAGTCTGAATCCAAACAAGTCACCAGTAGCTATTTCTACGACATGGCGGACAGTTTGGATAGGTTATTGGCTGAGGTGAGTTCATTTTCCTGGAATCTATAATAGGGTAATTTTTTTAAACATAAATTCACGCAAATTGTGGGCATAATTTAGTTCATCAACCAAAATGTGTCCATAATGTTACCGGATTGTGTAACATAAATTATTCTTTTACAGACTAGAGAAAAATCAGCTGAAGCAGGCGGTAAAGTGGCTCCTCTAGTAACAAGACTGACTCTGGCAATGGCCCGGCCAGCACGACTGTTAGAATGTCTGGAGTTTGATCCAGAGAGGTTCTACCGTCTCTTGGAGGCTGCTGAGGGACATGCCAGGAACTTGCAGGTATTGCTTTGTTAATACTTACTAATATTACAATGCGAAAGATTTTGTTTGTTGGTTAACGTCTTAACATGAATTGAATTGTAGTTTTTTTTTTTGGAAATTCCCCTCATTGTGGAAATGTTATATTTTATTCTAACAAAGTTGCATAGGTTAAATCGGCTTGGCATCCAGCTGCCCACAAGATAGTATAAAAAACTTATTACAATGTAATAGCTTCATAATAATATTGTAAAATGATTATTTTGAAAAGAGCAACTGCTGAGTTTCTCTGGCTCTTCTCAGCAGAATCCGCTTTCCGAACCGGTGGTAGACTCATGACTTGTCATAAGAGCCACAGGTTGGCCTACGTGAAATAAATAATTTTTAAAAAATCTAACTCCACGCGGATGAAGTCACGGGCAAAAGGTAGTTAATGCGTAAAATGATTGACTATCACATTGGTCTACTGGCTATTTTGATCAGCTGCGGATCAAGATATCCTGTGTCCCATAAAAAAATTTGTTAGGTTTTCAGTAAAAAAATCTCAGTCCAGAGTTT
The DNA here is from genome assembly GCA_029955525.1 of Oeneis ivallda. Lineage (NCBI taxonomy): Eukaryota > Metazoa > Arthropoda > Insecta > Lepidoptera > Nymphalidae > Oeneis > Oeneis ivallda. The sequence goes on along the minus strand of JARPMR010000027.1, from coordinate 3,330,141 downwards.
ACGGCCGGATGTAACGGAGTTACCCACCCTTGCAATCGGAAAGCACGTAAATTCATCCGCCATTGATATCTGATAATATAATCGTAACACCATTGAAACGCCGTACTTCCCAGAAGGATCTTTCTTCTTCTTCTTCTTTATCGACCGATAGACGTCCACTGCTGGACAAAGGTCTCTTGCATGGACTTCCATAGGCCTCGGTCTTGCGCCGCCTGGATCCAGCGGCTCCCTGCGATTCGTTTGATGTCGTCGGTTCACCTGGTGGGGGTCTGCCAACACTGCGTTTCCCGGTGCGGGGTCGCCACTCCAGCACCTTGGGACCCCAACGACCATCAAGCAGCTCTTCGAACTATGTGCCCCGCCCATTTCCACTTCAGTTTCGCAACTCGCTGAGCTATGTCGGTGACTTACCTCATTTCTGATTCGATCCCGCAGGGACACTCCGAGCATAGCTCGGAAGGATCTTTGAACACTCCGAATTATTATCCCAGAAATACCGCTTAAATTACAATGAATAGTGGAAATAGATCAAAATCAAAGGACTTAAAGAGATGTTCTTTTATTTCCCAGGGTATCTCAACAGATATACCGCAGTACATCATCCACAAACTGGGCCTGTCAAAAGACCCTCTCGCAGAACTTCACGTACCGCCCCCGCCTCCCCCGCCGCCCGTACCCATCAGCTCATCACCGTCCAAGTAAGATTATTATTTTTGAAGGTTCCGTACTCAAAGGATGCCAACGGGACCCTATTACTAAGCCTCCGCTGTCCGTCTCTCCGCCCGTCCGTCTTTCAGCGGGCTGTATGTCGTAAACCGTAATAGTTTAAATTTTCACAGAATGTGTATTGCTATTTCCGCTATAACAACAAATAACTAGTGGTTCGCCCCGAACTGAGACCTCACGGTATCCCATAATTCCCATAAGGTAGTTTTAACTATATTATATTGTAATTAAAACGCGCGGAATCTGATGACGTCAATCGTCATCTGCTTTCGTGGATGGGATGCGTATGCCTACAGTATTTTACTAAAATTCAGCTGGTTCGCTGAACGGGTGTTACGTAGTATACGATTTCATAATAAAAAAAATTATAAACTGCCATGACTGCGCGCTTGCGGCTTCTGCAGCGAGCATGTCTAGATGCGCGCTCATCTTTACATTCATAGACACAGTACCATCATAGTACGGTAGTAAATAGGTGCTAACGTCTAATTATTGTAAATAGAAACGGATTTACTTTTGTAAAAACAACGTGATACTTAATTTATTTTTTCGTATGTTCCTTAAGGGTCCACGGAAGGTTTTTATACTAATTAATAAAAAAAAAAAAAACAAAAAAAAAGTTGGCGGTACGAAGTTCGCCATGTCAGCTAGTTGATAATAATTTGCTAATTGAATAACATACTTAGTAATAGACAAAATAAGAATAGCTGACGCAAAACTGTATTTACAATATTAAGGACAGCGCCATCTATTAACAGTGTAGTGAAGTTTTGTTAAAAACATTGATGCCCATTTAAACTTAAATAATTTCGTTTATAATATTTATCTAATCTTAGTATTTGTTGTTCAAGTACAGAATATAACTCAAATTATGTGTAAGTTTCAATTTTTAAAATAAAGTGGTTTTAGAGATCTAGCCTCGAATAAAATCTCCACTTTGAAAGCCCCCCATTTCGTCAATTTTAGGAAAAAAAATAAAAAAAAAATACTTTTGTACTCTGTTCCAAATTTTCTTTAAAATGAGGTACTGCAACCCTATGAAATGCAAAAAAAATTATTTAACTTCGCATTCGCTTCTATGAGAGCCCCCTGAAATAAAGATTGAAATAAAGATTTTTATAACTTTTTAAGCCATTTTCGGCTGGAGGCCATCGGTTTACATATCATATCTAAAATTTAAGTAATTACGTTCAGTAATTCAGAAGTTATAAGGCTCTGACAGACGGACGGACGGACGGACAAGTGCAAATTCACTCAAGTAAACTCAGAGACCTTCGCTTCGCTCGGTCGATAATAACAAAATTAAATTAAAAATAAAGGGGGCCATACATGAAAAAGTCCAAATAAAATTTTATTTTTTCCCCTGGCATGTGGAGTGTCATTGTCTAGAGCTCATGAAGTGGAGTTCAAATATATTAATTAGCTTCAAAAATGAAGATATCGGGGGGCCATCAAAGTTGTAACCAAAACAAACGAGCTCTTTCCCCATAAATGCTAATTTAGTACTAAGAACTAGGATAGGTAGCTAAATATTTATCTAATTTAAAAAAAAAGTGATTTGGTCATATGTACAGAACCCTAAAAGAGTAAGGCCCGACTCGCACTTGGCCGATTTTTTTATTTTACACAACATTTTACGCAATAATAATCTGGTACTCGCGCGGGCTATGACAAGCTAGGTTACATGAGCTATAGCCCACGCTTAGATGACACTTAACTGACATAGGTAAGCTACCGGTGCTTTTCATGTTAATATCCGGGACTAGTCATATTATTATGTTTACAATCTCAACAGCACAAAATTTACCTATAATAAAATAAATAAAATAAATAAAAAGCCGTTTATTCCCATATCATTTCCTTTTCTTAATTTACATGTATTAACTAATTTAAAATTACTAATTACTATTTGCTACTAAATTATTAATTATTTACTAATACTACTATTAAAATTACTGATTACTACTAACTAATTAGAATTTTTAAGAGACATGGGCCCCTTCTCGGGTAAAGGCCTCCCCCAACCTCTTCCACTTTTCCCTATCTTTTCCTAATTTTGTCCAGTTTTTCCCCACTGTTTTTAAGAAGTCATCAGCCCACCGTTTACATGGTCTTCCGACAACCCTTTTGCCCTCGGGTCCCCTCCAACGCGTAGCCTGGATTGTCCACCGTTCGTCTGTGTATCGCGATATGTGCCCTGCCCATTGCCACTTCATGGACAGAGCCTGTTTTAATGCGTCAGTTATCTTCGTTTTTTGTCGCATTTTATCAGCTCTCACCCTGTGTGTTCTTCTTATTTTAAGTATGCTCCTTTCTATTGCTCGTTGTGTGGTTCTTATTCTTCGTTTTACTTTATTTGTAAGTATCCAAGTTTGGCAACCGTAGAGTAGACATGGTAGGAGGCAGGTATCAATCACTATTTTCTTCAGGCTCATACTATAATTTCCTTTAAGAATCTCTTTAAGTGCCCAAAATTTTTTCCATGTTAAGTTTATTCTTCTTTCTATTTCTTCCTCGTTACTTGTCTTCTTGAATGATACTTGTTTCCCTAAATAAATGTAACTGTCTACGTAATCTATGTTATTCTCATTTAGGACAATTGGTGTTTTGTGGCTGTTGGTCATTATTTTTGTTTTTGTTTTATTCATTACTAAACCTACTTTTGAGCTTTCTTGGTCCAGTGAGTGGATCATTTCTTCGAGTTCTTGAGCTGTTTCGGATAATAGGACAATGTCGTCCGCGAATTTAAGATGGTTAAGGTAAGTACCAAAAATCTTGATGCCTTTTTGTGTCCAGTTTAAGTTACGGAATATATTTTCTAACACCGCGATGAAGATTTTTGGGGACAAAGGGTCGCCTTGTCTGACTCCTCTTTCTATTTTGATACGGTCACCTCTTGTTTCGAGTTTGACATTGCTAGTGCTATTTTCGTATATGTATTTCAAGATGTTAATGTATTTTTGTTTTACGTTAGACAATTTCAATGCTGTCCATATTGATTTATGGCTGATACTGTCGAAAGCTTTGCTGTAGTCAATAAAGCATAAATACAGAGGTCTGTTAAAATCCTTGTATTTTTCGATCAACTGTTCTAACGTCTGGATGTGATCTGTGGTACTGAAACTTGACCGGAAGCCTGCCTGTTCAATTGTTTGAAATTCGTCAATCTTCGAATTTATTCTTTTTAATATTATAGACGCAAAGAGTTTATATATACTAGGTAATAAGCTGATTGGTCTATAATTTCCGATGTCCAGTGGGTCACCCTTTTTATATAGCAATATTATATCAGATGTGCACCATTGCGACGGTACAGTTTCTGTTTCTAGTACCATGTTAAATAGTTGAGTTAAATGCATCAGTAATACAGGTGCACCTAGTTTTAGAATTTCGTTGGTGATTCCATCTGGTCCTGGAGATTTTTCAGCTTTCAGCTGTTTTATTTGTTCATATATTTCTATTTCGTCTATTGGTTTGATTGATTCTGGAGAATTTTCAACGTTTGGTAGTTCGATCGTGTTGTTATCCGTATCTCTTTTTTTGTACAGCTCCGTATAGAACTGTGTTGCGTAGCCTAAAACATCTTTCCGGTTTGTTGTCTCTTCCATTTGTCGTTTCAGTTTATGTATCCATGTTTTTTTGAGTTTTAGTTCTTTAAAAGCTTTTTTAGTACTTCTGAATTTATTGAGATTAGTTGTTATAACAGTTCTTCTATGATTAGCATAGTCATTGCGGATTGATTTGTTAGTTTTTTTGAATATTTCACTCAGTTCTTTTTTCATATTTCTATCTTTGTTTTTTGTCTGGATCAATTCTGTTCGTTTTTTTATTAGATTTTCAGTGGTTATGCTAAATATTTTATGACCTTTCGTTTGAGTGTAATTCTTTGTCTTCAAACTCCGTTGGATGGCTTCTTCCAAGTAGTTATAGTATGTTTGGACATTTGTTGATAATATTCCGTCTTCAATTTCTAATTTAAGATGGTTTATAAAAATTTTAATTTCATCTTCTGTTTTCGGTATTTTTGGCTGAACTTTGAAGGCTTTTCTACTCTTACTAGGTCGGTTTAACAGGAAAGTTGCTCTTAGCATTCTATGATCGGAGGCAAATTTTATGTTGTTTAAGACTTCGACATTAGTTATTAATTTCGGGTTGGTGGTCATTATGAAATCAATTTCATTCTTAGTCTTTTGGTCAGGTGATATCCAAGTCCATTTCCTGCTTTCTCTTTTCTTAAAAAAGGTATTCATGATTGATAATTTGTGTTCTAGTGCATAGTCTATTAGTCGTTCTCCTCTTTCGTTTCGTTCGCCGAACCCGTAGCTGCCCATGATCAGGCTTTCTTCCTTTTTTGGGTGCCCTATTTTTGCATTAAAGTCACCCATTAGAATAACTTTTGTGTCAGCCAATGAGTGTGCTTTTGAAATATCAGTGTAGAATTTTTGAATTTCATCTTCATTTGATCGTTCTGTGGGTGCATATGCCTGAATTAAAGATAAACAAAGTTCGTCAAATTTGAGTTGGAGTAGGGCAACTCTTTCCGAGATTCCAATAAAGTTGGCTATGTTTGATTTGAAACTTTTCTTTATTAGAAACCCTACTCCATGTAACCCCTTAGTTTCACCAATATAACATAGTATATGATCTTTGTACTCTTCGATGTTGCAGCCCATCTTTTTTACTTCTGACAGTCCTAATATGTCAAAATTAATGTTGTCTAAGGCGTATGTTAATTGTAAATATCTCTCTACAGATAACAAGGATCTCACATTATACGTACATATTTTTAGAGATTTTTCTTTAGGCTTTAGTATGGATCTGTTCTCCCTAGGTGGGGGGTTTTGGTCTAATTTCCCACGAGGACCAGTCGGCTTGGGAAATGTTTGGTTTTTGCTCAGTTCTGGTTTCGTGGACATCTCGTTCCGGTGGCTGATGACTGTTTCCTATAGTTTTGGATCTGGTGAAGGTTTGTTTGAGGAAAAAGAGCTGCTTCTGCCTCTCATTACATCAAATGCGTTTGTTCTGTTTGTTTTAGATTGTAACGTGACATATTGCTTGCGAGGCTGGACTGTTGCTTCTGGTGACATCGTTGAGGTTCTTTTGCGTTTGTCATTATCTTTGCCCCGACCTCCTTCTCTGACTACCAATTTATCGTATTTAATGATAGCATAGTTCCCCTTTTTCCTCTCCTCTATGAGTTTTTCTTGTAGTTCTTTTCTTTTTTCCAGAACCTCTCTTGGGAAGTCTTCTGAGATGTGGATGTCTTTTAGTTTCTTCTTTTGTTTCATAATTTCTGTTTTCTTCCACCAGCTTACGAAGGATATCATTACTGGTCGTGCTTTCTCGTTCTTGCTGTCTTTTATACCAATTCGACGGATTGAGTTTATGTCGTTACTCTCCAAACAAGTTTTTAAATCAGTATTTATCTTCTCACTTACTTTTTCTAGTAGATCGATAGAAGATTGTTCTGTTTCTTTTAGTCCATGGATAATAATATTGTTTGCTCTATTGTTTCTTTCTAAATATGCTACTTTTTCTTTTAGGTGTTCGTTTTCGATTTTTAATTTTTCTAGTTCTTGTTTGAAGGGTAATAGTTTCCGGTCTATTTGTGATATAATCTCTTTAGTTTGATTTGACATTTCGATTTTCATTTGGTCAAATAGTGATTGTAATTCTGCCATGTTGGTTAGTTTGTAATTTGTATGTATAACTTGTAATATCAAAGCGTTATCCGCTACTTATTCTGAGTAATTAATGATCGAGATAGATAGGGAGTTGTGAAAATCTGGAGGTGGCCTTCACTCAGTAGTAGGGTGAACGAAACTTAATTATAGTTAGTATACTGCTTAGCAGTCAAAGTACGAGGTTATGACACTTAAGAAGTTCAAGTTAAGCTTACAGTTTGATTCTACTCTAATTTAATTTCTCTTGTGTATCAGGCTTCTTTATTTTAAACAGATAGGTATAACAATTACATTAAGCAATAATATTTAATTTCCTTTTAGTTAGTTTACGTTATAAACTATTAATAATGTATAATTTCAGTTCTATTAGTAATTTATTAATTATATGTTAGTCAAAGAACAATTTTGTATTGAATAGTATAATAAGAATCATTAAAAGTAATTATTATTTCATTTACTCTGGCACAGTTTCAATACTTCCTTAACTAACAAGAAACGATGACACTTAAGAAGTTCAAGTTAAGCTTACAGTTTGATTCTACTCTAATTTAATTTCTCTTGTGTGTCAGGCTTCTTTATTTTAAACAGATAGGTATAACAATTACATTAAGCAATAATATTTAATTTCCTTTTTAGTTAGTTTACGTTATAAACTACTAAAATGTATAATTTCAATTCTATAAGTAATTTATTAATTATATGTTAGTCAAAGAATAATTTTGCATTGAATAGTATAATATTAATAGTAATTATTATTTCATTTACTCTGGCACAGTTTCAATACTTCCTAAATTTCTAACAAGAAAAATTCTTATCGCGTGATTACTTGCTTAGGAATGAAACAATTATAATATATAAACCTACATTCGTTATTTAGTTTGTCATTACACCCATTTTCCCAGTCAGGTTATTAAATATTTAATGATAATTGCAAACACTCAGCTTCCTATCTCATTATTTAAGTATGTCATACAGATCTAGTTAGGTATTTTGTAATTTTGTAATTTAAATTCTTTATTTTATCAATTTATTTAAGCTATGTTACATCCAATACTTAATCCCAGTCAAAACAGAGTTATCTTAACAAACTTAGCTAAACAATTTATAATCAAATCAAACAAAAATCAAAACATATCAAAAGTATCTAATATCAAGAAAAAAAAAAATTATGCCCATGTCATCATCAATTATCTACCAAACTTAATAAATTAGTAATTCACGAACATCTTAAACTTATTTCTTTTGGTACTTTTCTCTCACTTCTAACAACAATCGGTCAGTATACAGTTTTTAAGAGGATCAGTCAGAAAGGTTAGTATCACAGAAAAATGTATCCTGACAGATCAAGTTAATTAACTAACTCAGCACATATCAGTATTTCCATATAATTAATAAGCTATGAATTAGATACAAATTTTATATATTATACGCTCACAAAGATTTAAAACTCATACATATTGTCTTATATTATTATGTTCAGATATTGTGAGGTCTGAGTTCTGACATTAGATTTAAGTGCTTTCTCATTAGATAAGTTTTAAGGTCTAATACCTATGTACTTTCTCTTTAGTTCTTTTTAGTTTAGGTATTAAAGAAATTGCAACCGCTATTCTGTTGCACTGATCCAAGGCAAGTATAAGGCAGTTGTGTAGGATCAACTCAACATTAACTAAGTTCCTAGTAGTAATTAAGTTAAGAATTGAAACTCCCCTTAGTTCCTTTCTTTAGATGTAGTCCTTTATAATGCAGTCCTCAGCAGTTCCATATACTACTTAACTTATTACAGTTCTCACACAGTAGCATTCAGTTCTGAGCTTTATATTTCTGTGTATAGCAGTCCCAAATATTACTTGATTAACAACAAATCACACATATGACTCAATCTTAAATGATTAGGTAGCAAGTCTTTATCACTTTCAAGTTTCAGTAGGTATGATCAGGTAGGTACAGTTCCTGCTGAGGGTCACTGTTCACTATCACTACAATGGCTAGTCTTGCAGAATACAGCAGCTTCGTTATTCCGGTACTCAGGTGTAGTTTAAATGTCTTCAGAATGGAATAGTTGAGCTGTGAGCACGTTATCTAAAGTTTTGTGTAAAAAGTAGATGCTAGCATACATTCTTCGACTCGGACGAATAGTGGATGGGCATCTGAGTTGTTGCTATACGTGATTCTTGGCTAACTGTCCCGCCGCCGCCTGGTTTAAATTCGTCTCTGTGAGTGATGACTGTGACCTTGCTTGACCTCACTTACGCATATGGACGATTTAGTTGTTTTTGGTACTTTGTTAACACTTTATTACGATCTTTGAGCATCAGGTATTTTAATAGGATGTCGTAAGTAGTTGGATTTAGACTTAAACGCGAAACACTGTGCAAATTTCTGTTTCAAAAGTCCGTTAGGGCACCGTTACTCGTTGACGTTTTAGTATGTAGGTAAATGTCAAGTTCGAGTGATCCTTTTAATCTTTCTTTTTCACTATTTCTTTGCGTTGTTCGTCTTGCTAACACTTTCACTGGTGGGATTTTGTATTAAACTACGATTGGTATCGTAAAGAAACAGTCTGCTTGCGATTTCAAAATTTTAATTTCACTGTAAATACGGACCTAGTGTACAACTCCTTTACTTGGTTTACATATCAGCATTTACCTATAACTTACAATAATTACCGGAAAAGGGTATCAAGGGTCAGCGTCAAAAATAATAATTGCTTAAAGGCGACGAAATGACGTTATGAACTGAATTAATTTGTTTTTGACGCTTCAGAGTTATGTGAATTCGTTTTAGGCCTTGAACCCCCTGGCCCTTTGCGTGACTAACAGTGACATTAGTTACTTTTCACTCATCCTTGTCTTTTAAGGCAGAGGCCCTGCAGAGGTGAGAGTGCTCACCATAGAGTACTCACCAGAGACTAAATACAGAGATCCTACGAAATACAATGCTAATTTCTTATCGCTCTCGCCTATCGTCACGAAATACGTCGTAAGAGGGCTACTACATTACTAACTTAGGAGTCACCTGAATATAAAAATTGATTCTTTGTTATTTTAGGATCCGTGGAAGGCAATCCCCGCCCGGTGGTCCGGGATCTGGGAGCGGCGCTCCGCCTTCAGAAAATGACTATCAAGTCATAAAGCTTATATCCAATGGCGCTTACGGGGCTGTGTACCTCGTCAAACACAAACAGACGAGGCAAAGGTAATACAGAAGAATAAACGAGACAACTTGGCAAAAAATCAGACTACTTGATGAATTGTAGACAACTTAACCACCATTAAATTACTTGCCAAGGACAAGTTGTCTTGTAAGTGGCTTGATGACTTGAAAAATATTTTCATATCTGTATTTTTATATTTTTCATGGTTCTATTTTATTACAGGTACGCCATGAAGAAAATAAGCAAGAATAACTTAATATTAAGAAATCAAGTCGAACAGGCTTTTGCCGAGAGAGATATCTTAAGTTTTGCAGATAACCCTTTCGTGGTGAGTCTTTTTGTCTCTTAATAAACTTATAAATTTTAAGAATTTAACTGTGTGAATTAATTTGTTTTACTTCCTGAAACTATCAACATAACACTCGTTTTGAACTGTTACAGGCATAAAAATGTTTCGTAGCTCTTTGTGATTTTTTAAGCATTAAGCAAACAAGTTTTCTTTTTTCAACTTATAATTATGGCACTATAAATAGGTCGGTGTCGCGTGTTTAGGTGACGATGTACTGTTCGTTTGAGACGAAGCGGCATCTCTGTCTCATTCTGGAGTTCGTGGAAGGGGGAGACTGCGCAACGCTACTACGCGCCGGCCCATTACCGCCCGATATGGCGCGTCATTACTTCGCGGAAGCTGTGCTAGCTGTAGAGTATCTACATTCCTATGGGATTGTGCATCGGGACTTGAAGCCTGACAAGTGAGCACTTTCTTCGATTACGGCACCTATTACTACTCGGTTTTTTAGTAAAGGCTCAAAATTATGTGATAACTGTTTGCGTAAAAAGCATAGCTTAAACTTGTGCAATAATTACTGTTGCTGTCGGTAATGCTATGAAAAAATCACAGCATGCTCCATAATATTTTTTTATATTTCCCAATTTTAATTTTCAGCCTGCTCATCACTGCAACGGGCCATATTAAGCTAACTGACTTTGGACTCAGCAAAATGGGTCTCATGTCATGTAAGTCCCCTTATTTCTACTGTTAAATCAATCAAACTTTGCGCGGATAGATGACAGTATCCTTATTTTTTTCGTACAGTGGCAACGAATCTCTATGAAGAGTATGCTGATCGGGAAGCGCGGCAGTTCTCTGATAAGCAGGTGTGCGGTACGCCTGAGTACATCGCGCCAGAAGTGATTCTGCGACAGGTGGGTTCACAGACTATTCTTGTCAGTGTCTTTCTGAGGGTGCACTAGCCAATATTCACCACCTTTCTCATGCAGCCACTTCTCCCGCTCCCTTAGTGTCTCGGTGCTCCTCATCAAAAGATGTAGGAAAGCCTGAATTACTGAATTATGGTGTTTTATTACACTTTTTCGGACTTTCCTGAGGCATGGCAGAGAAATCGGGAGGCAAGGAATATCGCTTTTTAAATTGTCAAAATTGTGTTTCGCCAGGGTTACGGCAAGCCGGTGGACTGGTGGTCGATGGGCATCATCCTATACGAGTTTATAGTGGGCTGCGTGCCGTTCTTCGGTGACACCCCTGAGGAACTCTTCGCCCACACTGTCAATGGTACGTGACAACTCATAATATATTATGTATTATTGCAGTCGGCTTGCAAGTCCAGCTGTATAGATACTGTAACTTTGCAAAATTGTTTGATGTTTAATCGATTCATGACACGATAGCTCGTGACTGCGATCTGGCCTAATGGTAAGTGACGATACAGTTTAAGATGGTAGCGGGCTGACTTAAAAGAAGATATGGCAGTTTTTTATTTAACCCATATCTCTAATCCTTAATGCGCGGCTTTGGACCAGTTGGCTTTCCACCAGACCAATCTATCCGTATTCTATCTTTTCGTATACTAAAACGTTTTGACTTCTGTCCCCCAGTCCTATGATAAATTTTTAAGACAACCGTTATAAGGTCTTTATTCTTCACGACACAGTTTTTGCTAGTGTGGAGACCAACAGCAAAACAAAGTGTATCATTCTACTCTCTTCGGTATTAGTGTGTTGTGCGAATAAATAAACGAGCTGTTACACCCTGGCTCTGAAGCCGTTTATGCCGATGCATGCTGCATCAGCGTGATCGCGCTTGACCGTCTGCTGCGGGTTGGAGTCAGTCGAGTCGAGATATCCGAAGCCGTTACATGGCTAGTCATAAAAATCCTGTTAATTATATTTAATTGATTAAACTAAATGTTTAATAATATATTATATTCTAGTGAACTTGTATTTCCTTTTTTTTAAAATCCAAATCGGGATTCCCCGTGTAACATTTGGTGGCAGCGTAAAGGGATCCAAAATCGGGTCCTCGGTGTTCCTTAGTGCCCGTAAAGTGTGTGTGCAGTTAAACTACAATTTTCCTCAAGAATAATAATACAAGAATAATATAAGAAATAATTCAGTGATAAAGTGAATTATATCAGTGAGTGATACCTAAGTGTCTAGTGTCCTGTGTGGTCCAACGTTCCGAGAACGAGAATCCAGCCGTACACGTCAGCAGAACGCGACGAGAACCATGTCTGTAATCGCTATCGCCTACGCATTCTTCGTACTGTGAGTCTGGCTATTTGATACCTCTTTGTGTTACACTGATATTAATTGCTTCTTTTTATACGAATTTCTTTTACGTTCAATTAAGTATTATACATATTATAAAATGTCGAAACCCACACTAAATGTACCCAGCGAAACCCTTCTACCTTCCGACACGGAAGACGAAAGGCCTTCCGATAACAAACCCAATGTGAGAACCCGTTCCGCAAAACGGACTATTCCCACGAGAGCTAGAATTAAACATACTACTGAAATTTATAAAACCCTATGATGGAAATAGAGAAACATTGAATTCCTTCATAATAAATTGTAATAATGCTTACGAAATTGCTTCAGAAGAACAAAAGCCTATTGTTTTTAAATACATACTTTGCCAACTCAGCGGAAAAGCTGAGGTGGCTTGCTCGATAAAAGAGTTTACGTCTTGGGACCAATTAAAGGACTTCCTTAAAACCCAGTTTAGTGTTCGAAAACACTACTCACACCTACTGACAGAGTTACAAGAGTGCCGACAGGCACACAACGAAAATGTTACGCAGTTTTCTCTACGAATAGAGACGTGCCTATCCCAACTTCTGACAGAAATCTCTCTCTCCAATTGCAAAGTAAGGGAGCTACCAGGGCGTACTGCGTCTATGGAAGAGCTTGCATTACATCATTTCCTAATGGGCCTTTTGCCCAGAATTTCCAACATAGTCAGGTGTAGGTCACCCAAGTCTCTTAATGAGGCGATTAACTTTGCCATATCAGAAGAAAGAATACAAGAAACCATTTTCAAAAGAAACACAATAGAGAATAGAACTAGAAGACCGTTTAATCCACAACCTCCTCGTCCTTTTAGAACATCACCTACACCTCAACCTAATTCATTCCAACTCAATCAGTCCAACAACAGCAACAACACTAATCTTGAATGCAGATACTGCAAATCCCCAGGGCACGTAATTGAAAATTGCAAACGTAGGGAATTCAATAACAATCGGTTCCGAAAATTTTACCAACAAAAACCTTCCACCTCCCGTGTACACTTCATACCCGAACCTTCTGAAGAACAAAATGGAGAGTATGTTTGTGAAATTAACGGGGGTGACACTTTAAACGAATAAAAGTCTCGCCTACGTGTCGCACGAGACTATACCAAAAAGTCGGCACAAATCCATGCACACATACTTCTAAATTCACATCCAAGGTCACACAACAGGGTAACCAGCCCCAAAACGGAGACCTCAACCCAAGGACTATACAGCAGGGTAACCAGCCCCAAACCGGCAGTCCTTCCAAATCCAAGGTCATACAACAGGGTAACCAGCCCCAAAACGGAGACCTCAACCCAAGGACTATACAGCAGGGTAACCAGCCCCAAACCGGCAGTCCTGAGATATTCCACACGGGTAGCCAGCCCCAAAGAAGCGGTATCTCACAAAATCCTACACTATTACATCATCCTGAACCATCTATAAAAATACATGAAATTAAAACAAATCCAAATAAATGTTCTTTACCACATGTCTCAATCCACACAAATGTAAATACTAATCCGTTATCCTTTCTAGTTGACTCAGGTTCCTCAGTAAGTCTTATAAAAAGAACGTGCATCAAAAATATGCCTAATGTCATTAAAGAAAAAATTTATTTAAAGGGAATTGATCCTGGTAACAAATTGACTCCAACTTCAGGCTACTGCAACCTCTATTTCACTTCTGATTCGATTCCCAAAGGGACAATTTCTTATCGTTTCCATATAGTTGATGATATTAATTTATTATACGATGGTATAATTGGTAACGACCTTCTAGAAGATCTAGATTGCACCATAGATTATAATCAGAGGACCTTAAGGGTTAAATCCACAATAATGCCAATACATTTTTCCTATCCTACCTATTATATTCCCCCACGTACAGAAATGATTGTAGAATGTTCTGTTTCCAATCCCGAATTGAGAGAAGGTCTTATTCTCGATCAAAAGGTTAATGAAAACCTTCTAATAGCCAATTGTATTGTCGCAGTAAAAAATAACAAGAGAATTAACATTTCCGTTGTCAACATATCAGATGAACCAATATCTTTAAATTCGAACCTCAATCTCACTCTCGTACTTTTTTGTCCTTCTCAAACTGTCCCTGTGAACAAAATAGAACAAACAAACATTCACAGCAATACACATGCCTACCTCAGAACTCTAGGAAGTTCTTAACAAATTACGTATATCGCATCTAAACACAGAAGAGAAAGAGGCTCTCTGTGACATATGTTCTGAATATTCTGATATCTTCCATCTTCCGGATGACCAATTAACACACACTAATGCAATACAACACGAAATTAAGACAAATTCATCAATTCCAATTTTTACAAAGTCCTACAGATTTCCCGAGTGCCATAAAGGTGAGGTCAGCAGTCAAATTGACAAAATGCTAAACCAAGGTATTATCAAGCCATCCACTTCTCCATGGTCATCACCTATCTGGGTCGTCCCAAAAAAATTAGATGCATCAGGTCAGCAAAAATGGAGAGTTGTAATTGATTACAGGAAATTAAATGACATCACAATAGGTGACGTATATCCTATTCCACAGATAACGGAAATCCTAGACCAACTCGGAAATAGCAAGTATTTTTCGACCTTAGACCTTGCTTCTGGTTTCCATCAAATCCCAATGAGCGAAAATGACGCACAAAAAACTGCATTTAATGTGCCTCAGGGACATTTCGATTTCACCCGAATGCCCTTCGGACTGAAAAATGCCCCTTCAACATTCCAACGTTTAATGAATACTGCTTTAACTGGTCTCCAGGGTATTCGATGTTTCGTCTACCTGGACGACATAGTTATTTATTCTCACGATCTTAATTCTCATATAGAAAACCTTGCTTCTGTTTTTCAAAGACTTCGAGAATTTAATCTCAAACTTCAACCAGATAAGTGCGAGTTCTTGAGAAGAGAAGTCGCTTACCTTGGACATCTTATCACCAAAGAAGGTGTTAAACCAAATCCCGAAAAGATAAAGGCTGTAATTCACTTCCCTTCGCCAAAAACTCCTAAAGATGTTAAGTCATTCCTTGGCCTTGTGTCGTATTATCGCCGTTTTATCCCTGATTTCTCCAAAATCGCAAAGCCTCTCACAACTCTTTTGAGAAAAGATATTCCCTTTGTGTGGGACAATAAGCAACAACTTGCTTTTGACACTTTAAAGCATAAGCTTACTACAGCTCCAATTCTTTCCTATCCAGATTTCACCCAACCTTTCATACTCACCTGTGATGCGTCCAGCCATGCAATCGGTGCTGTTTTATCACAAGGACCGATTGGCAAGGATAAACCTATTGCTTACGCCTCACGCACCTTGAACAAGAGTGAATCCAATTATAGTACAACTGAAAAGGAATTATTATCAATACTTTTTGGTTGTAAAACCTTTCGTCCCTACCTGTTCGGTAGGAGATTCCAAATTATTACTGATCATAGACCCCTTAAATGGTTATTCAATCATAAAGATCCCAGTAGTAAATTACAGCGCTGGCGATTAAAACTTGAAGAGTTTGATTATGAAATCACTTATCGAAAGGGAAAATTTAATTCTGTAGCTGATGCTCTTTCTCGATTCCCAGTAAATCCTATACAACCAGAAGTTCCCACGGATACGAATGAAGATCCACCAACTCGCGATGAGAATCCTATCCTCGAATATCCTTTAAATGATTTCGGTCTACTAGATTTAAGCCCACGAAGTGGCGACCTTAACCTCGACTTCAGCAACTTAGAAATTCCATCTCTGGAAGACCCTTTCCCACAAATGGATCCTTTAGAAATTCCTTTGCAGGAACCAATCCCTGAAACAATAAATCCTAACATTGACGCATTTGATTTAACTTCTGAAAACATAAACCCTAATTCAGAACCACAACATCTTGAACCTGTAACACAAAATCCTAATTCTGAAACAATAGATCCTAATATAGAAATATTCGACTTAATTCCTGAAATTGTTGATCCAACTCCTGAAACACAAAACCTTGATTCTGAAACAACAAATCCTAACGTTGAGAGCAATATTTCTAATCCCACTGATGAACCACTAAATCCCAATCCTGGGAGACAACAAACACCTTCTAACGAAGAATACTCTAAATTCCTGAAAGAGATCTCCAATACTAATAACCAATTTAATACTAAAATAATAGAACACAATGAATCACTAACAAAGGCCCACTGTAAAATTCTTATTATACCTTCCTCTATTGATCTAGATGATTCTAATGCATATGTTGAGGCAGTGTTAAGTAACCTTACAAATCCTAATGAAACAATTCATTCTGAAAAACAACTATACTCATATGAAAGAGTAGAATCCGGCAATAAAATTATCTATTTCATTTACACAAAAGTTCACCATTTCAACGAAAGCACATATCCAGAAATTTTCCATACCTTAAAAAGTTTGAAGGAACATTTATTAGAAATTGGAGGGATAAATGAAATTGCCATCCCTGACTTCAAGAATCCATTTCAAAATCTGTCATTTGTCAAAATTTATAATATGATGACATACCTTTTCCATGATACTAATATAATCATTAACATATACCATAATAATATAATATATCCCACTCTTAGTGAAATAAAGAAGATCTTACATGATAACCATGACATTCCAATCGCTGGTCATCTAGGTTCAGTCAGAATGTTTAAAAGAATCCAAGAGAAGTACTATTGGAAAAACATGAGATCCGATATTGAGAGGTATGTGAGTAATTGCTCTCTCTGTCAAGCGAATAAAGCCCTAAGAAGAACTAATAGGGCCCCTATGCAAATCACCACTTCCTCCAATACCCCTTTTCAAAGAATCGCTCTTGATATTGTTGGTCCCCTGCCTGAATCTGGAACCGCAAAACTTAAATATATCCTGACGTTACAGGATGACCTTATCAAATTCTCTGCAGCATATCCTCTACGCTCTGTTACTGCGGAGGAAACAAATGAAAGCCTTGTTCATTTTATTTCTTTGTTCGGAATTCCAAAAATTATTTTGACGGATCAAGGTACCAATTTTACCGCTGAATTATTTAAAAGCACTTGCGCTTTCCTAAAAATCAAGCAATTATGGTCTTCTCCATACCATCCTCAAACTCAAGGAGCTTTAGAACGGAGTCATTCTACACTTAAAGAATACCTTAAATCTTATGTCAACGAAAATCAGGATAATTGGCCAAAATATGTGTATACAGCAATATTGGCTTACAACACAGCAGTCCATTGTACTACAAATTATACACCCTACGAACTCCTATTTGGTCATAAACCATATATCCCTGATTCTATTTTTGATGAAAGCCCTAGTGACACTTATCCTGACCATGTTAGAATGCTGCAACATAGACTTAAATTCTCTCGAGCACAAGCTCTCGAAAATATTCAAAAGTCTAAATTAAAATCAAAAAATTACTATGATCAAAGATCGCGTCCGATCCGATACAAAGTTGGTGACTTTGTTTACGTCAAAAATCACTTAAGACTCCGAAAGGCACTTTCACCCATTTGGAAGGGACCTTATAAGGTCGTCAAAGTCCACGACAATAATACCCTTTCCTTGCTAATTAATAGAAGGCATGTTAAGCATCATTTTGATGAAGTCAAGTTGGCGGAAGTTGCGGAAGGTCCTTCTTCTTCTTCTTCTTCGCAGTAATTAAATATCAAATCATATAAATTATTTTATATGACTGATTATTTTTGTAATTTTAATTTTTTTTGTGTGTCATAGATTAAGCTGTAGTTTTAGGTTTTAGATTGTACTTAGTTAAGTTATTTGCTATTTCAGTGCATCTGCATTTGTCACACCAAGTGTTGTTCATCCAATCTCATCCGGCTCTGGAATCTATTTTGACTACATGGGTAAACTTAAAATTATTAATGGACACTTAAGCATATTAATGCCAATTGACATTTCTCATATTCAGTCTCATATTCAAAATATGAATTCTATATTTGTGAATATAAGATATCTTTGTAAAGAGACGAATGTTACAGATGACCTGGAATGCAATAGTATGTTCGAACCTTTATTTGTGCGGTATCAAAATGTTTATAAACAGTACCTTTCCATATCTCACCTTCTGGAAAGAAGATTGAAACGCGGAGCATGGATTGGAGGAGTAGGATCTATTTTAAAACAAATATTTGGCACCCTAGATGAAAATGATGCAATTAAGTATGACGAAGCAATAAACTCTGTTCAAACTGATACTAAAAAGTTGGCTTTACTCATGAAGGAGAATGTACTAGTTTCTACTTCTGCAATTAGCTCATTCAATCATTCATTGCACAAATTAAAGGTAAATGAAGAAAATTTAAACCAGGCTGTGGACAAGCTCTCTACCAAATTAAGGAAAATAACAGAAGTAACAAATAAATTATTAATTACTTCTGAAATAAACTCAGTTTTAAATAGCTTAGAAGCGTCCTTACTTGATTTTTCATTCCAACTGGAAGACATAATTACTGCCGTGCTTTTCTCTAATTTGAATATTCTTCACCCTTTTGTAATCACACCCCATCAATTGTACAGAGAACTTGTCGACAACTATAAGCATTTGCCTAGAAGTTTAGAATTAGCATTTAAGTTAGATTTAAGTTCAATACATTTGGTTTTTCATATTTCTAAGTTAATATGTTATTATTTGAATAATAGGATTATGTTTGTGCTACAAATACCATTAGTAATTCCCCAGGAATTCTATGTGTATCATAATATCCCATTACCAATTCCACATAATTCTGTAAAGCCAGACTCATTCAGCCTCATCATGCCCGACAACAAGTATATAGCGATTACTAAGGACAAAGCGTACTACAGTGGCCTTGAATCACTTTCTTCTTGCAAGGCAATAGATTCGGCGAACTTCATTTGTAATATCATGAACATATTTTCATCAAACACGAACCCATCATGTGAAAGTGAACTATTGACTAAAGTAATAACTGAAATACCAGTGCAGTGTAAAACTCAATTCCTATCTGGCGTTATCGATATTTGGAAACCCATCACCAATAACAGATGGATATTCATACAAACTATACCCGCAAAATTATCAGTAGAATGCACCAATTTAGATCTAAGTGAAATCAGCGTTTTTGGAACAGGTATACTAAATATACCCAAACAATGCACAGCCTATTGTAAAACAACAAGATTATATTCTAATAATAATGTATTAAATATCACTTCACCTTTAATTGTCACTTCAGAATTTAATATAATAAATGATTCATGCTGTAATATTGTTAAATTTAAACAGACATTAGACAATAAGAATACAACCCCTTTTAAACTGCAAAATGTTGATTTAGAAAATATTAATTTTAACCGCGATATAAATAAAGAACTTGACAAAATAATAAATGAACCGCATATAGTAAAATACGGATCCCATTACTCTTTAGCATTTAATTTTGTAATATTGTCCATTGTCTGTGTCATTATTTTAAAATTTGTTAAATTCAATTTCTGTAGTAAGATTGGCGACCAGCACGAAATTCCTGAGATTCTTATGGAAAACATCCAGCCAGCAGCAGAAACTGTGATTGCGGGGACAGAAATAGTTCCTCCAAGAACTAGAAGAGGTGTTTAAATCTTGTTAAACATAAACTTCGAAATTATTTTCGAAGTTTATTTTTGATGAGGGGAGGTGTTACACCCTGGCTCTGAAGCCTTTTATGCCGATGCATGCTGCATCAGCGTGATCGCGCTTGACCGTCTGCTGCGGGTTGGAGTCAGTCGAGTCGAGATATCCGAAGCCGTTACATGGCTAGTCATAAAAATCCTGTTAATTATATTTAATTGATTAAACTAAATGTTTAATGATATATTATATTCCAGTGAACTTGTATTTCCTTTTTTTTAAAATCCAAATCGGGATTCCCCGTGTAACAGAGCGATAGACATACGCGGGTCACGTTTCAATGGTGTTCCTTACAGATGACATAGAGTGGCCATCCGAAGATGACTTCCCCATAGCGGTAGAGGCGCGCGCCATCATAACGGAACTACTTGCACGAAACCCTCGAGACCGACTGGGCACCGCGGGCACTCACCAAGTTAAGGTATTATTGATCCTTCCACCCGAATTCAGCCACTGGGACCAGGCTCCACGGAGACTAGTCATCTACGCGGAGATATTATAGTGCACAAATGTGTGTGCAAACACAGTTGCACACTATTCCCTCACTGTCATTGTCCGATGGGACGGAAATCCGATACGACCGAAGAGAGGCGCAGGATCGATGATATTATAGGGGGAAGATATTGTAGAGGGATATTATAGTGCACAGGTTCGTGTGCAAACACAGGTGCACTCTCTATTCCCCCAATCTCATAGATGGGATTGGAGAGAGATCAAGCGCAGGACCGACGCTTTAAGTGCTCTCCGAGGCAACGGGGGTGACACACCGCCTATTTCCTAACTCCGGGCTAGTACTGAGAATTTGTTGACAGAAAAACGAAAAAGCGAGTTTTGTTTTATTACAGATGCACATACACATTGATATATAAGCTGTATATTTAATTGTTGAGTTATTGGTTACAAAGAACCACATATTTTTACAGGACCACATTTATTTCTATGGTTTGGATTGGAATAACCTTCTGAGACGGAAAGCAGAATTCATACCACAGTTAGAAAACGACGAAGATACCAGTTATTTTGATAGTGAGTGGACTATTTATTTTTGCTTTTTCGTTATACTTATATCCTGCGTATTATACCAGTATTTTCTTCCAGTAGTAGTATTCTCCTTTAGGTATTAAGTTAACTTTCAATGAGTAAATTTATATTGTGTAATGAATGGACCGAAGACATCAAACGAGTCGCAGGGAGACGCTGGATTCAGGAGGCGCAAGACCGAGGCCCGTGGAAGTCCATGCAAGAGACCTTTGTCCAGCTGTGGACGTCTATCAGTTAATAAAGAAGAAAGAAGAAGAAATTTAATAAATAATTGAAACAAATTTTTGGAAATTAGATTCCATATCCAGGGAGTTTATTTTCAAGTCCTACTGACTGCGCCAAACATAATGTATTCAATAAATCAGCGAACTATCGCAGACTGGTTTAACGACGTAACCAGCTCAACCGTGCGTTGGTATACTACCTGAAGGGCTCTTGTGCACTTCCTCGTATTCGTAAAAATACGATTCGAAGTGGCCGTCATACAAAACTAATACGGATCCGTCAAAATACGAATCGAATGAGTGCACGAGCGCACGTATGTAGTATGATGTAGACCATTGATAATATGATAGATAGTAGACCACTTCGAATCGTTTTTTTACGAATCACGAAAACGAATTGAATACGAGGAAGTGAACAAAAGCCCTTAAGGTCCACAGTCTAAACCGTATAACTTCCTCAATCATCCATAAGGTCACAGGTTCACATGCGGTTCGAAGGACCAAAAAAGAAGAGAATTGCCTCGACGCGATTGCTTTTGCAATAAGGCCGCCTTTGTTCCCTTATTCTTTTTCTTGTGAATTGTAATTTCTTGTGCAGTTTAGAATTTTCTATTGTAGTGCACACATTGCATTGTGTTCAGGTCGCTGCGACCGCTACAACCACAGCGAGGTGGAGACGGACGAGGCGGCGGAGACGCACGAGGCGGACGACGCGGGTCTGTTCGCGGCGTTCTCCTCCACGTCGCCGCAGTGGCGCCGGCACTACCACCACTCGCACTCCGCGCTCTCGCACGACTCACGGGTAACTGTGATACTTTTTTTATTTTATTTTTTATTTTTTTTATTCGATGACAAGCTAGTCCTTGACTGCGATCTCACCTGATGGTAAGTGACGATGCAGTCTAAGATGGTAGCGGACTAACTTGGAAGGGGTATGGTAGTGAACATTCAACCCATACTCTTAATTGGTTTCTACACGTCATCGTGCCGGAACGCTAAATCACTTGGCGGCACGTCTTTGACGGTAGGGTGGTCACTAGCCACGGCCAAAGCCTCCCACCAGACCAGACCGAGAAAATTCAGAAATTAAAAATTCCCAAATTGACCCCGCCGGGAATCGAACCCGAGACCTCCCAGTTATAAGACAAAAGCGCTCACCACTGAGCCAGGGAGGTTGTATAGTTCTTGCAATTCACGAGGGCGACTGACTTATGGTTGTGTGTGTCGTATCTGTATAAGTGTGAGCGAGCGCAATGCTCGCGCCTGCCCGCTCCCACCTAGGCTTTGACAGGCACGCACACTTATGCAATTGTGCATGTACACGAAGTAACCACGAGTAAAGCTCACTCGCCTTCGTGAATTGCAAAAACTGTACTAGCTGATGCCCGCGACTTCGTCCGCATGGATTTAGTTTTTAATGCCCCTCGGGAACTCTGATTTTCCGGGATAAAATGTAGCCTATGTCACTCTCCAGGTCAGGTCAGGTCGGGAGGATATTATTATTATTAAGTCTGAGCAGAGTGAGAGTGCGATCCATATTATTTCAAGTCATAGAAACATAGATAGATAGATAAATTCTTTATTGATACACAATTAAATTAAAACAAAGAAAACAGAAAGTACGCAAAGTACGCAATGCAGGCCGCATCCTTATCGCTTTAAGCGATCTCCAGGCAACCTTAATTTAAATTTTAAAGGAATCTTATTTTAGGAAACGGGAAGGTGCAATAATTTAATATATCATACTAATATTATAATTTATTTGATTTGATTGATTATATATCATACTATTATTATGCGAAAGTGTGTTTGTTGGTTTGTTGGTTTGTCCTTCAATCACGCTGTAACAGAGCTACAGATCGACGTGATTTTTAGTATGGGTATAGTTGAGGACTTGGAGAGTGACGTCCCGCGGGATTTTTAAATACCTAAATATCCTTGCTCCGTTGCTGCGTGATTAAGGTCAACCCAACAAACAAACATACTTTCGCTTGTATAATATTAGTAAGTATTCAAACAATAATGTATAGATATAAGCAGTGATAGCCTAGTCATTAGACTATCACTGCTTGTAACCACTAGGCTCTAGTGGTTAGGGCTGCGGCCTCCTATTCGGAGGCTCGCAAGTTCGATCCCGGGCAAGCACCTCCGACTTTTCGGAGTTATGTGCGTTTAGGCAATTAAATGTCACATGCTTCAATGACGAAGGAAAATATCGTGAGGAAACCTGCACATCTGAGAGTTCTCCATAATGTTCTGGAAGGTGTGTGAAGTCTGCCAATTCGCAGTGGGCCAGTGTGGTGGACTTACGGCCTATAACCCTTCTCTGAGAGGAGACCTGCGCTCAGTGAGACGTTCATGGGTTGCTGATGATTCAAACAACCCCATTGCCCCGTTTTCAGAGTACGGACAGCTGGCCGGGTACGCCGGACAGCGCGGGACCGCCTACAACCCCTACTGCACCCTTACACCATCACCCCAAGTGCCCCGTAAGTCGTGTTAAAGTTTGCGCTAGGAAAATAGGGTATGAATAAAAAAAACGACTTTTCTATTTATCGCCTTTTAGCTTAACTTTCAATAAAAAGTTTACTATAAAGTAACTTAACTAAGATAATGAAAATATCTTCTTTGTCAACCGATAGACATCTAATGATTTTTTTAAATATTTTAAGATTTAAACTATTGCCTGATATTGTGCGATCACACCTGAGGATAAGTGAAGATGCAGAATTTTAAGGAGTGCGCTTGCCTAGAAAATACCTATTCACTCTTGATTCTAAGCTATTCAGGTATTAGTCGAATGCTAGATATAGGTGTCTTATAGGGACTTCGACAAGCGTGGTTTTAACGCCGCATCGGTCCACATAGAAGGGGTCTGCCAATGCTACGCTTTCTTAGTGCGAGGTCACCACTCCAGCATTTTGGGACCTCAGAAATTCTCAATAACCCAACAGTTAAGGGTGCGGACTGAAACTTAAGGGTCGATGGTTCAATTCTCACCTGTTGCACTATTGTCGTACCCACTCCTAACATATGCTCTATTTGGAGGGTAGAGAAGAATATTAGTCAATAAGTTCATTATGGCTAACATTTTTAAAAAATTTATATATAACTAGCTTTTACCTGTGACTTCGCTCCCGTTAAGTTCGATTTTTCAAACCTTTGTTGAAGGTTGAATTAAAAAAAATCCCTTATTAGTCGGTGCTGATGTCATAATAACTGTCTGTATGCTGAATTTCAGCCTGATCCGTTCAGTGGTTTGAACTGTGCATTGATAGATCAGTCTGTCAGTCAGTCAGGTCACCTTTTCCTTTTATATATTTAGACTAGCTGATGCCCGCGACTTCGTCCGCGTGGATTTAGTTTTTAAAATCCCTCGGGAACTCTTTGATTTTCCGGAATAAAAAGTAGCCTAAGTCACTCTTCAGGTCCTCAACTACTATACCCATGCAAAAATCACGTCAATCTATGGCTCTGTTGCGGCGTGATTGAAGGGCAAACCAACAAACACACTTTCGAATTTATAATATTAGTATGATATACGTTCCTCAAATATGGTTGAGCGAAGCAATGGCTGGGTCATGCGTCATGCTCCTTAACGGGTGCCACCGGCGGGAATGGGGCTACTTTATGTCTGCCCATCTTAAGATAGAAGTTAGTCGGTATGCATTTTTGGAACTTCCCTCATTGTGGAAACACTGCATATATAGCATAGTATTTACTGTATTGTAAATTTGTTTTGAAAAGAGCAACCGCCGAGTTTCTTGCTGGTTGTTCTCGGCAGCAGGGCTAGCATGGGCAGGGGACATATATATCCACGGGGAGAGGATAAAATGTTTCTCTCCTCGCTGAGGTTTATCCACCCGTCGAACATGGGTACAGCGGTAGATATAATATCCACAATGGATAAAATGGGAGAAAAACTTATCTTTTATCTATTATACTAATATTATTTAACGGGAGAAGATAATTTTATCCCTTGACAGTGGATAAAATCGGGGGATATAATTTTTGTCTCCTGCCCATGCTAGCCCTGCAGGAAAGGCATTCCGAACCAGTGGTAGATTCATCGACTATTCAAAAGCACTTGTAAAATTTTATTTGAATAAAAAATATTTCTATTCTACATATTCTATTCTATATATTATAACATCAGAATTACATATGTAATGTAAAAAAATCCAATAATCAGCGTTATACGTTTGCGCGGTGAAGCAGATGGTGGGCGCGGGCGGCGGCTCCACCGCGGAGTCCTCCCAAACGGACTCGGACGACGTGTCGCCGGCCGCGCGCCGCCGCGCCGCGCTGCGTCCGCTGGCGCACCCGCACGCGCATTCGCTCTCGCATCCCTTGCACGCGAGCCACGTCGCGCCCATCCCCAGATTGTAAGTATTCCTCATTAACATCTGAAATTAATTAAATTGAAATTATTTGAAATTATTTATTTCCTTTCTTTGTTACATAAATAAAATAAATAAATAAATAAAAAGCCGTTTATTCCCATATCATTTCCTTATCTTAATTTACATGTATTAACTAATTTAAAATTACTAATTACTATTTGCTACTAAATTATTAATTATTTACTAATACTACTATTAAAATTACTAATTACTACTAACTAATTAGAATTTTTAAGAGACATGGGCCCCTTCTCGGGTAAAGGCCTCCCCCAACCTCTTCCACTTTTCCCTATCTTTTCCTAATTTTGTCCAGTTTTTCCCCACTGTTTTTAAGATGTCATCAGCCCACCGTTTACATGGTCTTCCGACAACCCTTTTGCCCTCGGGTCCCCTCCAACGCGTAGCCTGGATTGTCCACCGTTCGTCTGTGTATCGCGATATGTGCCCTGCCCATTGCCACTTCATGGACAGAGCCTGTTTTAATGCGTCAGTTATCTTCGTTTTTTGTCGCATTTTATCAGCTCTCACCCTGTGTGTTCTTCTTATTTTAAGTATGCTCCTTTCTATTGCTCGTTGTGTGGTTCTTATTCTTCGTTTTACTTTATTTGTAAGTATCCAAGTTTGGCAACCGTAGAGTAGACATGGTAGGAGGCAGGTATCAATCACTATTTTCTTCAGGCTCATACTATAATTTCCTTTAAGAATCTCTTTAAGTGCCCAAAATTTTTTCCATGTTAAGTTTATTCTTCTTACTATTTCTTCCTCGTTACTTGTCTTCTTGAATGATACTTGTTTCCCTAGATAAATGTAACTGTCTACGTAATCTATGTTATTCTCATTTAGGACAATTGGTGTTTTGTGGCTGTTGGTCATTATTTTTGTTTTTGTTTCATTCATTACTAAACCTACTTTTGAGCTTTCTTGGTCCAGTGAGTGGATCATTTCTTCGAGTTCTTGAGCTGTTTCGGATAATAGGACAATGTCGTCCGCGAATTTAAGATGGTTAAGGTAAGTACCAAAAATCTTGATGCCTTTTTGTGTCCAGTTTAAGTTACGGAATATATTTTCTAACACCGCGATGAAGATTTTTGGGGACAAAGGGTCGCCTTGTCTGACTCCTCTTTCTATTTTGATACGGTCACCTCTTGTTTCGAGTTTGACATTGCTAGTGCTATTTTCGTATATGTATTTCAAGATATTAATGTATTTTTGTTTTACGTTAGACAATTTCAATGCTGTCCATATTGATTTATGGCTGATACTGTCGAAAGCTTTGCTGTAGTCAATAAATCATAAATACAGAGGTCTGTTAAACTCCTTGTATTTTTCGATCAACTGTTCTAACGTCTGGATGTGATCTATGGTACTGAAACTTGACCGGAAGCCTGCCTGTTCAATTGTTTGAAATTCGTCAATCTTCGAATTTATTCTTTTTAATATTATAGACGCAAAGAGTTTATATATACTAGGTAATAAGCTGATTGGTCTATAATTTCCGATGTCCAGTGGGCCACCCTTTTTATATAGCAATATTATATCAGATGTGCACCATTGCGACGTTACAGTTTCTGTTTCTAGTACCATGTTAAATAGTTGAGTTAAATGCATCAGTAATACAGGTGCGCCTAGTTTTAGAATTTCGTGGTGATTCCATCTGGTCCTGGAGATTTTTCAGCTTTCAGCTGTTTTATTTGTTCATATATTTCTATTTCGTCTATTGGTTTGATTGATTCTGGAGAATTTTCAACGTTTGGTAGTTCGATCGTGTTGTTATCCGTATCTCTTTTTTTGTACAGCTCCGTATAGAACTGTGTTGCGTAGCCTAAAACATCTTTCCGGTTTGTTGTCTCTTCCATTTGTCGTTTCAGTTTATGTATCCATGTTTTTTTGAGTTTTAATTCTTTAAAAGCTTTTTTAGTACTTCTGAATTTATTGAGATTCGTTGTTATAAAAGTTCTTCTATGATTAGCATAGTCATCGCGGATTGATTTGTTAGTTTTTTTGAATATTTCACTCAGTTCTTTTTTCATATTTCTATCTTTGTTTTTGTCTGGATCAATTCTGTTCGTTTTTTTATTAGATTTTCAGTGGTTATGCTAAATATTTTATGACCTTTCGTTTGAGTGTAGTTCTTTGTCTTCAAACTCCGTTGGGTGGCTTCTTCCAAGTAGTTATAGTATGTTTGGACATTTGTTGATAATATTCCGTCTTCAATTTCTAATTTAAGATGGTTTATAAAAATTTTAATTTCATCTTCTGTTTTCGGTATTTTTGGCTGAACTTTGAAGGCTTTTCTACTCTTACTAGGTCGGTTTAACAGGAAAGTTGCTCTTAGCATTCTATGATCGGAGGCAAATTTTATGTTGTTTAAGACTTCGACATTAGTTATTAATTTCGGGTTGGTGGTCATTATGAAATCAATTTCATTCTTAGTCTTTTGGTCAGGTGATATCCAAGTCCATTTCCTGCTTTCTCTTTTCTTAAAAAAGGTATTCATGATTGATAATTTGTGTTCTAGTGCATAGTCTATTAGTCGTTCTCCTCTTTCGTTTCGTTCGCCGAACCCGTAGCTGCCCATGATCAGGCTTTCTTCCTTTTTTGGGTGCCCTATTTTTGCATTAAAGTCACCCATTAGAATAACTTTTGTGTCAGCCAATGAGTGTGCTTTTGAAATATCAGTGTAGAATTTTTGAATTTCATCTTCATTTGATCGTTCTGTGGGTGCATATGCCTGAATTAAAGATAAACAAAGTTCGTCAAATTTGAGTTGGAGTAGGGCAACTCTTTCCGAGATTCCAATAAAGTTGGCTATGTTTGATTTGAAACTTTTCTTTATTAGAAACCCTACTCCATGTAACCCCTTAGTTTCACCAATATAACATAGTATATGATCTTTGTACTCTTCGATGTTGCAGCCCATCTTTTTTACTTCTGACAGTCCTAATATGTCAAAATTAATGTTGTCTAAGGCGTATGTTAATTGTAAATATCTCTCTACAGATAACAAGGATCTCACATTATACGTACATATTTTTAGAGATTTTTCTTTAGGCTTTAGTATGGATCTGTTCTCCCTAGGTGGGGGGTTTTGGTCTAATTTCTCACGAGGACCAGTCGGCTTGGGAAATCTTTTACATAGGCTCTTTGTTACATAGGCGCTTAAAATCTATGAACATTGACGGCTGGAAAAGTTAAAACTGCGTTCCAGCCGTCACGCCCACCTCCAAGACTTAATTATATACGGAAATACTAACAGGATTCAATTTATATAATATTAAATTAAATTTACAGCATGCAGGAAGTGTGAGTGAGTGTGTATGTGTGTGTGTGTGTGTGTGTGTGTGTGTGTGTGTGTGTGTGTGTGTGTGTGTGTGTGTGTGTGTGTATGTGTAAGTGAGTGAGTGAATGCGTTTGAGTGTTATTGTTGTTGTACTATTTGAGTGTGTATAAAAGTCTTTCGGTCTCTTCATAGGAGAGTGATTGTAGCCATTTGGAACATTTAGATTTACAGGAATAACCTGTAAAATGGTAGATATCTATACATAAATAAATAAATAAATTGGATGTCATAGGGACTGCCGATAGAAGTGAAAACTAGATTTGCTAATAATTAAAAACAAATAAGAAAAGCGCACTGTCATGATTTCGTGAGTGAGATTCGAACCTGCGACATCGTACATTAAACGGTAAGGAAGGCGGCTGCTTGCCCGCTGCGCTGTACAAAATTGCATGGGAACTTCTAAAATGTTGAATGCTTACTGAAATCGGTGACGATTGTGAAGGTGGCGATGACGCCAAATCCATGTTAAGTCTAGATTTCCTTACTTGAGCATTCGAGTAAACAATAATGGCCGAATGTTAATCAAAGACAATTTATAGGGTTGCGAAGTTATCGCATGAGTGATTGAACGAATGTGAAAGCATTATAAAACTGAATGATTTTTATCCCAACTGATCATTACTACAAATACGGTCATATATGTGTACCATTACTACAAATTTGACGTAAAAAGTAACTAAACAATATCTTTTTCGTAATTATATTAAAAAGAATATACAAGAAAAAAATAACGTAGATTTACTACAAATCAGATTTTTGTCTTATTCGAAAGTATCCCCCATTTGTGGGTAACATTGTGATACAAACAATTTTCTTGAAAAAAACAGTAGTGTATTTTTATTTACCTTTTCTCTTCAGTAAATAATAATGGCGGAATGATAACGAGACATTAGACAATGAATAGGTTTGGCAATTTATTACATCAACGACTTCATCAACAGACAACAACAACTTAACATCAACAGTATATAACTCAATTATAGTATTTATAATGTTAAAAATAAAATTATTTTAACGTTATCATCAACGTTATTGGCACATTTATTGTATTATATACACACTTAACGTCGCCTAGATATCGTTAAAGGCATAAGGGTGATAGTCAAATATGATTTCCTTAAAAAGATTGATTCTTTTTAACGCTTTTTTAAAACTATCGGTAATTCATACATAACGTATGGTAAGAGTATTGTTTCGATACCGGTATGGGTATTGCAATTTTCTAATCCCTGGCAGTCTGAAAATATAGTAAGTTGACAATACTACTACAGGGGAGGTGGGTAACATTGGTATCACAGAGGTCGTTTTTAGGATGCCAAAAATTTGCGTAAGTATGGTGTGCAATTGTATGTTTTGTGCAATTGGGTATTCCAAGATGTTATTAGGCAATTTAAAGGATTAAAATTACCTAGGCAATTTTTAAGCAAATTTATATTAAATAGGAATCTTCATTTCTTAAAGTTAACCCTATTGTGGGTAACATTGTGATATAAATAATTATTTTAAAAAAATCAGTAGTAAAAATAATTTGGATAAAATTAATGTCTAAAAGATGTTGTTTAGATTTCCAAACTATAAAGAAAACAAAATATCAATCAATCAATTTCTTAATATATGGGTAATTTCTAGTTCCATGGATTCAATCCATTCATCTAAGGTCACTCATTCGCCTGTCCCCACCTCAACGATTCATAGACAATCTAGGGTTACGAAATGTTACTTTCTCCTAATCTGTGCAAATGAGTTCTGCAAATATTTCGTTTTTGAGAAAATAAACATCTTATAATGGTAAATTCGAAGCAATGTTTGGTGTAAATCGTAACGAACGTGTTTAATGAACAGATCTAGACAGTTATACGTAGTTCAAAATGTGTGGTTGGTGTGTAAATAAGTGATATTCATATCAAGAGGTGTTTGTTTACTCGAATGCTCAAGTAAGGAAATCTAGACTATATTTTGCTCACCCAAATAGTGCTCAACGCGCCTAAAAAAGTTTTCACTGCAATAAATAAATAAATATTCTTTTATTCAGGAATAAAACAGCCACATACCTATTTAACACAAAACAATAGCACATTTGTAACTTAAAAACTACGGGTGGGTGGCTCCCCACGGCTCAAGTTGTACAAAAGGTTATATTATAATATAAAGGTTATCTAAGGTATATTTATAAGGTTCTTATACAAAGTTTAAATTGATTTTCAAACCGCCGAGACCCGACCCATTTTTATTTCTACGCGTCACAGCCAAGAAGAGCACATAGCGCAATTTCCAACCCGACTACAGTTTCATACGAATGTACAGTTTTATACCTATTATCATTAAATTCAAATTCAAATTTATTTATTTCGCGTAGGCCAATTTATTTCACCTGTGGCTCTTATGACAAGTCATGACTCTACATTAGACTTTTAAACTCTTCGTATTCAAAAAAGTTCATCAAAAACGACCGTACGGCTTTGCTTTAGGGTTTATTTTTACTTCCTACAAGAGTTACAGCTGAAAGCGTCACCCACCGTACTCACCTTGCCCCAACGGATTTCAACTTTTTCAAAATTTAGACAATTTTTTAAGTGGGAAAAAATGTAACACCCGAGGAGGCAGTACAAAACGCTTTCGTTGACTTCATCGCCTCTCGTCCAGCAGACTTATACAGTAAAGGGATAAACAAACTACCATCAAAATGGCATAATTGTATAGATAATTTGGGCCAGTAATTTGATTAGCTAAAAAAAACATTTTGTATTTTAAAATTTTCATACAAATCTCCAGTTTCATAGGTAAAGACCTAATATTAGTATGATGTGATACTATAATATAAATTAACTAAACAATACTCTTTAGCCCGGACGCCCCGAAGAAAGAAGACAAAGGTGTGGACAAGCTGGATAAGGTAGAAAAGAGCAAACCGATAGCCCTTGCGGCGCCCAAGTCTATGCGACGGTCCGCCAGCACTTCTGGCCTATCTCTCGTCATACACCCGGGTAAGTCGGGATACAGTTTTTAAACTTTGTTATCATTTACTTTTTCGGATATTTCCTTTAACACTCTGACTGTAATGGGATCAGACGGTTGGCTGCGAATTATTTATTGCATTGGGCCAAGGCTATTTTCAACAAAGTTAGGAAGCCATGGCCCCTAGCCGTCTCCAGAAAAAATTCTTCCGTACGGCGCTATTATGTAAATACAGATATTTTTTTATTTTTGTAACATTTTATGAGAACGCCAATGTATCATTCAATTCCCAGTAGGTATAGAAAAGGTTTGAATTTGTGAGGTCACAGCGTGGTAGATATATTTTTGTCGATCCCGCCGGCGCATCCCGCGGTCTGCTGTAATAATTAGGTGAACTAAACGGGTCTGCCCGCGAAATTCAAATTTAGTTAGGTTTTTCGCAATTTGTACTAATACGACAAAGTAGGCTTATGGAATTCTAATGTTGCCAATGGCAGTATCATCTTCACAGGTCTATATAAAAATCTTTGTGAAAGTGTCCAGTTTAAGAAATTAGTCCGAGTATAGACTAATTTGTGAGTAACTCACGTCAAACTCGATCCCTATGTTATCCCTATTTTTGTTTTTAATTTTTAAACTACCTCTGTTTTAGAGCGAACAAAACAAAAATCGGCCAAGTGCGAGTCGGGCCTCGCTCTTTTAGGGTTCCGTTTAAAAAAAATTTAATAAAAATATTTCCATGTACGCCATGGAAATATTTTTATTTAATTTTTTTAATTAAATTTAATTTTTATTATTTGTTGTTATAGCGGCAATAGAAATACATAATATGTGAAAATTTCATCTGTCTATCTATTACGGTTTACGAGATACAGCCCGCTGACAGACGGACGGACGGACAGCGTAGGCTTAGTAATAGGGTCCCGTTGGTACCCTTTGGGTACGGAACCCTAAAAAAGGAATTATTCAAATCGGTTTTAGGTTTTAGCCCGACTGACGAACAGTAATTGATTTTTATATAAGTAAAAATAGATTTATTCGGTTATTTCTTATTTCAGCGGAGGACAGCATTATCCTGGGCGGTGCCGGATCGCCGTGCGCGGGCAACACTTCGTCGACGAACTCGTCGCGTGACTCGTCGCCGTGTCGCGACCCTCCGTCGCCGTTCGCCACCGCTAACCACTCGTGAGTAAACCTATGTAGAAATCAGAAAACCTCCCGAAACCCCAGGAAATTAAACACATAATATAAACTTTCAAAAAAAAAATACAGCGGCAATCTTGTCTTTCAAAATGCATGTCAAGCCTCGTTTAGCTTTTCAAGTTAAAAAAAAAATACGGTGGCCATCTTGAGATTCAAAATGGATGTGAAGCCTCTGGTCTAACTGTTCAAGTTAAAAAAAATATGGCGGCCATCTTGACTTTCAAAATGGATGTCAAGCCTTTGGTGTAGCTTTTAAAGTTAAAAAATACGGCGGCCATCTTGAGATTCAAAATGGACGTCAAGCCTCTGGTGGTACTGTTCAAGTAAATGGTGACTGTTTCCATATAAATGAGTAACTAATGTCCGCGATTTGGTCCGGGTGGATTTAGTTTTCAATTAACCCGCGGGAACTTTTTGATTTTCCGGGATAAAAAGTGGCCTACGTCACTCTCCAGGTCCTCAACTATACCCATGTTAAAAATCTGTTCGTTGCTCCATTGCTGCGTTATTGAATGACAAACCAACTACGGACAAACCACGGATATAGTTGAGGATTTGGAGAATGACATGAAAACAGAAGGTCCTTGTGGGATTTTTGATAACTTAATTCTACGTGACGATGGAATATTAGTAAGGATGTTGAAATTACGAAATTGCATGTTTAAGGGCCTGTTTAACTACTTTCAGGTAAGGGACGTGTCTCAAAAATGACCCAGACACTGTGCATAAGTAATATGTAGTCAAAAAAAACAGTTTTTGATATAAACGCCTGCAAAACTTCATAAGGCAAAAATACTATTTATCGATTTGGGCGTTTATTCTTTATTTTTTTAAATATACTATTTATACACTTGATTTTAAGATATATTACTTTTACGCTGGGCATGGGATTTTTTGTATGGCATTTGATACAGCTCCTTTTAACTGACAATTAAAGTTGACGTTTTGACAGTTTTTGTATGGGCAATCTGCCATAACGTCAAAGAACAAAGGAAAATTTTGAATGGACCCCGTCCCCAGTGGTGTAGCATCATGAGCTATGTGTGAAAAAATAGATATTAGTCTGAATAACAAATAATTGTGGAAAAAAAATTGTTTTTTCTTAATTATTTGTATGACTATTCTGCTATTTATGATTATTATTTTATGATTAATTTCATGTCCTTAGGTTTTAAATAACAAAATCATAATTAGATACTTTATATAAATTAATCAATGCACGAAGGTTGATGAAAATGACAAAGAAAAAATTTTGTAGGATGAATAACCTTTTCCCCACTTCTTCACAGATTTACTGCCATACAATGAAATGATGTATTTTTAATGCTCTTTCATTTGACATAATATGAGAAAAAGTGCTACAAGGGTGGGGATGGGTTTTCCAATGTATCAGTTAAAGTTTATTTGATGATTGTGAAACAAGCCCTAAGCTTCTTTGTTTTTCCCCCCAGGCTAATCCAATCGTCCAAGCCACCGATCGTGGTACGCCGCGGTCCGCGCGGCTTTGGTTTCACAATCCACACCGTGCGAGTCTACTACGGTGATACCGACTACTACACGATGCATCACCTGGTCTCTGTGAGTATCTATCCTACTTCCCGATCTGTTCATATAGTGGTCGTGGCTGCTGGCTTAATATAGGACTTTAGTTTCCAGTTAGACAGAGAGCTGAAGTTTGATTTCACAAAATATCAGCTCCATACACACTCCATAGAAAATTTCGTTTTAGAAAGAGATAGACAAAGTCGCAGTAAACAGCTTATAACCTCCAAAAAGGAGGATGTTATCAATTCGTTGGAATCTTTTTTTTATGTATGTTCACAGATTACTCGAAGGCGCCTGAACCGATTTGGAAAATTCTTTTTTTGCTTGAAAGACTATACTCCCCAGGTGGTCCCATATAAATTTTATCGAAATCGGTCGAGTGGTTTTAAAAATATCAACAATAAATTAAATACTTTGTATAAGGTGTATGTAGTGTAATAAAGTGGGAGTTTGAAGGCGGTTGTTAAAAAATATTTTTTATATTAAATTATTGACCGATTTTTTTTCGGTTTTTGCAAATGATATTATTACATGTCATATTTTCGACTATAATTACTAATGAATATCAACATTTTGACACCCAATTATAAGTACACCGTATTCGACAGGCGGTGAGCGAGCAAGGCGCGGCGTGGGCGGCCGGCCTCCGAGCGGGCGACCTCATCACTCAGCTCAACGGGGAGTCCGTTCAAGGACTTTTGCACACACAGGTATGAACAGCAGTTGGTCTAAACTTGCAGGGATTCCCAAACTATTTAGGGCATGATACCCCTTCTTCATTTTTTTGACGTGATAACGTCTTATGAATCGATGAACACCGGCTGCACGCACGAAAAAGTCTGTCTGAGCCTGGGCGTGCAAGCGAGAGCGCGGAATAAGCGATAGAGAGGCACGATCGGCCCAAGCGTTGGCCTGTGACTAGAGAAAATTGTAATTTTCAATTAACTCGTTCTTTGTATTATACAAAATAATGATAATTCAGTGATATTAATTCAATTCAATTCATAAAAGTATACAATTTTTCATCAATGTTTCTTTATGAGGTTATCACGTAAAACTATCGTCCGTAAACTGACTTTACAGACAACCAATTTTTTTTTAATAAAAAGAATAATATCTGGGTGACCGAGCTTTGCTCGGGTTTTTTTTTTTTTTGTTTCATTGTCTGAAAACACGGATAAAACGACCTTTTCTAAAAATGAAACCTAGCTAGATCGATTTATCGCCCCAATATCGCGAGTAAAACGCGATTTAGTGTTTTTTTGCGTCAAAAATGGCTATAACTTTTTTTTCATAAAGAATTTAAGTGTCCATGTTTTGATATGTTATAGATTGTTACTGTATCTGTACTGTAATCTACTTGACGTACTTTTGATTCATTTGTTTGTGAGAAAAACAATAAAAAGCAATTATTTAGTTTTCCCTCACCAAGGTTTTGAATATTTGATGCACTTATTTATTTTTCCATGTCAGTTGTTTAGTTCTTCCTCGTCAATATTGCGTTGAAGTACGAAAAAGTGACGATATAAGTACCTTTATTTCGTTTTTCCACTTTACTGAGATGTTATAATGACCCATTATTTACTTATTTCAGTATATCAAAACTATCCTTTTCAAGTTATAATTAACTAAGAATGGTTTAATCGAAGTAGGAGTATGTCAGTGACGCTAGTAATTGTTATAATAACGACTCTACTCATAAAATAATAAAGACTTTAATAGTTTGTGGAACACTAGGATTGAAGACTACTCGTAGCTAATGATTGATTCCCGCAGAATTTCTCTAACTTTCTGGGATAAAATATAGTTCATGTGCTATTCTGATGAATAAGCTATGACATCGTGAAGCTTTATCAAAATCCGTCTAAATGTTTTTGCGTGAAAGTGTGACAAACATTCATCTATCCACCTTCACAAACTTTTGCATTTATAATATTAGTAGGATGCCAAAAAAGAAAAAGTTACATAATTACGTCCATTTAATTTAAACTAGGATTCTTTTGAAATTATAACAGCTATCATCTTTCTTTTAGTTTTACCTTTGTAAATTTAAATTTTTCATTATAGATCAGATCAGTTCAAACGAACTAAGCGTATGTAACGTTCAATAAAATCAAAACTATCAATTATAAATATAATTAAGTAACTGAGAAAGGTTTAATTATAAAACTAGTACGATTAAACTGATTTCAATGTAGATAGGGATGCTAAAAGTTTTCTATGCCTGCAAGAGTTAGCCTTATTCACTTACGGTTCTATAAACCATTCTTAAGCAGTCCTATTATTTATTAATCATCTTTTCAATTTACTACAAATTATTAACTGGCTATTGGGAATCATTTCCGGATTGCAAGTCTTCTATGATTGTATCTATCAAAGCAAGACTTACGTACTAAGCATGTAGTTCATCTGGTATAATATTTTTTCTGCAACGATTCAGACGGTCCTTTGTTTTAGCTTCCGTAATCGGAATAGGGTGTTCGTATCCCATCGTAATTACCTCTTGAGCAATGTTGATGTCACCGGGCGTTGTCCTCCTTAAACAACAGGTTCGTGGAAACTGTCCATACTGTGGGGTCTAAATTCTTTAAGACCCATCGCAGGAAAAGAACCGAAATGTTCTCTGACCATAGTCTCAAGTTAATGGAGGAGAGACAAGAGATGAGGCTGCAGTCATCGGCAGACGCGGCTGCCTACCGGCGGATTAATAGGCAGATCTCTACGGCAAAAACTCGCGACCTCCGTGTCTTTAATACCAAGTGTATTAAAGATACCATCGAGCGGAACAAAGGCTCATAAGTGTTCGCGAGAGATCTGTCTATCGGACAGAGCCAGTTGACGCGGTTGAAAACTGATGACGGCCGTCTCGTCTCTTCTCGACCTGAGGTCTTGGGAGAGGTTGAGAAGTTCTATGGACAGTTATATACCACGACACAAAAACCTGTTGAAGATTTGGCCAAAGATCCCAGGACCAAACTGACCCGACACTATACCGGACGTCAGCCTATACGAGATTAGTATGGCTCTCAAGCAGATCAAGAACAGCAAGGCGCCTGGTGATGACGGAATCACTGCGGAACTCCTGAAAGCGGGTAGAAAACCGGTACTTAAGATCTTTCAGCGATTGTTCAATTCCGTCATCCACGAGGGCACAACGCCGGAAGCATGGCACAGGAGCATGGTGGTTCTGTTCTTCAAAAAGGGTGATAATACCTTGTTGAAGAATTATAGACCCATCTCGTTGTTGAGTCATGTTTATAAGTTGTTCTCGAGAGTAATTACGAATCGTCTCGCTCGTAGGTTCGACAACTTCCAGCCTCCCGAACAAGCCGGATTCCGAAAAGGCTTTGGTACTATATAGAGTAAGATCCCAGTGCCGCCAGACCTAAGTTATTTTCTCAGCAATTATTTGTGTACGATAGAGTACTGTTCGAATGTCCTTTCAGTATATGCGTACCAGTTAGATTGTGCCGACGGCCAATTTCCAGATACCAGGTGCTAAAGGTAGGTAAAAACTAGAATAACTTATCTTAAATTCTCAGGGCTGATTTTCATATATGTTTTAAAGTATATTGTAAAAATTAATAAATTAATACTGCCAGACGCTTACCGCCGGCGGTTACTTTAGCCAGACGCTTTGAAGCTCCCAAAAAAATATATAATTTAAGTTAACTTATATTCTCAGTTCTGATTTTTATACATGATACTCAGGGAACTATTGCGATATTATCTGTAAGCTGCCAGACCTATTGGAAGGGTCAAACATCCCCCAGATACACATTATGCGTCCCCATATGTATGAGCGCTAGAACATGATTCACTTGTTTAAGTGTGTGAGAGATAATATCATCATACTATAATATTATAAATGCGAAAGTGTGTTTGTTGGTTTGTCCTTCAATCACTCTGCAACAGAGCTACGGATCGACATGATTTTTTGCCTGGGTATAGCTTGCAGAAGATATTGCAATAGTTCTCTCTCTCTAGATCCTAAGCTATACCCAGACAAAAAATCACGTCGATCCATAGCTCTGTTGCAGAGTGATTGAAGGACAAACCAACAAACACACTTTCGCATTTATAATATTATAGTATGATGATATTATCTCTCACACACTTAAACAAGTGAATCATGTTCTAGCGCTCATACATATGGGGACGCATAATGTGTGTCTGGGGGGATGTTTGACCCTTCCAATAGGTCTGGCAGCTTACAGATAATATCGCAATAGTTCCCTGAGTATCATGTATAAAAATCAGAACTGAGAATATAAGTTAACTTAAATTATATATTTTTTTGGGAGCTTCAAAGCGTCTGGCTAAAGTAACCGCCGGCGGTAAGCGTCTGGCAGTATTAATTTATTAATTTTTACAATATTCTTTAAAACATATATGAAAATCAGCCCTGAGAATTTAAGATAAGTTATTCTAGTTTTTACCTACCTTTAGCACCTGGTATCTGGAAATTGGCCGTCGGCACAATCTAACTGGTACGCATATACTGAACGGACATTCGAACAGTACTCTATCGTACACAAATAATTGCTGAGAAAATAACTTAGGTCTGGCGGCACTGGGATCTTGGACCAATAGATCACATTCATACGCTGCGGCAGGGTATACAAAAGACGGAAGAGTATAACCGGCCACTTTGCTTAGCATTTGTGGACTATGAGAAAGCCTTCGATTCGGTGGAAACTTGGGCTGTGTTGAGGTCACTGCAGAGATGCCGGATTGACTACCGGTATATCCAAGTGTTGAAGTGCTTGTATGAAAACGCCACAATGTCAGTACGTATACAGGACCAGACTACGAGGCCAATCCACTTGCAGCGTAGAGTGCGACAGGGAGACGTTATCTCCCCGAAGCTCTTTACCGCTGCGTTGAAGGACGTCTTTAAGCTTCTGGATTGGAACGGGCTTGGCATCAACATAAACGGCAAGTACATCACTCACCTGCGATTTGACGATGACATAGTCGTCATGGCAGGCACTCTGAGAGACCTCAATACAATGCTCAACGCTCCACCGAGTAATTGTTGAGAACTCTGCACTCGAAATTGTTGACGAGTATATTATTATTTACCTGGGACACACAGTCCAGCTAGGTAGGTCTAATTTCGAGAAAGAGATCAACCGCCGAATCCAACTCGGCTGGGCAGCGTTCGGGAAGCTCGTTCTCGTCCAAAATTCCTCAGTGCCTGAAGACTGAAGTCTTCGAACAGTGCGTGTTGCCAGTGATGACTTACGGATCCGAGACATGGTCGCTGACTAAAGGCCTCATAAGTAGGCTCGGGACCGCTCAGCGGGCGATGGAGAGAGCTATGCTCGGAGTGTCCCTGCGGGATCGAATCAGAATCGAATCACCGACAAAGCTCAGCGAGTCGCGATACTGAAGTGGAAATGGGCGGGGCAAATAGTTCGAAGAGCTGATGGTCGTTGGGGTCTATCGGTTGATAAAGAAGAAGAAGAAGAAATATTCAAAACTAAATATCTTCTAATTTTTGTTTCGGTTGCTTTAATAAAGTTAAATAAAATCCCTTATTTAATTCTGCTTGTCCTGAAATTATCAAAATTCTCAGAACTTTTTTGAATAGTTGAATAAGTGTACTTATTCAATTTTAATAGTACCTATATCTTTGCAATCATGGGATGATAAATTAAATAACTGACTTTGTTTAATTTTTCCGAACTTAATTCCCCTGTATTCCAGAATATGTGTCGAGGGAAAACTAAATAACTAACTTTATGCATTTTATTCGCTCTCGAAGTAATCCAAGAGAGAACTTATTTATTTTTTGCTAAGTTATCTAGTTTTTATTCGCTACTTTTTTCTCAATTTTTCAATATTTATTTTTCCAAGTATAGCGCCATGCAACATTCATTTTCATATAACTTTTTAATTTTTTTAATTAATGATGATAATCAAAAATTAGAATTACAGAAAGATGCGGCTTTAATTGGACTTTCTGAAAATGCAATAAAGTCGATTTCGCAAAAAGTGTAGTTATTTAATTTTCCAACTACAGCGACGATATATATAACGGGTGGGATTCGAGCCTGCAACCTTTCAGTTTTCAGTCCGCACCTTTAAACGTTGGGCTATTGAGGCTTGAGGTCTTCTTTCTTTGGGCTGGTTTCCACACGTTAACCGTGATGGTATGTTGTGTGTGACCACTCCTTCCGGTGTTGTCACTCTGGCCATCCCAGATCACTCCAGAAGCCTAGCAGGCCGCCCAGGTTGTTAAGGACTAAGACTAAGAGACCCCTTTTCCTAAGTGAACAAATACCCCATAGCCAAATTATGTACTTTAAAAATCCTATCTAATTTTTTTTTCTATCGATACAAAATACTTACCAACTTAAAAACTTTGCGGTAAAATTCAGTAAATATCAAGTATAATTAATAATTATTTATTAATACAAATTACGTAAAAATACTGAAAAAGGTAATTATTAAAAAAAAACATTAAAATCGCAAAGTAAAGATAAAAAGTAACTTATTATATTTCCTAACCTTGAGCTGATGCTGCAGTATCAAGTAGTCTGCAAATGCCCAACTCCTCAGCAACTAACAGCAGATATAGTGTGTTTGGGCTCATTAATAAAATAAATAATAATGTCCCCCGACCGAATCCAATCACGGCGGCCAACCTCCTTAGAGGTCAGCGTCATCTGTGCGAGAGATATTATAGTGCACAAATGTGAGCGCAAACACAGGTGCACTCTCTATTCCCTCACTCTCATAGTCCGATGGGACGGAAATACGACACGACCGGAGAGAGGTCAGGCGTAGGACCGACCGACGGCTTTACGTGCTCTCCGAGGCACGGGGGTGACTATCCGCCAACTTCCTAACTCTGGGGCTAGTACTGAGAATTTCTTTGGCAGAAAAACCCAATACATTTATTTTAACGGCCCGACCCGGGATTCAAACCCGGGACCTCGTCATCCGTAGTCGAACAAGCTAACCACTAGACCAACGAGGCAGTTCGCTGGGCTCATTAGAATGGCCTCAGTGAGTAGGTGTTAGATAGATGATGAAAAAGGAGGAGGATCTGATGATGGAGTAGAAAACTGAGTAACAGTATGTCAGGTATTTCGTACATAGTCCGGCCATAGATCCACATTTCGGGGGTACTTAAAATTTCAATTTACACTTGTTCACCTTTATGCTATACGCAGGTCCTGAGGCTGTTGCTGGCAGCGCCGCACGCCACTCTTCGCGCCACGCCGCTTGACCAGACCACTATACAGGTGAATTCAGGTTTTATATTATTTACTAGTTCTTGCCCGCGACTTTGTCGTGGAGCTAGGTTTTTAATTGCCGCGGGAACTCTTTAATTTTCCGGGATAAAATGTAGCCTTTGTTTTAGTCTGGGTATAAAGCTATAGTCTATTTTTTTTTAACAAACGAGTACTGAGTATGTCTCGCACATTTCGGATATTGACAGAGTGAGATGGGTCATTGTTATGGGTGGGGTACTATGTTTCTCGCACATTTCCGATATTGACAGAGTGAGATGGGTCATTGTTAGGAGTGGGGTACTGAGTATGTCTCTCGCACATTTCTGATGATATTGACAGAGTGAGATGGGTCATTGTTAGGGGTGGGGTACTGAGTATGTCGCTCGCACATATCCGATATTGACAGAGTGAAATGGGTCATTTTAGGGGTGGGGCCTGGGACTCTTATGTTGATTACGTGGACCAATAGCAACGCAGTTGAAATTTTCGGTACTCGTTTGTTAAAAATCTATATACTGTATCACCATTCCCAGCCAAATCGCTTCATGCGTTGTGGCATGAAGGGTAACAAACAAACATACATCCACCCATACTCAAATATCCGCATTTATAATATTAGAAGGGTTTACTAGCTTTTGCCTGCGACTTTGTCCGAGTGGAGTTAGAGTTTTAAAAATTCAAAAAGTATAACTTTTGTGAAAGTGTATTATACAGTATAGTTCGTACTATACTCTGTGCGGTGTAGCATGGTGCGGGAAACAGGCGATATAACGTAACTCATTTTGTACCATACTGTTGCTATCATAAGGTTCAAATTACGAAAACTGATTTTCTGAAACAGGTGTGAATTTGAACCTTATGATGAGTCAAAGAATTTCAGCCAAGCTGAAGTTGACTAATGTCCTCCTCTCCCCTCCAAATAAGTGGAAAACTTGTGCTAGGAATGGGTACGACAATAGTGCAACGGGTGGGCTTCGAACCTGCGACCTTATAGTTTTCAGTCCGCACCTGTAACCGTTGGGCTATTGAGGCTTCAAAGTTAAAGTTACGTTCTATTGCCTGTCCCGCACCATGCTTCAGCGCACAGAGTATAGCTCCTTATTCTAAGGCCGAGATCTATAGATCGTACTCTGGCTCTGCTCAAGACTCAAGATAGAGTTAAAATGAGACACAAATTATGTCCTGACATAAATCTGTCTCGTTTTAACTAAGTCTGAGCTGAGTGTGAGTGCCATCTATAAATCTCACCCTAAGCGCTGTGTGTACCACAGGCGGGCGGGCGGCGCCGCGCGGGCGGCAGACGCGCGTCTGCGCCGCCGCGGCCGCGTCCCAGACGCCGCTGTTCTTTGTTCAGGCGCATCTCTACCAAGAGAGCTTCGCAGGAAATGCATCAGGTATGTACTGACGGATGCGTGGTCTGTGTGTGTGTGTGGGTGTGCGTGCGTGCTTGAATTAGTGTGTGTGTGTTCTCATACATATGGCTATTACAGTTTTGTAAACAAATATTACTTTTTTAATTTAATATGAAATTTTATTTTTAAAAAACCGACTTCAAACGACCGCGCCAGTATATAATTTATTGTTGATATTTTAAAAACCGCTCTACCTAGTAGTGGACCGGTGATGTCGAGAGGAATGAATGAATGAATGAATTCTATTTTGTAGTATTATTTCGCCTCTCTAGATGGTGTCGGCGGGATCGAGCGAGCTACCGTCGCCTACCGTGTCTCCGGCTGCCGATTCGCCCCTGCACACCACTCATCCTACCACACACTACCAGCGGTAAGTTATTTACTTTTTTTTATATTTAATTTAATTAAAACGGACACTGTCCAATAACATTAATTAAATCAATCAATTAATTAATCAATAGCTCAATTACAGACAAATTAAAAAAATAATAACAATACCTTGGCAATGCCCACTTATGGACAACGCAGTGGGATGACCC
The DNA here is from genome assembly GCA_029955525.1 of Oeneis ivallda. Lineage (NCBI taxonomy): Eukaryota > Metazoa > Arthropoda > Insecta > Lepidoptera > Nymphalidae > Oeneis > Oeneis ivallda. The sequence goes on along the minus strand of JARPMR010000027.1, from coordinate 3,286,420 downwards.
AGTCTTGTTAATATTACACAGTGTGTCCGGACATGGAATAGCGATATTTTAAACATTTATTTAACAACTATTTTAAATAAGAAATACACTCTAAACTTGGGCCCAATCCACTTCCCCCCTATGTGGCAGCCTTTTTTTTTTTTGAAATATTCTCTATACGTGTACGAAAAAATCATATCTCTCAAAGTTTTACGGAGATAAAAATGGGCTTATTCGAAGGGCAACAATACTGTCCTACCGTGTACATTACAAAACAATGTGTTCACATTTCCATAACTTTTGAAAAAATATGAAACTCGCAAAAAATAATCGTAACATTATGCAAATCAACTAATTATTGTAAATAACTGCAAAAAGACCCCCAAACACCCTTTTTATTTTTTTACTAGATCGAGAGATTTTGAGCTACAATAAAACATTTAATTTACAACTGTATGTCTATAATAATTTAAGAGTTAGTGTTATTTGAACATAGCGCATACGCATGATTGGTATGTGTTTTTAATGATTTCCTGTTTAGGGTTCCGACAAAGGCCTTATGTGCTTGCGTATGCTATCAACTTTTTTTTACTGATCGCCAGGCCATCATCCCTCCACGGTCTAAAACACAAGTTGGGGGGTGCGGAGGTTCGCCGTGCTTCGCTGCAGCACATGCCGCTGTCGCCACTCGCCCGCACCCCCTCCCCCTCGCCGCAGCCCCCCCAACCGGCGCCCGCCTCACCCACCAGGTAAGAAAATGACCACAACAGAATGATATTTGTTAAGAACTAGTTCTTATTACTTGTTCTACGATATTCCTATTCTATGCAAAAAAAAACTGTGTCTATGGACAGTGGAAAAAATAAAAACTGTCGAAAATTTAATATGGCGTCTAAAACCTAACGCATAAAAGTGATTGTTACAGACGTGAGCCTAATTAATTCAATATTAATGATATGAATGTGGTTCCATTCAGCCTTATCTGAGTTCAACATGGTTGAAATATCTTATAGTCTGTTCAATCAGTCAGTTTACTTAGATGGGTTGCTTTTTTTCATTTATTCCACCTTTACACATTTAGGCCCGGTTGCGTGAGGCGCCGTTATAGTTACGTTATACTTAAGTTAAGTATATACGTAAGATAAATGTGTCAGCCGAAACACAGTGTTTCGGCTGATACATTTAGCTTTAACGATAACTTAAGTATATCGTAACTATAACGGCGCCTCACGCAACCGGGCCTAAAGTGTGCATAGTTTATTTTTAATTAAAATCAGATTTATTTTTATGTAAATTATCAAACTGTTTGATTCGTTGATGACTCTTTCACAATGTTGCTACAACCTATTTGTCAATTTACTCATGTCAACCGACTTATTGAATACATTCTACCTTATTTTTTAGAGCTCGCTGCCTATTCAGGGTAAATTATTTTTTTTTTGTTGAACATGGGGAATAATGTTATATCTAATTTAAAAAAATCAAAGAATACTTTGTTTATGTAGATTTTTTGTCTTTAATATAAATCTAAAATTATTAGATTTATATTAAACATATCGTTTGAATGTGCGTTGTTTACGTAATCTGTTCACGTTCGCATTATCAACTGCACTGTGTTTGTACAATTTATCGTGCTCATGTTATAATATCAAATTGTTGTCCTTTGCGTACACTTGGATTAATACTAACTAACAATATTGCAGTGTTCCTCATCGCATACGTTATAACTTTTGTTAAAACAAACAACCAAAGTTTTTCTTCATTCTTTGTTCTTCAGGACAGGCAAAGATCCATTACCATACAGCCTATTCAAACATCCAATTTTGAGTCAATCTGAATTTGTTAAAAATTGCCAAACATTTGTTGTCGTTGGATAGTTGGAATAATTTTGATGTTTGACGTCAGTTCACCGCCATTTTAACACGCTTTCAAAGCGCGTTAAAATGGCGGCGTTTATGTCGTCCAAATCCTATTGCAGTTTGTCATGATTATTTCTAATTAATTTTTTTTCTATACTATGGTGATGTATTATGAATAAAAAATATACATCGTCACATCTACGGCAAACTTACGAATCTAACAGATGCATTTTACAGGGGAATTTTGTGTATAAACATAGATATTTTTCTTGCGTTTCTTGGTTCGCGAAATATACCTAAACTTAAAAGAAAAAAGAATAAATTACTATTTTTCTATTCTATCAAAAGGGTCACCTGTAAAATGCATCTTTGCAGATTCGTAAGGTTGCTATAGATGTGGACGATATACTTCTATCCCGTCCAGCGTTAATAGACGCCAATGGAACAACCATGACATAACATGGATATGACGCGACACGCTTATCGCTAGATTTTTCCATAAAAAAGGGACTATCTATGTCCTAAGAGTATCGTTTTTATTGCAAAACAAAAGTTGTAACGTCCACGCCACGCACTTATCATAATATAACCTACACACGGCCACACAGCAGGGGTTGTGAAGCTCGAAGCCCCTCTCCACTCGCGACGCGAGAGTGTAGACGCGCCTGGCCGCGGCGGGACCCCGCGTCTCCGTTGCTGCGACGAGCTTTGTCGCCTGACAGGTGGGTGGATACCTTTACTCATTTCTCTATAGCAGTGGTTAGGACTTTGGTCTCCTATTCGGGGGGTCGCAGGTTCGATCCCGGGTACGCACCTCTGACTTTTTGGAGTTTAGTGCGTTTAAACAATTAAATATCACTTGCTTCAACGGTGAAGGAAACATCGTGAGGAAACCTGCACATCTGAGAGTTCTTCATAATGTTCTAGAAGGTGTGTGAAGTCCGCCAATTCGGATTGGGCCAGCGTGGTGGACTATGGCCTATAACCCTTCTCTGAGAGAAGACCTGCGCTCGGTAGTGAGCCGTTGATGGGTTGCTGATGATGATTTCTCTATAACTCGCATATCTTGGCCGCTCTGATTATTAAAGGTGCATTTGGTCAGAACGCAAAGGCCTTAACCGAATTAACTGAGTGGTCTGAGTTTGGTCCTCTTGGCCCAACAGTATCTTTACTAATATTTCTACTTCTTTATCAACCGACTAGCATCCGCCCGCGACTTCGTTTGCGTGGATTTACTTTTTGAAAATTCTGCGGGAACTGTTCGATTTCCCGGGATAAAAAGTAACCTATGTCGCTCTCCAGGTCCTCAACTATACCCATACAAAAATCACGTCCGTAGCTCTGTTGCAGCGTGATTGAAGGACATACAAACAAACAAACACACGCATTTATAACATTAATATCAACCGATCAACCAATAGACATTCACTGCTGGGCATAAGTCTCTTGAACTATGGTCTAACTCTAGTAATCAATGGATCCGTGGAAAGGCTGCGGTGTCCGTAACACAGGTTTTCCTAGTACGGATGCCAAAGCACTCCTTCGCAACAACCAACATTGCTAGTTTACTTTTTCTGTGTCCTAGATTTAAGGAGTTGATTTATTGTAAAAACTTTTTACTGAGTTAATAAAATATAAATATTATTATTATTATATTATTATACACTTCCACATGACTCGGTCTGGCGCCTATTTTATCCAGCGGCTTTCTGCGACTTAGCTGATGTCGTGGGTCCACTTAGTAGGGGTCTGCAAACACTGCGTTAGACACTGGTGAGAGGTCGCTCTCCAGAACCTTGGGACCTCAAAAACCATTATTTCTGTCTCCTTTTCGGAGGGTGTCGATCCCAGGCACGCATCTCTAAGGGTTAGAGACCGAGTTAAAACGAAACAGATTTATGTCAGGACATATTTGTGTCTTATTTTAACTCTACCTTGAGTCTTGAGCAGAGCAAGAGTACGATCTATAGATCTCAGCCTAACTTTTCTGACTGTGAAGGAAAATATTGGGAGGAAATCTGCACGCCTGAGAAATCTCCATAATGTTCTCAAAAGTATGCGAACTCCAATTGCCAATTCGCACGTGGAGCGTTGCGAAGTATATCGGATTTTATTCCAATAACTTTGTAGATTCATAATGATTTCATAGAAAAAGTAATTTATCCGCTAATTATTATTATTGTTTTATTTTATAATTTTTGTTTCAGAAGTTTTATTTAATTTTTATTACGCACCTAGGTCATTTCAATTAACCGTCGCCACATTTCTTCGATGCGTCATTTTTGTTCGCACGATTTTATGTTGCTTTGACATTTTTACGGCTTCACGCTTTTTGTGTTTGCGTCATGTTGGAACGTAGTTCCTTATCGCGTTTTTTTATTAGTTATTGGAATTTTTCCCTAATTTTTTATAACTTATAAGTTATAAAAAATTTGGGAAAGGTTCCACATGTAGAAATTGTTTAAAATAAAATAGAAAATAGAAAATTCAGTCTGTCGAGCTGGGATTCGAACCATCGACTTTTAACTGTTAGGCGACTGCAGAAGCCACAAGGCCACGGAGACCCAATATTGTACCGCAAAAATACCGAACACAATGCCAAATTAATTAATCGAAAGGAACTACGTTCCATCCGGGTGTCCCTTGACACCTCTCAAGATTTTTTTTCTTAATGTTTTATTTTTGATTAAAAATTTACAGGTTATTTTTTTAGTTTTTTTTCTTTCTGTTTAAAAAAAGTTAGGTGACGCTTTCTGTCAATTTCGTTTTTTTTTACTAACTTTTAGGGAATACCTAAAGGTGGAAATGGCATTGGGTAAGGGATTGTATTTAGGGGCTACCTAAGTGAAGAGAATCCTACTTATGATGATTTAGGTATGTTCATTGAAAACGGACTTAATGCTGGTTTTCAAAAACGTTCCTAACTTTACTAAACTACTAAAACTGGTATCCAAAACAATTTGTTAAAAAATAAATAAATAAATAATTATAACTGGATTTGCATGAAAACCCCAAACCTTCGGCAGATGAAGTCATAGTAAAGAATCATTAAGCTGCCATGATGTATTAACCAAGATAGGTTTGATATCCGTTGGTGGGTGGGGACGCTCTTTTGCGTAGTTGGTCATTTAAGCTCGGATAAGACTTATTTTACGTTGCTGAAATCGGCCCTTAGAAGATGATTTAGGTAGTTTGGTGAAAACGGGCATAAGTCCCGCTACGCTAAGCTATAACGACACATTTTTAGAAGTGACAAGCGTAAATTTAAAATTTAAAACACCCCCGACATGTGAATCTATGTCCGGACTATATATGATTCTGGTTGCAGCATCAGGTCGAAGTTATCAATTAATTGTCATTTAACGATTATACTGGCACACGTGAAGCACTTAATCGAGTAATCATACGCCAAAAATGCCTTACATCATTTTGGAAAAGAGCTGATACTCTTACACTGCTGGACCGATATTTACCAAAAATAGCTAAGAACCACCGCAAGGAAACTGGCTTTCAAATTAAAAAATCGCATCGAAATCGGTCCATCCGTTTGAGAGCTACGATGCCACAGACAGACACACACAGACAGACATACAGACATCGACGTCAAACTTATATCACCCCTCTTTTTGCGTCGGGGGTTAAAAATATATGAGTTGCCAAGACTATGGAACTTGAATGATTGTTCTCGTCACCGCAGGCTGCACCCGCGTTCAGCGGAGGCGAAGTGCTCCATATCGCCGCTGTGCTGCGCGGGCGTCGGCTCCAACACCGTCAGCACGGTCACCAGCAGCCGGCGCGGCGGCGGCTGGCGCGCGCCCGCGCCCGCGCCGCCCACGCCGCCGCCGCCCGACAAGCCGGACGAGCCCACCCTGCCGCGCATCGCCGAGGAGAAGGACTCGCCCACCCACCACGCCGTGAGGCTGCCGGCCCGGTAAGACGCAGGCTCCACTTATCGTTATTTATCGCGCTACAAAGTGTGGTTTGTAATGGGAAGGTAGCAAACAAACGGAGGTGGCTCCACTAGCAACAGTCTGCAGCGTAAAACATTTTACGGCGCGCCGCAGAATAAAGTGTCGCGCGGAAACGGAACCTGTCCTTAAGGCTACGGCTCCACTGGCCGTAGTATATCGCGCTGTAATTTTCGCGCGCTACACGCGACAGTTGGGTGGCTCCACAGGCAACAGAAAACGACCCGCAATCTGTAGTGTCGTCCCGAGCCGCCGTGGCTTCACTAGCAGTAGTGTATCGCTCTCGTTAGAGAGTACAGTTTTTGTAATTCACGAAGGCGAGTGAGCTTTAGGCGACGTTTTAGCATAGGCGTGGCGTTGCGCGTCGCGCGGCGCGTCGCTTGCTCGCTCTCGCTCGCCCTCATACCTTGGCCATATCGCGCGACCGCTCACGCGACTCGACGCCGCACGCGCGGCGCAACGCCACGCATATGCTAAAACGTCGCCTTACTCGTGGTTACTTCGTGTACATGCACATTGCATAAGTGTGCGTGCCTGTCAAAGCCTAGGTGGGAGCGGGCAGGCGCGAGCATTGCGCTCGCTGACACTTATACAGATACGACACACACACAACCATAAGTCAGTCGCCCTCGTGAATTGCAAGAATTATACGGCGCGCCGCAGAATGAAGTGTCGCGCGGAAATGGAACCTGTGCTTAAGTGTTTTGTTGTATTATTTCCTTTCCTTTTGGACGATCCAAGAATGCTGCTTGTTCAGGATCCAGGGTTGCCGTGGGAAAATAATAAGCATCAACCCCGAACGTACGAGCATTTATTTCAAAAATAGTATGTAAGGTATGGTATGGGGCTGGGCAGGGCATATTTTACGTTGCAAATTAAACAAACGGAGCATAAGAGTCACTCTATGGTATCCAAGGGATGGTACCAGGAGACAGGGACGACCAACCCGAAGATGGGAAGACGACATCCGTCGGACATTGGGCCCTTTCTGGACAAGGGTTGCAGCAGATCGAGCCCAATGGCGAGAGTTGGAGGAGGCCTATGCCACTAGGCACGCCAAACTACGGGACACAATTTAGAAAACTAATATTTACTATAAAAATTTCTATGTATTTTGTTATGTTCGGAAATAAAAGGCTGTTTTATTTTATTATTTTAATGTGTAAGGTATAGTTGCAGCCAGTCATACACTACCGCGATGCAAAGTACGACAACGATGGGTACATTTTACATGTAACTGGATTTATTTAATTAGAACATTGGACACTGCTTTTAAAGCACGATCCTCTTCTATCTTCTGTAGGTGTCCAAGCGATTTTAGCAATGTGTCTCATTAGCGGATTTTTTTGTCCTGTCGTTTTCCTTTCGGACGACACTTCTTGAGTCGTCCGAAAGCTCTTTCTACAAGACGATTCTCTCCCCATCTTCTCTGGGTGTCCAAGCCGTATATTATAGCCATATAAGCCTCATACTGTTAAAGGTGCGGACTGAAAAGCTCCTGAAAAGGGGAGAGAGTATTATTCAAGTTTAGCCATGCTGAACTACGTGCTAGTCCTCCATAATAAAAACTTCCCAAAAATTTTGAAAGAAAAAGTTCCCACGGTTGTCCTAACACATCAAACTCAGGGAATGAAGGTGAAAAATTCTCCCAAAATCATGTTCTAAGCTCTCCCGTACTTCACAAAAAACCAGATGAGGCAACTTTGGCAATCAGCAAAAATGCTCCTATTGGGATCTCCCTAATTTGCATAATAATTAATAATGACTGCCATTTTGTGTCAAGAGTCAAATCTTAGATTTTGTTAATAAAAAATGAGTAGAATTTTTAAATATGATTCGGAACTTCTCAACTGAAATGGAAGCTTCAGTTAGATACATTTAACAATGCTATTTCAGGACCCCGGCCAAACAGAACACGCCGAGTATCTTCACCTCGTCACCCAAGACGAGTTTGGACAAGTCCGCGTTCGAGACGAGCGCGTCGTTCGCGTCTCTGTCACTTTCGGACGAGTCCTTCGTCGACAGCAGTATGGACATGTCCAACCTTGACACATCGCGGGAAATCAATCTTGGTAAGATTTAGGCATCAACCGACGTCAACCGTTATACGTCAACTGTTAGACATACTCGAAGTTTTCATGAAGTGAGTTCCACATTTCTAACGACTCACTGCGATTCTTCTAATGTCTCTTATTGTAACACCAAACTTGCAGATGCTAGTACTAAATTGTATTGTATTAGAAGAACTATAAAAAGAAATAATGAGTTCTCAAGACCGGTCAGTTTGCTTACGTTTAAGTTTTGTGTACAACCATAACCAAATAACTCAACTATTTAAAAAAAAGGTAAATCCCTATCACATGTGACATAAGTCGGAAATCTTTCAGATAACAGCAGATCAAGCACAGATGTGAGCATCCCACCATCAGATATCAGTAAAAAAGTTATCACAATGCAAGAGTCGACATCCAGCGTCACAGACGTGCAACCGAAAACGCGAAAGAAATCCGATTCATCCCTCAAAGACGAAGACTTCAAACCCAAGGAAAAATCAAAATCAAAACAAGAAAAAGAGCTGAAAAAGCAAGATTCGATCAAGAAGATAGAAAAAGAAGAAAGGAAGGAATTCAAAACAGAAGACAAACATCAAGAAGTCTCTAAAACAGAAGAAAAATCAAAGCAAGAAAAGGCCATGGAGAGAAGCGGTTCAGTCAGGAAATCAGAGGGTAAAGACAAAAGGGAAGATAAGAAGCAAGACAAAAGAGAAGAAAAGAAGCAAGAAAAGCAAGAAAAAGAAAAGAAACAACAGGAGAAGATAGAAGCTAAGCGGTCCGAGTCGATGAAAAAGTTGGAAGGATTGAAAAGGCAGGAATCAGTTGAGGCGTGTAAGGTAAGAGTGAGAAATTTTAAATCTCATTTTATGGGGGTTGACAAAATTTTGTATTTCTTGTCGAATCTTGTTTTTCTATTTAATACTAGATGATGCCCGCGACTTCGTCCGCGTGGGTTAAGGTTTTTTAATTCTCGCTGGAACTCTGTAATTTTCCGGGATAAAAAGTAGCCTATGTGGTCTATATATTATATCTCCATTCCAAATTTCAGCCAAATCGGTTCATTCGTTGTGTAGTGAAAGAGTAATAAACATCCATCCATACATCCATCCTCACAAACTTTCGCATTTCTAGTATCAGGTATTTGAGTGAACTTGGTGTAATCTCTATCTCCAAAGTTATTATATCCGTCTCTACAATTGTGTTCCAGTCTCCGGAAGCTGAAAGCAGCGAAGGTAGAAGCAAGAACAGCATGGTGAGCAAGTTGCTGGGGGTGATGGGACGCAAGCGGGACGACGACGAGCGATGCAAGAAAGACAAACACGGCAAGAAAAAAGTAGGTTTTTTTAAATTTCGTAACTAGATGACGCCCGCGACTTCGTCCGCGTGGATTAAGATTTTTTTAATTCCCGCGGGAACTCTGTAATTTTCCGGGATAAAAAGTAGCCTATGTGTTAATCATGGGTATGAGCTATCTCCATTCCAAATCGGCTCATTCAGCCAGATCGGTTCATTTGTTGTGGAATTATAGAGTAACAAACATCCATCCAAACATTCATCCATCCATACATCCTCACAAACTTTCGCATTTATCATATTAGTAGGAAAGTAGGACAGGTTTGCGCTTGACGACAATCAATGCTGGTCACGTTCCGCCTGAGCCTGCGCGGTCAAGCGAGAGCGCGGAACAAGCGATAGAGAGGCACGATCGGCCCAAGCGTTGCCTTGTGACTAGAGAAAATTGTAATTTTTAGTCAACTCCTTCTTTGTATTAAACAAAATAATGATAAATAATTCAGTGATAATAATTCAATTCAATTCATAAAAGTATGCAATTTTTCATCAATGTTTATTTATAACGTTATCACGTAAAACTATCGTCCCTAAACCGACTTTACAGACAACAACTTTATTTTAAACTACTTTCAGAACCCTCCCAACCCACCGCCTCAGTCGGCACAAAGTCAAAAGCAACCAGAGCCACAGCCTACAGACAAGCACAGCGACAGACAAGACACTGAAGACAAGAAAGCGAAAAAGGGGCGGGGCAGAGCCTCCAGTTCCTCTTCAGTCGAGAAGTAAGAAAGAGATGCACATAATAATTGCGAGGTTTTCATCGGGAATTAAGAAAGAGACAGTTATATTATGTACAGTGTGTTCTTATCTGTTTCGAAAGTATGGCAAGATTTAAAATTTTAAAGGAATTTGAGTCTTTGGTGATCTTCATGCTTGACCGAATATTTGTCTAAGGCTGCCATCTCTAAAGAATTAAGTGAGACAAGTTTTTTATGGCAGTATTCCTTCAAATCGTTCAGTTTAAGATTTCCCATACTGTTCGTAGCAAAAAATAAACATCCTTTATATAAATCAGTGTTTCTGTAGAACTTAGTGAACGCTTAGTGCTTTAAAGGTTTAACTGTGAATGTGTGTGTTAAGTGAACGGTGAATTGGAATTGGTGTGCGTGTTCATAGAGACAGGTATATTGTAGTCATAGCTGTAAGAAATGAATAAGATATATTTTCGTCATTTTGTCATTTTACTATAATAGCTGTATTTTCACTTAGTGTAAACGTGGTGTATTCGTGTAGTTCTCTCAATCAATATGACACTTTAAATCTGTGTAATTGAGTGCAATTTTGGATGGCACTGTAGACATAATCTGAAGTTTTATTTATCATTCTAGATGTAACTTTAATTCTGAGCCATTGAGTCTGATTTCGGATGGCTTCAAAGTTTGTATATTATAACGCGTATATACACTTCGATGCGAATAATTGATTGTTGAAAAGTTTTGCAAACTGCTTTGATTTTGTATTTATGCTTTGGGGTCGAATCCACGACCTCCTGAATAGGAGACCGCAATTATAACCACTAGGCTATCACTGTTCGATCCCGGGAACGCACTTCTGACATCGGAGTGATATGCGTCCAGTTAAATATCACATGCTTCAACGGTGAAGGAAAACATCGTGAGGAAACCTGCTCGCCCGAGAGTTCTCCATAATGTTCTCAACAGTGAGTGAAGTCTGCCAATTTGCATTGGGCCAGCATGGTGGACTTCAACCTAAGCCTATATCCCTTCTCTGAGAGGAGACATGTGTTCCTTAGGCTCGCTTGCAGAGACGCTGAGTTAGGTTTTTGACAGAAGCTTTAAACGAAATCTGTCAAAGCAGCAGCTAACTCTGGGTTAAAAAGTATAACCCGGCGTTTCTGCAAGCGGGTCTAAGTGAGTCGTTAATGGGTTTCTGATGACATAAACCCATAAACAATGCAGAGAGTTTGAGCTGGTTACTCTAGCCATAGATAACAAGCGATAGGCTCACGGTCGCGTGAGATTAACTACGATAATATGGCGGACCTCTCCAAAATTCACGCATGTGTGCGTGCTGAGACGGCCGTCAAACCGATCCGAGGATATTTTGCTTGACTAGCGGCGTCATTAATACCTCGTTAGAATAGAATAGAATAGAAATATTTTTTATTCAAATAAACTTTTACAAGTGCTTTTGAATCGTCGGTGAATCTATCACTGGTTCAGAATGCCGTTCCTGCCGAGAACCAGGAAGAAACTCGGCGGTTGCTCTTTTCAAAATAGTATACAATAGGTACTAACTATGCTATGTATGCAGTGTTTCCTCAATGAGGGGAAGTTCCAAAAATGTTGGGTAAGTATCTACTTACAATTCAATACATGTTAAGACGGGCAGATTCTGTCTGCCCGTCTTAGCCCCATTTCCGCCGGTGGAACCCGTTCACGACCATGACGCAGGAGCCAGCCGTTGCATAGTTACAGTTTTTGCAATTCACGAAGGCGAGTGAGCTTTACATTTTACTTTACATGCACATAGTATAAGTGTGCGTGCCTGTCAAAGCCTAGGTGGGAGCGGGTAGGCGCGAGCATTGCGCTCGCTCACACTTATACAGATACAACACACACACAACCATAAGTCAGTCGCCCTCGTGAATTGCAAGAACTATACGCTATTAATTAGTATGGCTGTACTGACGACCGAGCCATGTTATCGTAGTTAATCTCTATCTCAATAACTACCTTCAGGAGAACTTTCTTGGACATAAGAAAACCTATAAAAAAAATTATAAAAAATTTTTCTGCACCATATTGTAATTTTCCATTCTGTCCGCTGGATGGACAGATTAAAATTTTGTATTTACAATTATTAGATGTTGGACCTTTGGAATAAATATTGGAAATAAATGTTTAACTTTTTTTAATGCTAAAACTCAAGGAACGAAAAACTTCTGCTTATCCTCCAGACCAGAAAATTTTCTTTATTTTTAGTACTTATTTTATAAAATAAACCCTTTTTACATACGGATTTATTTTTTATGAAATAATAAAATTATTATAATAATATTTAAATGATTTCACGCATTCTTTTTTTAAATTACATTCAGGTCGATGTGATGTACATATTATAAACATTTTGAAAAAAAAAATGTAAGTGGTGACATACTTTATTTTGTTAGACTGTGCATAGATTTTATTATTAAATATTTTTAACACATTATGACAGGGTTTGATATTAAAAAAAAAAAATTGGATTTTGTGTTCCAGCGCTTTTGAAAAAGCTTAAGGTTGCAGACAAGGGTCTGCCCGCGAAATTCAAATTTAATTTGGTTTTTCGCAATTTGTAAACTAATACGACCAAGTAAGCTTATGGCCTTCTAATTGCGCCAGTGGTTTTATCATCTTCACAGGTTTACATAAAAATCTTTACTTGAAAGTGAGCAGTTTAAGAAATTAATCAAAATACTGAGTTGGACGTGAGTTACTCACAAATTAGTCGATATTTTGATTAATTTCTTAAACTGGACACTTTCAAGCAAAGATGAATGATGAATTTCGCGGGCAGAACCATGTCTTCCACCTTAACGCTAAGTTTTAGGGGAAATGGGAAAAAATGCTATTAATGTTTCTTATTTCCTATAACATAATTATTAGATTTTTGTAAATATTATAATCTTCACAAGAACTACAATAATTTTGTTTTAACAAAAGATATTTATTATAATCTCTTTGTAATTGCACGATCAAGATTTATCTTGTCTATGGTTCAATCGTATTTCTTTTCTAATGATTTTGATTTATTAATGGTATATTGTAATGCATGACCCACACTTGTCTTTGGTTATGAGTTTAGATCTCTGTGCAATGTTTTTTTTATTTGTTTTTTTTGTTAATATTATTTCAAGCCCTGTCATTCACAGTATTATAAAGTTGAGGTGTTTTTAAAAAATTGTTTTTGTTGACAAACGCAACTGTCACTTTTGTGTAAAAGAGATGGTAATTGAACGAGACATAGTAATATAATTTTTTTAATCTCATAGATATTAAATATTACCTATAGGTTTTAGGGAAAGATAGTCTAAGAGCCTGAAGATTAAATTGGGTCTTTTTGCGTCATATTCATGACGTCATTTCTGACCCCTTTTTCAATTACACAAATTAGTAATTCCCCTGGGGTAATAGATCCTTGTACAGAGAAGTTTGAAGAGAAGTTGTCTCCTTGTCAGAAAATAAACTCCCAATATTGGACTTGCCAATTAGTATTAATTTGCCAATTCCATCACTAACACGTACGTAACGTCTATAGAAGTATATTTAATGCCCGATTTAATTTACGGGCTACCTAAGCTAAGTTAGGTGAAGCTTCCTGTCAATTTCTTTTTCACGAACCTTTAGGGGACACCTAAACGTGGAAATTATATTGGATAAGAGATTGTATTTAGGAGCTACCTTGATTTAGGTATAGTTGGTTAAAACATTAGTCTTTTATGAAAGGTTGCCTGTAGGAGATCTACAAGCGATAACAAATATAACATAAATTGCGCAAAGGTGGCCCTTTGCGCAATTTGTGTTGTATTTGTTAATGGGGAATATTTGTTAATGTGAATTTGTTTCTTATATACTTAATCGAATAAAGACTAACTTTGTGTATTGAATAAATATCACCAATTTATTCCGTGGGCTCCTAAACTATAACATCAATTTATTTTTTGAAGTTTTCGTTTTAGTCTATAGTTTGATATTGTGATAGCATTTATAGGATTAGTTAACTCTTTTCTTAGCCATTTCAGCTTTTTAATTCTCTTTTTTTTATAAAGAATTTTAAGTTAAAATTGTGCCCTCCCATACCTAAATCAATTTAAATGGTCTATAAAAGCAGGAGTGTCTGTGTGTGTGTGACTGTTTACGTCTAAACTGCTGATGAAATGATGATGATGATGATGATGATGATATACCACCTCAATCGATAAGATAACCCAACCGATACACGTTCACAGCTTTTGAAAGGATCGCCACAGATCACAAGCTTGTGCCGCTTATATCCAGGTGGGGGGTCTAACAACGCTTCGCCTTCCGATGCGGGGCCGCCATTGCAGCGCCTTGGAACCCCAAATTTCAATGAAAACAAACTCGCGAGCCATGAATTCGGGTTGGTTATAGAAATAAATGTAGCAGTGATAGCCCAGTGGTTGAATTGTGGTCTCCTTTTCGGGGGTCGCAGGTTCGATCCCGGGCACGCACCTCTGACTTTTCGGAGTTATGTGCGTTTAAGCAATTAAATATCACATGCTTCAACGGTGAAGGAAAACATCGTGTGGAAACCTGCACATCTGAAAGTTCTCCATAATGTTCTCGGAGGTGTGTGAAGTCCGAAAAATTCGCATTGGGCCAGCGTGGTGGCCTATGGCCTATAACCATTCTCTGAGAGGAGACCTGCGCTCAGTAGTGAGCCGTTGATGGGTTGATGATGATGATTGAAATAAAAACTATTTTGTTAGTTATGATTGGCCCGAATTTTTCGCTCACATCTGAATTACGTGGTAAGGAATGTGGTTGCTCAATTTTAAATTAAAACATCTTTAACTATTCTATTGTTTTTTTATTATTTTATTAATTTCATTTCTATTTTAAGTTTTTTTTGATAATGTATTTTGTATTATATTTTAAGAATGATTGAGAAAATTTGTATAGTAGCCATTTTGGATAATATGTTTGACTTAATAATTTGTTAATTATATATAGTGAAGAAATGTAGAAAAAAGTAACGAAGAAGTGGTATTTTTTAAATACTATAACGTGAAGTAGCTTTTGAATATATTACTCTTAAAAGTTTAAACATAATAATTTGATGTTTTCTTAAAAAAAAAATTGATTGCCTGTTGAAAATTTGCTAAAATGAAAAATAATTTACGCTAAAATTAATATTTAAAAATTATCAAAAAGTATTTTTACTAGTTTCATTTGAAGTTTTTCAATATTATGTAATAGGTATGTTAAGTATGATTACTTTTAAAAGTAATCGTGACATCTGGTATTCTCGATGTATAATCGTTTTGTTTTTCTCTAAAGTATTATAATTCCACTCAGAGGCTTGGTCTTCCAACACTTATCTAAGGCAGAGCTCTGATCCACGCGTCAAGTGTCAGTCGCGCGTATTGGCGTGGGGTAAAAATAGACGTTAAATATATGGGCAAAACTATTATAGCCGAGCAGGATGAAAAAGTAAAACCAGGGAATACCGATATTCAACTATTTATTTCATCGGTAATGTTCAGTCTTTGTTTTATTATCATCAAGGATCTATCTATTTATTATTTTTATGTACCTCTCTTTCATAAAAGAAATGAAGATTTTCTTTTAAAAGGCAGTATGTTCAAAATTCAAAATTATTTATTTCATGGCAGTACCTAGGCCATCTTGTGGCTCTTATGACAAGCCAAAATCTACCATCTAATGTTGGGTGTTTTGGCAATTCAACAAAGATTTCATGAGGAAAAAAGTGTAAGGTCGATCTGGCTTTGAGTACCTTTTTTTTTTAATTTTTTTTTCATCATATAACCTGACTATCTTAAATTAAGGACTTTTCACAGCGGTATGTACTGGTATAACATTTTAAAATTAATATTTTAATATTTGGGTAGTTCTACTTTATATCTCATTTTCTGGGGAGAAGCTTAATTTATTAGAAATTACAATAACTTTTGTTTATTAATTTGGTATTCGCGTGAAAACAGCCGGTCACGTGATATTTACGAACTGTGACTTTTAAATAATGTTTAATTTAGATTCATGTTTTATAAAACGAAAGTAAGGAGACTATTCATCGGTAAGCTTTTGATTAAATGTACTTAATGAACGTATTTTTTTGTGATTTTTATTTTTATTATTGGTAAAACTTTATTTAACCGTACCGCATTATAATCCGTAGCAGTCCATACCGTAGATTAATAATTTTATTTCAAACTATCTACAGCCATTAAGGAGGAAAAACGACATTAGCTTCCACGAATTTCCAATTCAACGAACTTCAATAACATGATCTATTCGGATTTCCATGTTTATAAATAGGTACAAACATTTTAAATTTTACCAACATTTTAATTTCACCCGCCTGACTTTTTTTATTAATTAATTTTATTCGTTGATTTAATCATTTAGGACAACAGTTATTATTTAAAGGTACTATAATAATATATTGAAGATAACATTGAATTGTGAAATATGTAAAACCAAGGACTGGGTATCATGTTTGTATGAATATTGTGTTAATATGATAGCAAATAAGGAATAGAGATCAATAACTTTACTTATGATAATAATAGTTCGGTACTAGGTATAGTGGCAACGGGATAAGAGTTGAGTAAGTCGGAGAACGACATCCAAATTGTTTTGTCATAAGGTGAATATTTACAAGTAGGTACTAGAAAGGAAAATAACTCCAAGTATTCGGATTTGAAACGGATACTTTCCATCAATTAATAATCAGAATAAGAATTAATCGAATTTCTAATGGTAAAAGGTTTTATAGTATTTCATTAATTTGCCATTAAATGTGTATTGTCAAAAGGAAGAAACTAAGACATTATAAAGTAATTTATAATGCTCGGCCAATCTGACGATAATTTACCAAAATAGCAAGGTTTTATTATTATTATTATTTGTTAAGCTCTTTTTTTCAGTCAATTACATTGGGCAAACTACGTAAAGATCTATTAATGACTTTTTACTCCCTGGTTCATTGTCAACAGATGAACATATTGATATTGTATTTTGTACCATTTTAAACATACTGTCAAGTACGACTCAAATATAAAAACTCCATCATAAAACCTCTAAGATTGAATACAAATATTGTAATAATGTCTTACCGGTGCCTAACAAGTATCTCACCCAATTCGCATCAACACTGGGAGCCATCGTCCGCCAGACAGCTAAGAACAACTTTAGTAGGAGTTGCGACACCAACGCTTGTTATCCACAGATCCATGAACAGGAGTGTCCGCGTTTACCGATAGATACAGCACATCACAGCGCCAAATCCGCTTTCTCTCACTCCATCTCTCTGATCACTGGGTCCACGAGAAGCAGGATCCACTGCTTTTGTTACTGAAACAATTTAAACAAGTATTACTATTTTGTCAGGGCCGGATCAATCCCACTTCTGATATTGGCGTGGGGTAAAAATAGACGTTAAATATATGGGCAAAACTATTATAGCCGAGCAGGATGAAAAAGTAAAACCAGGGAATACCGATATTCAACTATTTATTTCATCGGTAATGTTCAGTCTTTGTTTTATTATCATCAAGGATCTATCTGTATTTTATTATGTTGTTCAGTATAGATCCATTTATTATAAAAATGACTCTACCACCCGTTTCGCAAGGTGCTATAGTCGTGGAGAAGAAAGGGCAAAGAAACTCCACGACAGCACATCTTTTAAAATATAAACTTAAATACATATTTAACAGGTATTGAAAGTATTAGCTATAGGGGAGCAGCAATTAACCATAATAATAACAAATAACCAAATATTAAGTAAACACTGGCTAACGTTAATAACAATCAAAATATAACTAAATGCTAATACTTAACTTTCACAATCCAGGACCACCCTGCGGCCCATCCGCAAATCACGTCACGTGTGAACACCACCAGTTGTCGGATTGAAATACAAGGGAAGACTGTGTGTTTTGACAAGATACACTGGTATTTATGTGTTGCCACGTCCGTGGTTTGTTACAAAATAGATATACATTTGACTCTTTATATTATTGTATATTGACCAGTATATTGACTATCATGACAGTAGTATAATGACAATAATAATAAAATATATTCATAATCGTGTCATCATACCATCGGTATATTGACATTGTATATTGACGTAGTATATTGACGTAGTATAATGACAGTAATAAACACATTTGTAATCCCGTCATCATACCGTTGGTTTATTGACATTCATTTATCATATTGTATGATGACATACAACCTCTTAATTTACTATCATGACAATGATCTAACAGTAAATCACCACGATCCAAAATAGTAAATCACAATGATCCAATAATAATTATTTACCGATTATACTGTAAATTCCCAATACATAATCAGAAACCATCAATATAACATGTGAAATACTGAATTCTGAACCCTAAAATCCTATGTGAATATATTCTGACGCAATATATTTTATATTTTGCTAACACGGCCATACTGACTTGTACTTCGCTCTCGAAGTACATCAAAAAGAAATCTATGTTGCTGTTAAATCTGTAACACACCAGTCACCTGTTGCCCATGAAAATGGGTTTTGTACGAGTAGAGATACTAGACTGTTACTATAACCGTAGCAGCGCTAGTATCGTCTAGTACAAATCATCTAACATTACTAACTAATATGCAATTAGTACTAGTAATGATTAGTGCCAACAGTCTGGACTCAAAATTTTAGCCACCAAACCAAACAAACCATCCAACATTACTAACTAATGCCCAATTAGTGCTAGTAATGATTAGTACCAACAGTTTTGGACTCCAAAACTTAGCCACCTGCTGCCCATGACAATGGGTCTCGTACAAGTAGACATACTAGACTAATTACCATACGACAAGTAGTAGTACTAGTATCGTCTAGCACGAGCCGTCTAACATTACCAACCAATAACAATTAGTACTGGTAATGATTAGTGCCAGCAGTCTCCACAACAAAATGTACAACCACCTGCTGCCCATTACTATGGGTCTCGTACAACTAGATATACTAGACTAACCACCATACAACAAGTAGCAGTACTAGTATAATCTAGTACGAGTCGTCTAACATTACCAACCAATAACAATTAGTTCTGGTAATGATTAGTGCCAGCAGTCTCCACAACAAAATGTACAACCACCTGCTGCCCATTACTATGGGTCTCGTACAACTAGATATACTAGACTAACCACCATACAACAAGTAGCAGTACTAGTATAATCTAGTACGAGTCGTCTAACATTACCAACCAATAACAATTAGTTCTGGTAATGATTAGTGCCAGCAGTCTCCACAACAGAATGTATTACCACCTGCTGCCCATTACTATGGGTCTCGTACAACTAGATATACTAGACTAACCACCATACAACAAGTAGCAGTACTAGTATAATCTAGTACGAGTCGTCTAACATTACCAACCAATAACAATTAGTTCTGGTAATGATTAGTGCCAGCAGTCTCCACAACAGAATGTATTACCACCTGCTGCCCATTACTATGGGTCTCGTACAACTAGATATACTAGACTAACCACCATACAACAAGTAGCAGTACTAGTATAATCTAGTACGAGTCGTCTAACATTACCAACCAATAACAATTAGTTCTGGTAATGATTAGTGCCAGCAGTACACCACAAATGTGTATCTCAACTGCCGCAGCCGCAGCTGGCGAAGCTGAATCATCAGCGGTAAGGAGCACTAAATCGTCGTTGTTGTCGTCGTCATCGTCAAAACATTTGAGTCGCCAGATCAGTAATCATCGTCATATCAAAAACATTTGAGTCACTTTGATCAGGTCAACTATAGTTACACAGTTCAGAATGTATTCACATTTACAACAATCTAACATCAATATTCGGAATCTGAATATAAAGTATTAACTGCACCGTTAACTTAATTTATAACCTTATTAACTAAGATTCTTATCAAGTTTATGGCACAAGATACAATATAAATATTAACATTTCCCTTTTCCTTTGTTTCATGATGGATGTAATCAATAAGTATTTATAGAATTTTATTTTTATGTACCTCTCTTTCATAAAAGAAATGAAGATTTTCTTTTAAAAGGCAGTATGTTCAAAATTCAAAATTATTTATTTCATGGCAGTACCTAGGCCATCTTGTGGCTCTTATGACAAGCCAAAATCTACCATCTAATGTTGGGTGTTTTGGCAATTCAACAAAGATTTCATGAGGAAAAAAGTGTAAGGTCGATCTGGCTTTGAGTACCTTTTTTTTTTAATTTTTTTTTCATCATATAACCTGACTATCTTAAATTAAGGACTTTTCACAGCGGTATGTACTGGTATAACATTTTAAAATTAATATTTTAATATTTGGGTAGTTCTACTTTATATCTCATTTTCTGGGGAGAAGCTTAATTTATTAGAAATTACAATAACTTTTGTTTATTAATTTGGTATTCGCGTGAAAACAGCCGGTCACGTGATATTTACGAACTGTGACTTTTAAATAATGTTTAATTTAGATTCATGTTTTATAAAACGAAAGTAAGGAGACTATTCATCGGTAAGCTTTTGATTAAATGTACTTAATGAACGTATTTTTTTGTGATTTTTATTTTTATTATTGGTAAAACTTTATTTAACCGTACCGCATTATAATCCGTAGCAGTCCATACCGTAGATTAATAATTTTATTTCAAACTATCTACAGCCATTAAGGAGGAAAAACGACATTAGCTTCCACGAATTTCCAATTCAACGAACTTCAATAACATGATCTATTCGGATTTCCATGTTTATAAATAGGTACAAACATTTTAAATTTTACCAACATTTTAATTTCACCCGCCTGACTTTTTTTATTAATTAATTTTATTCGTTGATTTAATCATTTAGGACAACAGTTATTATTTAAAGGTACTATAATAATATATTGAAGATAACATTGAATTGTGAAATATGTAAAACCAAGGACTGGGTATCATGTTTGTATGAATATTGTGTTAATATGATAGCAAATAAGGAATAGAGATCAATAACTTTACTTATGATAATAATAGTTCGGTACTAGGTATAGTGGCAACGGGATAAGAGTTGAGTAAGTCGGAGAACGACATCCAAATTGTTTTGTCATAAGGTGAATATTTACAAGTAGGTACTAGAAAGGAAAATAACTCCAAGTATTCGG
The DNA here is from genome assembly GCA_029955525.1 of Oeneis ivallda. Lineage (NCBI taxonomy): Eukaryota > Metazoa > Arthropoda > Insecta > Lepidoptera > Nymphalidae > Oeneis > Oeneis ivallda. The sequence goes on along the minus strand of JARPMR010000027.1, from coordinate 3,265,334 downwards.
ATTTGAAACGGATACTTTCCATCAATTAATAATCAGAATAAGAATTAATCGAATTTCTAATGGTAAAAGGTTTTATAGTATTTCATTAATTTGCCATTAAATGTGTATTGTCAAAAGGAAGAAACTAAGACATTATAAAGTAATTTATAATGCTCGGCCAATCTGACGATAATTTACCAAAATAGCAAGGTTTTATTATTATTATTATTTGTTAAGCTCTTTTTTTCAGTCAATTACATTGGGCAAACTACGTAAAGATCTATTAATGACTTTTTACTCCCTGGTTCATTGTCAACAGATGAACATATTGATATTGTATTTTGTACCATTTTAAACATACTGTCAAGTACGACTCAAATATAAAAACTCCATCATAAAACCTCTAAGATTGAATACAAATATTGTAATAATGTCTTACCGGTGCCTAACAAGTATCTCACCCAATTCGCATCAACACTGGGAGCCATCGTCCGCCAGACAGCTAAGAACAACTTTAGTAGGAGTTGCGACACCAACGCTTGTTATCCACAGATCCATGAACAGGAGTGTCCGCGTTTACCGATAGATACAGCACATCACAGCGCCAAATCCGCTTTCTCTCACTCCATCTCTCTGATCACTGGGTCCACGAGAAGCAGGATCCACTGCTTTTGTTACTGAAACAATTTAAACAAGTATTACTATTTTGTCAGGGCCGGATCAATCCCACTTCTGATATTGGCGTGGGGTAAAAATAGACGTTAAATATATGGGCAAAACTATTATAGCCGAGCAGGATGAAAAAGTAAAACCAGGGAATACCGATATTCAACTATTTATTTCATCGGTAATGTTCAGTCTTTGTTTTATTATCATCAAGGATCTATCTGTATTTTATTATGTTGTTCAGTATAGATCCATTTATTATAAAAATGACTCTACCACCCGTTTCGCAAGGTGCTATAGTCGTGGAGAAGAAAGGGCAAAGAAACTCCACGACAGCACATCTTTTAAAATATAAACTTAAATACATATTTAACAGGTATTGAAAGTATTAGCTATAGGGGAGCAGCAATTAACCATAATAATAACAAATAACCAAATATTAAGTAAACACTGGCTAACGTTAATAACAATCAAAATATAACTAAATGCTAATACTTAACTTTCACAATCCAGGACCACCCTGCGGCCCATCCGCAAATCACGTCACGTGTGAACACCACCAGTTGTCGGATTGAAATACAAGGGAAGACTGTGTGTTTTGACAAGATACACTGGTATTTATGTGTTGCCACGTCCGTGGTTTGTTACAAAATAGATATACATTTGACTCTTTATATTATTGTATATTGACCAGTATATTGACTATCATGACAGTAGTATAATGACAATAATAATAAAATATATTCATAATCGTGTCATCATACCATCGGTATATTGACATTGTATATTGACGTAGTATATTGACGTAGTATAATGACAGTAATAAACACATTTGTAATCCCGTCATCATACCGTTGGTTTATTGACATTCATTTATCATATTGTATGATGACATACAACCTCTTAATTTACTATCATGACAATGATCTAACAGTAAATCACCACGATCCAAAATAGTAAATCACAATGATCCAATAATAATTATTTACCGATTATACTGTAAATTCCCAATACATAATCAGAAACCATCAATATAACATGTGAAATACTGAATTCTGAACCCTAAAATCCTATGTGAATATATTCTGACGCAATATATTTTATATTTTGCTAACACGCGCGTTAGGCGTCAGTGACGCGGGCGACTGCCGCTTGCGTCAGTGACACCTGACGCGCGCGTTAGTGTCGCTAGGGTCGAATGGCTTCCCCTAGTTTTACATCGTGCGGACGCGCACGGCGCTGACGTGGCGCCACTGACGCTCCGTCACTGACACGGACAGCTGACGCTTGACGCGAGGATCGGAGGTATGCCTTACTATTGTTTTTTAAAAATATAAGATTTTTAATTAGTGAAATTTCGGTAAAATATTTAAATATTATCGTCAAATTCAATGGGCTATGTGACATAACTTATGTAGTTTTTCAATAAAGGTTTGTTGGAAACATCTCGCAGTCTTGTGCCATATGTATCCAGCTGCTCCTTGCCACTCGTATGATGCCAACTGTTGACAACTTCAATACAAGGTTGAGTCGAAAATATGAATGTGAAAATATGGGATATTTTACCTACCTACGATTATACTTGTAATTGCCTTTTAACCAGTACTGAAAGATCTTTCACGACTTCGAATTCGTAGTTGAGACCGCTGTCTTTTCGGTCTCGGGTTCTCTTCCCGGCAGACTGTAGAGGCAATTTCGGAATTTATAATCCCTAAATTGTCCCTGGTCTGGTGAGGTTGGAGGCAGACTACCACCGGTTCGGATAGCATATTCTGCTGAGAACATTTGGAAATAACTCAGAATTACTATTATTTTTACGCCGTTTGCCAACAGTCCATAAAAACGAAGTTATGTTATCTAAAAGCTCAGAATATTATTTATCTGAATATTGGGAAAGGTAATATAGGTTTTTAAAAAATGTATTTTTTTATTGACCCTGTAACTTAGATTATAAATACTGTATTTACTGGTTTCAGCTTATTGCTTGTTAATTTTTGCTTCTGTACAAATAATATGCGATTTATGTAACTCCGATTTAATTGTCATTTTTATGTATTAATAAATTATTATTAATAAATTTTTCAATAAAGTTGTAAATATTGAATCTAACGCAATTTAATGATTTACTGTAATAGAATACTTATCTTATAGAAAATAATGTTTGCATTAAAAAAGTGTTAAGTACTTAAGTACATTACAATTGTCAGTACATTCAAAAATATTGTTGTTTAAATTTTGACGGTTTTTATCCTAATACTCATTGGTTGAATAATTTTTAATTATTTTGCTTGTATTTTTTCATGCATGGCAATACAGAATAAAGATGTGCGCACATTATGATTAAATACTAATTCATAAATAATTTTCACTTAACTTGTAAAATGGCATTCTTTCTGGAAGAAATAAAAGGCTTTTTTTTATATTTGACCGAGCGAAGCGAGGTCTCTGAGTTAACTAGAGCGATTTGCACTTGTCCGTCCGTCCGTCCGTCCGTCTGTCAGAGCCTTATAACTTTTGAATTACTGAACGTAATTACTTCAAATTTAGATATAATATGTAAACCGATGGCCTCCAGCCGAAAATGGCTTAAAAAGTTATAAAAATCTTTATTGCAGGGGGGCTCTCATAGAAGCGAATGCGAAGTAAAAAAAAATATCGCGTTACATAAAATTGTTACGTATCATTTTAAAGATAATTTTGAACTGAGTACAAAAATATTTTTTTTTAAATTTTTCCCTTAAAATTGACGAAATGGGGGGCTTTCAAAGTGGCGATTTTATACGCTCGCTTGAAGACGCTCTCTAGGAAAATCCGCTATGGATTTTCAAACTGATTTTATGTTTTTAGGTCACTTATATCCTGTACTTGAACAACAAATACTAAAATTATAAGAATATTATAAAGAAACGAGATTATTTAATTTTTAATGTACATCAGTAATTCATATAGCATCAACATAGCTTCACAATAATGCTAATAGATGGCGCAGTCAGTAACTATTCCCATGGAACTACGAGTTACGACTAACGACCTATCCCAAAAACAGTTTTGCGTCGACCATTATTATTTAGTTACTTATTATAATACAATAATTGTATTGTAATTTTTTTTGTACCATATTATTCAATTAAAATTATTTTTTAGTTAAATTTTAGTTAAATATTGTATATTTTCTATTCGCGTCGATAGATGACGATTTGTACAGATGCCCGTAACCCGGTTTCACTCGTTAGTACCTACATAATAATTCAATGTTTTCACTAACGTTCCCTAACCTTTACGGGCTACCTATAAGTTAGGTGATTGATGTTTTCTGTCAACTTATTTATCACGATCCTGTACGGGACACCTAAAAGGATATTGGGACGGATGTTAGGACTTAGGATTGTATTTAGGAGCTACCTACGTTAAGAGACTCCTACTTAGGGGATGATTCAGGTATGTTTGGTGAAAACGGGCATAATAATAATGTCAGTTTTGGTTATCATGTATCGATTGAATGAATAATCATGGGATACCGTTACCGCGAGGTCTCAGTTCGGGGCGAACCACTAGTTATTTATAAATAATTTTCATCACTTTACTGTGAATTTGTAACTGCCGATTGTAGATTATCCGTATATAAGATAGTCTAAAAAAATATTTTATTTTGCATAGTTTTCGCTTGGATTTCTATAGACATATAGAAGAACTTGAACCGTAAAACAAAAATGTAAAAATCCATTTTACTTTGACGCTCTAATGTTTCGATAATCGAAATCTGTCATCGTTGTCGAGGTATACAAATTTCTATTAGAGCCCTATCGAATAGGTACGAGTATGTAATGTATTATTAAAAAAATTGTTTTTGGGACCATGTACAACTTTTTGTTAAATTTGCCTAAAATAAATAAATTTTTCTATACAATTAGGTATATTATGAATTGTCAATGTTTTATAGTCATTGCTGAGTTACGCGCCACTGCATAATATGTCTATGAGTAGCACACAGCATAAGTTTGATTCTTACTGTGAAGTTTTATAGGCACGCTCTAGTAACGATATTTTCTAAGATACCATGTTAGCCAATCGCGAGAGTGTCGTCCAATCAAAAGTGATTGCGCGATCGCAATCACTTCGGATTGGTCGACACTCTAGAAATTTTTAGACAATTCCGCGGCAGGTCCTAAGATTCGAATGAGAATCAAACGTTCGTATAAGGCGCGCACGCGCGTTCGTATAACATTCTCTTGATAAAACAATATCTAAGCTAAGATTGGTGTATGTAATTACTATTAGGGCGCGTGTATATTGTAACGAGCTTAATTCGTAGTACTTATATATATTTCATTCTACTGTGTTGCCAGCCATAAATGTTTAAAAAAAAAAAAAATTTTTGTAGCGAGTAATTAAAAGAATATATTGAATGTGATTTTTTGGATAAGTGTCTAGTTAGTTGAGCCAGGGAATGTTCTGAGTTGATGTGTACGATTCGATATGAATACGAAATAAAGTCGTGAATTAACTGTTTAAATACTTGTTTTCTTATTTCTCGTCAAACAACCCTCGCCCGATCGATCGATTTTTTGCCCACGTTGCGAAGCCGATAAGTCTGCGAGTTACTCAAATGCCTCAATATGGCTACAATCTTCTTTAGCAACACATAGACGTCCACAGCTGGACAAAGGTCTCTTATATAGACTGCCACATATCTCGGTCTTGCGCCGCCTGTATCCAGCGGTTCCATGTGAAAGGTTTGAATAAAAAACACTCATTTTTTATATTTTATTCGAGGTGTCCATTTTGATCTTACAACTGAAAAGTCAAATCACGCTAAAACCCGTAGCAAAGCTAATATTTATGCTATGAAGTCTATTTCTAACAGTTATGAAGGATCGGTCTCAATTTATTACAATCATTTCATTTACAAAAAAAAAAATTATTACAATCATTATTTGTGCGGATAAACTGACTATGGCTGTTAGCACATCTTCACCGGATCGTAGCGGACGCTCAAGGTATACTTCGATCTTCGCGTCAAGCGTCACTCACCCGCGTCAGCCGTCATCGTGACGCTCCGTCACTGACGCGGACGACTGACGCTTAACGCCTGGATCTGAAGTCTACCTTTATTCAAGTAGGTATGCATTAAAACTAGGATAGAACAGAAAGGTTCGCTTCGACAGCAGCGAAACAAAAGCGACACTGCCTGCAGATCGATTGCCGATGCATTAAATTGCTAGTCTAGATTGTCCTAGTATGTTAAAAATAAGTAAATTAAAAATTACTTAAATAAAATTTACTGATTTGTCTCTCAAAATAAGTATAATGTTAATAACAAGGTAGTTATTATTATATACCATTTCTGTGACACGTCCGGTGTTAGTACCTAAGTTTGATATCCATTTTCAATTTTACCGATTTAACTAAGTAGTTACTAAATGTGCGTCAAGTGACGTCACAGTTCACAACATCATACATATACTCCCATAGGTTCTATACGCGCGGTTTGACGCATGATAGAGTTGCTGGTTTGATTATGTATCTAAATAGGTAGGTACTTAGTTTAGTTGGCAACATCCCTAATGTGGTGATAGGTTGAATTTATGATATTCGCTGCAACAATGCATTTTAGTCAATAGTGAGTGTTGCAATGCAATCGCAGTAGGAATAATTTTTAGAAAATCGTACCTACGGCTGTTCTATCGCAGGAAATGACTATATGTATCTATCTGTTACGTTCCGTTTTGGAAGATGTGCTAAAAACCTAAAAGAACTTATATAACACTTAAAAGGTGATGGCCTTCGTATACCTACCATGACAACCGTCAAGACCCGTACGCAACGCAATTTTCAATACTGTAAAGTATGTGACGTCAGGTGGTATCGATCGTACTGAAGTAATCAAGTCATGTCAGTGTCAGCAGAGTTTGACCTTAGATCACTTATATACCAAGTCTATGAGTTCGACACTGAATAACCCTCGAATAATGAGTAAGTGTGCGTGACGTCAGCAACAAGACTCAGCCGCATAGGTCGCGTTTAAGTAATTATGGCGACTTCAGCAGAAAGATGTCGATGCTTTGATCGTTATTTACTTACTAGATGATGCCCGCGAATAGATCCGCGTGGATTAAGGTTTTTAATTCCCGCGGGAACTTTGTAATTTTCCGGGGAAAAGGAAAGGGTATATACTGGGTACGAGCTATTTCCATTACAAATATCAGCTAAATTGGTTCATTCATTGTGGCGTGAAAGAGTAACAAACATCTATCCATCCATTCTTACAAACTTTCGCATTTATAATAGGTATTAGTAGGAAGTAGGATGTAACGGGTCTTGAGGGCAAGCTCTTTTATTCGAAAACCAATGCAGGGCCAATTTTATTTTAGTACCTGTAGTTGGGTACATCGTTTTATACTAACAAAAAATAATTATAAGTTAACCGAAACATATTTTTAACAATGCTAAAAGGGTGTCACCGACTTTATTTCACACGTGTCTAATAAAATTCAATCACGTTAATATTTTTTTTATCCAACACAATTATTCGATTTCAGTATTTAGGTAAGTAACTACACAATTTTGTGAAATACATTTTTAACATTTTTAATTTTAATGAATAGGTAAGTATACTGTTAAATAATTAAATTAATTATGTAAATAGGTAGGTACTGTTTAACAACTTAACGTTTATGTAAATAATTTAATCGTATTCTATGTTATGTCTCCAGTACACATAAGACTAACCTCTTTGGGCGGCTGTCTGCTACAAACTCAATTATTTAGCCCCAATATTCTTGATGTTTGTATGAAATGAAAATCCAACAAAACTCGTCAAGCCATGTGCAATGGCCGAGATTGGGCCAATGTGTACTAGGGTGTTTATACACATAGGAATCCAATAAGAAATACTTTTATTTCATAGTAATAACATTAAAGTATTAATTAAATAATTAAGTATGTACTTATTTATTATCAACATACCTTCACTCAACGAAATTACATTTTAAGTAACAGCTTTATAATCGTCATCCAATATTTTCAGATAGTAAAAGTACTTATTTGGTATTTTTAAAACACTGAAATTGATCTTGGCTGGCCGTACCTAAACTTAATTTATTTTACTGCATACAAAAAATAAGCCTGTTAATTTAACAATCTTCACAATTTTACAATAATATAATTTATTTACCTTTACATTTAGACTAAACAGTAGTTGAACCTTACCTTCGTTACTCTGTGACAGTAGTAAACTATTTAACGAAATCTATCCATTGAATGTTAATAAAAAAATCATGAGATCTGTCACTCGTCCGGGTCTTAGCTTTTTTATATTGTGTTTTTTGTATGTGCAAATAAAGTAGGTAAGTAAGTAAGTACATATAAAAATAGTTTTCTCACTGAATTTCGAAACTCATAGTACAGAGCCTTACTAATAGGTAGGTATTTTTATTAGATAACAAGTTGGAATTTCGTCTGACGTGGAAAATGACGTTTAAGTTTAAGACGAAAGTAGGCTAACTTGGAATTAATAAACTAGGTACCTAAGGTTCGATTATTTCAGGTTGAAAAACAAACTTCGACTGTTCACGTTTCAAACATTTATTAACGTTGAGGTACAACCAACCTGAGTATGTGTCAGCCTTTAATCAGCTAATATTACCCTGTTCTACGGAATTCCATGGAAATTATTATACTATTAAACGACTGTTTCGACCAAGTATATTATCTACACAAGGGTTTCGGTAAATGACTGCGGACCTTCCCAGCAATTACTGAAATTAGTTTAGGTAGGGTAGGTACTTTGCTAAAATTGAATGCGCACCCAAAATGTTTTAAGACAATCCCACAGTAGAGTTCCGTAATATACCAAAGGGTCCAGCAGTGGGGTTGAAAATGATTGCTACATTGTGACGGTCGCAATTAATTCAGTTCGTCCGCTTAACATACCCACCATTTTGACTTTGTGTTTAATTTTACTGTTATTTTCATTATGTACTCGTATTAAGTCACCATCATCATCATTAGCAAATAGCAGCCCATCAACGGCTCACTACTGAGCGCAGGTCTCCTCTCAGAGAAGGGTTATGTATTAAGTATAAAGTATATAGCACCTATTGCTGTAAGAATTTTGGACCACATTATTACTGTTAAATAAAAATTTTGAATTGCGTTATGATCAGATAGAATTCGAAGGATTCAGTCATTTACTAATAACCCATATTCTGTATTCTGTTCCTACAATTTTATAATAGGTATACCTATAATGTTTTTTTTAATAGAATTTATACCTACTTATAAATAGGTATGTACTTAATCAAACAACAATTAATTACAGTATTTAATTTTATTTTCAAAACAAAGGAGAATAAAGTTCAAAACGGCTTGAAGCCTAAAGCAAGTTACAAAAATAAAAATCATCAAATCTAAAAATCCGATCGACCGAAGCATTTTTCCCGCACGCGTCGAATGATATCTTCGTCGGGAGATAACTTCCAATCCATGCTAATGTTACGAAATTCATCTTCGACGTCTTGAGATTCGAAAATATCATTCGACTTACGTTTCGAATTTTCACGTTGCGTCGGCGTTACCTTGCGTTTTTCTTCGCGCTTTTTCCCGCTTTTCCCGTCACTTGAACGCGTGCTAAGCGTCTTTGGAGTTTTCCATTTATAGTCGTGATTATTACTTAATGGTTTACTTTCATTTGGAGATGTGAAGTAAGAAAAAAATGAGCTTGAATTTAATTTTTTCGGTTCTTCGTCCAATTCTTTGCAGAAAGATACGTCTAGGAATGAAAACGTGTAATCGGCTTCCGATACCTGTTCCCGAGCGTACGAGGTACGCGTGACACGTCTGTCCACATTATCTGCAATCTTTTGGCTTCTGTTGCTAGATCTCTCTAAATTACGGATTTTTTCTTGCGATTTTTTCACCTGAGTGATCGAATGATAAAATTTCTCAACATTTGCAGCACAGTTATAACAAATATTTATCAAGTAATCCGACTCTTTGATTACGAGATCATAACAAGTGAATATTTTCTCTAGCATATTATTTTTTTGGGAATAATCACTTAATAAAGAAACGTTAAATTCTGTCGTTGATAGGCAAAGTCGACAGGATTGACGAGTTATTTCCATTATTATAAACTATTTTTATAATTTTTTTAATAAAAAGTAGCTCAGTAAGTAGCAAGCTAATGTTCCCGCAACAAAATTCGAAATTCGAATTTTCTGTATTGCACAGGTAAAACAGAAGATATTCAAAAAATATTTTCAATATAGCCTACACTTTTACGAAGTGGTCTACATTATTTAAAAATAAAATATTTAATTATTTATTAGTATTTAATAGTAAATGTTTAAAAGATTCGCAAAAAATACTACATTTTGGACGGCTTACTACATTTACGCGAGTATACTTTGCTTTTTTAATTTATTTAGAATGGTATTACAGTAACCGTCATCTATTAACATAAAAAAAATTAGCATAAATGTAAAATGAACGCAGCTTAGCAGATTAAAAAAAAATTAAATGCTGTGATTGTTTTAATTCTTTCAATTAATAATTAATGTTAAAACTGACCGAAGTTTTACATTTCTTATGTAAGTACCTACTATGTCGTTTATTATGTAGATAATTCCATTAAATAATATTTTTAAAATGAACTTATTTAATTTCACTGTATGACCGGTAATGAAAGATTGTCTATGGTTTATTTTCAATACTAAATACTTAAATGATGGACGGAGAGACAGACGGTATACAAAGCAGATTTTGAAAGGGACACGCACGACAATAAACTTAAGCGGTGTTCTCACGATGCGATTTTAGTTGATCAACTTAAATTGTTTCACGAAATAATTCTTCCAATATAAGTAAGTTGATCAGGTTTTTATTGACCGGTCGGTTCGATTCTATGATTTGTGATTCGTGCAGATAAGGTGCAGACCGAATTAATTTAGCTAGAAGTTCTTTTAACCCATCCTTGCTGATACGCATTTGTTTACCACATCCAGCCATTTCTCTCTTTGCTACCTCTTTTGGAAACGTTTGCAAAGTTTCTCAAAGTATGGTTTCATTTATCATTTCATTGTAGGTATCATTTCGTTTTGAGCTGTCAGATGAATACGATTTTCTTACCCAAGTGATTACTTTTTGAAATCTTAGACCTCAAAAAAATTTTGCGTGTTTTCTTATTATTTCCTTCTTTAAAATGAGCCGTTCGTCAATCGAAATACGAATACATGTTTGCATGATTTTTTCTGGTGTCATTTAGTCGCTCCGAACTGAATGTATGTATGCAATTTGTTTTGTTTGCAATTTAATCAACCGATTGACTCACTTCGTGAGAACGCCGCTTTAAAGTCACTGTAACGATGATGATAGCAAAAAAATACAACTTTTTGAAAATTAACGCAGAGTAAGGTCAGGGGCTGTGATGACTACCATCAAAATTTATGAGCATTAAAAAATATTAAGCCTTCTTAAGATACATACAAAGTTCTGAATGGCCGGTAGTGTAGATTATCGATCTTTTATTAATATTATTTCATCATTTTATTATGATAATGGGGAGTGCGTTTGCAGTTTAGGTACGTACAATAACACGCCCTCTATCGGCCTATCAAAGAATTTATAGTTATCGTGACTCATATTATCGATTAGATAGGTATAACAATAATATTAATTTTTTAACCATTACCTGTAATTGTAGGTAAGTAATGGGTAAGTAAGTAAATTTTTATTTGATTGAAAAGGAACCGGTGGATGTACGCATGTATGCGAAATTGAAATTCTTAGTTAATAAATATAAATCATAAAATTACAACGTATTAGTAAGTATTATTAGTAACCAATATAATCACATTATTCTAGTCGTCAAGGTCATCACTACTATCACAAGCCATCACACTCCTATCAGACAGTGATATAATATACCATAATTCGTCGAGAAATTATCAAATAAATACTTTATTATCGTTACATTTAGTCGTTTGAAGCGAAGCGAGGTGGTTAACACCGCTCGATTTTTTTCTACTTTCTTTCGATTTAACTTTAAATTGTGACAGTTTATTTCTTAAATGTGAGATAATTTTTATCTCCCAATACGCTCTTTGAAATACTTAGTATTATATGAGTTTATTACCATAGATTTAGGATAGGTTGTCGCTTCGCACCTACTACCAATCCTTAATCTATGTTTATGACATAAAAAAACTATGACGCAAAAAGGTGTCACTTTTGACAGTTATTGTATGATCAGATTTCATTTTTGTCATGACAAAAGTCATTCTTGTGTAATGAAATGACTTACTTACTAATTATACTTTTCATAACAAAAATGTCAAAAACGTCAAAGTTCAAGAAAATGTTGTCATATTGACGCATTTTCATACAAAAAATGACGAATTGGACGTCATAAATTACACATAAGTACATCTAAGAGCGAACATGGGTCAAGTTAATTTCTCAAGTTATTTCATCTTACACATTCATCAAAGCTTTAGGAACTAAATGACTAAACTATCACAATTTATAGTTCATTTGTTGAAATTGACTAAACATCATCCTCTTTTTTGCCCCAAAATTTGTCGAACCTCGTGCGAGCCCTGTCGAGGACTTCCGCCGCAGTCAGACCCCCTGTAGGGGTCTCATTGACCACAGTCGTATCGACGACCCCTGGTGCCACTTGGGTCGCTTCGGTCGACTTTTTGACTACTTCCTTCTCTTTTTCTTTCAGTTCTTTAATATCAGCTTTGATATCTTTGATGTCGATAGGGGTTTCAGGTGTTAACTGGTTGCTGTTAATCCCGTTTATTCCATTAATATTGTTCATATCCAGTGCCTTGGTTTCATCGATAGGGGTTAAGCTGATAGGAGTTGTAGGGGTCTTATCGGTGCGCTTGCTAAGGCTTGTAGGGGAGTCGCTCTTTTTAAGCGAGCGAATTGGTGACATTTGCTGGTGGTGAATAGGCGCGATTTCTGGAAAAGGGTTCATTTAGGTAAATCAAGTGTTCAAAATTAATTTCGATTTGGAAGCTTCAAAAGTAAATGTTTCTACACAACTTGAATAAAATTCTTTGACTGGATCTGGTTATCGACTTAGGCTATTCTGTTTTGTATGGATGTTCAAATGTCATATTTGTCAAACATGACATTCCTAAATATATTGACAGTTCATATTAACTCTTGTTAATTAATTTTTATTGGTTTTATGTTTGCAAACGCCCATAAGGTAGAGTCCGCGTGAGATTTTTGTATTATTATTTAGCGAGTAAGTAGAAAGTTTACCTATAGTGAAAACCGAAATTTTGCATTTTGAAACTTCCAAAATAAAACATAAAAAGCACAGATAATAACATAGACATATTATTTTCCATACACGTTAACTGTAAATTTAAAATATTGTATATAATATAAATACAGGAAGTTACTAATTGTACAAACATGAAAACCTCTAACTTCGTGTAGCTATGGGATATATTATTTCTACTACTGTGCCTATTCATTAGCAATAAGTATATAAAAATCTAAATTTATTCAAACACCTAATATTATATGTTTTGGCATCACCATTTTTGGTGTCATAATTTCTAGACAATTCTATTATTTCTTTCATACTTACATATTTATATTCAAAATATCAATAAACCGCTCACATTTTATTACGATTCTAAACTCAAATCTATAGTTAACTAAATTGTCAGGCCTACTTCTTCAAAAAGGGTTTGTTAAATTATAGGATCTGCATCAGCCAATTCTGTTAATCAAAAGAAATAAATGACTCTTATAGCAGTCAACGAATTAGGTTAGAAAAGCTATCCGTCAATCATAGCAGTGACTGTGGCAAAACTGATAGCGAACCTACCATCTTAATTCTACTGAATGTTGCAGAAATATTGGTTCAGTTTTTAGTCCTAACAATTTAGTCTCCTTTTTGTTTCTTTCAGTTTTTATAATAGGTTTCATTTATATACTCGAAAACGCCTAAGTTTTGACAAAAATGTAAAAGAGTTTTAATATTTTTTCCGAAGTTTTCACTTTTATTTAGGTACATGCTACCTTTTTTCATATAATATGATATCACCACCAACACTATTATAATATTATACAAATAATACACACATCAAAAGTGTCTAGGGATCAACATATATTTTTGCAATAACTTTTCTCCTGATTGATATTAATTAAATTTTTTTTAAGGATTCATCAAATAAAGTGTTTTCGTTTGTCACAGTAACGATAAACCAAGTCACCTTTGCATTAATAAATTTGCCATTTTCCTAATAAAGGGATTTTTGACATTTGAACCACTAACATTAAAGTTCGAAAAAAAGACTGAAATAACAGTTTTCTTTAAAATTTTATTGGGTAACTTAAACAATTAATAATCCGTGTTTCTACCGCGAACACTAACAACACAAGAACATCGGTTTGGCATACTCAAAATGAGTTCATCCAAATCACGCTGTGGAATGGCCGCCCATGTTCGTTGCAACAACAAAAAAAGGTCTTCTTGCCACTGGATACCCTCCATATTCGGCAGAGCTCTTCTCTGTAGCATATCCCATGCATGCTCAATCGGGTTCAAGTCTGGCGACTGAGCAGGCCAGGGCAGGACATTGATGTTAGCTGCGGCGAGAGTCTGTCTTACAACTCTTGCGGTGTGCGGTCGTGCATTATCATGCATTAACTGAAATAAGGGACCGATTTGCACTTGTAGAGGAACGATGACGTCTGATACAATCGTCTCAGCATAAATTTGAGCGTTGAGGTTGCCTCTGATCCAAATCAACTCAGTTCTTCCGCCGATCCAAATACCCACCCATACCATGATGGTTCCACCACTATAAGGATGGACTTCCTGGCAGGATTTTAATCGCTGTTGGCGTCCAGGGGTTCTCCAGTGTCGTATACGTCTTGTATCCGGTCTCATACCAAAACGAGACTCATCAGAAAAGCACACGAAACGCCATTGTTCTTCTGCCCAATTTCTGTGTTCAAGAGCCCATTGATATCGAATCCTACGATTGTGCATTGCTATAGGTGGTACCCGTAGCGGTCTTCGGGAATGAAGGTTCACTTCATGCAAGCGGTTTCTGACTGTTTGGTCGCTAATTAAGTTCCCTGAAGAATGATGAAGCCTCACGGCTAACATCATGGCGGTTATTGTTGGAGCTCTTCGAGTTAAGATTTGAATGTATCGGTCTTGTCTCCGTGTGGTGCAGCGATACCGTCCTCCATGGCGCTCAGCCACGGTACCAGTGCTTCGGTAACGTGTCCAAAGTCGACTGATAACACTCTGACTTGTATTCAGAGCTAAAGCCACAGTACGTTGCCGGGAACCAGCTTCTATCATTCCCACGGCTCTGAGCATTTCTTCCCTGCTTAAATGACGTCGCCGCTCCATAATAACGTTGGTTTTAATCAGTAGTAGGGAAACAGTAGCACTAATAATGTCTTCAATGCGTTGTATGTTTTTATAGGGAAAATATTGACAGCTGATTTTCATCTTTTACTCGAATTTGATTGACAGTTCCTGATTCAAATTATGAAATGCACCAAAAAGGATCCATATAAATTTATAAAATCATAAATTTATTACAAAGCCAAATCTCAATCTCAAGAAATCCGCATAAAAATGCTTGATCCCTAGACACTTTTGATGTGTGTAGTTCCTTACAATGTGTTTCAATAATATGACGTGTGCCATATAAATATTACCATGTGTTTGACAGTTTTTGTATGAAAAAAATAATGTCAACATTGGTCACAAATTGTGTCACAATCATCCATTGAAGTAATACCAGTTTAACTCAATGCAACCATATTGTCACAAAAATTAAAATAAGTATAGCAAGAAAGGCTCGAAATACCTAATTTAACTTTACAATAAGTTTTTGTAAAAGATGTATGCGCGCAGTAAATATTGACTGTGCGTAAATTGCTCATTTAGTACCTATAAGTACCTACCTACCTATGGAGATGTCAAAACGCTAACTGACAGATTTTTCATTAATTATTATTTTATTTATACTTGAAAGGTATTGTAACTTTTTGTAGCATTTATTTCATGTAGACCAACTAACTACATATTAATTTAAATTAATATGTATTAAAATATTATGATACTTATTCTTAACTTGTAAAAGCTATACTTTTACAAGTTAAGAATAAGTATCATAATATTTTAAAACAGTTGGTGAAGATATCATTGTTAGGTATAAGTACTCATGCTTCCTAATCATCCAAAGGGAAGGGGCAATCCAAACTATATTATAGAACGTCTAGCTAAAGGTATAACAGGGGGGTCTAGAATAGAAACCATGCAACGTATTTTGATGTCATGAAACCTAAGAAGAACATACCTAGATGGCTAGTTAAATAGAGCATTTATAAAAATTGGAGCTAGCTTAAAAACCACCAAGTAATGATTGAAAGTTAAGTCTATAGGCTTTATGAACGTCACAATTTTATATTCCACATTATTATCATAAATATAGCAATTTTCGTATTAGAGCAGTACTGATGGCATGCAATGCAAATCGTAAAAAGTAGGTAAGTAGGTCTTTTTTGTTTCGCGTGTTTGAATGGTCTCAGCGCGTGTAATTCGATTTGAATGTCATTGAAAACATGATGTCATGACTGATTTTTCATTAAATTGTCAAAAATCCTAATTAAGTATACAATAATTAAGATTGGTTGTAGATCTACACAAACATAGTTTAGTCAACAAGTGCCTGCAACTTTCGGCACTGTAGGACTATTGCATTTTTCATTAACAATTTTCGTAGTTGCAAAATTAAATCATCGAATTTCCTCTGGGAAAATTATAAATATTGGTCCTACAGTGCCGAGAGTTGAGACGTTTTTTTAAGAAATTTCCTCTTCTTTTTGAATTGATTTGAAAAATCTCAATTAATTTTTGAGATATTTGCAAAAAACTAAAATCCCTTTCTTAGTCTATTGTTTATAACTTTTGCAATTGTTGCAAGCTGAACTTGATTTTTTTCCAAAAATCTACATGCCGTCACGAATTGAATGGCACCTCGTTCATATTTTTCCGAGACTGCTAAAAAAGTTGACTAAAAAGGCACTTGTTGACTAGACTAACATCTCTATGTATGTATTTTAATTTAATTGACATAGGATTGATACAAAACTGTGACGTCATCAAAGTCCAATTAGAATACCGAGTATAATTTTATGAAACATACCTAGTATTACGTATGCTGCAGAAATAGCCCGTTTGAGGCGTTTTCCATGCATACCGTATAGATGCGTGGAAAACGACTCTAACGGGCTATTTGGTAAGCTCTAATTCACGAAACAAACTGGCAGAGTAAATGTGGAGCAAAATCACTGTTTTGGTCTGTCCCAAATTCAAGTTCATCACAAGTGTAATAAAATGAATTCTGATGCATAGGGCCACACGCAATACAGTAATTTGTCCCTGGGCTTAGAAACTGGCATTAAAATCCGGTAACGGAATTTCCAGTTTCAGTTTATTTCGCTCAACCGGTTTAATTTACCGAAATTAACCGGTTTCCCAATTTAAAAGCACTTCTGGCGCTGGCAATTCAATCAACGCCCAATTTCAGCACTGAGACGCGTGCATGGAAAAACCCGGTTGGTTTAGGTTGTAAAAATTAGGTTGGTGAAATTGCTCTTATGAATATATTGGTATTTGGTAACCGATTTGATGTTTGCTAACACATTGACGCTGGGTCTAGTATCGAGCTTTTTAATCAAAAACATACACTTGAACCTCATTAGTATTTCATAATGGCGGCATGCAAAGGTGAACGATAGAGTCGACAGATGAGATGAATCGAAACAAGAAGAAAACTTGATGGTCCTGTATTCATTATGGCATTAAAATCAATTATTATCTGGTCGTTTCACGAAAATTTTGTGTCCACGTGCGTGCCATTTTATATTTCTGTCTTGTTTGCTTTAACTTAAACACGTGAGCAAGACAGAAATAGAAAATGGCTGCATAATATTCTTATCTAGACAACACGGCTTAGGTATTCAGTAACTCAGTAGGTACAAAGAGTTTGCCTCAGACTCTCATTTGCCCAAATAAATATGGAGCTTCGTTTCTGTCGGGTCTTCCACGATACTTCATGGATTTTTGTGTTCAGTAGACAGTAAATAATATGAAACATAGAGTTCTAGAAAGTGATATTCGTTTGGATTCGTAAGAAGTTGCCTCAGTTGTATGCTATAAATGTATGACACAGTTTGAATGCCATAAGGAATCAGGCCCCAGGGTGCGATACTGTGGTTGTGACGCAAACATCGAAACAGACACACACACAACAAGTGAATACATACGTGGTCGACATCTCAGCGGAGTACGGTCAAAATAAATAAAAGCATTTCAATTATTGGAGTAACACAATTTAATCATGAACTATTCAGTATCAATAGATATAATATAAAACAGATTATATATTTTTCTTGTGTCGATAATGTGTTATGGGGCAGTGATCTCTATTAAGGGCCCTTAAAGTGAAAACACTTTTGAAACGCAACCTTATAATGCGATCAAGATAATAAGTAAAGCAAGGGTAAAGCGTCATTTAATGTTTCTGTCTTGCTCACATCTCTTACATCGAGTAGGATAGAAATAAAAAAATAAGTCTGTGTGATCTATAGATTTGTTTGTATAATGCTTTGTCAGAGATATCTCGTAGGTATATCCTTCGGAAACCACTACATATTTCAAGGCGCAATTATAGCAATTGAACGCAACAGTAACTAAGTTTATTACTTAAAACTGAGTTATAATCGTAGTAGATACGTAGTATCTATAGTAATCTGTGCCTAAAACTTAGTTGCCTGTATGCGCGGCTTCTTTTTTTTTTGT
Source organism: Oeneis ivallda (assembly GCA_029955525.1). Classification (NCBI taxonomy): domain Eukaryota; kingdom Metazoa; phylum Arthropoda; class Insecta; order Lepidoptera; family Nymphalidae; genus Oeneis; species Oeneis ivallda. Next base: position 3,246,826 of record JARPMR010000027.1, on the reverse strand, counting down.
ACACTTGGTTGTATGGCTTGCGGTATAATACTCGTAATATAGCTCCTTACTCCATGTGAGTATTGTAATATTTAGTAAATATTTAGTATGATTACAATACTAATATAGAATGTAATTAATATTATTTACTAACAATTTAATTTGCTTCAATGGGTGATGCTTCGAAAGTGTTTTTACTCACATTCACCATGATATTAAAATCTCATCACACTAGTAACTGTAACTTGTGACCCAAAAATACTATTCGATGGTAACAAGAACGGGAAATAGAAGCTGCCATTTTATGTTTTGGTCATAGTGTAAGATACACGTGACAGAAATAGAAAATGGCGATTTAACATTCCGATTCCTTATACAGTTCTTGTACGGAAGCTGTCAAATTAGTATGACATCATAAAAAGCTTTCTGTGATCTGTGATGCCATAAATGTTATATAAGTAGACACTAAACACTTTATGTCATCTTATTTTAAAGTCACAAATAGCTATCAAAAGTGTGTCAAGATATGAAAGTCACGGCGATTGCGGCCCAGGGTGTGTAAGACTTGGAGTCTTATGTCAATGGAGATAGAGTTCACTGTCACATCGTCCGTTACACTAACTAAGACCGTGTGTGTATGGCTGTGTGGCCGGTGTCTAGGCGAGGGCGCTAGTCGTCGTACCTGTCTTCAGGGAACCTTCTTCGGCCACGGAGGCGCTCTTAAAGTCAGAGCTAGGGCGCTTAATGCTCTCATCTGAAATATGGTGAGTGATTTGTATGGTAATGACATGAAATAAGTGAGTCTACGTTTACGTTGTGTGTCCGCAGAAATTATTTATCGTTTGTCAAACTGGTAGTGGCAGTTGTTTGTCGCTTTGGTTCGATCGAAAGGAGACAAGCGAGACAGAGTAACACGTTTAATGATTTTGTTAAGCGATGATCTCTCAATACCTAACGCTTATGAGTATAAAAGTGGACACTACGTACAAAACGGATATTATGATTATTATAATATTTTTTTTATAAAAAAATTATTTTTTTAAATCACGTTCAATAGGTAAGTATATCCAGAAATTACCCAAAACAAACTCGTAAACTTTACTTTTAGTCGCATAAAATACGGCTATAATTCGAATTTTTGGCCTTTACTACTAAAAATAAGCATAGAAATGGAAAGCCACCATATTCTATTTTATTTTTAGACAGTAACAGAAAATGGCTAATGCGCCATTTTCTGTTACATTACATTCCTATTTTTATTATGACCGCATTATTTAATAAATAATTTCTGTGGACGTCAAACGTCTACATGTTCGAGTGATTTATAAAAAAATAATCAAACGCAAAAAGTATGCACGTGAGAAATGGATGATTCATTTGATCAAATGAGTGTACCTATTTATTTTTGAAAAACTTTTATTGTCCCATAAAACTGACCGCACATTACAGCATAATATTTCGTGCTTCACCCGCTCAGCACTTCTCAGTAGCCTCAGTTCAGCACCCGACAGTAAGTTTACGTATCGGCTGGCTATCACTTCGTAGGATTGTCTGTCTGTCGCAACAAAACGTCGTAAGCATGAGTAACCAAGACGACACTACGATGGATGTGTGGCATTTACTGCCAGGTATTATTCATTTATTACTCATTTTCAAGACGTTATATACGCATTTACAACTTGCAGTGGGGTCAGCTTTATGTCAGTAAGTAGCCGAAGTCATATAGCGAACTAAGCTAAGTTAGCTTAGCTTACTTAACATAGCTTTAGTATCTTTCATATCAAACGATGATGTACGAAGCTGCAACATGGTGATTTTGTTGAACATATTAACGTTGCGGTGTTACAGTTTTATAACAAAATCACTTCATTGAGCTCCACTGTGTGTTATGGAAAAACACCGTGGCTATGTTAGCTTAGCTAAGTCATCTTAGCTTATTTGGCGGTATGGCTTGCGCTTAACCCTGGCTCACACTTTGACTCCAATGCTGGCCTTAATAGTGTAAGACCAACGTATGGGTCGAAAAATTAGCATTTCCTCAACACTCACGCCAACGTTGACCGCTCTGTGTTAGTTTCTTAGAAAATAGGCAAGTTTTTTTAACATATTAAGACGATTGATCTTTGGTTCTCTTGAAGACTAACACCTGGTTCCTGTATTTCCTCTATCTGTAATATGTTGATCCCTAGAAACCTAGAAACCGTGTCAAATATTGTATGGGCTTTTTTGACAAGTAACAAAGTTACGGTATAACTTATCGAAATATGTTTTACAGAGTAGGTTTATTTAAATATAAAAGACCTTTCTTCATTTCTACGTTAATCAATGGTCAAGAAAGAAAGGAAGAAATGTGGGGTAAATTCGATATAATTGCACACGTAGGCGGCGGGAGGGGTCATTAAAATTTGTCAGAAAATATTTCTCGCGAATCCCTACATCTGACGGCTGAAGATAGCGCTTTATTATGGAAATCACCAATATTCCACACTAAGAGGTCTTGTTAGGGCCACCGTTGGAGCCAGTGTGCGGCCGGCCTAAAGGTTATGTACATGAATTGAAATTGTGTTTCTGTGAGTGTTGCAAGCGACTACGCCGTACCGTGGGGTTGCTATACACATTACACGTTATTACAAATGGTAGGATCAATAGTCGATATGTGTCAGCTAAATAACTGTAGGTAATGGCATGATAGTGTGATGGCTTCGTATTTTTTTGGTTTTGGAAAAATTTAAACACTAATATTTTTTTAACTTTTCAAAATGGAAAACACTGAAAAAGCCTAACGCCCAGTATGTGGAATCGAATTGCAAGTAATTTTGTCTCTCATATATATCAATATAACTGCATTGAAAACAGCTGAATGAAAGGGCTAGATTTTTTCATTTATGACTAGATAACCCTTGACTGCAAACTCACCTGATAGTAATAAATGATGTAGTCTATTATGGTAGTGGCTTAATTTGGAAGGGGTTATAGCACTCTTAATTAAATCCATACCCCTAATCGGTTTTTACACACCATCGTGCCGGCCGGAGCTTCCCACCAGACACTCCGTCCATAATAAAAGACATCACACTAAACTAATATAGTGAAGATAAAATACTGGAAAATGATTCCGCAATCTAGTGGACGTAAGGCTTTATACGTGACGTGTGTTAGGTTATGACCAAAAACACAAAGCAATTTTTTTTAAATTTTAAATAAGCTTTCGTAAGACGCACCATGAATTTTGGAAAAGATGGTTTTCGTTTCAAATTATTTAATAAGACTTTGTTTTTACATGAAAAATTGAAGTCAAAAATATTATAGACTGACTATAAAAGTTGTATTTTGCAACTTGAAGATTCTTGACATTTCTTGAATTTCAATTTAAAGTCAAAATCTTACTTAAATTTTTACTTTCATTTTGAATTAAAATTGAATTGGGGCGCGTGCCGAACTTGCTTATTTAAAAAAATAGGATGTAGTTATTAGTGTTTAAATTTTGTTATACTTTATCTATGTCTGTACCTACATTAAGGTAACAAAGGTCTTAATAATTAGGTATTTATTACATTGCTGGTTTCACGAATGCTGCCTATCTACGTATGTATAGAGTATCTTGTCCATTTAATTGTTTTGATTAATTAAATTCCGATTGATCGAGGTAGAGATCTTTCAGTCATTCATCTATTTCTCTATTCTCAGTATATTTTTTTAATTAAAAAAATAATCAACAAATTGAAAGCCCATTTTTGTTTTCTAAGAATATTTTATACATGGCGTAAGTGATGGTGATTCGTAGAGTAGGTAGATAAGATTAAAAAAAACTATTTTACTTAAAAAATTTAAATGTTGTAGCAAATGCTACGCCATTTATATATTATTATCACATAGCACATAAATGACGTATATGAAAAAAATGAATAAAACTAATTTTGATTAGTAACTATAGCTGTTTTGAAAAAAAAAAAATAATACATTTTATCTAAGATAACACCATACTTTCACCCTGTATGTAGCGAATTTCAAAACGAAAATTTTGTAATCGATCTGTATAAAAATTTGTATCAAAATTATTACTTTTTCATCCGTAGAAAATCTGAAATTTAATATTGCAACACTACTAGGTACGAAATAGACGTACTCTCTAACTATATAGGGAGTTATAAGAAAAAGATACTCCTTGAAGCAAATGAAACTATCACAAAAAGTCTCCGAACCAACAGACTACAGTAAAATATCTTTTTATAGTACGACCAAATTAAAAAGTTACTCAAAAACTGACAATTCAATTCGACGTTACCCTAACTGTCACAAACTTAACCTATAACCTAACTTAGTTTAATAATATTTGCCGCCAATCTGTTCAAAAGACTGCACTCACCACTTTTGACATTCTGGGTGACAGTGAAAGTCTTTCCAGTGTCCAGAGGAACCGTCCAGTTGACCGGATCCGGCGAGCGCATATTCAGTTGCTCCGGGGACTTCACCCGGGTCGGTTCCGGAGGCGACTTCACGATGGGTGAATCGTCGAAGAAGTGGTCCTTGGCGACGGACGCGCTACGGTGAGACGGCATTATCTCATCGTCTGGAATTTGAAAATGGAATAGTTGAAAAAACATGGCCGACGTAGTGTCAGAAGTAAAGGTGATAATAGGGTATTTGACTACTTTTAGAAAATCATCTTAAATTGTTAATAATGCTATGCTGAAGCTAACAAAACGTATATTTCGGCATAATTTTCAGTATTTTTCATAAAAATCGAGAAATAAATTCAAAAAAAAGTGTGTGTCAGTTCCGGCCTCCGACGCACGACTGGAGTTTACGCGCGACGCTATATCCTTCTCTATGCGCGCGACTCGGGTCCGAGCGCGCCCCGACCGACTTTCGCTTCCGGGACTCTTTCGCACGAAAACCAACCTTATTTACTCAACGTTAGGGTAGAAATTTCAACGTTGTGAAAAACGTAACAGAAAAACGTAACGAGGTCATTGATAAATTGATTTTACTGCCCGGATTTTTCTCATACCGGGCTGCTAAAATCGATTCTTAAGGAGTAAACTCCAAAAATAAATTTCCGCCAAAACGTTCCATTTGCTCTCATGACGTCGCAGTTCACATTTCAAACAATGACAATTCCACAGCCCATAGGTGGTGTGGACTGTGACGTCATTCGAGATCACGGAACGTTTTCGATCACGTGACCATGGCCGGAATTATAGCAATTTCATGTTTTCTAATTAAATAAAACTTTATTTTTTAGTTTTGTCGTATAGAATAATGTTTTTAGATAATAATCTTTTAGGATGACACCAAATGAAACGATATTTTTAATATAGTCAAATAACCTATTATACCTCAGAAAAACTCTGGTACGTTTCATACAATCGAAGATTCATCGTGGAAAACTAACGAATCAAAGACAATGAAATTAATACGAACATTTTCTAGAAAGTAATAAGTTCAGATCTCTGAAAAAATATTAAGTAGGTAAGTATCATGTACAATTCAAAGTTACACTGGTTCAATGATTTACGTAAAAAATTTCTATTTGTATTTACATGACATAGTAGGTACAGTTTTAAAATTGACGATAAAAAAATGTCATTTTTGGAATTATTAGGTACTATTATTGTATATCTAATTATTTTTTTGGTTTATTAATTTGTATAGGTGTATTATAAAATACCGCGGGTATATTATAATAATACTAACTAATAATTTTATTGCTTTCTATGAATTTCTACAACATCTAAAACAACATCGATATCAAACGTGGACACGCTCACATAAACTACCACACATTAGTTCAACAAAATAAAGCCAATTCACAAAAAAGTTCATAAATATAATATGAACCATGTGTTGAGTTCGAAAATTACTAAGTAATAAACAAAATTATAATTACTTGTCAAACATGCGAGATAAAAAATAGTACCTACATAAGAAATAAAAAAAACACACAGTCAATCCAAAAATATGGTTACACAAAACACTAAAAATTATAACCCTCATTTTTCATTTTAAGACATCTTTCAAAACAATAATTTAAATGACACAAGTCAAATGTGTTGTTAGTGCCGTTTGTATTTCAAAATATGACACTAAACATTTCCAAACCATCCATTGCCATTTGAAGTTTAGTAAGATAAGAAACAACACGTCACCGATATAAAATTATTTAGAAAAAAACCCAAAACCTTTTTACACCAAAAACCTTTTACACACATCCACTAATGTGTTGTTAGTGCTAAAAATGCGATTTTGAACTTCATTATTATTATTACCCTTAAAAACTCTGCTATTTCACCCTTTATTCCTCGCTATTCTTCACTAAAATGTTATTTACTCTAACACAGATCCACTAGTGTATCGTTAGTGCAGTTAGTGTGATAAACGGACAAAACGCACATAATATTATATTCCACGCGCCGTGAAGTGCCGAAGCCATTCCCACTTGTGCCAATGCGTTTTATACGTGACTTGCGTTGCGTAGACGCACTGACATGAACAAATTAGTAAGTATAATAATAATCACAAAAGCCGAACAGAAGCTTTGAAAAATTTCAAATAATATGGGAATGAAAAAATTTTTGTTAATCAAAACCAATTTTGTTATTTTACAATATTTCTATTTCTATATTATTTATGCGATACACCTTATGTAAGCGTAACTGCTTTTTATGTTTAAGAGAACATCAGAAGTTTTTTCATATTATACTAGACTTTGCCCGTAGCTTTGCTCACGGTGAGTTCGATTTTTCAAACTCCTATTTTTAAGAAAAATCATTACAGATTAAAAATCATCATTACATTTAAAAAATATTGTCATAATTATTTTGGCCAGCAAGAATAAAGATATTATAGACTTTTGGAAGTTATCGTCTGCGTAAAAAAATTGTTAATTTTGTCTGGTTTCTTTAAGTTTTCATTCCACTTCCTCACATGCAATTATTAAAAAAATAATTTTTTAAATTGTATCGCAGCAAAAGACGCCTTATATTATAAGTAAGTAAACAATTAAAAAAATGAAGCTTCACAGATTATTCTATAAAATTTAACAAAAGCTTTTCAAAGAACACAGAGCGTCGACGCAACTGTCATCTTATCGTACGCACCCAATTTTATGCCCACTTTTGAAACGCTGCGGCTGCGTCGGCCCCGGTCTGGCGTTGTTGCCCCTTTCCCCACTGTTCCGTTTGCCCCAACATCCCCATTTACCAAAACTGTTCCATTTACTGCCCCGGTTTTGCTCGGCGCCGAGGGTGACCTGGCCCCTCGAGTTGACGACCTAAGTCTACTACTACTCCCCCTACTTAACGCCAAACCTACAGAACAAACGGCCACACTAAATTATCTGCTAGAAAATTGGATAAGGGTTCAAGCATCAGGCAGGATAAATACAGTAAAGAATCAATAAAGTCTTAAACAATCTAGAACCGAGAACTAGCACGACTTATAACTTGTACTTCATAAGAATAAGGATAATATAATGTATTCTAGTTAATTACTATGCATTAATATAAAAAAAACAATTGTAATAGAAGTTCCAGAGATTGCTAAATATTAAGTCTATACTAGAAGGGAAATAATAACATCGAATCGAATAAATAACCAGAAAGTTATGTAAGATACTACAGTTTATACATATGGGACGAACAATCGCAATCGCAACAATAGTGTCCTTGCAAGCAACAATTAAAGCACGACTTTACCAGTAGGCTTGGCAGGGCGTGCCTCGTGACCGTTAGGCATGTGCCGGACGCTGGGCACGGGCGCAGGGTCGGCGGAGCGCGGCCGGCGGCGTGGAGAACGGAATGCTGAATCGGTTTTGGCCCCTGAAATTGATGTGATAAACTGATTAGTTAAAAGGATATGCCGTTATGTACTAATGAATTCTGAAGTAACTTTTAATACCCGCCTTGTTTGTTTGTATGTAGGTATGTATATATTTATGAGTCTATTTACGTATGTTCCTCTGTAGCGCCTTAAACACTGAAGAAATAATGAATGAGGTGAGGTCTCAATCGATTTTTTAATGTGGTCCGGGTGACAATATGACTGTTGTAACATCAAATTTGCCGTAGTTGGGTTACTGTTTTCGAATATTTTTCTTGTTTAGGTACATACATACTAATTTGGCTGTAGTTACTAATCAGTGTGGTAGTAATCAGTGTACTGTGTTATAAAAATGACACGACTCTGACTTTGGGACATTCAACTAGATTTTGGGATGATAAATATAAAGTCATATAAATATAAGTATATAAAGTCCCCTTTAATTTTTTTAAATACCTACTATCAATATTATAATCAAGTGTTACAAAGCCCACATCTTAAGCTTGTGCGGGGACATAGGTATAGCCGTAGAGGCTTCATGAGAGAGTTGATCTAATTTGGACGATTAACCCACCATATTTTATCCTTCAATACATCAATAAGTTGTATTGAACTATAATCCTCGGTGGATGCAGGACAATTTTAAAGAAATTCATTATTATTACAATACTAGTCTCCAATGGATCTTTACCTTCTTGGGTTGCACCTTCATCGAAGCTGTGTCCTTGCAACTTCTTCCTTTGCTTCTGAGGCGAAGTCTTATGTGGAGACCGCTCTAAAGCCTTGGTCTCCTGGATCTTAGCATGGATGGACTGGTGCGGTGCCGAGCGGAATGACCTGAACTTTTTCGGAGAATGATTCCTTGACTCCTTTCCATCTTTTTCATCTCGAGGCAAGACCCTGGAAAACCCCTTTTGGTTGTATTACGTATATGTATATTTTGCTTAAACTTTTTGACTGATTTTTAAGTATTCGCTTTGCATCTAATCTATTTGCATATTGCATCTAATCCTGGCTGATGATAACTAACTACGCATAGCACTGAAGGCTTCATCATCTCGCAATCAAAGCCATTCATTTCTAGTATCAGCCTCTCGCTAATCAAACTTGAATGTAAGCGCAATTTTGCCGACTTCAAAGGTCGAATTCGTGATTTTTAATCAATTAAGGGTTTTCTAAAACTTATCAACGAAATGATAAAATGAAATTTGTGGAAATTGGCATATTTTTCTACGTTGGTACTTTCCTACCATATTATAGCAACCTGCTCATGCACTTTCTTGATCATTACTAAATATTCTACCTAGGCATTAGCTGTTTACCATTTAGCCAAATAAGGCATATTTACTAGGAAATATTGTTAATGAGGACAGTATAATTTTGCATCATTAGCATATAGCATAGTAGCATATGGAGTAGTCAAGAGATAAATTATAGATAATTTTATCAAAAATATTGTTTGGACATGAATAAAGCTTGTCTGACTTATAGAAGATGAAATATTTATAGTTTCCACATATTAAGTAATTATAAAGGCAGCCCAAACATTCATAAGTTTAGGAATTTCATAAAGTAAGTTATCATTGCAAAGCTTCCAAAAATAAAATTTGTCCTTAGTGCTGGGCTAATCGGCTTCAAAAAATAAAATAATATCTAGTGCATCACTTACTTGTGATTGGTGGAAGCGAGTGAAAGGGCTGACAGCGAGGACCGGCGGGACACTTGGTACCAGAGTTCGATTTGTTTATTGTAAAGCTGGGTGATGTGTTCTGGAGCTAGTTCGGTCCCCCAACCGCGGTACTGTCGGATATAATGCCAATTTTGAATATGACGGAAGCATGACCGTGATTATACCACTTCTCAAATATTTCTAAATATATTATTCCATTCAGAAGTTTAAAGACGATTAATTTGATGTTTACACGTTGGGATTAAGAGATGTTATCAGGTTCAAAACACTTCTACCCTTAAGTTTTATTCCAACATAACATTCCATCAAATGGAATGGCATGAAGCCAACCGCGGTCAAAAACGGAAATCAACTGTAAATAATAATTAAGACTGTATTTGATAAGTGGTATATTGTATGCCAAATTGTCAAAATGAATGATGGTTTGGGATAACAAATTAAAAATTTGGACTTTAAAGAATCGGGGTAGTAGAATATAGAATACATTTTAATATGTTTGGTGGTCTATTTAGAAGACTGCTATTTATTTTTCAATTAGGTAAGATTTGAGAAAAATTATAGATTGCTAAATATTTAACTGGTTAATGTAAAAGTCAAATTTTTCTGAATTTAAAGTAAATTTTATCCTATTTTGAACTAATCTGGTATGAAATTAAAATCGTAACTTCTTACTTCACAATTGAAAGTTTTTGTACAAAGAGGGGTCCAAACTTTCCAAACCATACAATAGGTACGATTTTAAAGTCATGGAGATTCTGGGTCATCAATGTGGCCATTGTTTCTCATTTCAGTTATTGGTCCAGGAGTGTAAGTGTAGCTATAGTAGACTATGGGGGTAAGGTGTAAGGTATGTATGGGCGCAGACCTTGTACTCTCCGGCGCGCTTGCGCAGGTCCAGCACCTCGCGGTACCAGGAGTCGCTCTGCGCGAGGCCCAGCGGCTGCAGGCCGGCCGCGCGCAGCGTGCTGGCCGTGTCCTCCCCTGCGCCCGCGCTCGCCCCCGCCCCCGCCCCGTCTACCCCGTCGGCCCCGGCCCCCGCGACCCCTGCCCTCGCCCCCGCGCACTCCGCATCCCCCACCAATCGCTCGCTCGCCTCCTCAATCGCTTTCCCTTTCCCCCTGCATTTCGTAAACGTCCCTTTAGACGCCTCGTACACGTATTGAGAGAACGGTCTAAATTTCTTTTTGTACTCGCTTTTGTAACGTTTCCTATTATCTTTGGAACGATCCTCCCCGTTGTATATGAGGGCCGATAGCGCGCTACGGAACGTCGATTTTCTGCAAAATTCCAGTTTCAAGTCAGACGTCTGGCCGTTACTATGAGATGCGGCAAATAAACTGAAGAGCTCGCGCCGAGCCAGGTTAGTAAGATTCATGCTCAAATAATTGTTAAGCTCGCAATGGTGTTAGGATGTTAGTCCTGGAAGAGTCTAGAAGGATGCGCCGGCGCCAGACTCGGTGTCGGAAGTGTTAGGTGATACAACGACATACAATCTAACAAAAATTTGAATTAACGTTCACATCGACAAAAGTGCAGGACACATCGATATCAAAAAAGAATCTATTAGATTACATTCCTAACTAATTATAATTATATAATATAGTCTGTCTAGTTCTACTCGGCCTAGGAACCGCCACCGTGAGGAGATTGAGATGGAAGCAAATACCAAAAATGAAATTTAGACTTGTTCTGCTGCACCCAGATACGTGACCCGCAAGAGACAGGGCAGAACAGGCACGAAGGAAACTTTTACTGGTAAAGCTTTTACTGTTTTTTTTTTTTATAATTTATAAGTTACTTTACACCCTATATTATAGAGGTAAACAATTAAATAAAGGGGTGTCTATTTCTAGAAAAAAAAAACGTATTGGTAGACCAATTTTTCAAATCTTCCTTTTTCTTGAAAATAAGTTGGTCATGGTTATTTTTATTAACATAAAGATGGGATGGTAGAATCTAGTTTCTTCACTTCGATTGTACCTACTTTGGTTATTCCCAATAATTTTTCGTAATAGGTTTGTAATAAATATTCGTATCCTAGTAGTATTCATAGAGAAATAGATGATTTCATAGTGCTTGTTAGTATGTCAGAATTTCATATGACCATCGTTATTGTTAGTAGTTATAATAAAAATAAAGTGAGTTGTTTTTTATTGTTAAGTTGAAAAGTATGAAGAAACGGCATTGCCCAGTGACCTTGACCTTAGTGCTAGAATAGGCTCATAGTGTCGCAAACAAAGTCTACTGTCTAGCTTCAAGGTTGCCTAGCAAACAGCTATAATCTGCGTAATTTATATTACTATAAAATTCAGAAAATAGATAAATTGCATTTGGTGGTTTTTAGCTTTATAAGAATCGAAAGATCGAAAGCATATTCGATACAATAAAGTTTTTCTTAATAATGTTTAAAAAAATATTTTTTGCAAAGTTTACTATTGATCTCTTAGTTTTTAAGTTAAAAATTTGTACGCCTTACGGCATAAAATAAGGAAAAATTAAATTTCTCAAGTTTTGGACCTCAAGGACCCTGTGCTAAAAGAGGAGGGGGGAGGGGGGAACTGCAAAATTTTCGACCTCCCTCTGGTTTTTCCTCAATAACTTTTTTTCTTACGTCCTACGGCAAAAGCATGTCTATAATTTTTTGTAGAGCGTTAAATTTCCTACAATTTTGATTATACAAACGTGTTTGTATGTTAATTCGTTACCGAGATATGACTCTTTGAAAAAATAGTCCGGTTGACAGGTAGGAAAAAGTGGGGATAAGTGGTCAAGTGGAAAAAGGCCAATGAAACTTTGGGATATTGTTAAGGGATCGTTAATTAACATTTTGTCAAGTTATGGACCTCGAGGACCCTGTGCTAATAGAGGAGGGTCCAAACCTTGAGATAATGTTTATTAACCATCCCTGAACAACATTCTAAAGTTTCATTAACTTCAGACCTTTTTCCACCAAACCCCACTTTTTCCTAACTGTCGACTGGGCTGTTAGGCCTATTTGGCTACCTATCTATTTCAACAAATTAATGGATTTTGATTTTGAATTGCCATTAGTACTAAGATTATGAATTAAAAGGCTGCACTGCAGTTCTGGAATCTAATCTTAAAAGCCAGCACTTCAAGACACTCAGTTTCATAGATAAAAAAATAAACCTAAGGTTCGGTGAAATTTTTTATTTACAAAAAAAGATTTTGGGCACAGACAGCGTTTTTATTTAATTTTGGTAATATAAATATTCTATATATAATATGTAGGTAGTTATTTTATTGTAAACGTAATATCGTGCGGGAATGAAAAAGACGTGTTTAGACAGGGTGAAAATACTAGCCAAAAGTGTAAGAAGTGAATAAATGCACGCCATTCTTCGTATTTAGAAAACTTTTTTTTATAAAACGGGAGTTTTTAGATAGGTCGATAAGTAACTTTAGCAGGATTAATATAAAAGCGAAGATCACAAAATTAAGTGTTTATTTTGGAGTTTGACAGACACACAGTACAGAATTATGTTATTGAAAGAAAAAATTGATGGTTAAGTAAAAGTTTCCTGCGTGTATAGATAAAATACAAAAAATCTAGACACAGATATTGAAAGCCATTAGCAAGTGTCGGAGTAAATATTTTTTCTATATATTTCTTCACCTGAAAAGTTATTTTTTTTATTATATTTTACATAAAAATATACTACATAATATAATTACTTGATATATTTTTTTGTGTGTAAAAATCGTCCGGAATCTCACGGATTTTTCAAAACGTGTGGTTTTATGTGTTAGTGTTGCAAGTGTTTTAAGTGAAATATAGGGTGATTTTAAATCCTTTTCGGTTTTGTAAGTCTTTCAAAATGGTGGTTTGCAGAAAAAGCTGCTTTAGCAAAAGCAAAGCGACATGAGAGGGGTTTTTGTTTTTTAGTATGAAATTATAGACTGTTCCCAAAAATTATTATATTTAAATCTGTCATATTTTATCTGAAAGTTATTTTATTAAATAAGGCATGCGAAATATAATGTACAAATAATAGTTGTATAAAAATATTCGAAACAATCTATATATTTTTAAAAATATGAATGAAAAAGCACGAATGAGACCGTGGTTAATAAATATAAGCTAAAGCAAAATTTTTGCTCAGAGCCTATTTATGTCATTAAAGTTTTCAGACTTAAATAGACTCTGAATTTATAGTTTAAAAATGTTCGTCATTAATATTATGATTTATATTTCATACATTCTTTGCTACACAAAACATTAATTAAAATTACATAAAAACACATTTTAATTATATTTAACTTTTTAAACATTTCGACTTAGGTACTTTTCGAACAAAATTACGTTTTAAGAAACCTATTAAAATATAATATTTTTATTTTCTTAAGAATGTTGTCGAAATAATTAGATTTTTGGCACAATTAATTTAGCATGTATGGAATATAAAACACCACCAAGTAATCAAATAGTAAATTCTCAACTAACTTATGTATAATAGTAACCTACCTTTGCACACCAGGTTTCTGTCCATTCCACAGATAGTCTTCGATGTACTTCTTGGGGCCATCGTCATGGTCACCGTCCACGTGGTTCATGAGAGGTTCAGCTTCTACTGACCCTGGAATGTGGAGGTAGAAAGATAATTTTCTTACATTCAAGTTATAATTCAAAATTATTGGAACGTAAGTTCCTTATCGCGCGGTACGGAAGGGGGCTAGACGGAAAAAATTAAGGAACCGACACTCGAGACATTTTTGAAACCGACACTTTTTTGTTGAATGTGAATTTTGCATTGTGTTCGGTATTTTCGCGATACAACATTAGGTCTCCGTAGCCTAGTGGCTCCGGCAGTCGCCTAAAAGTTCAAAGTCGATGGTTCGAATAAAATTGAAAATGGAAAATTCGGTCTGTCGAGCTGAGATTCGAACCATCCACTTTGAACTGTTAGGCGACTGCCGGAGCCACTAGGCTACGGAGACTCAATGTTGTACCGCGAAAATACCGAACACAATGTAATCGAAAGGAACTACGTTCCATCCGGGTGTCCCTTGACACCTCTCAAGTTTTTTTATTTCATGTAGGTCAACTAGGCAGACATAGTTCGAAGAGCTGATGGTCGTTGGGGTCCCACGGTGCTGTAGTGGAGTGGGAAGCGCAGTGTTGGCAGACCCCCTATTAGGTGGAACGACGACATCAAACGAGTCGCAGGGAGCCGTTGGATTCAGGCGGCACTAGACCGAGAGCTGTGGAGGCTTGTGGAAGTGGAAAAGAGACCTTTGTACAGCAGTGAATATCTGACAAAGAAGAAGAAGGTCAGCTAGTGGCACTCATGACTAGTCAAGACTTTACCACCGGTTTGGGAAACTACTGGTCGATTGTGGAAATACTGCATCAATCATTGCTAGTTTCAATTGTGATGATCGATCATTCTTGCTGTAATAATTCATTTTAGCCAATAGTGAGAGACTATCGACCTATCAGATATGTGATTACAATCGTTACGCTGTAGCTTTAATTCTAAGATAACCCCTCAGTTATTCTGCTGAGAAGAGCCAGCAAGAAACTCCACAGTTGATCTTTAAAAACAAAATTGTTACTCAAAGTATTAACTGCTCCAAAATACACCCTACCCTACTTTGATACTCAAAGATTAGGCCCGCTTGCAGAGATGCCGGGTTAAGTTTAACCCAGGAATAAATTTGTAATTTTGACAGTAGCTTTATACGAAATCTGTCAAAGCAGCAGCTAACTCTGGGTTTCTGCAAGCGAGCCTTATTTATATTTTATACCATCTACCGAGGTTGATAAAGAGGCGAGGTATACAAGTATAGCTATTTATGCAACTGCATCGTAATGAGGGTCATTTTAATTCGAGTGCTGTTTTTTGAGACGAGGCTTGCCGAGTATCAAAATAGGATAGTACGAGAATTAAAATGACTAATTACGTTCAGTTGCATACAAGATTTTATCTACGACAAGGAAAATAAAATCATTAACAAAATACGCCGTAGGCTCAATAAAGTAACAAAAAGTAACTCCGTAAGCCGCCACCAGCCGCCTGTGGCGCCTCTGTCGTATGAACGGTACAAAAGTGCCAGAACTCAGAGCCTTAGCTTTAGGTATACTATTTTAAGAAGATAACAATTTCGATTCAGCTCCCATACAACGAGCTGCATCGAAATGAGAAGCAAAACCGAAAGAGGGTTCATTTCGATTCAGCTGTCAAATTCGAAATTGGAACTTTTCGATGCTGGAGTAGATAATAGCTATTTATGCAACTGCATCGTAATGAGGGTCATTTTAATTCGAGTGCTGTTTTTTGATACGAGGCTTGCCGAGTATTAAAATAGGATAGTACGAGAATTAAAATGACTAATTACGTTCAGTTGCATACAAGATTTTATCTACGACAAGGAAAATAAAATCATTAACAAAATACGCCGTAGGCTCAATAAAGTAACAAAAAGTAACTCCGTAAGCCGCCACCAGCCGCCTGTGGCGCCTCTGTCATATGAACGGTACAAAAGTGCCAGAACTCAGAGCCTTAGCTTTAGGTATCCTATTTTAAGAAGATAACCATTTCGATTCAGCTCCCATACAACGAGCTGCATCGAAATGAGAAGCAAAACCGAAAGAGGATTCATTTCGATTCAGCTGTCAAATTCGAAATTGGAACTTTTCGATGTTGGAGTAGATAAAAAATATTATATGATAGTGCCAATTATTTCGTGGGTTTGCATTGTTGATTGGCAATTCCAGCATACTCCGAACAATATAGAGTATAAAGCATTCAATAACGCAACGGTTCAAGGCGCGGACTGAAAACCGAACGGTTGTTGGTTCAAACTCCTTCCGTTATACTGCTCATAGCTTTTAATCTGTTTATACACATAGCACCGTACACCAGAATTCTCATTGATATGCGGGAGAATAATTAGCCATGGCTAAAACCTCCTGTAATTCGAGCCAATTTAAAAAATAAAATTTCGCAAACAGCTCTAAACGGGAATCAAATATGGAACGAATGATTTAATATAAATTCAGTCTTCACTATTCCATCATATTTTCAAAAACAACTGAACAAGTGGAAACTTTGGATTAATCTTTCAAAGTTTCGCCGGTGTTAGCTATTTAAATTTGTTGAAAACAGTGAAGTTTGGTAGATGATTGACTGCTCCTTGTTTTGCATGCTATTTGAATAATCAAGCCTCATTGTGAAATGTAGAGATTGGCACGCTAAGTAAGGCGTAGGGTAGGGTGGTATAAGATTGCGCAGTTTGCAATCAATAGGTCATAAAATAAAAAATGTTAATCCTATCTGAGATTAATTATTTGTTTATTTAACCTTATTAATAT